>CM034155.1:200564427-201764427 GCA_019776745.2 Taxus chinensis | reverse complement strand
AAATCACCATGAAGGAATATCATCTTCACATCAAGTTTCTCTAAATTAAAAATCTGTACTACAACTAAACTCAATACAATATGATATAAAAGTCATTTTAACAACAGGAGAAAATATTTCACCAAAGTCAATACATATTTTATGTGCAAATCTCTTTACTACAAGCCTTTTCTTGTATCTTTTTTGTCCATCCTCTTCTTCCTTGATATTGTAAACCCACTTGTTCTGTAATGTCCTCTTACCTGATGGAAACTTAACCAAATCCCAAGTCTAGTTTTGTTCCAAGGAGTCCATCTCCTCATCCATGTCATGCTCTCACTACACGTGTGTCTTATCCTACATTGCTTCTTCAAAACTCTCTAGTTCACCATTATCAGTCAATAATAAATAAGATAGAGAAGGTGTAAATCTTTTTGGAGGTTTACTTACCCTTTGTGACCTTCTCACAGGAGTTTGGGGTACCGGAGGCTCATTCTGGACCTCCTGTATATTTGTATCCAAATTTGTCAGTGATAGATGCTGGTCACTTGTAACCGATGTTAGTTCTGATAATCGATGTCGGTTGGGACTCCTCTGTAACCGCTACTGGTTTTGTTGACCGATGTCCAGTTAGGGGTCAGCTGACACTGGTTACAGTGTAACCCTATCAGTATTACTTTTAAATCTGAGATTTCATCTTCATTCATAAACTTCTCAATCGGTTCGTCCTTGGGTACCAATATTTTATCCCTATGTACATTCTCATTTTCATTCCATTCAATATCACGAATCCTAATAATTTTAGAATTATCTAAATCCCAAAAAAGGAATAAAAAATCACCAGATCCATAACCAATGAAAGTGCATCTCTTGGATTTTACATCCAACTTATTCCTATTTTCCTTATCAATATGCACAAAATCTTCTGAACCAAAAAATTTAAGAAAAGAAATATCTACCTCTTTTTCGGTCCAAGCTTCCTCTGGTATTCCTCCATCTAGTGAACTTGAAGGCCATATGGTTAATCAAATATACCATTGTATCAATTGTCTTCTACCCAAAACTGCAAGGGCAATCGAGAATGTATCCTCATACTTCTAGCAAGTTCCATGATTTTCCTATTCATTCTCTCTGCAACACCATTCTTTTGTGGTGTTCTGGGAACCGTCATTTCTCTATGTATCTCATTCACTGAAGACTAATAATTGAAAGTCTTGCTATAGTATTCACCACCATTGTCAGATCTAAGACACTTTAACTTTGAATTTGATTCATTCTCAATAAGGGATTTCCATATTTTAAAAGTATAAAAAAACATCATATTTATGTTTAATAAAATAAACCCATACCTTTCTTATAGCATCATCAACGAAAGTAACATAATATTGGGATCCTGTATGAGAAGCTACTTGAGTTGGTCCCTACACATCTGAGTGTAGATGCTCCAATTTCTGCTCCTTCCTTAGTTTCCCCAACTCTGATAAATCTCGCTCTCTTTTTCTTTCTAAAGATACAATGCTCATAGAAATCAAGATCTAAATCTTTCAAATATGATAACTTACCCTTAGCCTTTAAGATCTACATTCCTTTTTTTGAACTCATATGGCCCAATCAATTATGGCCACATACATGCATTTGAATATGAAGTAGATAATGCAGAAAATAAATCAGTAACATAGGTAGATACATATAATGTTCCTACCTTCTTACCTATTGCCATAAGAAAAGAACCCTTGGTGACTTTCCAAGAGTCTCCTGTAAAAGTAACCGTGCAACTAGCTTCACCTAGTTGCCCTAGCAGAAATAAGATTTCTCCTGAGGTTTGGCACATGCCTCACATATTTCAATACCCATGTATTTCCATTTTATAATTTAAGATGAACTTCTCCCTTTACCAGTAATACTGCAAGGTTCATCATCACCCAAATAAACATGCCCAAAATTTTCCTGGACATAATTTCTGAAATAACCCTTATTAGGGGTTGCATGGAAAGAAGCTCTTGAATCTAAAATCCATGATTCAATTCTATTATCTAAAGAAAGAATAAGAGCATCTTACATTACCTCTGCTGTAGCAAGATTTGCTTCTTTACCTTTGTCTAGTTGTTGGTTCTCTTTATCCTTTGACTAACAATCTTTATTTGTATGTCCTTTCTTTCCACATTTCCAACAAGTAATTCCCTTACCTTTGGATTTAGATCTGTTATCCCTTGACTTTGATTTCCCATTACTCTTCCTCTTAGATCTCTTCCTTCTACTTGCCCCCACTTTCTACATTCAAAGAATTCCCAGATGATGACTCCTCTTGTACTCTTCCTATGATTTTCTTCATTCAAGATTATACTAACCACATCATCAAACTTCAAAACATTATTAGCAGATGTTGTATTACTAACAACCATTACCAAGTTTATCCCAACTATCAGGAAAAGAACATAAGAATAAAAGTTCACTTCATCATCAAACGGTATAGTCAATCGATTTTAACTGATTTACAATAGATCTGAAAATAATTCAAATGACTAGATGAAGATCCACCTTGCATGTATCTTAGAACTAAATATTTTCTTCATCAAATAAAATTTATTTGAAGCACTAATTTTTTCATATAAATAAGCAAGATATTTCATTAACCCTACCTTAGAATTTACTTTTGTAATATTGGAAGCCACGGATGCTATCAGGCTCAATCTTATAGATCCCAGAGCCTTTCTGTCAAGAATCTTCCATTCTTCATCAGTCATCTTTGTAGGTCTAGACTTCTCATCCAACGGGAAAGTGCAAATCTCTTTGATATAGATAATCCTCAATCTTCATTTTCCATAATTGATAATTTTGGCCGTCAAATTTCTCTACCTTGTATTTATTATATTCTGCCATTTTTGTAGCTCCCAATCAATCAGAAAACCCTGTGTGAGTAAATCTGTCAACAAACAAAACCCTTAAACAAAGCTCTCGGATACCAGTTATTGGGGTTAGCACACCGGTTGTACAGATAATATATCATATCTAAGAATACATGCAAATAAAAGCAGATATTCTCCTAGAAGCAATATACATAAAACAAGAGATATAAATCAACACTAGATTTAATGTGGTTCACCCAGTGTGGCCTACATCCACCAAAAAATAATTACAATCTATTATCCAAAGCTTTGACAATATATACAATGAAGATTTACAATCTTCTACACCTCTAAGATGTACAATAATTTCCTTCACTTCAAGCTTTTTCTTCCTCTCCAAGAATTCTCTCTCTCGTAATTATCCTCACCATAATCATCAACTTCTTGCTAATTTCTTCTTAATTTCTTACTTCTAAATCCTATATTTCATGCTTATATAAGTCATTTATACACTTAGGGCACTTAGCCATGACACTTATCCAATCAATAGATCTATCTTTAATGACTAAAAATAGTATCTAATTCCCGTGATTTAATTAAAACACATCAGGTAACCAACAATTCTGCCTAACCGATCATCTGGTTCCTATTTCCCTTGACCGATGTCCTTCCCTGACCAATGTCTCTGCCATTAACTGATGACAGTTACTGTGTTTTCCAGCATGTTTCACATTGCATGCTAAAATCCGAAGTAATTGAGCTCCACAACTCAACATAGAACCCCCTCACATATGTATTTTGTCTTGATACTGATCCTGGATATGACGTTTTCAGTGCATCCTTGGATATTATTTGTCTGAAGGAAATGTACAAATTTCTAGTTTTTTCTACTATCCATGAATACGCTACATCTTGTATTAATCCTGAAATTGCTTTAGTGACTCCACAAACCCTCATATTCATACTCATCACATATGAAATGGAAAAGGTCCTTTTGGTGCTAGTTATAGTTTTCATTAGCCCCAAATGTTATATCTATGGCCTTAAGAGCACCTCCTCAGGCCAAGATCCTTCAAATCAGGTCGTGTGGGGTGATTATGGTGATTAATGATCTTTCTTTGTGGTATTTTCCAATTTTTTATGCATCCTAATGAGGGTTAACAACTAGAATGACATTATGGAAATGATTAGGTGACAACTTGCACTTTAACTTACTAGGTGGCATGTACTTTACTTGTAATATAGGGGAGAAGACCATCTAGATGTGCACCTTAAATTTAGCAGTAGCCCTAAATCCTATGCATTGGTGTGTCAATGAGCATGAAGCTTGGTATTTCATAATGTAGTATATCCATTGGGGGCTTTTCGATCCTTTTCTCAAATGGTGGTGTTAATTTAAAGGATCAAGCTTGGTATACTTGGACCATTTATCTTCAAGTACACGATGTGATTGGGTTAAAGCATTTGAAAAATACCAATAGATTGTGTACCCTATCTCTCAACATCTGTGTTTTTGATTTTGACATACAAGGCCATCATTCACTTTTTAGTGAACGAATATTGGTTGTACCATATACAAATTTTAAGCTATGGAGAAATCATATCTACAGTTTTGGTCCATGCATATTTGAGGCCTATGGGGTCATCTTTGATGGTAGGGGCCACTATTCTAACTTGATTTAAGATTCATTAATATTCATCATGACATATGTTAAGTGCTTCTTGCATTTTCCCTTCAAAAAGATGGCTTGGTGATGGATGTCTCATAAGTTAAGATAAGGCTTCTGCAAATTGGTCTGTGTAATTAGAACTATGTGCCAAGATAAGAGTTGTGATACCATTTCCATTCATAAAATGCTAGTTTATGTGATTCCAAATGCTATTGAGAAAGGTGTGAACTGTTTTATGTTTACTCTAGCGAGATTGATCCTTGAAGCTTGCCTTGTAAAAATATAGGAAATTTTAAATTTTTTAAATTTCGACGGTTGCAAATGACCGTCACAATAGATCCCTTTGAAAGTGCTAGAATGACATGCCATATGAGTGTCATATTTATTAAAGTATCACATAAAACATGCCAAAAATCAAATTTTTCAGTAATCAGTCAAAGTATTGAAGAATCTAATCACTCAATGTTTGTATATTATAAGTGATCATATGGTAAAAATAAATTTGCTTAATTCAAGGAATAATGAACATGGGTATCTATTTTTTCAAGATTTAATGATATTGGTGTTGTGATGGTTGGATGCATAAACCATGATTATGCATTATTTTTATTTTTATTTCTTTGGATCAATGATGGATTTAATCAGGAATATACATTATGGAATATGTGTTGTGGTACATTACTGTCTCTTTAGGATTAGAGTTATGAATGTGGGCCCCAAGTCCATCTTTCCATCATGTTTTACCTTAATTATTTAATGCTTACTAAAAGATAATTACTTTATTCCTAATGTCTTTTATTTTCAAAAGGGGTTCTTATTTTATTATAAAAGAGGGTCCTTACGAATGGTCATAATTAATGCACATAAAGTGAATGAATTTGATTTTATACAACCACCATTTATTTTTCTCTCAAATTGAGTAATGGTTATTGAAACCTAACCACCCAAGACTGGCTTTAAACATGACTTAGAAGAAATGAAGAAAAAAGAGGCTCAATCACAGGTACCTGGCTGAACTATAGTCAATTTTCACATTCAAATTTGTTTACATGTTAATAAAAAAATCAATCCTTCCTAGAGATGGCATTTTGCTCCAAAAAAAAACTTTATGCAACATTATTAGGTAACTAATAGATCTTGAGGAGAATGAACATAGTATGGAGGTGGCCAATTTTTATGTAATATATATTGTCCAATGGTATCTAGATATATATTCATTTGTTTAACTTGAATCTGGTAAGATAGTACCTATTTGTATATCCCTAGGATATTGGTTGTTTTTGGAATCTGGTGGAGTTGATGACATACTATTGACGTGATCATGATTGTAATTGTGTACATTTTCATCCAATATACCTATAATTTCTTTTATGAACCCTCATATGGTCTCATTAATGAATTCCTATTTCATTGACATCTCTTTTTCTATAAGTGTTTAGTCAAAATTTGACCATTGTGTAAATAGATGTATAGTGAAATCTTTTATAGTTTTTGTACTTTTTTTATTCAAATGCTAGTAATTCTTTGAATGATTATGAATGATAAGGATTTTTCCAGAATCTCTTTAGGTTTCTTATATTTTTGGTATGATATTTAATGGCCTAGCATGTTTAAACTTGGACCAATCTTTGACACACTTGATTTTTTGCTTAAGCCAATTATGATCAAACTGCCTCTGATCATCCACCTCTTACCTCAATAGTAGGATGAAGGGTTGATTAATTTTTGATACATTTTCTATGGATCAACACCGATGTCATGGTGTGGTCAGATGTGCTTTTTTCAAATCATCATTTGATTTAATTTAAGTTTGTTTGGGGGGCCCCATTCAAAGGTACCCATCTACATCAATCCTTCCTTAATGTTTCTCTTGTAGAGTCACCCAGGGGTGGTCCCACTTATTGATAAAGATTTGGAACATGGCGCCACATCCTCCTTTTACTACCAGTTGGACTTCGTGGTGGAAACGGAAATTCAACGCACCACCTAATTCCTCCTACCAGTTTGATAAACAAGTTTGCTCGATTCGTAAATGGGCGGATCCTCTCTATACAAAGAATTCAAAAGGATATCTTTTCTTCTTGAGTCCAATCCTTTCGAGCATCAACTTCAAAGCCAAGTTACTTAGTATTCAACAAGCTTAAACTAATTGAATCTCATTTACCTCGTGGTGTGCAGATCTAGTCGAGAATTCACTGGCTTAAGGTGGGAGATAAAGCCTCGAAAATCTTTTTCAAATCCCTCCAGGCTAAGCATGCTTGTCAATAGATCAAAGTTATTTATGATTCTCACCAACGGCTTACTAAGATCCCAAAGATAACATGATGCTTTTGCCAAGCTCTATCCTCCAAGTTCAAGAGGATTCCAATGGAGCGAGCTACTCACTTTGCAGTAATGTATTGATGTGGTGCCTAGTAAAGATTTCATCCCAGAGATCATGTTCACTGCAACACCCCTCTCACCTTGGAGGAGCTTCATGTAATTTTGGTGTCTTGCGAATGATAAATCTCCAGGTCTGGATGGCTTCCCTAGTGAATTTTTACAAAGTAACCTGGTCTTTTCTTGGAACAAATCTACTTCGGGTCTATAATGAAGCTCTCCAATCCAATCTCTCTTGGGAGTTTCATCAATCAAGGAAACATCAAGTTCATTCCCAAAGAAGGCAATCCAGAGAAGATGACTAATTGGAGGTCTATCACATTGTTGAATGTTTCTTACAAGATTCTTGCTAAGGTGTTGGTCCTCTACATTGCGAATCTTCTACCTAAGATCATTCATCCTGAGTAGACTGGTTTTTTCCAAGGTCGTTACATCCTAGACAATCATATTGTTGTCTGGGAAGGAATAGAATGGGTGAGGGTGTCTTCGTAGAGGCCTCTCTTCCTCAAGATTGATTTTGAGAAAGCTTACGATTGCATCGAATGACCCTTCATTCTTTCCATGCTTAAAGCCCTTGGTTTTGGTGATTTATTTCAATTGTTCATTAGCACGTTATTTTTGAATGCTTCTACATGGCTCACCATTAATGGTCACCAATCCACTGCCATCAGCCTTTTCCGCTCTATCAAATAGCGGTGCCCTCTTGCGTTGACGATGTTTGTGCTTGTTGTTGATGCCCTGGTTTACCTTATTGCTCTGCAAGTGGCCCAAGGCCACATTCGGGGATTGTTCTTTCGGATCATGCAACTCAACTTATCAACGATCACTTTTCTAATGATTCATTTATTAATCTTGCTGAGTCAGGAGTAGAATGTTACTACGGTCTTTGAATGTCTTGACAGTTTTTTCTTGGCTTCAGGTTCCAATATTCAAATGACTAAAATTTGGGATATTGATAGAGTTGTTTTCCTCTTTCAAACTGGTTGAAGGCCTACCCCTGGAAATGGATTATCCATGGAGAGAAATTCAAATTTTTGGGTATTCCCTTTTCCTTTGATAATGAATCTGTGACTTTTTGGAATTATGTTCTTAATAGGGTGGAGCAAAAAGTCACCAAATGGTCTTCCATTATCTCAGGCTAGTAAATTCCAAGTTTGAACCAAGATCCTTTACCACTACTCATGTTTATTATTCTGCATGTTGGTGTCCTTCTCACAATTCATTTAACAGGCTTGCCAAGTTGCTTGAAGACGTTTAATGGTGTAAGAGTTCTAGTTCAGCTAGTTTCCATAGAGTTTCCTAGGATGTTTGTTTCCTTCCATGTGATCAAGGTGGCATGGGGATCATTGATCTTTATCGACAGAGTGTGGCCTTATGTGCCAAATGGGTTATCTGGTGTCTTTCGAGAAAGCATGCCTAGAAAATTCTTTTGCATCATTGTATTGAATATGGAGCCCCTTACAAAAAGAAGTGTTGATGTAATATTGGGTTGTATACTCTTATTATCACTTCGGATCCTATCAAAATTATGGGTACCTTTTTCATAAAAAATATTTGGAAAGCCATCGATTAGGTGAAACCATTGATGTGGTGGATTGGCGATGGCTTTTCCATAGGGATTTCTTTTAATTCACAGAATATTTTGTGGTCTCCTATCATCACTGAAGGTGATCTTCCGCTTGTTGAAACCCCAAGCATTAAAGTCATCTAGATCTTCCACAAGGGCATTCATACCATTCAGGGTATTTTGAGTCACCGAGATTGGATTTCTTGGCCCGAGGTCAAGATTAAATTCAATATAGAAAATTTAGACTTCCAATCTATTTGAAAAAGTCAGGAGCTCCTACATGATATTATGCTCCACAAGTTAGGGATCCAACCTCCTACAACTTGGTCGCATGATTAACTATGGAATCAGGATCTTTCCTTCCTCCGATTACCACACTTGGACCATTTGTCAGTTGTTGAGTCCGCTCTCACCAACCATTGATAAACTCAATGTCTCGGTGGGGCATTCATACCATTCATGATCTTGTGAGTCACTGAGATTGGATTTCTTGGCCCGAGCTCAGATAAAATTCAATCTGGCCAATTCGGGCCTCTAGTCTATCAAAAAAATTCGGGAGCTCCTACCTGATGTTATGCTCCACAAGTTGGGGTTCCAACCATTGACAGCTTGGTGGCATGATTGGTGGTAGAATCGGGATTTTTCCTTCCTCTGATACAACACTCAGACCATTTATCAGTTGTTGAGTCCACTCTCGCCGGCCATTGATAAACTCAATGCTCGATGGGGGTTACAATCTAAATAGTCCACTTGGCTTTGCCGGCTTTCCCATACCTAGAACTCTCTTCTTGAGCCTAAAGTTAACCCCTTTCTTTTGTGTCTTGTTTACCAAGGCTTACCTATGGGTGAAATACTTAGTCATATTGGCCTCCCTAATACTAATTGTCCTTTTTTCTCTCACCCTGAGTCATTCAAACACCTTTTCTAGTCGTGTCCCCATGCTCAATCTATATGGAGGTGGATCCATTCTTTGTTTCAACCCTATCACCCTGAATTCTTCTCGTGGCATCTGGCCTTATTTGGATACTTCATTCCTTAGCCTCGTTATATTGATATGCTTTGGCATTTGTTTCTTACCTGTATTTTGTTTCATATCTGGAAAACTCGCAATGCTTTATTTTTCAAGCAAGATCAATTTGCTATTTGTTTTTCCACTAATGACAAAGTGATTATTTTGTCTATTGTTCGCATACAGATTCAAGCTCAATTCTCCAAGGTCACCTTGGAGTTTTCTCATCTGCATGAGCTTCTTGATCACTGGTGGAGTGCATCATGCACTATGAGTTGGGTTCCGTCGGATCCTCAACTGTCGCCACCTCAACCTTTGCCACCCGACGGCCTCCTCCTGCGAGACCACATCAGAGGAGCCGCTTGAGCAACCACCGTTCCACCTCTCCTTAGGGCCGCCCTTCATCCCTGTCCTCGTCTAGGCTGGGCTGGATCCTACCCCCGCGGGAGAAAGGTGTTTTCATCTCTCCGCGGTGGGGTTCTCCACCACCAACCATGCAGACCATTATATGATATTCACCCCTGATTGGGGAATTATGGTTCCATTGAAAATGCAGTATCCTGATCATGACAATTGGTAGGTGGATCCTCCTTCGAATGATCCTAACAGTGGAGCTTTCATCCCACCTCAGGATAATCCTCCCCCTCCTCCTGGTCTAGCGGCGTGTTCTTGATGGTGGTGTTTTTTATGCTATCTGGTTTCCCTGTGGATGTTTTAATGTAGCCCTTATGGTGTTTTTTGTTGTGTTGGTGCCCTTGTGGCATTTTTTGGTACCGTGTGTTATCCGGTCACCCTTACTATGTAACTCTCTATTATTTTAATTAATATAAAGGACAGTTCCAATAGTAAAATCCCTCATGCTAAAAATACCACACTTGGAAAAGGCCAAGAAACATTTTATGTTAACCACTGCTAATAAAAGATTTTAGTTTCGGAATTTATTAGGTTAAATATCTTACATTTTATTTTAAAATGGAGATTCAAAACAGGGACATAAAAGTTCCCAAATGATGATGGTGGATCTAGTCTCATTGTGGGTTATGGTTTTTGTGTTATGTTAGGTGAGGAAACAGTGGCAGTGGCCTTCATTTTGACTTTGGCATTGGTGCTAGTTCGGGCATTAGAGCATGTGTAAAGCTAAAGGCCACAAACTTTGTTAGCGTCATCTCATCCTCTATCAAAATGGGAGATGGATCAATGACAACTTGATCACAATCAGAAGACTTTGGACATGTAAATAGATGGAGCAATTTGAAAGACATTATTCTTTTACCACAGAAGCGTGGACACTTAACTCAATATATCATGGAAACATCGTGTGGCTTCTTAGATGATGCACTAGTAGGAGGTTGAATCTTTTGATGTACGAATGCATTCCCAACCATAATTTACTAGCAAAATTTTACACTCTCACTTCTAAAATCATTTCCCCTAGTCTCATTTAAAATCCGTTGAAATGATAGTGATTTTTTTCTAACTTATTTTGGGGTGTGGTGTGGGGTTTCTACTTTGATGAGGTTTTGAACATATTTGATAGCAAATACCAAATGAGATTCCAACCATAATCTACCAGCGGAATTTTACACTTTCACTTCTAAAACCATTTTCCCCAGTCTCATTTAAAATCCCTTGAAATGGTAGTGATTTTTTCTAACTTATTTTGGGGTGTGGTGTGGGGTTTCTACTTTGATGAGGTTTTGAACATATTTGATAGCAAATACCAAATGAGATTCAAAATTGAGATGGGCTTGTGAGGCGAAGCCTTATCTAAATGGATTAAGAGGATGCAATGTGGACTGTGTCAATATGTGTCCAATTTGATCAACTCACATGTGCTAGCATGCTACCAACCTATGCAAAAAATGGAGCTGGAAGACGAGAAGGTGGTGGCGGCCTTGGTTCTGGCTCTAACACTAGTGTTAGTTTGGGAATCGGGCAGAGGAGATGGTGTTTTGGGGGTAGTACCTCCTTTTTAGGGTTTTAGTGGCATCCCAAACTACCTTCTAATACCCAAAAACTATTAATATATAGACATAGTAAGTAGTTACGGTGCCATAAGAGTCCTCTGGAACAATATTCATTTGTATGTTAATGTTGCTAAGTAGATAGTTGTTTTTAGATACAAAACTAGACCTTATTCCAAAGACACATAAAGTCTCTAGGGAAGTGAAGCCAAACCCTTTTCCATAGACACATCAAACCTTAAGAAAACGGGTTTGGTATGTATATAATATTTCTTGTTTTTTGGGATTACATACTATAAGTTTGATTGAGAGAGAGAGATGCAATTCTCGAGTGGGGTTGAAAAAATTAACATGATTTGGAGAGTATGGTGCAAGGCAACCTCTTGCATGTTTTTCTCTCAAAGCAAAGCACATTACACACGTCAATGGAGTGTTATGGAACTTCACATTTAGAGGGGAAATTGATCCCCGTTAACGTTAATATTTTTTTTTTTCTAATGATGTTTGTTTTTATTTTATTTACTTAATCAATCATAATCTGGTGTGTATGTATTATTTCTAGATTGGGGTTTATTAGTGTGAAATAAAATTGGAACACATTCTTATTGGTGGAAAATTTATCAATGTCCTTGTCATATCCTTGTTAGTGGGAGATTTCATGACTTTTTGGATTGTGTATTCAATATTTCGAAGGTGAGGGAGAATTTTTGGTAAAAATGCAGCCCATTTTAAAAATTTATGATTGTTTGCACATGTTTATGTGTTTTACACTATAAATAATTAATAATTACATAGCTTTGTTTGTAAATTTCATATCGATATGCGTTAGATGTTGTCGTGAAGATTTAGACATGTTCATAGTTTATAATGGGCCTTGTGCTAATAAGGTGACACTACAATGGATGTGGACCTCTCACAAATTGAGTATGCCAATAATGGTGACCCCTGATCCTATGTCAGGCACCGATAGTGGTGGTAGACATGTTTGGTGTTACGGGTTCAATGCGCCTTGGAATTTCTTCTGGGACTCTAAAACTACATATTCATTCAAAAAATCAACCCCCCTTTGCTGGTTGGTCTGGATGTCGGATACCTATGTATGTTTCATTCAAATAATATTTAACATTATATTTGTTTTTTTAATTTACTAATTGGTTTTTTATTTTGTTTTAAAAATAATTTAAAAAGATTAGTAATTTTCTTACAAATATATATACTATAGACTTAATATTTGACAAGACAAAGGATAGAGGAAAAAGGAGGCTCAAAGTCATTATAAATTGGTTCTAATTTTGTATGCTTCCCCATCATTAATAAAGTTAAATTGATGATAGGATATTAGTATATTTTTTTATTTCTCCATGTTCCTTGCGGATGTATAGTTGATGCACATGAGCAAGAGTTTGATCAAATACAACCCCCATTCCTTTTGCTATAAGTGCTAGTAGTATTTGAAGTGAGAATTTGATGGAAAGTGAAATCCAACACAGTATCTCCTTTTGCTACAAGTGCTAGTAATATTTGAAGAGCGAAATGGATGATAAACTAGCAATCGCACGCGAGCGTGTGCGATGGGAACGCCGAAACGGTTTTTGGTAAAGAGGAAACTAAGAATTGTATGAAATGAAGAGAAGAATAAACCAGAAAACAATGCATTAAAAAAGGAGAACATTTGCGAGAATGTAAGGAGTAATGAGGAGCGTGTTGGTGTCGAAACGCAGCACCACTGGGACTCCGCAACGCGATCGTTTGAGACTCCCAGTGTGATTGCACAACATGGAGCTTTTCCCAAGTGTGGGACCTTGCGAAATCGGAAAAGCTCTCCGGATGAAGGCCGGCTCCTACTCCTCTATCCAGATGCACCAATAAAACGTAGAGGTTTACCCCAAAAAACCTAATCTAACTACCAAGGAGACAGGGAGAGAAAAATGCATAAAAATAAACCTAAGCTAAGGATGTGATGCACCGAGGAATGAAGAACATATGTTTTGCCAATTAAACACAGACCACAGAAATGCAATGCAATATCATGCACAGATAAACATATTCACAGTGAAAGATCAGAAGGATGCAAAATGAAACACATAGAGGGTTGAGAATCATCCACAGACATGCATTTATTTGCTTCAAAGGTTGATACAATAAACTGCAAAATGCCAAGAGGCAAAGCTGCATTACAGTTTCGAATGGGAGGTTTGAGCTCCACAACTCCACCTGCCAAAGAGAAGAAGGGAGGGGCCAAAACAAGAATGTCCAGCCTTTTTTAAAACAGCCTCTCCTTACATTTATATGAAGACAATGAGAGAGGAGAAGGATTCGAAGCTTCCCCAACTACCTCCGGAACTGCACTTAACTCCTCATTGTGGCGGCAGGTAAGAACCCCAACCACCGAAAAATGGCGAACTATATTTTTTGAACCGGGTTTGAAAGAAGTCCCGTCATATGCTTGTTGTTCGTGTATTCCCGACTTCCGGTTCCGCTGCATTTTCCAAGTTTTCCCTTGTTTTCGGGTTCGGAGGTATGGCTCGCATGTGCATCGGGTTTGGGCGGTGGCGCATCATGTTTTCCCTGCATGCTCCTCCGCCATGTCTTCCCGCCCCGGAAACCCGAATTCCCTTGCTGTCGGGTTTTGAAGACCTCCCGACATGTATTCGATGCGCCATGTTGTTCCGCTCATGAAACCCGGATTGCCTTGCGTCGGGATTTGGAACCCTTGCGACATGCTCCTTTGGTGTCGGGTTTTGGTGGGCTCACGACATGCTCCCTTTTCATGCGTTTCCGACCCGAAAACCCGATTTGCTTGGTGCGTCGGGTTTTGGAGACCTCCCGACACATTTCTCCTTTGTCGAGTTTGGAAGAAACACCGACATGTTTTCCTTTGCTGTTCGCCCGACTATGTTTTTCCGCCGCTTAAACCCGCGTTTCTTTGTGCGTCGGGTTTTTTAACCCTTCCGGCATTTCTTTTGTTGTCGGGTTTTGAAAGCCACCCGACATGCTTCTGCGCCATGGAAACCCGAATTGCATTCGCGTCCCGGAAACCCGATTCCTTTGCTGTCAGGTTTTGGAAAACCCCCGACATGTATTCGTTCCTTGTTTATCCGACTCCTCTTTCCACATGGTTGTCGCGATTTGCCTTGGTGTCGGGCCGGAGAGGAAAAATATACAACAGAGCGGTGAAGAAGCTAAAATTATATAGTATAACAAGCCAAATATTTACATAGTTGTTAGATGCAGAAGAGGAAGTGGAGGGGAAGTACCGAGAAAAAGGTGAAAAGGAGAAGGCGAGAATGCTATGAGCGGAGGATTTTACGGGGGCGGGCTGTTTGAGACGGCGAAGGTTATAGGGGACGGTGGTAGGGATTGGAGGCGAAGCTCTTCTTGTTTTCGGAATTGCAGGAGGGAGGCTGAAGAAATTCTTGAGTAGCGGTCAAACGAGAAAGCTGGGGAGATACGAATCTTTTCCAAGGAGGGGACGCGCGAAAGAGCAGTAAAAGTAAGGCCTGGTCTCTCAGTGGATCCAATGTCTATGGTGGCATGACTAAGGGTGAGTCCTTGGGCTTTGTGAATCGATAACCCCCAGGCCATTTTTAAAGGCAGTTGTGTACGGGAACCTCTTGAAATGGGGGGAATGGGGATGTGGGTGGGATTTGACGGATTCCACGGTGGACCGGAATAGCGTTCAAAGTCGACAATTACAAAAGAAGGCAAAGAAGGTGGAGCCGAGGAAGGGGAATAAACAATGTCAACGACAGTGCCAGTTGCGCCATTAACAAGCCCGGTAGCAATCCATAAATTAGCAGTGAGCATGATTTTTTGGTCTTTGCAAAGGAGCACTATTTGTTCTAGCTGGTCGTCATCAGGATCATTGTAGTCACTTCTTCTTGTATTCAGAGCAATGGACAAGGCAACTGGAGAATTGAGTTCCTTCAGCATTTGTAAATTGTGTTTTTTAACAAGAATATTTGTTGAGAAGAGGTGGGGGGCATTGTGGAAGTATAGAAGTTCTTGTTGCGAGAGGCAAGAGTCGGTGCGAGACATCAAAGTCTCCCAATCTGGAAGGGTGGCCACACCATTTCGGATGTTGAGAAGCAAATTGCGAAAGGAAATTTGAGACGGAGCAGAGCCTTGTTGTCGGAATATAGACGTTAACGAGATTGAATTTAGAAATTTCCGCCAAAGGGATCCACCGTAGGAATTACTGGCATATAGCGGAATGTCCATAACGGGTGGAAGTTGACCAAGGTCTCCAACAAGAATCATTGATCTATTTCCGAAGGGGGAAGTACGGAAGTGCGGGAAGGCCTCACGCAGGCGTAAGTCAATTTTTGCAAGTAGTTTAGGACCAATGAAGCTCATTTCATCAATCAAAATGTATGTGACATGTTTTAAAGAGTCTTGAAAGGAGGTCAAAGCTTGGCCTTCAAGGGGCTTTAAATCACGAATGGGAATCCGGAGGCTGGAATGAATGGTCGATGCGGAAATGTTAAATGCGGCCACACCAGTAGGGGCAAGCAAAAGAAGGGGTGAAATGGCAGGGGTAGCGAGGGAGGAGAAGGCAGACCGGAGAGAGTGGATAAGGAATGACTTGCCTGTTCCTGCAGTTCCTTGAATAATGAGAAGAAGGGGTGGTAGGCTGTGTGTTGAGGAAAAGTGGTCGAGTATTGTACTGAAGGCTAGTTGCTGGTTATCGGAAAAAGTCGACAAAGAAGGCAAACTAGATGGATTTGTATGGGCAGGGCAATAATTAGCCCTACCATTCTCGACAAAAGAGGGGCCGATGTCAACCAAATGAACCGGAACGTTGTTTGAGGACCAAACATAGCGGGAGTCATATTCTCGGAGGCCAAGCATTTCCAGATGGTCAAGACCTTCAGAATGTCCCGGACGGACGCCTGCTAAAAGTTGTCATTCATAGATTCTCTCGCTTGTCTGCATTGGGTCTGTGTCAGATTCAGACGAAACATCTGGAGATGTATCAGGTTCCGTGTCTGTTCTTCTAACATGCCACGGTTTGTATGAACTTTTGAACAGGCGCCAATTGGAAGTAACAACATCTGGCGAGGAACCAACATCTGAAGGAATGTTCCGGAAAGGCTTGTACAGCAGGAGCTCAGACCAACAGAAAAGGTGGAAAGCCTCTGTATTAGTTGGCGGAATGATGGAAAACCTTGGGTACACGCGGACAATTGCTGGCGTAGTGCGTTGTTTCCATTTCTCTTTTTTTCGGTATTTGCTGTAATTCCACCCTCGAGCAATTTGGATAAGGGAAAGGGACTCCATTGATGGTGGGCGGACAAGGTACGCATCAAGAAGCTGTGATGTATCTTGTTCAGGAGTAGCCGATGCAGAAAGGCGCCTAAGTATTTTTTTGCCCACATTTAAATAGACGGTCTGCCGGCTGGACACAACAAGAGGAAGCTTTGAGAAGCAAGTGACAAGTTTCTTGTGCACTTATGTCATGTTCAACAACACTTTCTGTGAGCATCTTTCGTATTGCAAAAGAGGAAGGGAAATCTGGGCTGGCATGCGAGCAAAGCCTAGACAACATTTGGTGGTATGTCTCTGAGCGTTGCTCTGCTTTAGAGGCATACTTTGCAATGTATTTAAGAACAGCGTGCCGAGATAGTACAGGCTGACAGTCAATGTTTGCTCTCCATATAGCTAGCATGGCTTTATTGTGAATGTTTAATCTGTCATCATTCCTGAAAGGAAGGTATTTAACGCTTTTGTTGGCATCAATGGTCAAGGAAGAAAAAGACTGTGTTTCCCAAGGAGCACTGTAACGACATATAGTTCTGGAACCTTTTTTTCGGAGACATGTCTGTGTAGAACATTTGGTGTGGCGCTGAACCCGGTTTATAAGTTCCTCGAGGTCGTGCATAGGGTTGGAAGCCAGAACCTCTGAAGAGGAAAGCAAGCAGGGATCATCCTCGAGAGATCTTTGAAAGAATGTAGGTCTACATGCAGGAGCTCTAGGGTTCCATGCAGAAACATATTGATCAAAGTACAGTCTTGTTGTTTCAACAGAAGCATTGTCATTCCAATCTATTGTGTCAACATTGGGGGCGCCATCAAGCCAAAGGAAACCGTGAACATGTGCAGAGCCTCTATGTTGCCATTCGTACCTAGAGGAAAAAGGCAGTTAGAAATAAAGAGAAGCAAAAGAGTGGCAGACGAGGCATTTAATTTTTGTTTACCTGTACCAGTAGTCCTTGGCTCCAAGGTGTTTCTGCAGGACCTCCTCGCGGAATATTGTGAACCTCTGGTGCAAGTAAGCAGAAACACGATGGGGGTGGTCGATAATGTTGTTTGTTCTAAATCTTTGTGTGAACCGATGATCAGGAGGCGGAACACCAGGCATACAGCTATGCAAATCAGGCCATTTAGTATCTGCAGCACTAAGAGTGAAGAAGAACGTAGGTGCACCCAATTGTTCAACCATATCCGATATCTCTCCTCTGTATTTGGACCAAAAGGAGCGGGTTCCGCGCAGGTTATTTCCAAACCGCATCAAGGTATCCGGAAGCGAATATGCAGGGTCTTCAAGCAATTTTTTTCGGAGGTCAGCTATAGTTGGCGGTATGGCATTTTCTAGGTTTTGTTGCATGAAAACGGCTGCTGTAGATTGGCTCCTATGCCGCATGATGAGGTTAAGCAAGAAATAGCGAAACCGGGGGTGGGAACCGAAGCGGTTATCATGGAAGCGGATTAAATGGAGGGCATATTCATGTAAAAGTACCTCTTTCATGCGAGGTTGTCTAAACATAGCCTTACCTTTAGGAAACAAAGTTGGGAATGCCATGGAAAATAGACCCTCAGTGGTGTATTCATTTATGGGAGAAAGACTCATGTCTGGCCAAGGCATGGTGAAAGGCATGTTTTGATCATGGGAGAGAAGGAACTGTGAGATATGCTCGTCTTCGGTGCCGGAGTTGTGGGCAGAAGGGACGAAAGAAGAAGAGCGGGCGCCAATTAAATTGCAGAGAGAAGGATCATCGCCGGAATCAGGTGCGACATCGTCTGAAGAGGCAGGGATGTCCATCGGTATGGAATTGAGGGAGGAGGAAATATTTGTTTGTTGTACGGGAAGAGCGTTGAGGGCCTCATTGTCAACAAGAACATCCTTGTAGTATGGGTCATGCAAAATTTTGTATTGAAGTGCCTGCCATACACGAGATCTACTAACATAGAAATCGTATTTTGTTTGCTGGGAGCCTGCCTTTTGCACAAGAACCAGATCCAAATCGCCGAGCCGTCGAGGGAGGTACTTTGCTATGGTAGAGATATCTTGGGGGAAGCTTATAGTGTGCCCAGAGTATTTGTATTGTCCACCACGTGCATGGGTTACTTGGAGAATTGGGTTAACTCTAGCAATCAACATTTCTTCAACTTGTGTCAAAGATTGTAGTACAGATGGCTGGACGCCAGGGTCCATGTTGTTCCAAGAAGAAAACCGGTGTCCTTGTTTCTCAAGCCTGCATCTGGAGCAAAGGATAGATCCTGAACAACACCTAGTTTGAATGCCAGGGTAATTCTCCAAACAGACAGTGCATGTGCTTGCAACGGAAAGGGAATCTAGCCTTTTGCGGAAACGCCTTTGTGCATCTGCGAAGGAGGACGAAGAAGAGGCAGATGGCTCGGAAGGGAACATTCCAGCAGACCAAAACCCTTCAAGGTTTTGGCATGTATTGGAAGCTGGGGAAGGCAGCACAACCGAATGCGAAGAGGTCGGCAGAGCATCAACAGGAAGGGAGAAAGCGGAGGACATTGGAGAGTACGAGGTCGATGGGGGGGAAGAGGAATGTGTCGCTCGAGAAGGGAAGTGTTGTGTATCCCAGGGTACACGGGCCCCATAGAAGGGAAGGGTGGAAGTGTTTTGCGAAAGGAAAGGGCAAAGTGGAGCGGAGGGCGGGGAGAGAATAACATTTGCGGAGTTGGACGAGGAGGCATCGCGAGAGATAGAATGGGGCGATGGAAGGGCAGGTGCTGGGGGCCTGTACGGGGCAGGAAGGGGGAAGAAAGATGTACAATGTGTGCTTTTTCTAGCATGGTAACGGCGGCGCTGATCCGCATTTATTTGCTCTTTGTTTTTGGCGTAGATTTCTCTTCGTCGAGCTAATCGTTGCTCTGCAGACATGGGGAATCCTGCAACGTTTTGCAGCAGGAACAAAAGTATGAGACAAGTAAAGGAAAAACTGTGCATCTAGCCATACATGGAGTAAAGGAAAAGAATACGAAAGTTGTTTTGCGCATGTATATTGCAAGTAAAGGAACATAGCACTAACAAAGCTCATTCAACGAAAGTTATGAATACAGGAAAGTGTTCAAAGGAAAGAACATGTCCATACAATATAAAAGACCATCACTAGTATTTAATTTTTAAAGGAAAAGGCTTAGGAATTCCAATTATTGATATTCAAGAACATAGAGAGTGTGACAAAATTTACAAAAAAAAACGTATATATATCGGTATCCATTGAACCCGAGTTTACATAAGCAAAAGTAGAGCAAAAAGGAACAACTAGACATTCGTTTGTGCAAGAAAGAGGTACTGGAAAGGGTGCTAGCATATCAAGAGACCAAGAGAGCTTTAGAAGGGGGGAACACAAATGTAGTGAAGCCTGTATATTGTTACGCAAACGTAATTCAGGGAAGGGAAGCCGAAGCTTCAAGTTTGTGCGACTTTATAATGACACATTTAAACTGCTTCTTGTCACGGTATGTTTCAAGTTTGATGGAAAGCGTAAATTGATATTCGCGGCCTTTGGTCTGCAATTTCAGTTGGTGCACCATCATCTATGCTCAAAAATTGCATGTAAAGGAACATAGCACTAACAAAGCTCATTCAACGAAAGTTATGAATACAGGAAAGTGTTCGAAGGAAAGAACATGTCCATACAATATAAAAGACCATCACTAGTATTTATTTTTTAAAGGAAAAGGCTTAGGAATTCCAATTATTGATATTCAAGAACATAGAGAGTGTGACAAAATTTACAAAACAAAACGTATATATATCGATATCCATTGAACCCGAGTTTACATAAGCAAAAGCAGAGCAAAAAGGAACAACTAGACATTCGTCTGTGCAAGAAAGAGTTATTGGAAAGGGCGCTAGCATATCAAGAGACCAAGAGAGCTTTACAAGGGGGGAACACAAATGCAGTGAAGCCTGTATATTGTTACTCAAACGTAAATCAGGGAAGCGAAGCCGCAGCTTCAAGTTTGTGTGACTTTATAATGACACATTTAAATTGCTTCTTCTCACGGTATGTTTCAAGTTTTATGGAGAGCGTAAATTGATATTCGTGGCCTATCACTTGGTCTGCAATTTCAGTTGTTGCACCATCATCTATGCTTAAAAACTGCAAGTCTTCAGCTTTGACGCCCATTATATTTTCAGCAGTCTCATCAAATGCAGTTACGGATTGAAGTTCTCCTGTGCTATCTTGTAAAGTGACACGGAGTGCATACTTGTAGTCGCATTTCTGGATAGGAATATTACATTTCCCACAAAACCAGGACCCGTTTTCCAGTTCTTGCACTTTCTTGCGACACTGTGTACCATTTTTCACTAAAGGGCATGCCAAGTAATAAAAATTGTCCAATGAAATGTCTGTGATTTTTGCTGTAATTGTAGCCCATTCATTTTTATCTGTGTTACCCATTTGCAGGACCTGAGCTATTGTTGCCGGAGAGGACAAGGCAGATGGAGGCCCTAGAACCCTGTTTGTGATAGATGGTGCAAGGACATTGAAAGCATCAGATGCAATCCATTCCTGCAGAGGGAGGCTTTCAGGAATCATTGGATTAACAAACCATTTTGTAGTGGATATAGTATCAAGAGATGTTCCGTTGAAGCTGGAAATACGAGCTGTTTTAAGAGCAAGAACTGGTTTCTGCGGAATCGAAAGGAATTCTTCTAGCTCTTCTCCAAGCACAGTTGAATGTTGACCCCACAAAGTGATGGAAACACTAAATCCGGACATGTCTTCAACCTGCACAGTTCGCTTGAATGTTTCTGTCTGATCACGTCTGCGAATGGTGGATCGTGGAGAAATAACAAGAACTACACCAAGAATGTCAACAAAAGATCCGGCAGGTCTTCCAGGTATGTCTTTGATGGGGACAAAGTGGAAGTGGTGTAAAGGTATGATTTGATCGTTGACATGTAGAGGCCGGACAATAGATGCTGCCGAAAGGAAAATTTCGAGTGTGCTGTTCAGGTTGTTGAACTTTTCTTTTGCTTTTCCAATTCTTCCATTAGAGATGGTGTACGTTTGTTCATTTTCTATTGTGCCATAGAACTTTTCTGCAATCTCATTGAAACAGGAGACGCGGATTTCACCACCTCTGCCATCCACGAAGTCGAAACCAAAGAAACAACCATTGCCGTTATCATTACTATATGTCTGCATGGAGTTTTTTGCGACTGCTCTGCCCTCTATGGACCAAACACGCATGGTTGTGTTCAAGTCGTTTATGAAAATGGCCTTCGATGCTGGTCTCGAGGAAGCATAAATCTTTTGAGGCGGTGTTTGCGGAAACAAAGTTTTGGGCACACCCTCAGGGTGGTCAACACAGGCTTGTTTGCCCCGTACAACATGGCTAGGGATCCGGGAAGGAGAACCAACTTGTGGATATGTTTCTTTCGATATATTCATATCGGTTATTAAAACGGTCCTGCACGCATGCAATGCAAGGAAAGAAAATGTCAGGAAACATTGTGCGAGATAGAAAAGACGAGAGGGAAGTCAAAATATTGGCTACTTACATTTCATGGTCGACCATCCTGCAAACGGTTTTTTGCAGCTGAATTATTGTGCCTTCTGTCAACGTTTTGTCTGCAACTAGTTTTGAAAACTTGGAGGGCAACAATGCCTTCTGGATGTGAATACCATCAGAAAGGTCAACTCGATGCTGGGTGCCAGCTGTTCAACAGAGACCGCACAGGAGATATGTTGAGGAGCTGGAACGTGGAACCTGTGTCCGAGCAACCGGACATTAGGCGCGCAATACCTCCTTCTGTTAAAGTTGTGTCCATGGTTGCAATGCAACAACTAGAGGAGAATGGATGTGCTGCACGACAAATGCAACGATCAACGAAGAATGTGAAAGAAAACACCAAAACAAACAACCAAACCGAAAGCTACGCCCCCACCTAGAAAATCGAACACGATAGTCCGGTTCATTAAAAGCAAAAGCGGAAGGGAAGGTCGAAGCGGTTCAAAAGAATGATGCCAAGGTAAAGGATAGTAGCTTAGAGTTCGCAGAAAAAAGGTAAAATGTAATGCAATCCCACCAATCACAAAAGCCCATTTTTTTCATGATCTCAAAATGGATAGAAAGCCTCCTAACAGAAAAAGAGCCTCTCCTTACATTTTATAGAAGAAAAAGAGGAGTGAAGAAATCGAAATTTGTTCCAACCACCTCCATATCCGCACCTAACTCATCTCATTATAGCGGATTGTATTTTGAATCGGGTTTGAAAGAAGCCCCGGCATGTGTTTGATATTTGCGTTTTCCCGAAACCCGCTTCCGCCGCTATTTTCCAAGTTTTCCTTTGTGTCGGGTTTGGAGGATGCCGCGACATGTTTTCGCCTCATGCGTTACCGACTCCAAAACCCGATTTGCCTTTGTAGTGTGTCGGGTTTGCGGAACTGTCAAGCATCGGGACATGCCTTGCGATTTGCATGTTTCGTGTCTCATGTTTCCCGAAACCCGAAACCCGAATCCCTTCGTGTCGGGTTTTGCGATCCCTCCGACATGTGCTTTCTTTGCGTTTGTGTCGGGTTTTGCGACCCTTCCGACATGTCCTTCCTGTCGGTTTTTCTAACCCCTCCGACACATCTCTTTGCTGTCGGGTTTATCCGCTCCTCCGACATGTTTCTGCCTGATGTTTCTTCGCCTCCGAAACCCGCCTTCCCTTTCTGTCGGGTTTTGAAGACCCCCCGACATGTGCATATTTTTTTTTTCCTTTTTTTTAATATTTTTTTTTTTTGGTGAAAAAATCGCAAGGATGGAAAAAAATTTGCCATTTTTGGAAAGGGTCCGGGAAGATGTAGCAGCAAAAACTTGCATGTGCCATAACTTTCATTCTGTGGCTCCGTTTTAGGTGTCGTCTTCTCTAAAAGTATATATTTTCTCAAGCTCTACGCATTGATGGCAATATTTTTCTTATTTTCATAAAATCCATTTTTGTACCTTTTTGGACCAAGCAATTTCTTGCAATCTTTTGAAAGAATCATTATGATGATGATGAGATATCAGGAAACCTTGCACACAAGAATAAAGGCCAAATAGGTATGGCAAATGGTGACTACTTTGTGAAATGAAGCCTCCTAACAAAAGTTATGAAGAAAAAAGACTCTGAGCAGGGCTAGTAGGAGCAAGTAAGCTAGAGAAGAAGAATAGGTGATTGTAAGAAAAGTATAAGGTCCGGAGTTATACAATTTGGACCACACCTCGGGGGGAATAAAGGGTGTATGAAAATGTCTCTACTTTGTTTTGAGAGCTTGCAGAGGTGCTCAACCATGAAACCACCACAAGCTTGCCCTTAAGAACACAAAAAGGCAATTCTGGGCAAGATAGCAAAAGTAAACATAAAGTAAACATATCTATGGCCCGATACAAATTTGAGCAAAGACAAGGGGATGAAAAAACAAAGTCTGCAATTCGCCACCGCTTACCTTAATAGAAGAAGCCCCAAAAGGTCCTCTTCATTTGCACTCCTGCTGAAGTCAATCTCGTCAACTTTGCTTCAAGTGTTCAACAAGAGATAGATATGTGCAAAGGATACGCTAATACAGTGTGCAGGTGAATTTCCTCTTGAAGATTACTAAAGAAAAACAAAAGAAAATTTTCCATCAAGCATATAGCAAGATCTGTCTCGAGTATCTTGTTGGCACAACGAACTTTCCGAGAATAAATCCAGCTCCTGAATAGCAGGTTCCTAGGGAAGGCATGAGGATTGGAACATGATTAGATAGACTTATTTCCAGAAAATGGACAGCAGCATGGATTGTGGTGAAGGCTCTGGGATGCCATAAAAGCAACTTAGAACACAAACTGATAATGCACAACTGAAATAGCTTGACCCATAACTCTAGCAAGGTTGTAGTATAAACATTATGTGGTACATACACACGAGGCATGTTTAAAACCTTCAAAATGTTACAGGTGGCCGGAAACCTCAAAAAAGTTTTTTCGGCCAAAAAAGATCATTAAAAAATCAGGGGGAAAACAAATACTCAAAATAAAACAAACCTCATAATCAAACCCAAAACAACTGACACTAAAAACCTACAAAAAAATCAGAAACTCGCCTTATTCAGCTCATTGTCTGCCTCAGTCTTCTGTCGCTCCGGGGGCTCACCCAATACAAAGCTATCAGAGCTGCTTTTTCCCACGGCCAGTCCAGAATCATATAAAAACTCCAGTCGCTCCTGTTTACTGCCATTAAAACCCCAAAACATATAAGTGAATATCAATAAATAAATATATCTCCATAAAACACAGTACTAATTTTTATTAAATCTAGAGTTCTAAGATTAATGTCAACCACATAATGCCTCAGTAGCATGATAGAAAAACTGGACAAGTACTCCCTTCTGCAAGCAATTCCAATTCCAAACCTACCCACGCAAAAGATTTTCAGGATTTGGTTTGATACGGATTTCCAAGTTACCCCCTTCTGCAAGCAATACAGGATCTGGGACAATTCTAAACCACCTCAGTCTTGTCAAGAGCTCCGGGAGGAGACTCAGAGTACAGTTCAAAGCTTATCTGAGCTGAGATTTTTCCCACGGCCAGTCCAGAATGGCATTTAAAAACCTCTCAGTCGCTCCTGTTTACTGCACATAAACAACCCAAAACTCTCTGTTCCTGAGAATCAATAGATGCTGCGTATCAGACCCTACACAGTACTAATGTTACATCTCCTTCTCTGAGGAGTTCAAATGTGTTAAGAATGTCATGCGCGACATAATGCCTCAGTAGCATGATATCCAAAAACTGGAACAAGTACTCCCCTTCTGCAAGCATAATTCCATATTCCAAACCTACCACGCAAAAGATTTTCAGGATAATAATGTTTGATACGGATTTCCAAGTTACCTCCTCTGCAAGTCATACTGGCTCCGTCACACTCGAAAAACCATGCTTCGAGAGCATCACCTGGGTTAAGTCGAAGAACGTCCAGCCATGATATTTTAGACGAATGTAGATGCAGTTCCTTTGAAGTCATCAGGGTCTTACCCCTCCTAGGAAGCCACGACAGGAAAAGAAACAACTGTGTTAGCTATACGCGTCAAGGGTTATTCATTCGACGCGCAGGTAATGGAGAATTTAACTGACTACCCACAGAAAAAGCAGCCTTCAGCCTAAAAAATTTACCGTGCAGTCAGATCTTTATCAGGCATAACAGTTCTGTACAGCTGCATGGAGGGCCAGATCGCATCCGTGATCGACGTCGTCCTAACCGACCTCATCTCGGCCATCTCCTCTCTGACATGCGTCAGAGAGCCCTCAGCTCGAACCCAACTGAAGGAACGCCTTTCGGCGTAATTATGCCATGTCGTGGAATTGAAACATTTATTTTAACTGCCTTTTTATTTTAACTGACTCCAATCGTGGAATTGAAACATTTATTTAACTGCCTTTATATTTTTTTATAAGAATTTGTGGAAAGTTCGTGATTGACGGCATCCATCCAAGTCGAGGGAAGCATATAAAAACTGGCATCATACTCGTCAAACCATTAGATTTAAACTTTTCATTGATAATTATTTTTGAAATGACTCGTGCGTGAATTTGGTGAGTGGAAGCTTCCATTCAAGTCTCATGTACTTTTGGTCAAAGTGATAAGTTAGTTCGATTCCCTTTCTATTTCCTGTCTTGTACTTCAGATCATTTCGACTAATTTTAGCATTGGTTTTTGTACCGGAGTGGTTCTTATTTTATGTTTTTTTTAGCAGTTTTGCGAGTAATTTTAGCATTTGTTGGTAGTAGGTAGTGTATAGACTACATCGGTTTTTGTACCGGAGTAGGTAGTGTATAAACTACTTCATTTTTTAATATTAATTTGTGGAAATTTATGAGTGGACTCCATATTCATAAAGTTTATAATATCTGCCATCGTACGTCTCAAATAATTGGATTGAAACATTTAATTAAATCGGCTTTTCATTTTTTAAACAATAATTTGTGGAAATTTAGTGACCGAAGGAATCCATCCAAGTCCGAGTCTCATGAGGCTTTTGAAGTGTTAAAATTCTTATTTATTTTTGGTTGAAGTGATTGGATTGAAACTTCTCAGCCCTTATAAGTTGCTGGCTTCCCTTGCTGGATTCCTGTATTTTTTGACTGAAAGGAAACCTTCAGATCCTTTCTACTAACTGTAGCATTTGTTTGTAGCATTTGTTGGTATTAGTGTACAGTAAATTCACTTTTTTAAAGCTAGTTAAAAACAGAAAAAGATGTCTGTTCCTAAGATAGGGGTTTCTCAATGGCTTGAACAAATAAAAGATACACAGAAACGTGGAGAAGAACAAGACATGACATCTCATGTGCATCCAAACATTTTCACTGTTCCGGAGTCCCTGCGTGTCGAAAGGCCAGAAGCTTACATACCACAGGTAGTTTCTCTTGGACCTTACCATCATCTTAAACTTGAGCTGTATGAATCTGAAAGATATAAATCAAGGCTTACTATCCAGATTGAAAAAAGAGCAAAGCAGGGGCCTTTTGAGGGTTTGGTTAAAGAGATAATTAGTATGGCAGGGGAGATTAGGAACAGCTACAATGATCACATTGACTGTGGAGATGAAGAATTAGGGTGGATGATGGCTCGAGATGCTGTGTTTATTCTGGAGTTTATTGGTTGTTATGACCATTATGAAAGGCCTAGACTTCAACAGGCAAACCCTTATTTTCAGAGCATGGATGCAGTATTTAATCCAGAAAGGAAGAGCCCTTTGTTCTTCCCACTTCAGGCTGATATATTTAAGCTGGAGAACCAAGTCCCACTTTTCATTCTAAAGAAAGTTCTAGAATGGCAGACTGGATCAGAAGTTCAAGCATCGGACTGGCTTAAAATGACAATTTCAAATGCCTGTAAGAAATTCTCTCCTTTCATTCATATTGGGGATTCTTATCGTTCCATTACACTTGCACGCTATGCTAATCAGCTGGACGAAATGCATATATTGGAATGCCTTTACAATTTCGTCGTCCCGAGGAGAACTGCAGGTCATATTAATATCCCTGTTGAAGATGATAACAATAGAGCTGTGCCCAGATTTCCAATTTCTCAGTTTCTTCGTCAGATGACTTCGAGATTTAGGGTGTTTTTATCTCCAAAACTATATCACAAAGCTGACAAAAATCTCCCATCAGCCACAGAATTGCACAGAAGAGGGGTGAAATTCGCTCCTTTCACATGGGCAACTCAAGAAATAAGGTTTGATAGAGCCAGCTCTACGCTGCACCTTCCTTGCATAGATATGGATTACAGAACAGATGTTTTCTTAAGAAATATGGTGGCAGGGGAAGCATTTATGAAGTGGAAAACCAGAGTGTTTACTTGCTACGTAGATTTGATGGACAGACTGATCGACACTCCTAATGATGTTGCAGTGATGAAGAAATATGGCATCATCTACAGCAATTTAGGAAGCGATAAAGAGGTAAGCACTCTGTGGAATGGAATCCGCAGATCAATATGGAGGAGCGCCTATGATCCTATTGACCAGACTATCAAGGACGTCCATTATTACAGAAGTAGGTATAGAGTTTTATTTGGCGAGTTTTTACATGAACATTTCTCAAAGCCATGGCGAGCTGCATCAGTGGTGGGAGCATGCACTCTGCTTGTTCTTGCTTTCTTGCAGACAATATTCTCATATTATCAACTGCGACCATAATGTGAACACCGGTGCACATAAATTCTCTTTGCAGCATTACATCTCTACTTAATTCTTGCTTTCTGTAGAGTGAACGCTTCTCTGTTTCCATTCCAAACTACAACTCTTGACGTTTGAGATTTAATGTAATTTTGTTTCTGGTAAAAATTAGTACACATCTCTTAAATAATTCTTTTCGAAAATTGTAGATAGATATCAATCTGAATCTATTATTTTCTTTACAATTTTTTTTGTTGATTGATGATAGATAGCTTTAAAGAATAATTTCAAAGGGAAAAAAAAACAGGCTCCTAATTTCATCTTCGATTGTCTTCTCTACCTTCAATTGTCTTGTTAAGGTCAAATACACATCAAATTTAAAGTTGCTTGTTTCTATGTCTAACCACTATTCTTGACATTATAGATTCCTGTGTTATTTCAGCTCTCATTTATTAGTTTGAGATTTGTTGTAATTTTGATTCTGATGAAAGCCAGTACAGATATCTTACCTAAATCTATTTGAAAATTGCATTTTCTTGATAATTTTTTTTGTTGATTGATGATAGATAGTTTTAATCTAGTTGTATTATTAAATTTGACTCAGAAATAATATTAATCTAGTTGTATTATTAAATTTGATTGATGATAGATCATTTTAATCTAGTTTTAATCTTGATTTCAGTGAAAGGAAACCTTCACATCCTTTCTAGTAATTTTAACATTTGCTAATATTAGTCTGTAGAGTAAACTGGTTTTTTTCTCGATGTAGGGAAATGGCTTTAAGGGAAGGGATTATTATTATTTATTAGTAGTTCTTAGAGTCTTTTTAGGAATATTTTTTTTTATTATTATTGGCAAATAGTTTTTTGAAAGGGACTATACCCTTGTACAACAAGGCTCAGAAGCCAGAATAGAAAAAATAAGCACAAAGAAAAGGATCAACATCCTGATATAACAATAAGGACCAACTGCAGAACGCAGTCCGCAAAGAAGAAACAACAACCAACAACTCAGCAGCAAATAAACAACTGCTGAACATCGAACAAACAACAAAGGTACAACAACACACATGGAAAGAAAACACGCAGTGATCCGGCCACAAAAATGAAAACAATGTTCTCCAGCCGAACACTAACGGAGAAATCATCCAGACGAATAGCGCTCCTTCAGGGTAAATTTTTTTTTCTTTTTGTTAACCGTGACCCAGCCTGCTAGAGTCTCCATTGCTGAAGGAGGAGCCAAAGGAGGGGTATTCTCCTTAGTCACATATGTCCCAAATGGGACAACCACAAACATATTACTTTCCATGTTACCCTCAACAACTTGAGCAATTTTCATGCTGCTAACAGTTTGATTTTTGGAAAGAGGGGTTTCAAGGGCAGATTTGGATACAGCCACTGTTTCCACTTTTGATTCAAGATCCCTTTTAGCATCAAAAATTAGGTGCTCTGGGAGTGCATCTTTCCACCAATTCCGCTTTTCATGTTGACATTTTTCCATCCCACAAGCAGTAGAGGTGTGTCCTAAGCCAAAACATCTTCTACATCGGAAAGGTAGACCTTCATAATCAAGAGTTTGTGACCAAGTTTGATTTTGCACTCTAAGATCTATAGTAGCAAGAAGATTTTTATCAGTGTCAAGTTCCACCAGGATCCGGGCATAGGTAGTATGGGTGTAATTAGTGGTTTGAGAATCTATAAAGAGTGTAATTCCCAAGGTATTGCCAATGGCTATCAGACAGTCCTTACTCCAGAATTGGATAGGTAAGTGGGGTAGCCTGATCCAAATAGGTTTCCAAGAGAAAGATTCTGTGTGCGGGTTAAAGGCTGGGAACCAGGGTTTCATGACCAAATATTTATATTGATAGGACCAGCATTTAGAAGCAATGTTTTCTTTATCAGCTACTAAAGAGAAAGTCACAATGAAAATTCCCTTAGCACACAGATGTAAGTCTATCTTACCAGTTAAAGTTGGAGTCCAATGCTGAGAGATCCATGCGTGAAGAGTAGGAAGGCTGGGCCACAGTCCCCCGAATCTACAAATCAAAGCGTGCTCTTTGTGGTAAATCTCAGATGAAATAACATCTTCCCCAAATGTAATACACGGGGTAATGTCTGCAGGTTTCATGGAGGATTCCTTTCCCTTTAGAACGTCTTTGAAGGAGGATCCATGCTTATTTTCTCTGTCTAATGGTGAAATAACAGGTAAAGTACCATGTTCCAGCCCACCACAAGAAGAGCCTTCCAGCAAGGGATTGAGAGGGCCATTGCCTGGCATATTCATAAGAGCACCCCCAACTGGAGTTTGAAAATGATTTGTGCAGCAGTCCTCAAAACCCCTGGCATTAGTGAAGGAAAGATCAATCCACGAATGAGGCGAACCCACAGTTGTTCCTCCTCCAACCCGTTCTACTGGTTGATCCTTGAGTGTTTCTGTTCTAGTGCTCATGGACCTGCGTGGATCTAGGGCATTTTCACTGGAAACCTTATGGAGTTTGCCGCTGCCATTAAAAACATCTTCTATTTCCCATTTAGGGTTCGTGGGGGGTCTGTTAGTACGTGCGGCGCGGGTAGAAACCATCGGACAAGCGGACAGAGAGCGGGCAGAGGTCGCACAACGCGGGAAGAGGACGCGGGCTGAGGGCCGAAGGCGCGGGCAGAGAGCAGAGGGCCGAGGGCCAAGGGCCGAAGGCGTGGGCAGAGGGCAGAGGGCAGAGGAATATTTTAAGTAAGAGTGGTCTTATAGTATAAAAGGTTTTTGAGAGTAATTGACATTTGGTAATATATATTTTAAAAGTTGGTGTGGATACTTCGAGTCCCTCCTTTTTATCATCTCCCTAAACTTTTCTCATTAAAATTTTTAAGGAAAAGATTCTAAATTTTCTTCTTTGCTTAAATTTATTTTTTATGGGGTCACATGTTGAATAAAAATAGGAACATTAGCCCCTACATGGAACTCATATTTAAGTTTAATGTCAAGGAGTGGGGATCTATTTGGATTTCTTAGATTTAGTTTTACGAATTGAAGGGTATCTATTATGTTAAATTCGTCCATTTCTAGCTTTTTAATTTTATTTTTTTTTTTAAAAATAGTTCCTAAGGTAGGGGTTTCTCAATGGCTTGAAAAATAAAAAACACACAAAATAATGGAGAAGAACCATGCTTATCATCTTATGTACATCCAGACATTTTCATTGTACTAGAGTCCTTGCGTGTCGAAAGTGTTGGAAATGAGGTATCTCAACCTTGTTGTATTCATTTAATTTTTTCTTACAGTTGTGTTTAAAAATAGGCTGTCAAAAGATGCCCGTATGATAGTATATCATGGAAGGGCTATTTTTACAGATATTATGACAAATTTTATGACATCTTTGAGGGTCAAAAGCAAGGGAGCTATTGTGAACGTGGGAGCCTAATTTTAGACCGAAATCTTGCTCTTTAATGCAATCCACCTCATGAGCGATTTTGCACATGGTTTTGTAAACCACAAATGGTTTCTATCATAACCGGAGGTCTATAAATTGAAGGCTTGAAGAAGCATTTTTTGTGGTAAGTTTTGCAAGTAATGTTATGTTGGAATGCAGCCTGAATTCTTCCAGAATTGTTTCTGGTGATACTCCTGTAAGAAACTTGCTCTGCAAGTGTGTGTAATCTTGTTATTAGATTTGAAATACATTGAGTGGGCTTTTGGAGTGTCGAGTTTTTCATTCGAAAGGAATTTTCCCACGAATATCTAATGTTTGTGTTAATTGTTTTTGTTCTTGTAATGAATGTGTTGGTGGAATTTCTGTAAGTGTTTGATTAATTTTTTAAAAATTTGCATAATATCTCTCCTCAAGATTGGCATAGGAATTTGTTCTGCTACTCTAATTTCCTTACAATTGGTATCAGAGCCTGATCACCTTTGGTTTCAGTTGTGGGTTGTTGGGTTTTTTGTGCTAATCAAGGTTTGAGTGGGAGCTTGTGCAGAGGATACTTTGTGATCTTGTTGCAGATAATTTTCAAATGGCGAGCACATCTTGGAGGATTGTGGTAGAGAATTTTTATGGCATGAACTTTGAAAAGTGGAACTTGGAGATGGAAGATCTGTTGATTGATCGGGATCTATGGGATGTGGTGGATGAAAATGTCCATAGGCCTACGGATCCATCTTTGGCTGCAAAATATGATGTAATGGATAGAAAAGCTAAAGGTCTCATTAGACCATGTCTTGCAGATTCACTCCTAATAAATGTTCATGAAGAATCCACTTCGAAGAATATTTCGAAGAAATTGGGTGAGATATACCAAGCTAAATCTCTAGTAAATAAGATTTTCTTGAGGAAGAAGGTTGAAAAATCTCAGAGCATCTAGAAACATTCAATATGTTGGTGACCCAGTTGACCTCGGTTGAGGTTAAGATGGATGAAGAAGAAAGGTGCCAAACCTTGTTGTGTTCATTTTCAAACTCATGGGACAACCTAATCATGGCCATTGGGAGCACTTCAGTCACTTTGAAGATGGAGGATGTTGTTGGTTCTCTACTCTCCGAAGAGATGAGAAGGAAGATCTCTCTAAATTCCAAAGAGGCTTTGAGTGTTCGAGGAAGACCAAAATAACAAGGAAAAGATGAGAAGAAGCGTGGTCGTTCCAAGAATAAGGGCAGATCAAAATATTTTGGTAAGTTCAAGGTGATATGTTGGAACTATGGAAAATTTGGACACTTCTGAAAGGAATGTAAAGAAGAAGAAGAAGAAGCAAGACTCCGATTTTGAGTCCGAAAAGGAAGATGGAGATGCCTTTATTGCAGATTTGGCCACTAGTGCAGGTGATAATGCATGGTTGATAGACTCGAGTGCATATTTCCACATGACTCCTAACAAAAAATGGTTTAGTAAGTATGAAAACTATGATGGTGGTAAGATGTATTTGGGTGATAATTCTTTCCTTGACATTTTTGGTCGTGGTAGTATTCATGTGAAATTTTCTGATGGTAGAGTTATAAGATTTGATGGTGTCTTGCATATCCCAGGACTAGCAAGAAATTTATTAGTTTTTATCAAGCTAATATATGCGGGTGTGCATGTATAGTTTTCTGAAGCAGGTGTGAAAATGGTGAGAGGTGTTATGGTGAAAGCAAGAGGAAGCAAATTCGGTACATTGTATCAACTTGGTGCATGCACGGTTGAGTACAATAGCACTTCTAATAAAACTAAGCCAGAAACTACTTCGCTGAAATAGGATAGGGTTTCCCCTTCTACGGATGTTCGTGGCTTCTAGATACCCAAGGGTGCTCTGTCTACTGAATCAAAATTTCCTGCAGAGAAGACAATGTTATGGCACCAAAGGATTGACCACATTAGAGAGAAGGGTTTAAAAGCCCTGAAAACTTATAACATCATTCAGGGGTTGAATGATTGTAATTTGGAGTTTTTTTTCTATGAGCATTGTATTTATGGAAAACAGAACTGCGTTTAGTTTTACTTGTCTACTTATAAGTCTCATGTGCTTGGAGCTGATCCATTCAAATTTATTTGGTCGTGTTAAGGTTGTTTCTATTGCTAAATCATTTTATCATCTTGTTCGAAGGTCTACCTCAACTTGTTCGAAGGTCTATAAGGAAAAGGCATTCTTTCTGAAAGGTATGGGTATTCACCTAATGATTGGAAGTGTATATTTTCTTGTAGTAATAACATTGATGAACCAAGATCTGTACAAGAGGATTTGGGTATGAATGATGTAGATTCTTGGCAAATAGCCATGGATGAAGAAATGGAAGCTCTTAACAGGAATGATGATTGGAACCTTGTACCATTAATTGAAGGTCGAAAACCTATTGGATGTAAATGGGTGTTTAAGAAAAAGATTGGTTCAAATGGAAATGTTGAAAAGTATAAGGAATGGTTGGGTACGAAGGGTTACTATCAAGTTGAGGGTATTGATTACGGTGAGATGTTTTCTCTTGTTGCTAAAATGGCATAAAATTCAGTTTTTATTATCTATTGCAACAACTTACGACCTAGAGGTTCAAAAAATGGATGTGGAAATTACTTTCCTTCATGGTGATTTGGAGGAAGAAATCTATATGAAACAGCCAGAGCACTCCGTGGTGAAAGGTAAGAGCAAGTTGGTTTGTAAGTTAAATAAATCCATGTATGGCCTTAAACAAAGTCATAGGATGTGGTACCAGAAATTTGATACATATGTGATAAGTTTGGGATTTGCGCGGTCTAAATATGATCATTGTTAATATTTTAAATCTAATGGTGATTGTTTCTTGGTAATTTCTTTATATGTTGATGACATGTTGTTTATTGGGAAAGAAAAATGTTTGATCGAAGAATTGAAATCTCAGCTCTCTGTGAAATTTGAAATGAAAGATCTTGGTGCAAAAAAACATACTTGGGATGGAGATCAGTAGAGATCATGAGAATAGAAAGCTATGGCTTGGTCAAAGTAACTATGTTTATTCTATTTTACGAAGGTTCGACATGTAGGATTGTAAACCATTTTGTGTTCCTGTTACATTGAGAATGAAGCTCTCTATTTCACAATGTCCTTCATCCCCATTAGAGATGGAAGATGTGAGCGAAGTTCCTTACTAGAGTGTAGTTGGAAGCTTAATGTATGATATGGTCTGTACAAGACCAGACATTGCCCAAGCAATAGGAGTTCTTTCTTGTTTTATGTCTAATCCTGGAAGAGTGCATTGGGATGTAGTTAAGAGGGTCTTCAGATAATATCATGGTGCAACAGAGTACTCTATATTTTTTCATGGCACAGGAGATCAACATTCCTTGGGTATTCATGGTTTTGTGGATTCAAATTGGGTTGGTGATGTCGATAGCAGAAGGTCCACCAGTGCATATGTGTTTATTCTTAATGGTGGCATAATTAGTTGGATGAGAAGGCAATAGGTTGTGGTCACTATTTCCACTACTAAAGCAGAGTACATGGCATCTACTCATGCCTATAAAGAAGCCATTTGGCTGAAGCATTTGTGTTCAGATATTGGATTGAAACAGTGTGTAGTTACAATTTACTGTGACACTTAGAACATAATCTGCCTTGCGAGGAGCCCAACTTTTCAGGCCAACACCAAACACATTGATGTTCAGTATCACTTCGTGAGAGATACAGCCAAGGATAGCATGGTGAAGCTACACAAGGTAGCGATAGTTGTGAATTTTTTAGATGCATTAACTAAGCCCGTGAGCACAACGAATTTTAGGTGATGTTCTGAGTCTATGGGCCTTTCGGCCCCTAGCAGTTGATCCATGATGGTATGTTTCCCTTGGCACTTGCAAGGTATTCGACAAGTAGGAGATTGTTGGAAATGAGGTTTCTCAACCTTGTTGTATTCATTTAATTTTTTCTTACAGTTGTGTTTAACAATAGGTTGTCAAAAGATACCCATATGATAGTATATCATGGAAGGGCTATTTTTAGATATATTATGACAGATTTTATGACATCTTTGAGGGTCAATAATAAGGGAGAATATTGTGAACGTGGGAACCTAATTTTAGACTGAAATATTTCTCTTTAATGCAATCCACCTCATGAGAGGTTTTACACATGGTTTTGTAAACCACATATGGTTTCTTGTATAATCGGATGTGTATAAATTGAAGGCTTGAAGAAGTAGTTTGTGTGGTGAGTTTTGTGAGTAATGTTACATTGGAATGTAACCTAGATTCTTCCAAAATTGTTTCTATTTATACTCCTGTAAGAAACTTTGTCTGCAAGTTTATGTAATCTTGTTATTAGATTTGAAATACATTGAGTGGGCTTTTGGAGTGTGGTGTTTTTTGTCTAAAAGGATTTTCCCCGTGAATATCTAGTGTTTGTGTTAATTATTTATGTTCTTGTTATGAATGTGTTGTTGGGATTTTTGTAACTCTTTGATTAATTTTTAAAAGTTTTGCATAATATATCTCCTCAATATTGGCACAGGAAGTTGTTTTTCTACTCTAATTTCCTTATAGAAAGGCCTAAATCTTACATACAACATTTGGTTTCTCTTGGATATTACACGTGTCTACAACTCAAAATGCTTGAGCATCCAATTGTGTAGAGTAACCTTGCATTAAGGAGAGGATCCCCTAAAAATTACAATAAGAAAGTTACTTATAGCCCAAAAGAGAGTGAAAGGGGTTAAGAAACAAGAGGGAAGAGGAAAAAATATGCCAAAGAATATATAATTCCATCCTTATCTACTTAAGAAGGTTCATGAATGTCTAAAAAATATTTGGAAGATGCTAGACCGGTGTGATCTACCCCAAAACCACCCTAAAAGCATATTCCAAGGGATCTCTAGAAGTCATTATGATTCATAACCCTGGGGCGACTTAATGCATTAGAAAATGAGTAGATATTTGTTTGAGGATAATCTTTGAGAAAGGGTCAATGTGTGCCCATGAAATTAGGGAAATACAATGAAGGTTAAGCTACCATTTGTATGATTTAGTCATGATTACAATTTGGAACTTTGGTGACAACCCATCTCATGCTTAACAACCATATTAACTCCTTCCTCTATGTTTTTTCAGGACCAAGAGGTGATTAACAACTCAAAGAACCTTCTAGAAGGAGAAAAGAACTACTCAAAAACATTTGAAATTGACTAGAAGTCACTTGATCAAGTTTTTTTTAGCAATTGATAAACCTAAAAAACTCTATCATGAAGTTCTCATTCGGTAAGTGCAGCAAGTTGGGGGGGAAAAAATTGGACATCAAATCCCTAATTTTACAAACCACGATTGTGTTTTATAAACCATGATTATAGTATTAAAAACTGTGATCGTGGTCTATTTTTCTAGACTTCGGAAATTCCAAACCTAAAAGCATGATCACGCTTTATAAACCACGCTCATGCTTTATAAACCGTGCTCACGCTTTTTAAACCACACTCATGTTTTTAAACCATGCTCGCACTTTACAAACCACACTCGTGCTTTATAAAAAGCGCGATCACAGTTATCTGATACTAGAAAACAATCATGACCCTCATTTTTCCCACCATTTTACAACCACGACTCTGGTTTATAAACCACGATCGCGGTTCTTAATGTATCATCAAATCTAATGCTCAAGGCTTGGGAAATCTCTTTTTTTTCTGAACCAGAGCTTTGGGAGGTCATTATGGTGTGTGAAAGGCCAAAGACTTCAAATTTTCTCTTCCGTGGACTTGAACCATGCCGAAAAATCAAATATATGTCACAAAAATGGTACCATCACGTAGGAGATACTATTAGCTTCGTATAAATACTAATTTTAAAGTGAATAGAATAAAATAAATATCATTTAATAATTTTTTACTAACAGTAGGTCTTTAAGACACTTTTTCCCATGAATGTTCATGTCAACATTTAAGATTGCAACTTTTATTTTGCTTGTCAAAATGTGATAAAACCTATACAATCCCAAGCATGGCAAAATTCTATACACGTTAAAAAAAAGGTATTTTATTTCTAGATCTTTTTATGTATTTATGGTGGGCAAATGGAAAGTGCGTTGTTTCCTACATTTTTTTAGACCACTTTCACAGAAAAAATCATTAAAAAATAGTGTTAAAAAAATACAAAATAAAATACATCCCAAGATAGATAGTTGTATCGAACTTTTCACCAAAGGGAAAAAAAAATTTGGTCATCCAAATCGTGGGCAAACAGACTACAATATTTTAGGTGTTTTTTAAAAAGTCATATAATTTGGAGTGTTTAATATAGCTAAACTTGTCTGTTTTTTAAAAAAATTAGTAGTTTAGAAACTAAATTCCATATGCTACAATTCATATTTATATAATTTTTTCCAATTTTGAGTGCGCATATTTCATATTGATATTTTGTTGTTTTTGGCAATATGATGTCCACTTATGACCCCTTTTTAGTCCCCCAACTTGTTGCACTTTCCCCATTCATCTCTCAAACATGCTCTCTAAAACTATGTTATGAAAATATTTATTTTTGAGACCTTTCTAGTGATACCTCATGTAGTTGAAAATGAGGTCTCATTCAAAAGTTATGAAATAAAATCCAAGCCACTATCGTGTCGCCATGACATCCTCGATCTCATTTAAATTGTGCTGGCTCTAACTGTAAAATTTAATCTCACAAGGATCTCTATTGATGAATCTTAGGATCGACATATTGTTGCCATGTGTACATATGCCACATGTCTTCCATCGGTAGCATGCGGGCATGTGGAAGGCAAGTGCAAAGCATGGATCTTTGGGAGAGCCTAGTTGCGCTGATTAGTGTCGCTTGTTATTCATTTGTGACATGAAGAGGCAAGGGTCCTTGACACATGAAGGTACGTACCGATGAGTGCCACATGTCCCTTTGTATGCTATGTTCCCTTGATTTCTATACTATGAAGGTTAGGAAATGAGCTCATAAGTTTGAAAGGTTGCGTACATTCAATGCCTCCCACGTGTCTCTCTAGACACTTTTCACCACTTAGAGCTTCATAAAGTGCATAGGTTTAACTGATGCTTGACATGAGACTATTTGTTAATTGATTCCTTGTGTAGCCCATTGGAGGCTTGTAGACCATGTGGAATTAAGTCATTAACTTTATGATAACTTTGCAATGTTCTGGAAGGCCGATTACTGCCATCTATCCACTGAATCACTTGTCATTCATCAATGGCCTGTAAAGGTTGGAGCTTTAAAAAATTTTGGGAGAATACTTTGAAGTTCCTAGGGTGTGGGAATGATGATAGGTGAAATTTTTTTCTTATCAGTCCAAAGAAAATAAATGACCAAGCCAAAACTTGAAGGGTGTTGTTTGGTGACAAGTATCCCTTGGTTGATCAATTAAGTTTGATGGTCTAGTTTCTTAAGAACACAAGTAATTTGAATGTATTTTTCCCATTTTAAGGTAAAACACCAGATTTTGACCAAGCTCTACTTGCTTTCACCTATTTATATGTATAGCAAGGGAGAGTAATTTTGACAAGTTTTGAAATCTAGGGAATTCGAAAACACCTGTTTTAACTCTATAAAAAAACCTTCAAGTATTTGTAATCAAGACCAGTTTTAAAAAATGGAGTAGGGTGCTCATTTTGACAACACATTCATGGCCATTTACACTTGTTTATGTGTTTTTAACTATAAATAGATTTCTTTGTAATTTTCTTATTGATAGGTGATAAATGTTATCACAAAGACTTATACATGGCCATATTTTATAGTGATCCTTATGCCAATAGGGGTGACACTATAGTGAAGGTGGCCCTCTCACTAGTATAGTATGCCAATAACGGTAACACCCAAACCTTTTTATTTAGCTCAGGCATCAGTGACAACAAACATGTTTGGTGTTACAGATTTGATGCACTTTGGAATTACTTCTGCAAATCTAAAAATCCATATTGAATCAAATAATCAATCCCCCCTTAGTTGGTTGGCCTAGTTTGTCAATATGTTATGGGCTACGTAAATTTTTTGTCTCGTTAACCAGATTAGATACAATTCTTCATTACATCTTGGAATTTCTTGGATGACTCTACAAACCTCATGTACCTTACTATCCATGTCAGACATACCTCTTCAATGCATCTAAAAATTGCTTCAACGACTCTACAAACCCTCATATTTAACTATCAACATAACATGGCACCTATTTTTGATGCAAGTGCTAGTTTTAATATCCGATAAGCTATATTGTGGGAAAAAGATCCCTCCCCAAAAAAATTGAGTGGTATCACTTCAGAATTTGTTTGTGGAATCATCCAATTCGTTTTACCAGCTGCCAGGAGAAAACACCTAAAAAACATCACTTTATGAGGGATAGTCACCAATCACATGAGAATTATGTTTACTTGTTATATATGGGATAAGACCCTGTAACCATGCACTAAAAATTTAGGGGTGTGAAGATATATGTAGGTATCTTGTCATCACAAAAAATATCTTAATACATAGAAGATGACCGTGCCACATCACTATTTTCGTTTCATGCATTTATTTCGAGGGAAAAGTAGATTTTGAAATGATTTAGCAGACAAATAATTTTTATAAATAATTTGCAAAGTTCACCAATAACCAAGAGCCCTATGTGTCTCATTGTGGTTGACTCTTAAAAACTATCATTAATTAAAAGTGAAGAACTATTGGTACTTTTATCAACAAGCTATGAAGAATCAAATGTACATGTTTGTATATATGTGAAACTATGTGGCCCTTTCCCCACTATCCAGGCATGCATCTTCTTTCTATAAATATGAATTTTAGTGATCATGAGCTTAACACGTGGCTTGGTGAAAGACACGTCTCATAAATTAAAAAGGGATAATATTTTGTTAAACATACATGCCAAGAGAAGAGTTGTATACCATTTCCATTTATAAAATTCTAGTGTATGTTTTTAGTTTCTTAAGTTATTGATTTGTATTTTGCTACTCCAAGTGGGGTTGATTAGTGGAACTCATCTTGTACCAGAGCTTCACTCTTCAAAGCTTCGGGTCATTGGGTGTTCAATGATTCCTCCATATTACAAATAAAGTTATTGCTTTGTATTTATTAAAATAATCTAGTAAGAGAATTTTTAGTTTATTATTGTAAATTATGAATGATGTGATTAAGATAAATTTTCTTTAATTCAAGCAATATTTTAAAATATATATAAATATAATATTTAGCAATTGATTTTTCAATTTGTTTAAAAAATCATATTAATAATTTTCTTATAAATATTTATACTATAAATTTAATGTCTTGATAAAGGAGGTTGAAAGTCATTATAAATAGGTTCTAATTTTGTTTATTTCCCCATTAATGAAGTGAAATTGATGACATGTCATTAATATATTATTAGTGTTTCATGTTCCCCGTGGACTTATAGTTGGCGTACACGAGCAATAGTTGGATCAAATACAACTCAAGCTCCTTCAATTTGGATGATGTCATTAACTTCGGCAATGACAATAGACATATTTGGTTATGCGGGCTCAGTGCATGTTGGAATTGCTTCCACGAATCTAACAGTCTTTTTTCAGTCAAAACACAGTCTCGCCTAGGTTGGCAGGCCTAGACCATGAGAATATATTATGATACTTATGTCAATAGAGGCGAAGTCATATTGGGGGTGGCCCTTTTCGTATATTTGTTGCCTTACTATCTAGATAGGATATACCTCTTCAATGTATCTTAGAATTTTTCGACGAACCTACAAACCTCAAGTATCAAACTACTGAAATCAGACATACCTCTTCAATACATCTTGAAATTATTTGAACGGCTCTATAAACTCTCATATTTTAGTGGATGCAATAAAATAACTCTCTCATTTTGTTACAAGTGCTAGTAATATCTGAAGAGCGAATTGCATGGAAGGTGAGACCCAATTGAATGAATGAATATAATGTGATATATGAACGCATGGTATACCGATGCATTTGGAGACCATGATAATCACAGCCATGTTATTTTATTTTCTAATAGTATTTTGTGGAAATTTATGAGTAAAATCTGCCATCATTCGTCGGTTGAAGCATTTAATTAAACCACCATAATTTGTGGAAAGTACGTGATTGAAGTGCAGGGAAGCATATAAAATCTGCTATCATACTTATCAAACCATTAGATTGAAACTTTTAATTTATAATTATTTTTGAAATGGCTCGTGCCTGAATTTGGTGAGTGGAAGCTTCCATGCAAATCTCATGAAGCGTGATGTGTTAAAAATATTTGTATTTTTGGTCAAAGTGATTGGATTGAAACTTCTCAGCCCTTGATAATTTAGTTTAATTCCCTTTTTATTTCATGTCTTGTACTTCAGATCCTTTCAAATAATTACGTCGAAGGAGACCCCCTATGGTAAAGGATGTCTGAACTTTTCTGCGACTGTATTAAAGTTGACGGGTTGACGGCCATCTAAACATTTTTGCGTTTTCTGGCTATTTTCAACAGCTTTTTAATCTCTGCATGCTCTGCTCCATCTGCACTACTTTGCGCCCATGGTTCGAGCTCCTTTGTGCAATCTCCATTGACTGGTCACGTTTTTCCTGGCTCTCAACAGATTCGCCGCCTCTGGATTTCCGGGTATGAATTTATTGTTTTACTTTAGGTGCCTCTTGATTTCTATTCTAAGCTGGTGTAAATGCTGTCAGAAGTCAGATAATTATCACCATCAATTTTAAGGTAGATCACTAATATCCCTGTGATTGACCATTGCAGCTTTAAATTTGAGATGCATTGAGAAGCCTTATGGTGATCATGGGCTCTAACTAATAGCTCTGTTGTATGAAAACCCTGATCATGCTTTACCAGTAAAACAAAAAGTCTTCAGCAAAAGAAAGATGAATTTTCCAATTTTCGTGCTAAGTTTAAAAAGCTTTGCGGTGATGTTTATGCAAAAAATTACTAGAAATCTCTTGATCATCATAGCTTCTACACTAAGCAACAAGACAATAAGAGTTTCAGCTCTAAAGGTTGAAATTAGTTTTTGTCTTTATCTTTTTTAAATTTATTCCTTTGTGTTTTGATAACCCTTTTCTCTATGGTATGTAGAATACCGTAGGAGGATTTTTGGAAATGAAATAATGTTGTTTGTGACTTATTTTTAACATATAATTATCTATAAAATCTCTTTGTAAATTTGTTTATGCTTGTTTAGGATGCTTCTTCAAAATGCATATGTATATCATTTTTTTTGCTATCTAAATAGAATTTTAGTAGCTGAATATTATGATTGACTTCGATCTTGGGCTTTACCATTTGTCCTCATTTTCTGATGAACACGGTAAATGTATTGATTATGAAGAAATGGAGAGAACTTCCACAAATGCAACAGATATAACATCCTTCCACCACTAAATAAGATGATACTTATTAATCAAGGAGTCCTAATGCCTTATCTAACATAATACCAATAAGCAACATTAGAGTGCTCCCATACTAGTTATCTTGATCCTTGGCTAGCTCTTTCTCTTGAATGGTTTGTGCAGCTGATTCCTTGCAAATATGTCCTACTCCACCATCTAAGTCTATTTATAATGTTTTAACCACTTCCAACTCTTTTTCCTCTTGTATGTTGAATAATCAGCTTTCTTACAAAACTACATATAATAATCCTAAAGCCCAAATATATCCACATGATTATAGGTCCCACGGACCAACTAAAAGAAAATTCAAAAAAAATCTTAGTTGGTCCATAAAAAATTGATCTCATTGCTTCCACAAGATGCTTAATGAATAGTGTTACTTTTTAAACCTTATTATCATCAAGCATTGTAACAATTCCCCCTAAAATTACTTTTTCCAAAACAATTCCAGAGCTGGGTACTGCAGTATTTCTGAATCCTCTCATGCAGCATGTTCCAATGGCAGATCCTTCCATTCGATAAGATGTGGTGATAATAGCTTAGGTCTTAACTTCTTTTCCCAAGTTGTTACAATGCATCACCCTTCATTATCAAGGAGAGGAAAAGTATTCAGGGTTAAAAATTTTAGGCTACTACCTTCTTCAGGCGCGAGGCAATACAAGTATTATTCACTTGAGTTATTGGTGGCAACTTAAGAATGTATTTAACTTTTCACACACATGAAAATTAAGTAGGGGCCCTAACATTGATGTGCAAGTTTCTCTAATCCCTTTCCTTTAAGAAACTTGTTATAAGAATGTCATTTTAAGAGAACCTAATCACCTACCTAAAACTCTCTCACTTTGGTGTTGGTCATATTGATATTTTACCTTTTCTTGGGACATCTTCAAGTTCTCTTTTCTTTACTTAAAAATTTATTGACCTCCTTAGGATAATTGGGACACATGTCCAACAAGCCCTAATATTGATGAACATGTTTCTCTACTCTCTTTCCTTTAATAAACTATATGGGGAGTGTTAGCCAAGTTGAGAAGGACTACACACAATAAGATGCATTGGTGAGAAGGGAGCTATCATTATATAGAAATGTATGGAGCCTAGATAATAATGGCATAGGAAATCAATGCAAGTAGGGGAAGAAGTAGTTCTCTTAGATTTCACGAAGCCTTGTTGGTGAAATGATCATCAGTGTAGTAATAGGATTAATCCTTCCACTTTGGGTAGATATGACGAATGATAAAAATTTGGCCTAGGACTGGGTACTTGTATCAGACTCTCAAGACTAACTCCTAAATAGTAGCACAGAATAGACTTAACCCACACATTTCCAAGGAACAAAATATATACAACCAAGCTTAGAAAATAAGGATATTAAAACTCAGACTCAGACCCTTATTCCTTGTCATATCTGACATTTACACTAAAGACAGATAAATTAAACTAATAGGAAGGAACATATAAATGTGCACATAGTGATGGACCAAAAATATCTAATCGCTAGTATATTGTATACTCTTCCTCATACTTATGAGATCTGATTGAAGGAAAAATCCTATCTACCATATTTACATGGCAGATTGAAAGAGATTTAAGAAAACCATGACATTTTCACGTACCTCCAGTGGAAAAAAACAATGAGAAGTGATTTCAAAAATATACAATATCAACTTGACAATTCTCAATGAACACAATAACTTTAATAAAATAGAGATGGATATTAAAACCTTGCCACAAGCATTACGATCATTTCGTGGCCATTTCCAGAGCTTATGAATAGAATTAAAAGCCAAAGCCAAGATAACAACTCCCGGATTAGTATTTATTAATCTTGAAACTTGCACTTAATGCACAAAGAAGAATGCTTCAAAATATTAAATGGAATAATAATAGGTGTATAAGTTTATGATCCAGAAAGTACATATGTTTATGAAATGGATGCTTTTGAAGTCAATTCATTTGAAAAAAAACAAACACAATAAATGAAATAAGGTTAAAGCATGCCTGATACACTAAAAAATCAATGAAATTGTGCATGTTGTCCAAAGCAAAAGATTCCAATAGTGAAGCAAAAAAGTACATAGTTAAAGGCTTGCATAGTTAAAAACTTGAACTTGATGCCTTTATTTTTCTTAATACTTGTATCTGAAGTGCATAAACTATTGAATATTAATTTTAATGAATATAACAAGCTCCTAATGGTCTGTTTTTATCTCATTTTTGGGCAGCAGCAGAAAATTCATTACAGGATATTCAAACTAGAATTAGAACACACCTTGGGTGTAGGTAGGTTATCTGAGAGTCTCACAGATTGGCATTGAATTGGATCATTTATTTCAGTTGGATTCCAATTCTTGATCTTGTCAAAATGGTGCAATGTGGAGCACTACTCAAGGAGAGTGCCAAGTTGTCAGGGTGGTTAAACAACCACTAAGATTTTGACAAAGGGAACCGAGCTGGATGTGTAGAGCACCGTGGCAGTGAGTCAGTCAAGATGTAGAGGACGGTGAGATTTGGGAGGTAGTGCAACATGAACCTGAACAGGATATCCTAATGATGATCAGTTGAAACACAAAGTTTTGCAGTGTAAACAACACAAAATCATGCTTATTACAAATTTATGGGTTGACACATGCCTCATGAATGGTGCTACATGAACAATCACCTACATTGTTTATGACGCATCAATGCCATTGCCATCATTACCTTTATTTGTTATAGTCAAATTTGATATATACAATGGCCCATGTTGGGATACCTCCAACCCGTTACATATTATCATACCCCCTATTTTGAGAGAGAATCAAAGATAATTGCTTATTTAATTGGCCTAGGACTTAACTATGCACAAATACTAGGGACTTACTTTGCATAGAGTAACTGTCGACATTGGAATGACTGAAAGGAAGGGTCTGACATTCACAACTTTCTCCATATCTCCCTTGCTTGCAAATTTGCACATTTCACTTGCTTTTTCATTTGAAATGTACTAAAAAATGGTGCATGTTCCAACACTTGAATCAAGAAGAAAATAGGAATCAATACTACTATCCCTCAACCCATTGTAAATATAACCCTCTACTTTGATAACACTGCCACTACTACTTTAGTCAACACTTCTTGTATCCAAAGTAGGTTTTTCGTTCAAGGGGTATCAAATGTAATCATGTTTACTGAAAATAAAATTGCCCACAATAGGATATCATTCATGATATAAATATTACAAATTTATACATGTATCGTCATTTGTACGGAGGTCTTCATGTATCTAATGTTTTCATATATGATTTGCAACTTTAAATCTACGAATCTGTAACAAAATTAAATGTACACATACAACCTTTCACTGTAATGTTTTTCATTTATATTGATACACTACCACTATCAATCACACACCTTATCAAGGGTACAATAAAGGTTTTTTCAACTAAAGACCAACCAAACATCCAGTGCAACACTAACACAATTACCTCGAAATACAAACCACATCAACTATAAATGTAATTAACTATCAAAAATGGTATAAAATGTATTCATGTTTAAAGCAAAAAAATCGACACAAATAGCTACCAGTCATGATATAAAATCTACACATGCACAGAAGCCTTCATGTATTCATGTTAAGTTCAAATAAAATAATCTGCAAAATGCTTTCACTTGTGATGTAAGATTTGAAATTGTATATATACGAATTTGTAGCAAGTTTGAAATGAAGAGATGATACCTTTATAAAAAGTGGTTCATCTATATTTCTAGACTTACAAAATAACACTTTTCAACATACATGTTCAACTTTTCATTTTTACTATTTCTCGCTTCTTTATGTAAACTAAAAATAATGCATTTTTAATGTCTTCTTCATTATATCTACATACAAATACCTATAGTTTTCAAATGTCGAGAAAGGACCTTGCAATGTATAGTTGTTTCCATTCAAAGCTTTGTAAATTATATCACTTTTTCATATTGAATTGTTTTAAAGGTTAGACCTCATGTTTGTGCTATTTAAATGAAGTGGTTCATCTATATTTCTACACAACCTAAATCAATCACACCCATTATGAATATCAACTAAAAAAATTAATAACTATCCCTCTAAAACAAACAACATATACCGTTCGGCGTTCACATTGCATTGTACACATGCGATTGCTAGTTTTAGCATTTGTTGGTATTAGGTAGTGTATAGACTACATCGGTTTTTGCACTGGAGTGGTTCTTATTTTATTTTTTGAAGTAGTTTTTCGAGTAATTTTTGGAGTATTTTAAATAAGAGTAGTCTCATGATATAAAAAGTTTTTGAGAGTATGCTATATTTTTTTAATGAGATATATGTAAAACTATCATATTTTAATTTACAATAAAACAATTGAAATTAAAGTCATTGAATAATTGACATTTGGTAATATTTCTTTTAAAATATAGAAGTATGCATGGGAAGTTTTCAGCTCCTCCTTTTTATCACTCCCCTAAGCTTTTTATGGGGTCAAATTGAACCCTCCATTATACCCCTACCTAAATTTAGTATTAAGGAGTGGGGATCTACGGGTCTCTTAGATTTCGTTATAAGGACTGAAGGGCAGCCATCTATTCCAATTCATCTATTTCTTTCTTTTGAATTTTAAAAATAGAAAAAGATGTTTGTTCTCAAGGTAGGGATTTTAAATGGTTTAAACAAATAAAAAACGCACAAAAAATAGTGAAGAAACAAGCATAGCATCTCATGTGCATTCAAACATTTCCATTGTACCAGAGTCCCTACGTGTTGAAAGGCCGTAAGCTTACGTATTGCATGTAGTTTCTCTTGGAGTTTGTCGTTCTTTCGAGATTCACTTTTTGAAGCTCCAAATCATTGGGTATTCACTCATCCCTCTCGATTACCAAACAACTATTAAGAGATTCTTTAGTTTATTACTATCATAATCATCATAATAAAAAAAATCTAATGAGTCAAACTTGTAATTTACGAGTGATGTGATGAACATATTTTGTTCCTATATTCAAACAATATTTAACATTCTATCTTTTTTTACATATTTAGTAATTGATTTTCAATTTTGTTTAAAAGTAAATAAGAAATCATATTAATAATTTTCTTACAAATATATTATATTATATAATGTAAACTTGATATTTGACAAGCCAAAGGATAGAGGATAAAGGAGGTTCAAAGTCATTACAAGTCGGTTCGAATTTCATATGATTTCCCATTAATAAAGTGAAATTGATAACATGATAGTAATATATGATTATTGCTCTATGTTCCCTACATACATATGGTTGATGCACACGAGCAAAAGTTGGATCAAATACGATCCTCATTTCTCCGTCTTTTAATTTGAGTGATTTCATTGACATTAGCGGTAGTGATAGACATGCTTGGTGATGCAGGCTTGGTGCATGTGGAATCGCTTCCACGACTTTAACAATCCACATTCAATCAACAAATCAATCCCGCCTAAGTTGACTTCCCTGGGTCATGGTAATATATGATGTCCTTGTGCCAATAGGGGTGAAGGCACACTAGAAGCAACCCTCTCACTAACATAACGGTGGATTGATTGAAAGATTCCTATGTTTGTTACCTTGCTACCTAGGTAGGATATGCCTCTCTAGGACATATTGGAATTGTTTTTATGACCCCACAAATCTTACATATTGTACTACCACGATAGACATACCTCTTCAATGTCTCTTGAAATTACTTCAACAATTTTATAGCCCTCCATATCTTATTATTGGCGTAGCATTAAATCTTCTTTATTTGTAGAGCGAATAGCATAGTAGTTGAAACCCAATTGACAAAAAGGACACACTCTGAAGTATGAACGCATGGTTTAACGTTGCATTCGGAGACCGGATAAATCACATTCCTGCCATTTCATTTTTTAATATTAATTTGTGGAAATTTATGAGTGGACTCCATTTTCCTAAAGCTTATAATATCTGCCATCGTGCGTCTCATTGGATTGAAACATTTAATTAAATCGGCTTTTCATTTTTTTAATAATAATTTGTGGAAATTTCGTGGCCGAAGGAATCCATCCAAGTCCAAGTCTCATGAGACTTTTGAAGTGTTAAAATTCTTATTTATTCTTGGTTAAAGTGATTGGATTGAAACTTCTCAGCCCTAATAAGTTGCTGGATTCCCTTGTACCTGTATTTTTAGACTGAAAGGAAACCTTCAGATCCTTTCTACTAACTGTAGCATTTGTTGGTATTAGTGTACAGAGTAAATTGAATTTTTTTAAAGTGTGGCTAGGATTTATTTGGCTTTATTAGATTTAGTGTTAAGGATTGAACGGTATCTATTCTGTTAAAAATTCATATTTTTCAATTTTAAAAACAGAAAAATATGTCTGTTCCTAAGATAGGGGTTTCTCAATGGCTTGAACAAATAAAAGATACACAAAAACATGGAGAAGAACAAGACATGACATCTCATGTGCATCCAAACATTTTCACTGTTCCAGAGTCCCTGCGTGTCGAAATGCCAGAAGCTTACATACCACAGGTAGTTTCTCTTGGACCTTACCATCATCTTAAACTTGAACTGTATGAATCTGAAAGATATAAATCAAGGCTTACTATCCAGATTGAAAAAAGAGCAAAGCAGGGGCCTTTTGAGGGTTTGGTTAAAGAGATAATTAGTATGGCAGGGGAGATTAGGAACAGCTACAATGATCACATTGACTGTGGAGATGAAGAATTAGGGTGGATGATGGCTCGAGATGCTGTGTTTATTCTGGAGTTTATTGGTTGTTATGACCATTATGAAAGCCCTAGACTTCAACAGGCAAACCCTTATTTTCAGAACATTGATGCAGTATTTAATCCAGAAAGGAAGAGCCCTTTGTTCTTCCCACTTCAGGCTGATATATTTAAGCTGGAGAACCAAGTCCCACTTTTCATTCTAAAGAAAGTTCTAGAATGGCATACTGGATCAGAAGTTCAAGCATCGGACAGGCTTAAAATGACAATTTCAAGTGCCTGTAAGAAATTCTCTCCTTTCATTCATATTGGGGATTCTTATCGTTCCATTACACTTGCACGCTATGCTAATCAGCTGGACGAAATGCATATATTGGAATGTTTTTACACTTTCGTCGTCCCAAGGAGAACTGCAGGCCATATTAATATCCCTGTTGAAGATGATAACAATGGAACTGTGCCCAGATTTCCAATTTCTCAGTTTCTTCGTCAGATGACTTCGAAATTTAGGGTGTTTTTATCTCCAAAACTATATCACAAAGCTGACAAAAATCTCCCATCGGCCACAGAATTGCACAGAAGAGGGGTGAAATTCGCTCCTTTCACATGGGCAACTCAAGAAATAAGGTTTGATAGAGCCAGCTCTACGCTGCACCTTCCTTGCATAGAGATGGATTACAGAACAGATGTTTTCTTAAGAAATATGGTGGCAGGGGAAGCATTTATGAATTGGAAAACCAGAGTGTTTACTTGCTACGTAGATCTGATGGACAGACTGATCGACACTCCTAATGATGTTGCAGTGATGAAGAAATATGGCATCATCTACAGTAATTTAGGACGCGATAAAGAGGTAAGCACTCTGTGGAATGAAATCCGCAGATCAATATGGAGGAGCGCCTATGATCCTATTGACCAGACTATCAAGGACGTCAATGATTATTACAGAAGTAGGTATGGATTTTTATTTGGTGAGTTTTTACAGGAACATTTCTCAAAGCCATGGCGAGCTGCATCAGTGGTGGGAGCATGCACTCTGCTTGTTCTTGCTTTCTTGCAGACAATATTCTCATATTATCAACTGCGACCAAAATGTGAACACCGGTGCACATAAATTCTCTTTGCAGCATTACATCTCTAATTAATTCTTGCTTTCTGTAAAGTGAAAGCTTCTCTGTTTCCCTTCCAAACTACAATTCTTGACGTTTAAGATTCCTCTATTAGTTTGAGATTTGACTGTCTTCTCCACCTTCAATTGTCTAGATTACGGTCAAATAGACATCAAATTTAAGGTTGTTCGTGCATCTGATATCCAAACTACTATTCTTGACCTTATAGATTCCTCTGTTATTTCAGGTCTCATTTTATTAGTTTGAGATTTAGTGTAAATTTGATTCTGGTGAAAACTAGTACAGATATCTTACATAAATCTATTTGAAAATTGCATTTTCTTTATTTTTTTTGTTGATTGATGATAGATAGTTTTAATCTAGTTGGGATTATTAAATTTGACTCCATGAAATAATATTTTCAGATAAAAAGAGAAGAAACTGGCTTCCTAAACTCCACTTTTGATTGTCTTCTCCACCTTCTATTGTCTTCTGATAGTCAAATAAATGTCAAATTTAAGGTTCTCAATAAACTGTTTATCCACAGTCATTACAGCCACCCATCACTTTGCCTTGGCTGCGATCCTAAGACACCTATCATCACAGTGACTTCTTTAATAGGTTAACCAAGTAACAAGAAGTAAAAAGACTTACGAGTTTTGTTTTTATTTATTTTATTAAAAGATAAATATCAAGATCCTTGGGAGTCTTTTAGCCTTTGTTGATATTGGGTGCACAAATAATCGACCTTTTGTGACTTTGTGCTATGTATTGAGATATTCATTCCGCCAAATTCGTTAGATATATATCAAGAGAATGACAATTTTAAAAATGTTTGAAGGAATTAAAAGCTAAGACTTACTCAGAGCAGCAAGTGAATATCAAGAACTTGGCATCACACACTTCATCTTCAACAACAATTGTATCCTAGCAAGTCAAGGCATTTGTCTAAATTACTTTCAAGAATCCAATTTTTTTTGTGGCTTGGAAAATAAAATTGCATAGTCTATTGACTGTCGGCCAATTAATTTAAATTGACACCAAATAATGTTAAATAAGCAAAATATTTCAGAGTTAAAAAACATGTTTAATCAATATATTGATTTTGTTTTCATTCTCACCATGTTTATTTTATGCACATGCTAATCAATTCTTGCTATTAGAAATTATAAGTTCAAACATTATTTATACTCTACCTGAAAAACTTGAAGATATTAATCAAAAACCAAACCATTTTCTTACTCTGCAAATGAATTCCAAATCACATGCTTATGAATGGCGAATACCTTTGTCAATACAGGGGCTTACAGTTATCATTTCATCCAAATTAATAGGCAATCCTGAGAGAGTTCCTTTTTAGAGTCCATGATTAACGCACTGTATGAATTTTGTTTGATTTTCTAACCAATTACCTGAGATGATATCTCTGGAACTCAAAAAACTAGTTTAAAATTGTTCAATATACAAGGTATCATGGATATGTCGGTTTTCAAAAAGCAACAAAAGAATAACCCTGTAGAAAAATCCCTTTCCACAATTTGCATTTCAGATTAGGCCCTAAACAATGAGTTATTATTCAGGACTCCATATTTCATGTGAGAAGGTTTATGACGGATTGAGTTTAGAGAGCCTTTGAAATACTCCCTACGAGCATTTTGATTCACACATGTGAGTTTGTATCACAATAAAATGAATAAAAGATGTATACCTATCAATCCATAAATGAATAAAAGATGTATCACAATAAAATGAATAAAATATGTATAGCTGAGAGTTTTAAGGAGCTTGTCCACCTAAAATTAGAACTTCTTGTAGATGCCCTATCTTGTAGCTATAGTTGTTAGTATATTTAGAATTAGAAAGTCAAATTAGGAGTCTTTCTTGTTAGTGATTAATATAATTGCATATTAATCTAGTTTTAGAGAGAGATGGAGGAGCTGCAAGGAAGATTCACGAGTTGGAGAAGAGAGCATAAAAAATGCCAAAATTTCAAAATGCTCTGATTGAAATTATGAGAGAGGTTATGTTCATCTTGGTCTTATGATGAAAAACCTCTCTTCGTTTTTGTATATCAGCAATACTTAAAAGGTTATGTGAGTTTGAAGGTTTCAGTTGTATGTGAAGTTGTTTTGAAGTATAGTTTGCAAATATGTTTGTATAGCCCTTCAAGCCTCAGAACTGTATGTGTGATTATACAGGCTATTCATATTGTGTGTTGAATGTTGTGATGCACATTGATGCTCAAATCAATAAAAAAGAATGTTGTTCTGCATTAGAAACTACTAGTTTACTCTATAGCTGCAAGATTGGGCTCTTATTCAGTTGAGACCCCATACCTTGATTGCATCAATCGGTATCAACGCAAGGTTTTTCCTTGTCGGGTTGAGTGTGTATGGATTGTTTATGAGTCCATTACAGGGTGTGAAAATGAAGTATGCTAGAGGTAGTTGCATGTTGTGAAATATAAGCTTGCATAGAAAAGAGGATATGTATGTTGTATGTGTGTGAGAAGTCCTACTAGTATACAGAGTGAAAGAGATACTCTTGTTTGAGTTCATTGCAGGTTGTTAAAGAGAATCCTACTTGATGAAGATATGGCACACAAGAAGGAAGCAACGCCATGAGTAGAAGACTTGGTTGAGATGTTGAAGGAAGTTCAAACAAAATTAGACATGATGGAAGCTGCACAAAGTGAAGACGTTGTACCAGTACTAATTGAAGAATAAGAGATGATGTATATGTTGTTCCCCCTACAAGGAAAGTTTGACCTCTTGGAGAAAGGACAAGCTAAAAAAGCAAAAAGACCAACAAAGATCAAGGTGAAGGAAAGAGGTACACCCACTTGAAATGTTGTTTTGTTTAGTGGAAAAAAGAACCCAAATGAACTCATGAGATGGGTAATTGAAATATCCCTCGTGGGATACCACTTAAATAACACAAAATATTGAAAATTTGCAGCCAAATAATATACTGATTTTTGCAGATTTTTACCGCTTAGGGCAGCGAACTGAAAAAAATTATTAACTCCCAAAATATCCACTCAAATCACTTGAAAATTTAAAGAGAGCTTGCTAATATTATAAAGAACATAAGAAAATTATTTTTGGAATTTTTCAGACAATATAACGCCACCAGAAAATTACAGTGTGCCTTAAACAGCTGGAAAACTTCTAAAATTCATATTTTCCCAAATACAAGTGCAAAAACTATGAAAATTTGGAGATAACATTTACAAATATAGGAGATGATATTCCAACCCTCAGATCTGAAAATGGCCAACTGGAAACCCTCCAAATAAAGGCTATAATCTCCAAAACAAGTCGCCCTTTTTGGTAGATGGTCAAAACCCCTTTGAAATCCTCTTGAAATGATGTCAAACCCTTTCTTTATTGCTGTTGTAAGTCTGATATGAAAACCCACTGATTATCTTCACAAATTATCTCAAAACCCCTCAAAATCCTATCTCTAAAACCTCTGAAAATTAGCCCTGAAAACACCTCCAAAATGACAAGCTAGGGTAGATCTTTCACTACCGAAGAATACCCTGCTAGCTAGGGATGAATCTCTCACCACCGAAGCTAGGGTTCCTGTGGGATTTCACTCCACAAGTTATAGATTTGCAAATAGCAGTTGCGCATGAAAGGAAATAATTAGGTATGCAAGGATCCATTTCCTTTTTCCCCCAACTCCTTATATAATTTCTCCAATGCAAAAGAGCCCCAATAAACCCTAGTCGCATTTTTTCCCTTGGAAGGGCCAATAAAATAAAAGTAACTTAAGTTACTTTTCCCTTTTTAAGTCACCATGGTCCAAAAGTGACCCCCCAACGCCAAATTAGAACATTAGTACCATGTGGCCCCTTCCTAACGACAAAACGTAACATCTAGTCCTTCTAAAAGACCTTTTTGCATATGTCAATGAAAAATTATAACAAAATGGACTAGATATTCATACCCAATAGTTTCCAGCGTCCAAATCCCCTTGGGTATGACCAAGGCATGAACTCGAATTGGCCCTTAGGCCTTTGGCATAGGAAAGGGGACATTACAATCCTCCCTTACAAAAATTTTCTTGTCCTCAAGCAAATGCAAATTAGGATGCTGCAAAATCTGCTCTCCCTCCCAAGTAGCATCCTCAAGTGGCAATCCCTTCCATTGCGCCAAATTTTCGGTGATCATTTTGTTGCTAAGCCCCCTCTGTCTCTTCTCAATAATGGATTCTGGTTTTAACACCAACTTCCCCTCCTCATCTAGTGGCGGCAACTCTGTAGATGGTATAATATGTTGTCTGAGTGCCTTCTTAAGGAAAGAAACATGGAAGACATTATGTATCTTACTGTGCTTTGGTATCTCTAGCTCATATACAACTTCCCCAACTCGACAAAGTACCCTGTACAGACCATAAAACTCTGGTTTCAATTTCTCTGCACCCTTCTTCTTCAGTGAGGACCGCCTATATGGCTGCAAACATAGGAATGCTAGATCCCCAACCTCAAAAAACCTCTCTATATTGTGTCGATCTACATATACCTTATGTTGATTTTGTGTCTTCTGAAGGTTCTCTCTGAGATCCTTCAGAATATCCTGATTCTCCTGTAACCAATCTCGAGCTTTGGGAGCTCGGCTATCGTGTAATACCTAATCCACAAATGTCATAGTGTCGTACCCATACAAGGCTCAGAAAGGAGTCATACCTATGCTCATCTAATAGGTGGTATTGTAGCAATACTCACCCATGTGTAACCATCTAATCCATGCCCGCTAATGTCCTGACCAAGCAAAATCCCCCTTCTTGGTTAAATCGGTTAATGGAGCAGTAAACCGAGATAAATTCTTCATGAACCTCCTGTAGTATGTGCATAAACCCACGAATCCTCTCAAATGTGTCAATGTCCTAGGTGGCGGCCAATCTAGAATTGCATGTATCTTCTCTCTATCCACCTTCACTGTACCCCCACCAATCACATATCCCAAGTATAGAAGTTTGGTCATGCCAAACTCACACTTATAAGCTTTCTCATATAGCGAATTAGCTTCTAATATCCCCAATATCTCACCAAGGTGTCTGCTATGGTCCTCCCAAGTCCTATTGTAGACTAAAATATCATCAAAGAAAACCAATACAAACTTCCGCAAGTGTTGGTTGAACACATGATTCATGCAAGACTGGAATGTAGTTGGAGCATTAGATAATCTGAAGGGCATCACCAAGAACTCAAAGTCACCGTAATGGCATCTGAAAGCTATCTTATGCACATCCTACTCCTTGAATTTGATCTGATGATATCCAGATCAAAAATCTATTTTCGAAAAATAGATTGCACCATATAGCTCGTCAAGCAACTCATCAATGTGTGGTATGGGATACTTGTTCTTTATTGTCTTCTTATTCAAGGCACATTAGTCTATACACATCTGCATGGTCCCATCCTTCTTCTTCACCAATACCACCGAAGAAGCAAAAGGGCTGGAACTTGGTCTAATATGCCCCATACCAATGAGCTCATCTATAGTCTTCTCGATCTCATCCTTAAACCGTTTGGGGTGACGGTAAGGAGAAGTAACCACCGGTCTAGCATCCTCGAGCTCAATCACATGCTCAAATCCCCTATCTAGAGGTATGCTTGGAGGTATGTCACCAAAAATTGCACTATGTCTGTCCAATAAGCTTTGTGTATCCACATGATACTCCTCTTGTCCATCCTTTAATTTCTTGGTCGAGACCAAACAATGTACTGCCCAATCCACCCCATTGTCCCTATAAATCCTCTCGATCCTCTTGGCTATAACAACTCAGGGTGCTTTTTAAGATAAGTCCCTCAAGATCACATTCGTCCCTTCAAACTTAAACTTCATCTCCATCATCTAGAAGTTATTCCGAAACTCACCAAGGGAATGGAGCCACTGTACTCAAAGCACTTGAAATATCTCCGATGGATACCACTTAAAAATTACACAAAATATAGAAAATTGAAATAAAGTAAAATATTGATTTATGCAGATTTCTACAGTAGGGACAATGAACTAAAGAAACTTAATATTTCCCAAACTGACCATCCAAATTTACTTGAAAATATAAAGAGGGCTTGATATTATTATAAATGACAAAGGGAAACTATTTTTGGAATATTACAGAGTAGAATGCTACCAAAAAATCACAACAAGCCTAGACAGTTGGAAAACCCTCTCCGTACGGGATGTAAGTCACCACACTTGGGACAGGGGTCGAAAAATGATGGACATGCCTTCAGCGTGCTACCACACCCAGCCCAAAAAGCTATCGTGACTCTGATCTAGGCCCCTCTACTTGTCTTCCCCAAGTAACCCCAAACCCATGAAATCCTCCAACGAGATGACTCCAACAAACTGCCACGCACTGGCCAAATGGTTGCTGCGGATCTGGCTTACTGCTAGGATTCGGATCTGGAGCTGTCGACATTAAAATTTTCCTCCGTAATTTCTATTTTATTAATGTATGTATTAGGAATAGGATGTTGTGAAGTATAATTAGTAGTGGCGTCCAATAGAAGATAATGGCGCTGTCAGTACTATGCCGCCAATAATGTAGAGTATGGTAATAGTCAAAGTACAATAGGAATGTTGTAAAAAATAAATATTTGTCGTAAGTGGTCTGGTAATGTTAAAATGTCAAAGTTGGGATAAGTAGAGAAGTAGGGTCTACATGATTATGAATTAGAAATATTATATTTGTAATAAGGACAAAGAGTGATGTCATAAATATTTTGTATATTTTATTTGTGGAAAAGTCTAAAAAGGTGGAACCCATGTGAGATGATAAGGTTTATCTTATCTTAGAAGATAAACCTACATGTAAAGGCAAGAGTTTAGGCATGGAATATGATTGGCCAAAAGAGATTTCCTATCCTATCTTAGAGATAAGGTGGATAAGCCTGAATTCCTATAAATAAAGAGGCCACCCCCCTCATTTAGCATAGAGAGAAGTAGTGAGAAATATTGTATGAGTAATTGTGTAAAGGAAGCCATCATTTTGAATGTGTGTTAAAAAATCTTTTAAGAGGTGTAATTGTGAAGTTTCTCCCATAGTTATTGTTTGAAGGCAAGTGAAGTTAATAACACTTGAAGAACCTCATGGGTGAGATTGTAACAATTTCATGTTGATATTATAATTTACACTGATATTTCAGATTTATCATTATTCCTTCTTATCATAGTCTATGGTATTCTTGTGTTATGTTTGTTGTTGTGTTTCCAGATTACATCCACCAAACTAAGAGCTGTGCATTAGTTAATAATCATAGCACGAGGATTTCCCGATGAAGAATTATCATAGTGCCGGATTGGTGTTGACATTTTGGTTCCGTTGCCGGGACCATTCCTTGTTGGTGGATTTTCTAGAGAAATATTCCCACTTAGTCTAAAAACATTTGGAGGGTAACCTTGTTTTTACTGTGCATAGTAGTTACCATGGTAAAGTCACTTTTTACCGTGAATAGTATTTACTGCAGTAAAGTCACTTTTTACCCTAAATAGTATTTACCGCAATAACTTCACTTTTTACAATGAATAGTGTTTACCACAGTAAAGTCAGTTTTTACCGCAGTAACTTCACTTTTTATTGTGAATAGTGTTTACCACAGTAAAGTCAGTTTTTACTGCAGTAAGTCAAGTTTTACCATAGTTTACCGTGGTCATTTCTATTTTCTATTATAGTGATTCCAATTATTTGTGCACATAAGTCTTGTTGATTGTACTTGTGGGTTAGTATTTCACTGTGGTTACTTTTGGAAATGGGGAAGATTCCTATTTTTTCAGCCCAATCTAATGAAGATGCTTCCTCTTTCATTCAAGAGTTTAAACGATCTTGTATTTGTAATGACCTTATAAGAAGGGAACAATGGATTGAATTTTTTCCTAACTTTTTGGATGGTTCAGCCCTTAGGTGGTTTGAAACACTAGGTGATAATGTGAAAAACTCATGGGATTTATTAACTGAAATTTTTCTTGAAGAATTTGGTGAACAACAGAAATATGCAGATCTCATGATCGATATCATAAAGCTAGCCCAAGGAGAGAAGGAGAAGATAAGGAATTATCATGCTCGTGTTCTAGAGCTAAGGAGGAAGCTCGATGCCCAGATCCGAAAGGAAGGATTAGCGGATGGGTTAATGAATGGCGTGGATAATCTCCTCTGTAAGCACTTCATTCTTGGGATGAAGCCAGAGATTAGACAATGAGTGAAGTATGACCGCCCAACTACCATTGAACAAGCAAAGGAGATTACAAGAAGGCAAGAAGAAAGCATGGAAGAAGAGCCCAAAGAAATTATTGCTAAAGTAGAGCCTACACCAGCACCTTTGGTCTAGAATCCATAACCACTCTCGGTGAGCACAAATCTTTCTCCCGGTACATCTACTGAGTATGAAGATCTGCTCAGAAAGATGGGTCAGTTAACTATTAATCTTCTTCAAGGAAAAGAATTTAGTTCTCAGGGAGGAGATAGAGGTCCAAAAAGAAATATTTTTGAAGTTATATGTTATGGTTGTTATAAAAAGGGTCATTATAAGTATAATTGTCTAGATAGAGCTTCTACATTTGGTACAAGAGATAATGATAAAGGGAAAGCACCTGTGAATTCTTTTGATGTAGTAGATAAGAGCATAAATAATGAAGTAGATGTGTTTGTAACAAAAATAAATAAAGAAAAAGATAACCAAGATGGAAATGATCCTAAGAAGATGAAAGGAGAAACTAGTAAGAAACATAGGAGAAGAAAGTTGGGTGTGCAGGATTTTCTGATTTCACAGGGACAAGGACCATACTCCATCTTAGACGATCTGTCCAAAAGGCCTGCAAATATTACATATGGTCAACTCTTGGCTATGTATTTTGAGAAGAGGTGGGAGCTACGAAGTGGACTCAATGCTCAACAAGGGAAGGAGGTTGAGGTCCCTATTTTGGAGGCAGAGGCGGATCCCTACGCTCCACAAGCTGAGGTATTATGTAATGGTGTTTCAATTCATGATGTCTTAGTTGATGGAGGTGCTGCAGTTAATGTAATGACTGAGTCTGTAATGAATATGTTGGGTTTAAAAATTGATCGCCCCTCAACACTTATGTTAAGGTCATTAAATAAAGGAAAAACTAAACCAGAAAGTGTAGTCTCAAATGTGGCAATATCTATTATGGGTGTTGTATGTGTGATAGACTTTCAGGTGATGAAAAATGGTACTGTTGCATACCCAATGTTGTTGGGAATACTATGGCTAAGGAGAGTTTATGCAAGAAACTATTGGAATGAAGGTTTCATAACACTTGGACGTGGTAGAGAGAGGGTGAAGATAAACGTGATCACTCAGCATCATAAGACAAAACCTATGGATTCAAGTGATAAAACTGATGATTGGACATCCTCTGATTACTTGAGTACTAGTGAAGTGGACACTGAAGATGAAGAAAGTGAGGTTGATGTTTCGGTCATGGATATCCTTCCAGTCACACCAACTCATGATCCCATAAAATTATCTAAAGAAGAAATTGATGATCGTCTCCAACAAATAAAGATTGGTGATGCTGTGATGGAGAGTGAGAAGGAATCCTACCTCTAGCTCTTTCAAAGGTACATACACATATTCACTTTTGATTACAAGGAACTCCATCAAGTAAATTGGGTAGAACATTCTATTGAGCTGGTAGATGGTGCTAAGCCCATAAAGCAAATGCCATATAGAATGAATCCTAATTTTTCCAAGACTGTAAAAGAAGAAATAGATAAGTTGCTTGATGCAGGATTTATATTTGCTGTGGAGAATTCAGAATGGGTTTCTCCCATTGTGATCTCAATAAAAAAGAATGGGAAGCTACGCATTTGTGTTGATTATAGGAAGCTCAATAAGGCAACAAAGAAGGATCATTACCCTCTTCCATTCTCAGATCAGATTTTGGACGAAGTAGCTGGCTAGGAGTGCTATAGTTTTGCTGATGGATATAGCAGATACAACCAAGTTTGTATAGCAGAGAAAGATCATCTGAAGACCATGTTCACCACTCCTTGGGGAACATTTGCTTATAGAGTTATGCCTTTTGGGTTGTGTAATGCTCCAGCAATGTTCCAGAGCTTGATGAATAGGGTGTTTGTACCCTACATTAGGAACTTCATCAGAGTATTTCTGGATGATTTTTGCATCTATGGGAGCAAGATGGACCACCTGCACCAGATGGAAACAGAATTTCAAAGGTTAGATGAAGCACAAGCCTCACTAAACCCTACAAAGTGTGTCTTTGGATGTTCTAAAGGCGTTTTGTTAAGGCATGTTGTATCCAGAGATGGTATTGGTACTGATCCTGATAAAGTTTCAAAAATCAAAGAGTTACCATTTCCTATGAATAGAAGTAAGTTGAGATCATTTTTAGGCCATGTGGGTTACTATAGAAGGTTCATCAAGAATTTCTCAAAGATTACACAACCACTAACCCAGTTCTTGAAGAAGGATGTTACTTATGAACCAGGAAATAAGGCGCATGAAGCTTTTGAACAACTGAAGGAAGCCCTGGTGTCTTCACATGTTTTAAAGAATCCAGATTGGAGCAAGCCATTCATTGTGTATACTGATGCCTCAGATGCAGCACTAGGAAGTACTCTGAGCCAAAAGGATGAAACTGGGAATGATCATCCAATTTACTTTGGGAGCAGACAAATGAGCAGTGCTGAGGTAAATTATACTGTAACTGAAAAAGAGGCTCTAGCTATCATTTTTGTTGTAAAGAAGTTTAGAAATTACTTGCTATGGCAGAAATTTATAGTTGTAATAGATCATCAGGCTCTAAAATATATGTTCAATAAGCCTAACCCATCAGGGAGGATAGCAAGATGGATAATTTTGCTACAAGAATTTGAATTTGATATTATAGATAGGCCAAGAAAGAAGCATGTCAATACAAATGCACTCTTTCAAGCCTATGATGGTTTAGGTTCGCCTTGTGATTATGATGATTTCCCACATGCAGCATTGTTATCTCTTGCCACAATCCCTAGTGAATACATAGATATTTGGAATTATCTAAATGAATTCAAGTTTCCTGATGGTGCCAATGCAAATACTAAGAGGAATATTACTCAAGCCATTCATCTATATTCTATTTTGCATGGAGTATTATTTCGAATAGGACCTGATGGACAGTACAAGAGGGCAGTTGGATGTGATCAAGGGAAGGATCTGATAGAATAATTCCACAATGGTACATGTGGAGGACACTTCTCTGGACAACTTACAGCAAGAAGGATCTTGGACGCAGGTTATCATTGGCCCACTCTTTTTAGAGATTGTTATAATTATTGTAAGACATGTGATATTTGTCAAACACATGGTAACCGTAAGACTTCATCAGCTCCATTATGCCCTATTCTTCCACTTAATCCCCTTGAAAAGTGGGAAATAAACATTGTAGGTCCACTTCCAACTACCCCACGCCAAAAATAAGTATATTGTAGTTGCCACAGATTATTTAACCAAGTGGGTTAAAGCTAGGCCATTGAAAACAACTTCCATGGATGAAGTGGCAAGGTTCATATATAAACGCATTGTCACCAGATTTAGTTGCCCATTAGAAATTGTAACAGATCAAGGAAGCCACTTCATTAATGAGGTGGTAGAAGCCCTAGTCAACAAGTTTTCTATTAAGCACAGGAAGGAAACAACATACAAGCCAAACACAAATGGACAGGTGGAACGAACAAATTTTGTGTTGTGTCAAATTCTAGCAAAAGATGTAGCCTTGCAGGTACATAAGTGGGATAAAAGGATTCATGCAGCATTCTGGGCATATAGGGCAACATCAAAGTCAGCAATAGGATACTCCCCATTTCAGTTGGCTTATGGAATTGATCCAGTTCTTCCTATTGAGTTTGATATTCCCACTGTGAGAGTTATGAAAAATGAAAGGATGGATGAAAGTGATTAAGTAAAAGAAAGGTTGGTACATCTTCATTTGCTAGAGGAAATGAGGGAAATAGTGAAGGATACAAGCTATAAGAAGAAAATGAAGCAGAAGGAATACTTTGATCAAAAGATCCGTTGGTCTCCATTTCATGTGAATGACTTGGTTATAGTATATGATTCCAAATTAAAAAAAGAAGATAGAGAAAATTTCTTCCAAAGTGGATGGGGCCCTACAAAATAGCAGTTGTGCATGAAAATGGTACATATCGACTAGAGGAATTGGATGGTACTCCCATTACAAAATGGGTCAACCATGACAAGTTAAATATTTTTCAAGCACCAGCTTCAGAGTGTCCATAAGAGTCTACTCCGAGGATGGAGTACAAGTTAGGAAGGAGGAAAATGTCAACATTAAAATTTTCCTCCGTAATTTCTATTTTATTAATGTATGTATTAGGAATAGGATGTTGTTAAGTATAATTAGTAGTGGCGTCCAATAGAAGATAACGGTGCCGTCAGTATGGTGCCGCCAATAATGTAGAGTACGGTAACAGTCAAAGTACAATAGGAATGTTGTAAAAAATAAATATTTGTCGTAAGTGGTCCGGTAATGTTAAAATGTCAAAGTTGGGATAAGTAGAGAAGTAGGGTCTACATGATTAGGAATTAGAAATATTATATTTGTAATAAGGACAAGGAGTGATGTCATAAATATTTTGTATATTTTATTTGTGGAAAAGTCTAAAAAGGTGGAACCCATGTGAGATGATAAGGTTTATCTTATCTTAGAAGATAAGCCTACATGTAAAGGCAAGAGTTTAGGCATGGAATATGATTGGCCGGAAGAGATTTCCTATCCTATCTTAGAGATAAGGTGGATAAGCCTGAATTCCTATAAATAAAGAGGCCACCCCCCCTCATTTAGCATAGAGAGAAGTAGTGAGAAATATTGTATGAGTAAGTGTGTAAAGGAAGCCATCATTTTGAAGGTGTGTTAAAGAAGCCATTAAGAGGTGTAATTGTGAAGTTTCTCCCATAGTTATTGTTTGAAGGCAAGTGAAGTTAATAACACTTGAAGAACCTCATGGGTGAGATTGTAACAATTTCATGTTGATATTATAATTTACATTGATATTTCAGATTTATCATTATTCCTTCTTATCATAGTCTATGGTATTCTTGTGTTATGTTTGTTGTTGTGTTTCCAGATTACATCCACCAAACTAAGAGTTGTGCATTAGTTAATAATCATAGCACGAGGATTTCCCGGTGAAGAATTATCATAGTGCTGGATTGGTGTTGATAGAGCCCACTGATTATTCTTTCCAAGCATCGCCAAAATTCTTCTAAACCATTCCTCTATACCTTCTGAAATATCTTCGTAACACGACTTAGAAAACGGCTCCAAAATGACAGACTAGGGTAGATCTCTCACTACCAAAGAATGCCCTGCTAGCTAGGAATGGGTCTCTCACCTTCGAAGCTAGGGTCCCTATGGGATTTGGCTCCACAAGCTATATATGCGCAACAACAGTAGCTGCACGTGAAGGGGGGGTCAATAAAATGTATGCAAAAGTTCCTTTTTCTTCCTTCCCCCTCTCCAAGTGTATACTTTTCATTGGCAAACGAGCCCCCATAACCTTAGGCACATTTTATTCCATGGAGGGGCCACTACATAAAAGTAACTATAGTTACCTTTTCCCTTTTTGAGTCGCCATGTCCAAAAGTGACCCTCAAACACCAAACTTGGATATTAAAACCACGGGGCCCCTTCCCAAAATCTTCTGGCATCCGCAACCCCCCAGGATCTGACCACGTTTTGGACCCGACTTGGCCTTTGGGTCATTTGGCGCAGGAAAAAGGAGGCACTACAGAAAGGGGACATTACAGTCCTCCCTTCCCAAAATTTGCTTCCCCTCAAGCAAATGCAAATTAGGATGCTGCAAAATCTGCTCCCCCTCCTAAGTAGCATCCTCAAGTGGCAGTCCCTTCCATCGCACCAAATACTCAGTGATTACTCTACTCCTGAGCCCCCTCTGTCTTATTTTAATAATGGTCTCCGGTTCCAGCTCCAACTTCCCTTCCTCATCTAGTGGCGGTAGCTTTGTAGATGGTACAATATGTTGTCCGAGTGCCTTCTTAAGGCAGGAAACATGGAATACATTATGTATCTTACTGTGCTCCGGTAGCTCTAGCTCATATGCTACTGCCCCTGCTCGATGAACTACTCGGTACGGACCATAAAATCATGGTTTCAATTTGTCTGCACTCTTTTGCTTCATTGAGGACTACCTTTATGCCTGTAAATGTAGGAACACTAGATCCCCAACCTCAAAAGACCTCTCTGTCCTATGCTGATCTGCGTATACCTTCTGTTGATTATGTGCCTTCTAAAGATTCTCTTGGTGAGCCTTCAGAATATCCTGGTTCTCCTGTAACCAATCTTGAGCTTTGGGAGCTTGGTTATCTGGTAATACCTAATCCACAAATGTCCTAGCGTTGTACCCATACAGGGCTCAGAAAGGGGTCATACCTATGCTCATCTGGTAGGTGGTATTGTAGCAATACTCACCCATGTGTAACCATTTAATCCATGCCCCCTGGTGTCATGTTACATAATTCTGCAAGTAGTCTTCTATCCACTTATTGACTGTCTCCGTCTGCCCATCTGTCTGCGGGTGGTAGCTAGTGTTAGGAGTCAACTTTGTACCTGCTAGTATGAAGATCTCTTGCCAAAAGGTGCTCATGAAGATCTTGTCCCTGTCATTGACAATTTTTTTAGGTAACCCATGTAGCCTAAAAATACCGGTATAGAAGATCCGGGCCACATCCACTTCCATGTGCCCCTTGGGTAGGGAAAAGAAACGAGCATACTTAATTAACCAATCAACTACAACATAAATATAGCTATGTCCATGCACCAAGGGAAGCCCAGTGATAAAGTCCATAGATATGCTTTCCCATTTCTATTTGGAAATGGGCAGAGGCTGAAATAATCCTGCGGGGAAAGAACGCTCGGATTTGGTTTGCTAGAAAACCATACACTCTCTGACATGATCAAGGACATCGTCCTTCATTCCCTTCCATGCAAATATTTCCCTGATGAACCTGTATGTTTTGAAATATCCAGGATGTCCAGCTAGTGGTGTATCATTTATTGTACGAAGGATCTTCTCCTTCATTTTGGATCCTGGTATAAGGAAAATCCTATCCTTGTAGAAAATGAGATCATCCACTACTCTGTATCGGTCATCCTGCATACTACCGTCCATGATCTCACAGGAAAACTAGTTTTTGTAGTACTCAACAAGTATATGAGCCTTACAATCCGCTGAAATCTTAGACATAGAACTAAGCATAGCAGTGAGGTAAGGCCTCCTGGATAAAGCGTCAGCAACAATATTATTCTTACCTCTAGTGTACTTTATGTCAAACTCATATGTTTGTACCTTGTTCACCCATCTTTGTTGATGATCATTGAGCTCCTTCTATCCCAAGAAGAACCTCAAACTATTGTGATCCGTTGAACCACGAATTTGCTGCCCATAAGGTAGTCTCTAAATTTGGCCAAAGCATGCAAAATGGCCAACATCTCCTTGTCGTAAATTGAATACCCTCTCTCTATGGGTTTCAATTTCTGAATATCATAGGCAATGGGATGCCTATCGTGCATGAGAACTGCCCCAACACCTTCTCCTAATGTATCACACTCTAGAATGAATGGACATGAGAAATCTGGTAATGCGAGAAAGGCACGCGAACTCATCACCTTCTTGAGGTGATCAAAAACCCATTGTGCTGCCTCTAACCAAGAAAAATCCCCCTTCTTGGTTAAATCAGTTAATAGAGTGATCAACCAAGAGAAATTCTTCATGAACCTCCTGTAGTATGTGCATAAACCCACGAATCCTCTCAAATGTGTCAATGTCCTAGGTGGCGGCCAATCTAGAATTGCATGTATCTTCTCTCTATCCACCTTCATTGTACCCCCACCAATCAAATATCCCAAGTATAGAAGTTCAGTCATGCCAAACTCACACTTATAAGCTTTCGCATATAGCGAATTAGCTTCTAATATCCCCAATATCTCACCAAGGTGCCTGATATGGTCCTCCCAAGTCCTGTTGTAGACTAAAATATCATCAAAGAAAACCAATACAAACATCCGCAGGTGTTGGTTGAACACATGATTCATGCAAGACTGGAATGTAGTTGGAGCATTAGACAATCCAAAAGGCATCACCAAGAACTCAAAGTGACCATAATGGCATCTGAAAGCTATCTTATGCACATCCTGCTACCTGATTTTGATCTGATGATATCCAGATTGTAAATCTATTTTTGAAAAATAGATTGCACTATGTAGCTCGTCAAGTAACTCATCAATGCATGGTACGAGATACTTGTTCTTTATTGTCTTCTTATTTAAGGTTGGGTAGTCTATACAAATCTGTAGGGTCCCATACTTCTTTTTCACCAAAACCACCGAAGAAGCAAAAGGGATGGAACTCAGTCTAATATGCCCCATATCCATGAGCTCCTGTATAGTCTTCTCGATCTCATCCTTAAACTAGTTGGGGTGACAGTAAGGAGAAGTGACCACCGATCTAGCATCCTTGAGCTCAATCACGTGCTCAAATCCCCTATCTAGAGATATGCCTTGAGGTATGTCACCAAACATGGCACTGTGTTTGTCTAATAGGCCCTGTATGTCCACATGGTACTATTGTTGTCCCTCCTCTTATTTCTTGGTCGAAACCAAATAGTGTACTTCCCAATCCACTTTTTCGTGCAAATGGATCCTCTCGATCCTGTAGGTCGTATCAAATCGGGGTGCCCTTGAAGATAAGCCCCTCAAGATCACATTCCTCCCTTTGGACTTAAACTTCAACTCCATCTCTTGGAAGTTAGTTAGAAATTCACCAAGGGAATGGAGCCACTATACCCCAAGCACTATGTTGGTCTCTCTAATACCAACAATATAAAAATCATTGGTAACTATATAGTTACCCATCATGATGCTCAATTGGGGAACCCATCATGTGCATCTCATAGAATCTCCATTGGCTACAACCACATTGAACCCTTGAAATTCCTCTTTCTGTAACCCCCACCTCTGAACCAATGAGGCATCAATAAAGTATTGGGTTGCCCCACTATTAATGATTACCACCACTCATTTTCCCTACAAAACTCCCCTAACTCTAAATTCCTTGTACCTCGAGGTACTAAACAATGTGGCGATAGTCTCCTAGGGGAAAGTCTCGCTATCCTACTCCACACTCACACCATCTAATGCCTCATCATCATCATCCTCTAATGGTTATGTGTCCAACTCCTCGTCACCATCACTCTCCTCGAAGACCTCTATGTAATGGGCCCTCCCTCTACCCGTACAATCATGTCTTGGGACCTAAGGTGCACGGAAATTGAAACATAGTTTCTTTTTCCTCAATTCCTCCCTATCCACATGATCTTCGAATGGTCTCCAGGATGTATCTTTCCTAGGTGGAGGTACCTTTGGCTGTGAACCCCTTGTTCACGAAAGGAAACCCTTAGGCTGCACTCAAAGTGGAAACCTCATCTTAGGAGTGGATAACTCCAAGTCATGAGCTCTCCTAATAGCCTCATTCAACAAAGAAGGCTTGAATGCCCTCACAAATCCAGTAAGAGCGTCTGTCAATCCTGCTGTGAATAGGGAGATCAACCTCATCTCTGTAACATCAGGTACCATGACCAATAGTCTCTACAAATCTATGATATACTAATCCACTGAACCGATCTACCTCAGTTGAGTCAACTCTCTAAAATACCTTTCAGGGTCCCTCTTATCAAATCTACTCACTAGCCTCTTTGTGAACTCTACATAAGTCGTGATGTGTATGTGTCCCTATGTGGTCAACCCATAATGCCACCAATCGTGAGAATCTCCTTCTAGATGTAATATTACAAACTTGATTGCATCTTCCTCTCACATACGATTCAAGTCGAAGTATGTCTTCAACTTCTGCACCCAAGACTGTGTAGTACACTTCTTAGAGTCGTTGAAATGTGGAATAGAAATCTGTCCCAACCTCCTTTGCATCTCTAGTACCTAAACCTGGTAATCTCTCCTAAGCCTGCTACCAATCTTCATTTTGTAATATTCCTGGAATGGCATGTTGTCACGAAAGCCATCACCTAAAGCATGGTACCTTTCCCAACAAGATTCTTCATCCACAATATCCCTTGGTTTTCATACTTGTGAAACATCCAGATCCTTCAAGAAAGAAGGTTCGTGAAACCCCAGAGGCATGGTAGAAGAATGGGGGGATTGCTATCCTGAATGACCACCCTCACCTCTTTGACCATGTTGTCCCCTATTTCTATTTCCTCCTCTTTCCACCTGAGTATCAAACTTGTCTTGCGCTAACCTCTCCGTGAGCTGGCTCAAATAGAGATTGGTAGTCTCCTGATGCTTCACCATGTTGGTGAATAGTTGTCTCATCAGATCTACCCCCATATCCTCACTATCTTTGTCCCCCATCTTCCAATCCCAAAAATCTAGAGAAAAAAAACCACTCTGATACCACTGAAATATCCCTGATGGGATACCGCTTAAAAATTGCACAAAATATAGAAAATTACAGCAAAGTAAAATACCGATTTATGCAGATTTCTATAGTAGGGACAACAAACTAAAGAAACTTACTATTTCCCAAAATGACCACCCAAATTTACTTGGAAATACAAATATGGCTTGATGTTATTATAAATGACAAAGGGAAACTATTTTTGGAATATTACAGAGTAGAATGCTACCAAAAAATCACAGTGAGCCTAGACATCTGGAAAAACCCTCTCCGTACAGGCTGTAAGTCGCCATGCTTGGGACAGGGGTCAGAAAATGATGGATGCACCTTTAGGGTGCTGCCACACCCAGCCCAAAAAAAATTCATGACTTTGATCTGGGCCCCTCTACTTGTCTTCCCCAAGTGCCCCCAAACCTACAAAATCCTCCAACGAGATGACTCCAACAAACTGCCACGCACTGCCCAAATGGCTGCCGCGAATCTCGCCTACTTCTGGGATTCGGATCTAGAGCCTACTAGTTATTCTCTCCAAGCGTCGCCAAACATCTTCTAAACAATTCCTCTGTACCTTCTGAAATATCTCCGCAACATGACTTAGAAAACGGCTCCAAAATGACAGACTAGGGTAGATCTCTCACTACCGAATAATGCCCTACTAGCTAGGGACATGTCTCTCACCTCCAAAGCTAGGTTCCCTATGGGATTTGACTCCACAAGTTGTATATGCACAACAATAGCAGCTGCACATGAAGGGGGGGGGGGTCAATAAAATGTATGCAAAAGTGTCTTTTTCTTCCTTCCCCATCTCCTTATATACTTGTCATTAGCAAACGAGCCCCCATAACCCTAGGCACATTTGATTCCATGGAGTGGCCACTACATAAAAGTAATTATAGTTACCTTTTTCCTTTTTGAGTCGCAATGTCCAAAAGTGACCCCCAAACGCCAAACTCAGATATTAAAACCACGGGGCCCCTTCCCAAAATCTTCTAACATCCGCAGCCCCCCCGGGTCTAACTACATTTTGGACCCGACTTGACCCTTGGGTCATTTGGTGTAGGAAAAAGGGAGCATTACAGAAATGGTACACTACAACACTATGTTTCTCTCTCCAATACCAACAATATAGAAATCATCGGTAATTGTATAGTTATCCATCATGATGCTCAATTGGGGAACTTATCATGTGCATCTCATAGAATCTCCATTGTCTATAACCACGTTGAAGCCCTCAAACTCCTCTATCTGTAACCCTCGCATCTCAACCAATGAGGCATCAATAAAGTTATGGGTTGCCCCACTATCAATGAGTACCACTACTCAATGTCCCTGCAAAACTCCCCTAACTCTAAATGCCTTGTACCTCAGGGTACTAGACAAAGTGGTGATAGTCTCCTGAGGAAAGGTATTGCTATCATGTTCAATACCCACACTATCTAATGCCTCATCATCATCATCCTCTAATCCTTGTGTGTCCAATTCCTCATCACCATCGCTCTCCTCAAACACCTCTTAAATTGGGTCTTCCCTCTATCCCTGCAATCATGTCCTAGAACCCAAGGTGTGCGGCAATTGAAACATAGTTTCTTTCACCTCAATTCATCTTTGTCCTCTCTAGATACGAATGGTCTCATGGCTGTATCTTGCCTAGGGGGAGGTACCTTCGGCTGCAAACCATCAGAGCTAGAAGATAAACCCTTAGGTTGCACTTGAGGTGGAAACCTCAACTTAGGAGTGGATGACTCCAAGTCCTGAGCTCTCCTAATAGCCTCACGCAAAGAAGAAGGCTCAAATGCCTTCACAAATATAGCAAGAGCATTTGTCAAACTTGTTGTGAATAGGAAAATCAACCTCATCTCTGTAACATCAGGTACCATGACTGATAGTCTCTAAAAATCTATGATATAATAATGCAAGGAATTGGTCTTCATCAAATGAGTCAAATCTCTAAAATAACTGTTGGGGTCCCTCTTATCAAGTCTATTCACTAGCCTCTGTGTGAACTCTTTATAAGTCGTGATGTATATGTGTCCCTGTGTAATCAACCCATGATGCCACCAATCATGAGTGTCTCCCTCAAGATGTAAGATTGCAAAATTAATTGCATCTTCCTCACACATAGGATTTAAGTCAAAGTATGTATTCAACTTCTGAACCGGGTAAGTGCACCAAGTTGGGGGACAATTAAGTGGACATCAAATCCTGAATTTTACATTAAAAACAGCAAAAACATCAAATTTAGTCTTCCGCGGACTTGAACCATGCCGAAAAGTAAAAACTATGTCATAAAAATGGTACCGTTGCGTAGGGGAGACTATTAGCTTTGTAGAAATACTGATTTTAAAGTGAATAGAAGAGGATAAATATCATTTTATATTTTTTACTAATAGTAGGTCTTTAAGACACTTTTTCCTGTGAATGTTTATGTCTACCTGTAAGACTTAAAAATTTGTTTCACTTATCAGAATGTGATAAAACTTATACCATCCCAACCGTGGTGAAATTATATACATGTTCAAAAAAAAATTTATTTGATTTCAATATTTTTTGATGAAGTTATGGCAGACAAACAGAAAGTGCTTTGTTTTCTTTATGTTTTCATACCACTTTCATGGAAAAAAATCATAAAAAAATAAAATATTACTCAAAAAAATACAAAATAAAATCCATCCCAAGATAGATAGTGGCATATAACCTTCTCACCAAAGGAAAAATATATATATCAATTTTTGGTCATCCAAATTGTGGGCAAACGGACTATAATCTTATCGGAGTTTTTTTAAAAAAATACCAAGTCATTGAATTTTGAGTGTTTAATATAGCTAATTGTCCATTTTTTACAAAAATTAGTATTTTTAGAAACTATATTCTGGATGCTACAGTTCATATTAATATAACTTTGTCTAATTTTGAGTGTATGTATTGCTAATAATCCCTACAAGTTGATATTATGTTGTTATTTGCAATATGATGTCCACGGATGACCCTATATTTGTCCATCAACTTCCTGCACTTACCTAACCCAAGACTATGCAGTACACTTCTTAGAACCATCAAAGTGTGGAATAGAAATCTCTCCCAATTTTTTTTGCAACTCTGGTACCTCTACCTGATGATCTCTCTTAGGCCTGCTGCCAATCTTCATTTTGCAATATTCCTGGAATTACATGTTGTCACGAAATCCTTGATGTCACTAAATCCATCACTCAAGGTCTAGTAATTTTCCCAACAAGACTCTTCATCTAGAATATCCACTAGATGTTGTACCTATGAAACTTTCGGATTCTTCAGGAAAGAAAGTTCGTGAAGCCCCAAAGGCCTGGTAGAAGAATGTGGAGACCGCTGCCCTGAATTTCCACCCTCACCTCTTTGACCATGTTTTCCCATATTGTTATTTTCTCCTCTTTTTGTATGAGCATCAATCCTGCCATGTGTTATTCTCTCAGTGAGATGGCTCAAATAGAGATTGGTAGTCTCCTGGTGCTTTACCATGTTGGTGAACAATCATTTCATCAGATCCACACCTATATCCTCACTGTCGCTATTTCCCATATTTCAATTCCAACGGGCTAGAGAAACAACTTCTCTGATAGCAATGAAATATCCCTCGTGGGATACCACTTAAATAACGCAAAATATTGAAAATTTGCAACCAAATAAAATACTGATTTTTGTAGATTTTTACCAGTTATGGCAGCAAACTGAAGAAAATTAATAACTCCAAAAATATTCACTCAAATGACTTGAAATTTCAAAGAGATCTTGCTAATATTATAAAGAACACAAGAAAATTATTTTTGGAATTTTTTAGACAATATAACGCTTCCAGAAAATTACAGCGTGCCCTAAACAGCTGGAACAATTCTAAAATTCATATCTTCCCGAATACAAGTGCAAAAACTATGAAAAATTGGAAATAACATTTACAAATATAGGAGATGATATTCCAACCCTTAGATCTGAAAAGGGCCAACTAGAAACTCTCCAAATAAAGGCTGCAATCCCCAAAACAAGTCACCCTTTTTGGTAGATGGTCAAAACCCCTTTAAAATCCTCTCAAAATGATGTCAGACCCTTTCTTTATTGCTTCCGTAAGTCTGATATGAAAACCCACTGATTATCTTCACAAATTATCTCAAAACCCCCCAAAACCCTATCTCTAAAACCTCTGAAAATATCTATGTAAATCAGCCCTAAAAACAGCTCCAAAATGACAAGCTTGAGTAGATCTTTCACTACCGAAGAATGCCCTGCTAGCTAGGGATGGATCTCTCACCACCAAAGCTAGGGTTCCTGCGGGATTTCACTCCATAAGCTATATATTTGCAAACAATAGTTGCACATGAAAGGAAATAACTAGGTATGCAAGGATCCATTTCCTTTTCCTCCCAACTCCTTATATAACTTCTCCAAGGAAAAAGAGTCCCAATAAACCCTAGTCACTTTTTTCCCTTGGAAGGGCCAATAAAAGAAAGTAACTTAAGTTACTTTTCCCTTTTTAAGTCGCCATGGTCCAAAAGTGACCCCCCCCAAAGCAAAATTAGAACATTAGTACCATGTGGCCCCTTCCTAATGAGAAAACATAACATCTAGTCCTTCGAAAACACCTTTTTGCATATGTCAATGAAGAATTATAAAAAAAATGGACTAGATATGAGTGAGGAGATGAAGGTTTTCTTGAAAGATGTAACAAGAGAGATAGGTTTCTATGTGAGAAGCCAAAATATGATATTTAGAGCAAAAAAGAGAATGAGTTTTGTGACAAGTCCACAGAAGACGATATCTTCATGAACGAGGATGTAGAGGTGACAAATTGTCAACTGGAAAGATTAGACCTATTATTTGATGATGGAAAATAATTTATGGAATCCCATAAGTGGGAAGAGGCTGAGTTTTCATTGAAAGATGAAGATAAATAATTTCGTATTTATCTTTTTCAGGGAAGAAGGGATGAGGAGAGCAAAGAAATTTTTTAAGTTTCCATAAATGAAACTATGAAGATGAAGGAAATGCTAGTTTATGCACTTAAGGAGAGCACATTTGTAGACCCTCTATGTGATGTAGAGGATGAAATTGAAGGGGAAATGGTATCGTGACATTAGTAGAATTTTCTGAGAATGTACCTTTAATAGTCCATCAAGAGACTAAATTCCATGCAAGGAATACAAGGAACCGTGAAGAGATGGAAAATATATAAATGAAAAGATGACAGAAGATGAAGAATGAATGATGGAAGAGATGTATCTACAAGTAATCGAGACACATGAAGAAGGAGATATGAGAGAAGAAAAATAATGTCACTCATGTGGCATAGAGTTAAAAATGGAGATACAAATGGTGAATATGTTTCCATCTAGAAGAATGGAGGTAGACCATGGTGGCGCATATGTGGGAGCATCCCACATAGGAGTTGAAGAAGAGGCCCTTATGAGTCAAGAGATACATTGTATTTATATAAACAAGGAAAGTGAAAGTTTCTTTGCACATGGCATGTTTGTGATGCCTAAGAAGATGAAAAAAGGGGAATAAATAAAAAATATGGTAGAGCTTATATTATTATCATCCAAAACATGTGTGGAAGAGGATGATGTTGTAGTTGAATGGTGTCTTTTGGAAGACATGAAAATAGAGAGGAAGGATGTGAATGTGAATACACATGGTGTTGATTTGAGTAGAGAATAAGGGATCAAAGTTTTAGATGAGATGACAATTGAGAAGATCCATACAAGAATGCATGATTCTCATGATATTATTGTTATCACCAAAAAACAACACCGTCTAATTTTTCATGCCTATGTGAGTGAGTGAATAGTGTTTTTCGGTAGCATGGGACCATCTCTTAAGTTGTGAGACTTGCTACTTGAGATGGACCTCCAAAGAAGGTTGGTTCCTCTAACTAATCCTAGTACTAAACTACTTCTAAGGAAGGAAATGTGACTATCTACTCCTAGTCTAACAATTATGAGGGACCAAGGAGAGAGAGAGAGAGAGAGAGAGAGAGAGAGAGAGAGAGAGAGAGAGAGAGAGAGAGAGAGCATGAAAATTGAGAAATCCTACACTAAAGAGGTGATAGCACCAAGAAAAGGGGGTGAAATATCCTACTGAAGAAGAATACAGAAAGAAAATGGAGTTGAGAGATGCCAAACCAATGTGACACAAACACAGATCTTCATTTACCACTAAATCTCCATGAAACACAACATCCTGCACCTACAAATGAGACATACATTCACAGAAAACAACAACAGAAATAGAGGAGCAAGGAGATACAACAAAACAATGCAAGGGTTGAAAGAACACCACGAACACAATTTTATTGCTCTTAGAATATGCACAGTCCATTACATTGTTGAAATAGAGGCACAAATACACTTGTTAGGCCCATGAGAGGGTTTTCAGCTCAATGGTGTTGAGAATTTTTTTTTACAGAGTTTCCCCACATCCCAGAATATCTCCCTTCTCAAATGACAAGTGTTTACAATATATAGAAAATGAATGAGAGAAAAAGAAAGAGTGAAACTTGGATTTCTTCTCTCACCAACCAACAACTACAATTAAATGATCTAAAAATGGCATGGGCACCCTTACAAATCATCTTACACATGTACTTTATCTTTTGGAAGAAGAAATGGGGTACCATACTTCATTAATTACGGTGGTTGGGCCTGAAACTATGTATTTTCATGTTGGAGACGCTTTCCAGTTCTTTGCACATCTAACCTCAATAAAATTAAGAAATCCAATTTTTGTAGCATAGAGGACATCGTGCTTGTTCTGAAAAGTCCAATTTTGTGAAAATCGGATCTGTGGATCAAAAGTTATGGCCTTTTGAAGTTCGGGAGTCAGGCGCAAGATGCGGAAGGGAAACAAAGAGAAGGCATATGCGTAGGTGTGCGCATGGGAGGAAGGCATACCTATAGAAGGCATGGAAATAGGGCACACATGCATTCAACTAAAGGAGGGTGTGTGGCAGCTGAAAAGGAAAGAGGGCACGTGACAAAACATGGTGCAAGAAAGCGCGCAAGAGGGAGAGCGGGGACATCCAATTTTAGGCAAGTCTCCAGAGAGGCGTGCAAGGAGGAAGGTGCAAAAGGTGCACACGCAAGAGGAAGGAATGGAAGGGGAAATGGAAGGAAAATAATGTAATGGAGAAGCAAGAATGTGTGCAAGGGAGCACAGAAGAATTGCAAAAAGGAAACAAGACATGAAGCAAGATATAAGCACGCAAAATGAAAACAGAGGGAAACCACGCGCGTAGGTGCACACATAGAAAGAAAGAAGGCATAGTTGTGGAAGTAACGTATGGAAGCAAGGAAGGAGCATCCAATTGAGGAAGGGCGCATGGCGACAAATAGAAAAGAGGGAACGCGACAGGAAGAGGTGGACTTAGCCAATTTTGAAGGCAAGACTACAAATAGGTGTGCAAGAAGTGCACACAACTTGAAATGTGAAACATCAGAGCCAGAATGAAAGTATAAGCTATCTAAATAACTAGGAGAGTTATTTGGATAAAAATTATGTATTTTGAGTTTTTTATAGTAGTTGAGGAATGGAGAGAGATTGAAATTGTGAAAAATCAAGTTGTAATTTGAGAGGAGTTGTTGAAGCATGGTGTTGTAGAAGTGGGAGTGTTGAATATGCAAGACCCTATATGAGAATTGTTGTTTCTCTAAATTCTTGGGTTAATAATTTTATTGCAATTATGATTGAATGCATAGAAGAAGAGGAGACTACCAATAAGAATAACTCATTTGATTTTTCCACTGCAGATCAAGTATGTAATATGGTTGTGTATTTGATGAAGAGTATATGTGATGTATTTTTTAACAAGAAATCCATGGGAAAAGAAATGAAGAGGACATGGTTTGATAAAGAGCATGAAGTGCATGCTTTTATTTGATGATGAGGCAGTTTGTATAAAGCTCATGAAAGATTAAGAAACAACATTGGTGAATATAATTGGTGGTGGTTCAGTAGTGATGGGTCAAATCCCACAAGAGAATTAAAGATAAGAAACAAAACATCTTGGAGAAAGTGGATGGATGATTATGTCCAAGAAAATGGTACGGTAAAGAGAAAGGTGATCAAAATTATTATGATAAAGATGGTTTATGGACCAGCATGTTGCTGGAAATGGAGAAAGAAATAAAAGAATAAACTTCAGTAGTACCTAACAAGGTGGAAGTGAATGCCTTGGTGATTAATCTTCATGACCACAAGATTGGTTCAACCACTTATTCTATTTGAGTAGGAGCCCAAATTATATTTCCATGGGTGTATGATGCAAGAGCATCCTAATTCACATGTGTTCTTTTGTCACAATAAAATTAATAAAAGATGTGTGATTGTTAATCTAAACAAATGATAGTTTTAAAGAGCTTGGTCTCCTAAAATTAGGACTTCATGTAATTGCCTTGTTTTATAGAAGTGTTCGCAGCGTGTTAGCTATGGTGGATTATGTATGCATGAATTTTTTTAGCTAAGTCAAGAATATTAGAACTAACACCTAGTAATCCTACAACAAAGCTAATTCAATATCAATATATCATCATGCTAAGAGCTAAACAAGTAATAAACATCAATACTATGCATTAAAATCTTGAAAATAAACCTCAAGCTAACATACTAACATTTATTGCTCTACTCTTTGGAAAGCTAAATCAATAAACTAGACCTATGTAGATCTTTTAGCTATCAAAAAGAGATATTGGTTGCTTGATCCAACATGATCAAAGATGGAGGTTCATCAAAGCCATGGCTTATTAGGCCTTTCTTGATTAACTCCATATTTCTTCACAACATTAACTTTATTGTTTGAATGCAAAAGGATGATGATTAGCTCCACTCTAATGGAGGAATGCTCAAAGATGGTAAAATGGTTATAGTTTATTACTATATGCTCACTTTTGTTTATCAAGGAGTAGGTGTAAATAGAAAGGTAGAAGGAGGTCTCCTTATATAGCCCAATGGATAGAAGAATTTCTACATCCCTCTTCATGTGGGATAAATGGAGAGGTTGGGTTAGTTGTGGATAAGGGAGGTTTAGAAAGGGTTAAGTCAACCTTAGGAGAGTTTAGTTTGTCCTTTAGTGACCCATGGGGTTTGAGGGGCTTTATTAATTAATCCAAGTGATGAATTAATATGCGTGCAAGCTTATGGAAGCTTTTTAGAGGAATAATTAGCATGATTTAGACTATAGGAGAGATTTAATCAAATAAATGATGATTTATTGATTTAATAGAAGAGGAAGCTAATTAATTAATAATAATTAATTAGTCTAGATAGAAAAGGGGATTAATTAACAGAAGGTCTTTAATTGGTTTATTTGTTGGATGGAAGGGTTAATTAACTAGTGTAATGTAGCTAATTAATGGTGATATAAGAGGAAGTGTGTTATATTGACGATATGTCATCAATTTGTGGGAAAGAGGATAATTAGCACAATTTAAGTATTTAAATTTCTAAGGTTAAATTATAGGTGTCTACATTTTCCCCTCTTTGGGGTGGCATAAGTGACACCACTTCAAAGATAGTAGACAGATAAATTTTGAAAGCATAGAAGAAAAATTAGTAGAAGTGAGAGATGCCTCCTCGAGTGTCAATGGGGTGATGAGGGAAGTCGATCGACAAGTGAAAAAGGTGAGAGAAAGGAAATAGAAGAATGGGCAGAAGCAAGATGCCCCAAGTGAATAAGAAGATTAGTGTTGATAGGATAATGATGTAGAAGATGAATGAAGACGAGAAGAAAAAGAGAAATAATTCATCCAGTGTATTAAAATAACTTTATCATCATCATATTGCCAAAGATCTATGTCATCGGTCCTTATTAAAAATATAAGGATATGACGAAATTATAATGACATGAAAAGCCATACTACGAACAATTGTCCATTGCTGAAAACACCAACTCCATGCAACATACAAAATGCAATACAATACAAGAAAATAAATGATGCCTAACTCCTTGCAACATACATAATGCAATGCAATACGAGAAATTAAACAAGCTAATCCTAACAGAGAAACATAATGTAATGTTTTTGTTATCAAACTTTGATTTTGACCTATGTGCAAATTAATGACAAGGGTTAAAAGATGGTGCCCCAAGCAAAGATACATGCAAGGGGAATAACGGAGGACACTTGGGTCCTATGAAAAGAAGTGCACTATGAAACAGTACCAAACAACTCATTGTGCCCCAGAGTACAGACATAGTAAGAAAACCAACTTTGTTGATGGAGGTAGATCAAAATGATCCGCGAGTCACACACAAGCTCAGGCGAGAACCAAAGAGCGATGTTTTGTAGGATGATTTATATTGTTTTTGATTTTTCTCTAAACATATTTGAATTTTTTTTTATTTTCTATAAGTTTTCTGAAGCTATGTACAGGAAGACAAAGAAGCGTGGATGCCCCCAGCGATAGATGGGATGTATAAGGGAAGAATACCACACATACGAGAAAGTGAAGATGCGATATGCCCCAACGATTAGGTGGGAGTATTCAAAGACAAACTCTTCACAAATAGAAGGGGGATCAAGGCCAATATAAAATAGGTTCAATCCTGAGGGAGCAAGGATGCCCCCAACGTAAGTTGGCCAAGAAACACATGAGAGAAAGGAAGTAGAAAATTGATTTATTAAAAGGGGAAAAAGGTTCCTACAAACATGGAAAAGAGGACATCTGATACACATGGATGTTCTAAAAAAATTTTGAAGAACAGAGGATGGTACGAAAATATTTAGAATGCGTTCGATGAAAAAGTGATTATCCCAAGGCACAAATCATGAGACAAGGCATGTGTTAAAGCAAGAGTTTGAACAAGGTCCAAAAAGTAACACTTGATAACATACTAATCCTGTTTACTCATCGAGATCCTATGTGTGCACGTGGAAATGAATTACCTCTTGAAGGAAATAGTTGATAAACAACAAGTGAAGACACTAGTCAATGTGTAGGAATGATTTAGTTTGAAAGGTGATTTGTGAAAGGAGAGTCGTACATTGCTCTACTGCTAGCCAGGCATTCATAGCCCTGATGAAGATGCATTTGATTCTAATCACAACATTGCTCTACTTCCAATCAGGTGTCCATATCCCCGGTAGAGATTATTGGAAATACCCCAAGAGAGAGTTATATATCAATTTACTTTTGCTTTTAGCTTTTGCTTTTTGATTGATTGATTTTGATTCTTCTTTTTTGAAAACTTATTTCAGTGCTCTTGTTTGACAAGGGGTTAAGAACCACTGATGGCTTGATGGAAGGATGTGGAAGTGATTGTAATGTTGACATTGGATAGTGTCAACAAATATGCCCAAAATTTCTTCCCAACAAGTTTATTATATGTAGATAGTGATAGGATCTCTAAGAGGTCGACCATTCTTTAATTTACCAAGGTGATAAAAAACCAAGGCCAAATGGATACCATAGATATAAATGCTGCAAAATGTGTGTGAATAGGCTAACCACGATAACATAAAAGGGATGAAAATAGTGGATGACTTGTAGATGAATATGAAAGAAAGGGACGAAAGAACATCCATGCGTATGTAATACCTGATTGAAATGTTTGATCTTTGTATCTTTGATTTTGTTTTTGTAATGTTGTAATGTTTTCTCATTTTTTTGTATTTTTGAACCATTTTATGATTTTTATGATTATTAGATTTTTTGGAAGTTAGGACCAATAATGTCACTCTGTGTGATAGGATCCAAAAATGATGTAAATGCGACTTCCTTAATATGGGAGACTAAGCGTGTTTTTTTATCAAGAGTGATATTATCCCCAATCTCGATGATCATGGTGAGTTCACATTCAACAAATGACTGTGATTTGTTTTGAAACATGGGTTTCGTATGTGGGATTTTGAGTTCCCTATCCATATGTTTTTACACTTTGTACCATACTTGATGGGTATGTTGGTGTGCATTCTGGAATCGCGTTTGATTTTGAATTTTATAATCGTTTGAGTTGTTGGGAGCTTTGGAGCTCTTTGGTGTTTTGGTCTTAGCTTGGTAAAGAATGTGTCTGGATTTCTTATAAGCTAATGCTTGACTTTTCTGATCATGAGAAGTGAGAGAAAAATGTGGATGTTTGGAATTGATGAGAGGAATGGAAATGGGCTTTCCAAAATATTTGGTAGGAGAATAATGTGATGGTGAAAAGGATACGGTCCAAGGATTGAAGAAGAGGGGCTACTGGGAGGTGAGCCATAGACAGAAGACAAAGGGCTACTAGGATGTGGTCCAAGAATAGAAGAAGAAGGGCTACTAGGATGTGACCCATAGATGTAAGATGATGGGCTACTAGGATGTGGCCCAAGAATAGAATATGATGGACTACCCGGGGGTGATCTATACATAGAAGACAAGAGGCTAGTGGGACATGCCCCAAGAATAGAAGATATTGGACTACTTGAAAATGTCCCAAAAATAGCAGAGGGAGGGCTACTATAAGGTGACCCAAACCTAGACAAAGATGAAGGGCGACTTGGTGTTGACCCCACAAGAGATTTTGATTGAGGAATTATGATAGAAAAAGAGTGATTAGGTGATGAGAAGATAGGCCATGGATCAATGCAATTCCTAGGAGTTTCCTTACGTAATGAAGAGTGTGAAGATGGAGGAATAAGAGGAGGATCAATTTGCATGACCTGAGGCTCTTCCTCCATTTCTTGATAAATGGAATCAACCTTTTCCTCACAATACACAGACGCATCGAAGTCTAAAGAGAATCCTTACTCGTAATTTGTTAAAGAGATATCTTCGTGTGCCCCTATAAATGCCGCGATTTTTTCTTCATTCTGAAAGAGATCAATCGGTATGAGTTGTTAATCGACCACTAGGGGTTGATTGGAAGAAATAGGTTAAATTGGTGTGGAATACATAAAAGATGTTTGATTATGATTGATAGAATAAGATGACATGGGCGACGAAGAAGATGTGGAGCTAGATGTCTCAGGAGTAGAAGAAGTTGGTGTGGACCTACCTACACGATGGTATATCATCTATAAACTAGTAGGATTAAGTCCAAAGTCTGCAGATTGTGACACATGGGTTGATTCAAATGTTTGACTAGAAGGACTTTGAGTCACACAAATCTTCAAAGAAGGAAGACTTCGTGGGGGTGATTGATGAAGAAGGTCTTGTGAAGAAGGGGAGGACCAAGATTCAAGAATCACATTGGATGAATAATAACAAGGCTCTTACAAAGAAAGAGAGGACCGCAATTCAAAAATTATATTAGATGTTTGATTGGAGGGATTTACGGTCACGCGTATCTTCAAAGTAAGCAGACGTTGTTGAGGCAACTGATAAAAGGGGTCCTATGAAGAAAGGGAGAACGATGACATAGGAGTCGTATTAAATGTATGATGAAGAGGGTCCTGCAAAGATAGGGAGGACCATGATGTAGGAGTTGCATTAGATGAATGATGAAGATAATTTTTGTTGACACAAATCTTTAGAGGAGGAAAACATTGTTTAGGTGATTGATAATAGAGGTCCTGCAAAAAAGGGGAGGACCGTGACTTAGGAGTCGAATTAGATGAATCTGAATAGTAGTTTGGATCTGAATCATCAGAAGAGTCAGTGGAAATATTTGGACTGGAATCCTCAGAAGAAGAGGAAATGTTTGGATTAGAATCAAAAGAAGAGTGGGGGGAACCCGAATAGTAATTTGGATATAAAGTGTCCAAACCATACCACCGACTATGAGATGAAGGTGAAGAATGGGTTACCCGAATGGGTTCTCTAGCATGAAGAACCAAACGAGGTTTGGTCATGATGGGCATATTTTGATGTGAATGCTGAAAACTTGATTCCTTGTTGTCGTATGTATAAGGGACCTTGTGATAATCAGTCATTGTCAGTGTGTGTTGGGTTCAAAGGCCTACACCTAGATTGTATGATCAAATTTCTTCAAAGTGAAGAAGGCTTCATGTTGATTTGGGCAGCCTAACAACAACCAACTAGAAATTTTGTAAATATGGAGATGCTTGTGTGATTTTCCAAAAGGGAAGCTAAGGAAAACATACATCGTGAAGACTCAATATTGATAATCCAACAAGGGATGGAGGCATAAATGTCAAAGGATTGATCAAAATCTTAGCAACATAAAGGATATAAAGGAAATATTTCCAATGTTGGATTGATGCAAAAGTTTCTTGAATGTTTTTGCCAAGGTTTGAAAGAAAAAATGTTCATGAACTTAGGAAAAAACAAGAACATCAAGAGGATCAAAGACCCAAAATATTTTCCTAAAAATGAATTTATAAGATGGATAAACACAAGGAACAATCATGAAAGTTTAAAACACAAAGCCAAATTGATGACCAAAGAATAATGAATGATAAAGAATAAATGGATTAAAATGATTATCTGAAATGGATCTATTGATGTGACAAATGAGACACAATCACAGAAAGTTGTTGGTAAACCATTTATTCAAATGGAGTACTTCCTAAATCTATTTTCAAAAAGGTAGGTGGTGTTGTATGATGATTAACAAAATGTACCTACTTATGTTGAGTTCAAAGAAATGAAAAAGACGTAAGTAGTAACAAGAAGTTAACGTGACCTCCAAACAAAGTATACTAGAAGCAAACTCAAATTCAATCAAGACCTATATTCCAAAGGGTGTCAGTTACGATTGTGAGTGACACAACAATTTCACCAAGATATGTTAACCAAATTTTGCGAGAAAGTAAGGTATTGATATCAAGATGATATTGATATAACATGCACAAGTGGTAACATTTAACACTCTTCAGAATCGAGGTAATAGTTGAAATAAAACTAAAGCGATAATATACCTAGGAATTGTTAAAGTGTATATAGCGTAATCTTATAATATAGATATTTAGGCCAAGTTTACAAGAAACAAGATGCAAATAACAAAATTGTAATGATGCAATATAAACAAGATAATCATTCAAAGGAGAATCAAAGTGAGGAAACAAGCCTAACTACGATGATGATCTTGACTTGGGTATCAAGATCAAAAAGGCTACCAATGATATAAAAATGTCTCCACATACTTCAGATGTTTAACAACCTAGACGCAAACATGGATGGACGTAAACAGACAAAAAAGTGGTGAAACAATCTTTTGATAACGCAAAGGTATTCACTCTTCTTTTCATCAACAAAGTGTCAAAATAAAGTGAAGGAAGTGGATCAATTGGGGTTGAAAATTGTTGGCCTCACTTCGACAGAGTTTCACCTCGCCTTAGGGCAAGTGAAAAAAAAGCAAAAGTAACGCTTCACATGTTTTGTGATGAACAATAGCTCTTAACTCAAAATTTTATTTGATGTGGTCCAAGTGGGCTCCTAGTCAAAGATAGCTTCCTGGGTGGTTCACTCAACTAGGTGTTACCAAGACCATCTTAAGTGAGCTCGATTTACCCAAAAAGTTACACTAACTAATTTGGGAGTATCTTGGCTTTACTTTACCCCCTTCAATCATAGTGGGAAATAAATGTGTCCATCATCTACTCTTACTGGGGTCGTCATATAGATTAATTGTGATGCTAAATCTCACAAATGGTAGTACTAGTCAAGTAGGTTGTGCGGAGCACTTCCCGTTTCGTCCACAAGGTTCCCTCTTGCGTGGACTACTTTGGGATTCCTAGGACCACCCCCATTTTTGTAGCTTAAGGCTTATGCCAAAGGGGTTATGTCCTAGTTTTAAGTGGATGGGACGTACCCTTATCTGAACCTACAAATATAGTGTGTTGATTGTGGTGTGTTTTTTATCTTTTTTAATTGGGTGTGGCTTGCTTGAACACCTTTTAGCAACCTGCACGGAAACTGTATTAGTAGTTTATTTTTGTTTCAACACCACCTTTTCTTTGAAAAAAAAATTTGGTCTTGCACAACAGATTTGTAATTTTCCAAAAACAAAAAAGAGGATAAACCATCGTTTCTGATTCTCAAGATTGTCCTAGGACACAAGAGAAGAGCATACGCGACGTAGAATCCAACTATGAAATCAAAAAATGGAAAACACTTCGTTCAAATGCAATATTTGTTCATTTTAACCAAATTTTACATTCATCCTTTTAAGAAAAAACATTAAGTTAAATGAGATGTTTTCTAAATAATAGACAAGGTGTAGAATCATTTTTGATTCCCAAGATCACCTAAAAGGTGCGAGGGAAGAGCATACATGATCCTAGCCTCCTAAACAAAAATGCAAAATTCATTAACTTTAATCAAGAAAACTTAACGTAAAGTATCTTCAAATATTCTATGCAAAATATAAATTAGTCTCAAATAAACCCTACAAGGTGTTAGAACATCAAAGACCAAATTTTGCAAAGCATTTAGACATGTTAGAAATGACTAGTTTTCTAAAAAATGAAAACCTTAAATTTTTGGTAACTCAAAACCCCAAATTTACATTTCCATTGTGTATTTATCTTTAATACCTTTCCAACACAACAAAAATGGAGTCATTTTGAGTTCGGGAGAAAAATTTATGGCCTCCGGAAGATTGATAATGATGTTTGCACTAGGATTTGTGTGCCTGCACGACTCTGCTAAAATAATGACAGTTTTGAAGGTGTGTGCACCATGGTTTGGGAGTTTGCACCCATTTTAAGGTGTCTACGCGTGGTTTTTGGCGTCTACGCTAGGATTTGTGTACCTGCGCCACCCTGTGTAAAAAAACACAACGAGAGTTATGCCTGTGCGCACAGAATGATGTGTACGCTCCCTTTCCTGGGCGACGTAAAAAATACGTCATTTTAACATAAACAACTTCAAAAAGGTCAAATTTTTGATATGTTAGCTCAAAATTGACAACAACCCATCAAAATTAAACCCCTAAACAAGACTCAACACATGCAAAGTTAGCAAAATCATAAGAAATTTAACATTATTTCACACATGTAATATTAGCAAAAGACACCAAAAAGCTCAAAACACTCCAAATTTTAGTATGTTCACTCAAAATTGACAACAAACCATTAGAATTAAAGCTCTAAATGAGATCCTACACATGTAATATTAGCAAAATCCTAAGAAATTGAACATTATTTGCCATAGGTGTATATCAAGGGTTAGCCAAAAACTTAAAATAACAATAAAATTTGAGCTAGAATGTTAAGGGACTAAGGACCCATCCCACCGGGCATGCCATATGTATGCATGAATTTGTTTAGCTAAGTCAAGAAGATTAGAACTAACACCTAGTAGTCCTACAACAAAGATACATCAATATCAATACATCATCATGCTAAGAGCTAAACAAGTAATAAACATCAATCCTATGCATTAAAATCTTGAAAACAAACTTCAAGCTAACATACTAACATTTATTTCTCTACTCTTTGGAAAGCTAAATTAATAAACTACACCTATGTAGATCTTTTAGCTCTCAAAAGGAGATAGTGGTTGCTTGATCCAATATGATCAAAAATGGAGGTTCATCAAGCCATGGGTTATTAGGCCTTTCTTGATTAACTCCATTTTTCTTCACAACAATAACTTTATTATTTGAATGGAAAAGGATGATGATTAGCTCCACTTTAATGGAGGAATGCTCAAAGATGGTAAAATGGTTATAGTGTATTACTATATGCTCACTTTTGTTTAGCAAGGAGTAGGTGTAAATAAAAAGGTAGAAGGAGGTCTCCTTATATAGCCTAATGGATAGAAGAATTTCTACATCCCTCTTCATGTGGGATAAATGGAGAGGTTGGGTTAGTTGTGGATAAGGGAGGTTTAGAAAGGGTTGAGTTGACCTTAGAAGAGTTTAGTTTATCCTTTAGTAACCCATGGGGTTTGAGGGGCTTTATTAATTAACTCAAGTGATTAATTAATAGGTGTGCAAGCTTATAAAAGCTTTTTAGAGGAATAATTAGCATGATTTAGACTATAGGAGAGATTTAATCAAATAAATGATTATTTATTTATTTAATGGAAGAGGAATCTAATTAATTAATAATAATTAATTAGTCTAGATAGAAATGGGGATTAATTAATGGAAGGTTGTTAATTGGTTTATTTGTTAAATAGAAGGGTTAATTAACTAGCGTAATGTAGCTAATTAATGGTGATAGAAGAGGAAGTGTGCTTTATTGACGATATGTCATCCATTTGCGGGAAAAGGTATAATTAGTGCAATTTAATTATTTAAATTGCTCGAGCTAAATTATAGTTGTCTACAACTCAAATAAAATCTTTTTAGGAAAAATAAATGGGCTCCTAACTCCACTTTGATTACCTTCTCCAGGAAAAAAGAGTAACTGTGTTGTTATGGCCAATTAATGGACATCAAATTTAAGGTTCACTTTAAATTGTTTATGGATATCCATTACAACTGTCAATCACCTCATATAGGCTACCATTGTAGGATTTCTATTGGAGTAAAACTCCTTTAATCTCCTTGCATGAATTGATTCAAATGCACCCACATTGTAAATATGTTCTTCACAAATATTTAGACACTATATATCTACCTCGTAGTATGCCACCCACTCAAGTATGTGTCATCTTCTATAATCTATCTATTAGTGCAAAATCACAGCACCCCCAAATGAGCTATGGGTCTGCTTTTCTAAGGCAGGGTCATTTGTTGTGATTACATAACATTGAATCATTCCCCAAGCTGTGGGACTTGGAAATGGGAATGACCCTCCAGAGAAGGCTGGTTGCTCTTCCTAATCTACCTGCCACAAGTTATTCCAGTGCAAGAAAGCTAATCTAATCCTAATCTAACTTCCAAGGAGACAAGGAGAGAAAGGAAACAAGAAAAAACAGAGCCTGCACTAAAACGGTGATACACCAGAGAAGGAAAATGTTGATCGTCTACCAAAACTGCCATGAAATGAAGGGAGGTGAGGTGAGCGATGGAGAGGATGGACAACATCATCACAGACCAAATGTTAGATTCACACAGAACTCCATTTTTAATCTCCATGAACACGTCTCCCAGATCTGCAAATGAAACGTCCAAAACATGCATAGAATACTCCAGAATGATGAGAGGCAAGAGGATGCAATGAAAACAAGCAAAGGATGGACAAATGCATCACAAAAATGAGTTTTATTTCTTCATAAATTTACACAGAGTATCATACATGAGCAAGAAGCAAAAAATGCTCTTTATAGAGTAGGGGAGGAGGTTCAAACTCCATTTCGACCCTGGGGAAGAAAAGAAGGGAGAGGCAGAGAAGGAAAAATGAATAACAACTTTTTTACACGCCTGTCCTATTATAATATATAGAAGAATGGGAGAGAGAAGAAGGAAAGAATCAAATCCGGCTCCAACCACTCTAAGATACGCATTGAATCCCATTTTGAAAGCTCAACCACCATAAATCAATGCCTTCTGCTAAAATATAAACCCAAATCCATATTTTTTACGTCGATCCTTGGCTCGGTGCCTTGAAGGAAGAGGAAATGGTGAAACAGATAAAATCTGATCTTGATGTTGAGGCAAGAAGATCCTGCATTAAAAGCCTGAAGACGTTTCCTCCATTTTCTTCACCTAACCTCCTCGAAATTAAAGTTTCAGACCCCATGGCATGGGTGAGGTCGAGATATTTTCAATGGTGTCAGATTTGCAATATTTCGAGCCCTGAGTCGAAAGATATGCCCCTTCAAAGTTTGTATTGGATCCATATGAATGGACGAGGAAAATAATTTGAAAATGGGTCCCTTTTTAGAGATGGGACACATGGCAGCCAGATTAGAGAAAAAACTAGGTTCGCGGGTCAACAATTTAACTCTTTTCCCTTTTGCGCAAAAAATGCAAAACTCAGAAAACCCTCACGGCCCCGAAGCTCTACCTTTTGACTTTGTTTGACAATTTGACCCTTCCTTCATTTCGTCTTGAGACACGTGGAGATGCGGTGTTTGTTTGAGCTTCTCTTTTTGGATTCACCTTTGGAGGAGCGTCGTTAGGACACGTGGTTGTACGATGGAAAAGTGACAAGCAAGTGTGGGAATCTACAAGTAACTCTTCCTCACACCCGACCTCCCGAGGTCGTGTCGAGACAGCCGGTGGGGATTGAATACGTGTGGGATGCAGACAAACTAGTTAGGCAATCTTATGTCTTCGATGCGCACTAGTGGAATCTGCAAATCTAAGGAAAAGAAGGCCCTCCTAACCTGAACTGGTGTGATAGATCGATCTGCGAGGATGACTGCTTGAAGGCTCCAATCAATATTGAGCTCTGGTGTGATTTGATCTATGGGTTGTGGGATACATGGAAAAAAACCTGGAATTGTTTCATGTATGTCTCCAGACAGGGTCATGAAAATAGATGATGGGTATAGTGGACTCTACGGTCAATTCTCTAGTCTAGTCCAGAAATCCTTAGATTCTTTAACTGCTACGTCTAACAAGGATAACTATGTGATGATGATATGTGGAAGTGGAGTGGATCTGAATACTAATGTGCGTAAGCCAGCGTCAACGTCGGATTGACTTGTGGACTTGTTGGTTTGTGGGATTTGTGAATCACAACCGTAGATTCGTGGTTGTTGTGGACCTGCTATGCTCATGTGTGAAATCAGTCCCTAATCCCTAATATCCAATAGTTATATGCCTTTTCGTCATCTATGTTCAGAATTAACAGTTGTGCAATATTTTCAGAGTATCTTACATGCGGTCTTGCAACTTGAATTCTTAAAATAGTATCTATGTCCATGAGAGTGTCTCTTGCGTCTGGCTGTGGGACCAAAGGATCATAACTGAATGTTTTCTCTCTTTCGATCCCTTCTACAGTCATGTGGATATTTATCTAGGTTAACTTGTAGTCTGATCAGTTTGACCAAAACGTATACGCTTTATCGTCTTCTACGTTTAATCCTCTTAACTGTGAGCTGATTTGTTGTAAGTCTGCTGTTTTTTGGAAGACTTGGATTCTAAGGTTCTGATCTATATCAATTATTGCCATAATAAGATTGGGTTAAGGCATGATTGGATCAAATATGTATTCTATGGGTTCTCTAGGTCTCATGATTGTCATGCAAGAAGGAAAAAATATAAATCTAACTAATGACAGAATAAATTAACTATGTAAGATATATCTATGTATATTCCTAAATCTAATTTTATTGATAAACTACTGAACAGAATTTAAAAGAGAAAATATCTAATATATCTGGCAATTGACAACTAAACTAATAACACAATTAAAACAGACAAAGCAACTGAGTATAGCTACTTGTCTGTGTAGTTTGTAGATCTACTCTAAATAAATAGATAACTGATCTACTCTATTTGAAAGACTCTCGATCCTACCTCAGAAGTGAGGAGTGAATCATAATTTCTCAGAAACTATCAATCCCCAAAGATTCCCTTGCAATATCAAAAGAAAAATTAACTGAAATGAAATGATTGGCTACTCTATTTGATATGCTTTAACTAGAACTTTGAAAGCTTGAACCTGGATTTTGCATAACAGTGGAGAATCTGATGGTGTGTGGCCTTATCCCCTCAGTGTGATCTCCTTGTTCCTTCGTGCTCACATGGATCCAAAAAAAACATGTAATGCTAGCATCAACAGAAGTAGATATTGGAACAATGGCAGCTTAGGATGCAAACTGAATACAATGTGAGTAGGAGAGGGATAGCGCAAGAGAATAGAGCTTGGCTTATGCAATTCCTAGCAGGATTTATTGTGAGTCATGCAACATAAAATGTCCAGAACCTAAAACTATCCTATTTGATGAGCAGAACATGTAACTTTAATGGCTTCCTACTGAAAATCAAACTATCCTACTCTAATTGATTGGATGAAATAATAATAGCACTTGCACAAGGATAATATGTGGCTTTCTAACAGCTAAATAACACTAACCATGCTTACAACAAATGAAACTATGAATCCTAAGCAAAATTGAAAGGCTAAGCTATTGAAATGAGAAATTCAGAGGAAAATTTGAGGGACCATTTGCTTGAGCACAACCCAGCTATTTATAGAATCCCATTTACCCAAAGGTGAAAACCAATTTGATCTCTTAAACCATAAACAATGCCAAAACATTATTCCAGGGCACCAGAATCATAAATACAAGAAAAGGTGGTGAAAAAAGCTGGTAAACGTTTAAAATTTACATGAGTCTCATTAAAAAGAGCATTCTGGAAAATGCATGAAGGACCGCCACCCTAAGCAGGGTGGCGGTTACAGGACTGCCACCCTGCCTGGGAGGCGGTCACAAGACTGCCGCCCAGGCAGGGTGGCGGTTCTGTCACTGAAGACCGAAAAGAAAAAGAAAAGAAGGGGGAAGAAATAGCAAAGTACGCAGAAGCTAAGTGGGGCATGCGAGATGTTAACACATACTTGGAGAGATTTTCTGAATTCTGAACACCTTACGAGGAGACCTGTATCATCATTGGGGCATGTGTAACATTGTTCTGGCGGTGCAGTACCCTATAATTTTGGGTACGTACAGTTCCCTCTGCTAGATCTTTCATACTTAGTCAATTCTGGATTCTTTCCTGAACGGTTTTGAGCCTAAAGACCTTGGATCCTTGTCATTTTTCCTTTCTTGCTCCTGGCCTCTTTTGCGGCACTGCCCCTTCTTCTTTGACCTATCAATTCCATTGTTGAGTACTCCCTCGACCCTTTGAATAGATTTAATACATGGAAACAACCAGAAGAACCGTTTCTTCTATTTCTTCTTGTGCAGGGTAAAATTTTACTTTCTTGGGCCTCTGTTTTCACTTTGCCTGGTTTTGGAGCTCGAGCTCGTGGGTATGAATTGTTTCCCTTCATGTTCTTTTTATGTGTAAGGCTTGCCTAACCAAAGTTTCTGAGGGGAAATTTAGGATAACACTATCTAATGACTCCATCACTCTTAATCCTCCATCCAATCAACCCATCTTAGAGTCCATCCAAGATTTGCATTCTTTATTTCAATACAAAATTCAAGCCATGGAAACAACAATTACATCTCTTAAATCTGAAATCCAACATCTCAAGGATTTCTAGTAGCCCATGCTTGTTCTTTGTCTACATCTCATCCTCATTCTATGTCTTTTACATGTGCTCATATCAGTGAACCAAAATTCTTACCACTCCCCGTACCTTTCAAGTTTGATCACAATGCTAAGAAACATAATATTCTTCCTCAACTCCTCAATCACCAGTTGATCAATTCGCCACCTACTCATTGCTATCCTCCTTATCAGATTTTAAACTATCAAGGTCTCCCATTTTACAATTATCATTTAATCAATAGACATAATGACAATGATTTCTATACTTTAAAACAAAAAAATAAAACACCTTGAGCATCATGGTTTTATTTCATTCGTTTCGTAACATTCTATTATATGCCCATCTCGAAATGCTACATCTAAATGGGCTTCTAAATTTACTTCTTCTATGAAAAATGATCAACATCACATCACTTCTAATGTTCCTTCTTCTGTAAGTCAAGACTCATCTATCCAATCCAATGCCATACCATATTCAAAATTATCTACCCCGTCATCTCCTCCTACTAAGTCTTCTACAGTAGTACATACTCCAATTAAAAAACCTCCTTTAAAATTCACCCCAACACCTCCTCTTCTCAAATCTTCTACAACATTATCAATCCCACATAAGCTACAATCAATCATTTTTTCCAAGGAAACTACTCCTTACATTAATCCCCTTAGGAGCATCAACTAGATCTACACACTTGGGGACATCATGCTTACTGCTCCCCCCCCTCCTAACACCATCTTGTGTTTATCATTACATTATGTGCTTCATACTTCATCTTTCTAAGCATCATTACACAACTAGATACAATTTGTATCATCACTACCCTATGACACACTATTGTGCTAAGGTTCACACTTGAATGTTGAGGGCATAAGTTACATCCAAGAACCTTACACACTACACATTTCACGCTCCACACTTCACAATACATCTTTCTAGAATTCAATTCTCACAACATCATACTACCCTATGACGCACTCTTGTTCCATTGTTCAAACTTGACTATTGAGGGTTTAAATCTGAAATAAAACTCACCTCTTCTACACTCTATGCCTTGCGCTTGATGATATTTCTAGCATTTATTTTCAAACCTTTTCCCGATGACGATTTTTTTTCTATGATTCATTCTTGATTGTTGAGGGGCATTTTATATATGAACCTCATCTCATACACACTCATACACATACACTGGGGAAACACTTCTCCTATCATATTCACATTGCATACCATTCCACATCACACTCATACATAGCATATCACATATCTTGGTTGCAATTAACCTTGCTTGCTTATACTTACATTTTGTACTTTACTTACTATGTTAGAGGGATATCCATTATGTCATTATATTTTCTATATACACATGTGCGGTCACTTGGTATCTAGTTATGAATGTAAACTTTCTATTGATATTTACATGTAAAAATGATGTTTGGCATTATACCTCTTACCTGTCCCACCGAGGCTCCTATGGCATCTACATTTCTATACATCAAAGGTGTTATTGTTTCATTATTTACTATTTCCTATTTTTACTAGAAAACTATTTTCCATTTATCTATACACACTTTGACATACTCTTTATCTTTCTAACATGTTAATGGGTACTTCATGTGTGTTGTCGCCCTCAAAATCCCTCCCTCATTTTCTAAGTCAAATTCAAATATTTTGAGCTCACACCCTCCATAAGTGTCCAAGTAAAGTTAGAAGTCTAAAAAGATAGAGAAGTTCATGCTTTTAAGTTGCTTAAACTCTCCATTCTGTGTGGTTTGATAAAAATTTCATTTTCTTGTCTGGACCTGTGAAAATTTAATTTTCATCCCCATTTGAATGAAATTATCAATCTTTCTATGGCCATGGATTATTGAACCTTGTATTGTTCTCAATTCCTTGGTTCGTGAAAAAAATATGAAAATTTAGCGCAAAATGGTGGAGTTTTCTTCTTCTCTGCATTTTTTCCACAGTCGTGAATGACGGGCGTTTTCTTCCTCGTCAAAATTTGGCTCCATTATCCATGGGTATGTGGACATATCTAATTGGAAGTAGGCCGGCGGAGCAAATTGTGTTTTTGAACCTTTTTCTAAAAAGTCTTAAAGTTAAAAAGTTACCCGCAGCCCCACCAAACACAAAGGAAAAAGTCAAAGGTTGAACCTGCATCAAAAGAGTCAAAGCGGGTCGGTGGAGCAAATTGTGTTTTTGAGCCTTTTTGCAAAAAAGGCTTAAAGTTAAAAAGTTACCCGTAGCCTCGCCAAACGCAAAGGAAAAAGTCAAAGGTTGAGCCCGCATCAAAAGAGTCAAAGAGGGTCATCGGAGCAAATTGTATTTTTGAGCCTTTTCGCAAAAAAGGCTTAAAGTTAAAAATTTACCCATAGCCCTGCCAAACACAAAGGAAAAGGTCAAAGGTTGAGCCCGCATCAAAAGAGCCAAATCGGTTCGTCAGAGAAAATTGTGTTTTTGAGCCTTTTTGTAAAAAAGTCTTAAAGTTAAAAAGTTACCCGCAGCCTCGCCAAACACAAAGGAAAAATTAAAAGGTTGAGCCCGCATCAAAAGAGTCAAAGCGGGTTGTCGGAGAAAATTGTGTTTTTGAGTCTTTTTGGAAAAAAGGTTTAAAGTTAAAAAGTTACCCGCATCCCCACCAAAAACAAAGGAAAAATTCAACGGTTTAGCCCGCATCAAAAGTGTCAAAGCGAGGAGGCGGATCGTCAGGGCAATTTGAGAATATGAGCCTTTTTGTAAAAAAGGAAAAAAGTGAAAAAGTGACCCATGACTCTGTCTCTACTCAGGTGAAGCCACGTGTCAGGATTATATCAAAAGTGGAAGGGCAAACCAAAAATGTAAAAAAATTCCAAATCTCTATTAAGTCACAAAATGCAAAAGGCATCCCTCAAGCCCGCTCCAGTAAATTTCTCCCACGTGGAAGGCTCTGGTTTGAATTTTTAAAGGCAAGATGAATGGTTCAAATTCAAAGTTACAAAACGAGTGTAACGACTGCATTATGAAAATTCTGGTTTTTTAGCCATTAGTGTTTCTTCGCAAATCAAGAATATGAATGGACGTGAATGACGGAAAATATTGTAATTGTTTCTTGCTAACAAAGAATAATTTGTAACCATTTCTTGAAAAATATTTAATGGCTTCTTCACGCCATTGCAGAGGGTTGGCGATTGATCTTGTAAGCTCAAGAGTATATTGTACTTTGAGAGAACAAAGGAGATAGCCATTTTCTTCCATTTCTCCACTATGTACAACTTCTGTTTAAGAATCAATACAAAAAGAAGGAGTTTCTATCTTTCTTTGACTGAGGGATTTTGTGATACTTTGTGTTCATCAAATTGTATTCGGTCTTGTTTCCCTTTGTAGGGTTGTTTCCTCTAAATTTAGTGCATGTGATGAAGTTTCTAACTAGTGCGAGCAGGAATATGATTTTCCACCTACAACATTAGTTCTCCTAACTCTTTTCTCACTCCCTTTCCCACCTTCATATAAAATTCCCCCCCTGTAGATAACTGCAAGAATTTGCTGCAGGGTCAATGGAGTGCCCCTGTTGGATCCCTGACCGAAAGGCCACCAAATAAAACCACACTTTCTCGCGCATGTATATACGATAGTTGCACCAGTTAAGTAGATGGAATTAGATTGCCAGAGCATTGGCAAGGAATCCACAAGTTTGTCCACCTAAAAAATTTCTTCACCAATAGTTTTTGGCGCCCACCGTGGGGTAGATTTAGCAGCATCTATACCTAAATGTGACCGCAAGGTCAGAAAATTCAAAGTTTAGAAAGGAAAAAAAATCTAGAATTGGAATGGCTATATGAGCCACATGGATTCAAATCATGGCTATTCTAGGAAACACTCCTGTTGAAAGACCTGAATTACTCTTCCACATCCAAGAAGACATTGCTTCAGATTTGAGGGAAGTTATTTGACATAATAGACAAAGTTCCAATGACTACTTAATTGCCACAAGAATTCTAGACCTTGAAGAGGGACGTGAAGCTGAATTGGAGAGGTAAAGACAAATTCCAGCACCGCAAAGAAGAGCATATATTTTCAAGCTGGCGGATAAAAGATACACCCCGAAATAGAGACGAGGAAAAACTGATCCTATTTTTGAGGAACTTCAAAGGAGATGAGAGCTACTCAGAATCCAGAGGCTTCCTTTTCAAGCAACTGGTCACGTCGGGAACCTGAGAACTGCCAATCCTTTGGATAGTGGATTCCTATACATCAACAAGAACCTTGAATATTTCACCGACGTAGAGACCAAATAAGAATCTAGAGAAAGAGAAGCAAGAGAGGAAGAGAAAATAAGAGCTCAACTTGAAGAAATCGAGAGACTTCAAGCTGAGGCAGATGAAAGAGCAACAATAGAAGCTGTAGCCTTAGCAAGGTTGGAACCTAGAAATAGAAATATAATGGAGGATCATCAGTGTGAACATGATCATGAGGCCTGTAGGCCTAATGTACCATGGGGAGGAAATACCGGTCCACTGGCTCTTTCTCAACCACTCCATGAGCTATCGAGAGGCTCGAGAAAAAACTTCCCAAAATTCAAAGGGGATGGTTCACAACTCCCTTAAGAGCATGTAGCAGCATTTATCACTGCTTTTGGTGTGTTGGGTGTTGAGGGTGAAGATGTGTCAGTCTAACTCTTTGTAGAGTCACTTTAAGAGAAAGTTGTTGAATGGTTCTACATGACACCCCTGAGGTCCATCACCTGTTGGGAAGATATAAGAAGTGCATTTGAACACATGTTCAAGAGCAGAGAAGAATGTTAGGATATTTTGGTCCAAATTGTACAAATGAAGAAAGAAACCTCTGAGTCAATGAGGGACTTCGTAGAAAGATATGATAGAGTGATAAGAAGGATCCCTGAAGATGTGGTGCCTTCTAAAAATAATTTGAAGAGGTTTTTCATCAATGCTTTGCCATCAGAAGTAGGTTTCTTCCTCAAAAGATCCCAACCAAGATCATTGAGGGAAGCCAAAGACTATGTAATAGAAACTGATGATAATATAATCTTGTATGGTAAACTGATGATAATCTAATCTTGTCAGAATTCAAACTCTATCACCGCAGATCCAATGTTCCAAAAAATTACAAATGACTTGGTTGTCTTGAAGCAGCAGCTATCTCATATCACAATTCAATGCCATCTGTGACACCAAAGAACTAGAGGAGGAAGCAGAAATTGATGAAAATGATGAAGAAAATATGGATGACTATGAAAACTATCTTGAGGTCAAGGAATTTGATATGCACAGTGGCCTAATTTAGTACGTTGATGATGAAGATGAGGATGATGAAGAAGCTCCAAGTTTCTCATGTGTTGTTTTCACTCGTGCACAATCCAAGAAAGGTGCTTCATCTCCAACGGTGGTAGTAAAGGATAAGAAGAATAAAGAAGATTCTCCTCTAGGGGTCACTCAAAATAAAATCATCATTAGAGGATCACCATTGCCACCTTCTATGGAGTCGGCCAAAGGAAAACCAGACTCACTAATTGTCAAGGATTATGCTACCATGCCAAGTAAGTTATATAATTCTTCTCCTTGCTCAAAATTTGCTAAGAACAATTCTCCTTTAAATATTATCCCTACAAAAACGTCTAAGGATCAATCAAAAGCTACACGCTCACCCCCTTCCAAGCCAATTGCTACACCCAAAAAGGAGAATTCAACACCAAAAGTAGCCAAGCCTCTACCATGTAAATCTTCCTCCATTTCCAGGACCTCTTCCTCGCTCACCATAACCCCATTTGACGTAGTGGAACATGCAAGAAAAACCAAAGTCCAGCTCTCAGAAATAGAATACCTACAAACACACCCTGCCCATTTAAACAGGTTCATTAACACAGTTTGTGGTGGTAACCATATACCCTCGAGTCCTAATTATAAAGGCTTATTTCCTACACCATCCACACCACCTTCCCAAAACCTTCTAGCCCTAAGTGCCTCCAAAACCAACAGGGTTGAACCTTTCTACTTGTCACTCCTCATTAAAGGCTTCCAAATAAATAATTGTATCATAGATTCCAAAGCCTCAAACAATGTGATGCCATCTAAAGTTGTAAATGCTCTAGGCCTCACCTTGACCTGGGTGAATGGAACTTGCTACTTAATGGAATCCAAATAAGTGCCAATGGTAGGAAGAATCAAAGATACACGGGTAGCACTAGATGATTTTCTAGACAAGAAGGTGCTCCTAACCATACTGGTAGCATACATCCCAACATCCTTTGGTATGCTATTCAGTAGGAGTTTCTGCAGAGACCTGGGTGGAGAGATAAAAATGGATTGGTCATCTGTAACTATCCTGGTAAAAGATGAGATGAAGAAGTTGCTACCAGTAAGAAAGATCAAGTTCACAGTACGAAAGTCTTATGATCCGAAAGCAAACATTATCTTTCAAGATTGTGGGCTAGGAAACTACTTCCTCACATCAAGAAAAGAGGAAAACTTTCCACTTCTCATGGAGGAAGAGGAAGATCAAATTTGTCCGATGGAATTTGATGGTAGTCATTCCAGAGTGGGCTCAGGAGCTGGTGTAGTATTGTACTCTCCTTCCAATGAGTTGTTCCCATTTGCCTACAAACTGCAATTTGATAATACAAATAACACTACAGAGTATGAAGCACTACGCCTAGGCATGAGTGCAACAGAGGACATGGGAATCACGAAACTGAGATGCCGAGGTGATGTAGAGGTTATAGTAAAGCAGGTGCGCTAACAATATCAGGTGAAGAATCCAAGACTCTGGCATTACAGAAACAGAGTGTGGGACTGCATTGAATATTTTGATGCATTTTCCATTGAATCTATGCCAAGGGAACATAATGAAAAGGTTGATTCTCTTGCAGTGTCAGCTTCCCTAGTGACACCTCATCCTTCTTTTGGTAAAGACAAAATGACCATTGAAATGGTATTCAGGCCTAGTGTACCAGACAATGCAAATCATTGGAAATTCTTCAATGGTGATAGCCAAATTCTAGCCTTTTTAGAACAAAGGGATAATTTCAATAATCTCTTCTTTGAAGGAGGTGAAAATCCACACTGAGAAGCAGTTCCCAAAGAAGAGAAAGAAGGAATTGAAGGGATTGATGATGAGGGAGTAATCAAATTGAAAGGGAAAAAATTTCCCAAAGGCCTAGACTCTTTAGAAGACCTCTTTGACAAACATGACATATTCATTCAAGAGAAAGAAAAGAAATCTCCTTAGTACCCAGCTGCTTTTCATAAAGAAAACATTTGTACCCCGGAGGAGCCAAGGGTGGTCAATATTGGAAAATGTTGCTCGCCTAAAGAAAAAAGAAGGTTTGTTGCATTACTCAAAAAATACTCAGATGTCTTGGCCTACTCTTATGATGAACTCAAATCCTTCTAGCCAAAAGGAATGCATCACTCAATTCCTCTGAAGTAGGGTGTTAAGCCCTTCAGGCAGAAACAAAGGTCGTACAACCCAAATATTTCTGATACCATCAAGGAGGAGGTAATGAATATTCTTAATGGAAGGATCATCTTTCCCATCCACCATTCAATGTGGGTGGCTAACATTGTGCCAGTGCAGAAGAACAATGGTGAAATAAGGTTATGTGTAGATTTTCACAACCTGAACCAGGCATCACTAAAGGACAACTATCCTCTTCCTATCATGGACCATATCCTGCAAGCAGTCACTAGATCTGAAATGATTTCATTACTTGATGGATTCTCATGATATAATCAAATCAAAGTGGCAGAGGAGGACCGCACCAAGACAGTCTTTACAACACCTTGGGGCACTTTTGCCTACAGCAGAATGCCTTTTGGCCTAATCAATGTAAGAGCTATGTTCCAAAGGCCGATGGATTTGGCCTTCAAAGATATGAAGCATTGTATTGTCATATATCTTGATGATCTCACAGTATTTTCAAAGTAGAGGGGAGATCATATCTATCACTTGGAACAGGTACTTGCAAGGTGTAGGAAACATGGCATATCACTAAATCCAAAAAAGTGCATTTTTGGAGTCACAGAAGGCAAATTATTGGGGCACATTGTGAACAAACATGGAGCACGCATCGATCCTGAGAGGGTTATATCCATTGAAGCATTAGCCCTGCCCACAAGCAAGAAAGGATTTCATTCATTCTTCGAAAAGGTGAACTTTCTTCATCGTTTTGTGTCTAAGTTTGCTAAGTTGATGAAGCACATCACTTCCATGATGAAACCACAAGAAAAATTCAAATGGAACAATGAATGGAAGGAAACATTCGAAGAGATGGAGAAATCCATTTCCAGGGCTCTGAATCTTGTATCTCCATATTTTAACAAAGAATTCATCATGTATTGTTATGCATCAGAACATACACTCTCTACCGTTCTCATTCAGAAAAATGATGAAGGCGTGGAAGCACCTTTTGCTTTCATGAGTTGTCCTTTGAAAAAGCATGAGATAAAATATAGCCAATTGGAAAATCATGCCTATGTAGTGGTCAAGGCTGTAAAAAACTTCAGGTTTTACATCCTCAACTCCCATACGGTGGTGATGGTCCCCGACAGTGCAATCAAGTCCATCTTGACACAGCAGGATCCTAGAGCTAAAAGAGGAAATTAGATTGAAAAGACTCAAGAATATGATTTGGAGATCCAAACCTCCAATTTGGTGAGGGGAAATTTCTTGTGCACGTTGATTGCTGAAGATGAAACACTCAAAGTTCAACATGGTGAAGAAAATTGTGTTTGCTCAACTTGTTAAAAAAAAAACCCATAGGTTCTCTTTGTCACCACTACTGATGAGTGGTATGCTGATGTTGCCTATTACCTGAATTATGGAGAATTCCCTCCCCATCTTGATTATAAGAAAAGGAGAACACTTAAACTGAAGGCAACTAAATTTGTAATATGGAATCATGCACTTTACAAAAGAGGCCTGGATGGTTGTTTCCTCAGGGGCATAGATAAAGAGAAACAAGAAAAGTCTCTTAAAGCATACCATGACCAAGCATGTGGTGGACATTTTTCAGCAATGGTCACTGCACACAAGATCCTATGAGGAAGGTATTATTGGCCGATCATCTTTTCAGATACTCAAGACTGGGTTTCTAAATGCAAAGAATGCCAACAGTTTGTTGGAAGACCACAACTCGTTGCATTACCACTCAATATCCCGAATAGGATACCACTTAAAAATGCACAAAAATATTAATTTTACCACATTTTTACAATTAGGGTAGCGAACTAAAGAAACCTAATATTTCCCAAAATGACCACCCAAATTACTTGAAAATATAAAGAGGGCTTGATATTATTATAAATGACATAAGGAGACCAGTTTTGGAATATTACAGAGATTAAAATGTTGCCAGGAAAATCACAACGAGCCTAGACAACTGGAAAACTTCAGAGGTATGTTACTCCCTAAATACAAGAGCAAAAATAAGGGTCTCTGGAAATAAAAATTACAGATATAGGAAATAATATTTCCACCTCCAGATCTGACAATGGTCGACTGGAAAACCCCCAAATAAAGGCTACAAGTCACCTCGCTTGGAATGGGGTCAAAAAATGATGGAGGCACCTTCCACGTATTGCTACACCCAGCCCAAATGGCTACCATGAATATGATTTAGATCCCCTCTGATTATCTTCCCCAAATGCCCCAAAAACCCGTGAACTCCTTTCCTTGAAACCTCTATCAATGACTTTGCCACGCAGCCCTGAAAATGGCTTCGAAATGAAAAACTATGGTAGATATCTCAATACTGAAGAATGCCCTGCTAGCTAGGGATGGGTCTCTCACCACAAAAAGCTAGGGTCCCTATGGGATTTGACTCCACAAGTTATAGATGCGCGATAGCAACAACTACACGTGAAGGAGGCTAAAAATGTAATGACAAAAGGTGCCTTTCCTTTCTCTCCCAGCTCTTATATACTCCCCCAAGGCAAAAAAGCCCCAATAAACCCTAGATGCATTCCTTTCCATGGAGGGGCCAATAAAATAAAAGTAACTAAAGTTACTTTTTCCTGTTTAAGTCGTCATGGTCCAAAGTGACCCCCAAATGCCAAACATGACTATTAGTACCATGTGGCCCCTTCTCAATATCCCCTAGCATGCCCAGCCCCTTGGATATGACCACGGCTTGGACTCGTTTGACCCTTAGGCCTTTGGTGTAGAAAGGTATTATTGGCCCACCATGACATTTTTCAACAATGGTCGCTGCAGACAAGATCCTCTGAGGAAGGTATTATTGGCCCACCATCTTTGCAGATACTCAATACTGGGTTTCTAAATGCAAAGCATGCCAACCATTCGCTGGAAGACCACAACTCGTTGCATTACCACTCAGGAATGTGGTTATTGAAGAACCATTTCAACAGTGGGGGCTGGACTTCTTTGGTGTTCTGAATCCTAACTCAAGCGTAGGGCACACCTATGTACTCACAAAAACAGACTACTTCACCAAATGGGTGGAATCAATCCCAACCAAACAAGCCAACACTGAAACAGTATGCAACTTCATCAAGGATAATATCATAGTCCGTTTCGGAGTGCCACAGAATATTGTAGCAGATAATGCTATCTATTTCTCTTCAAGAGAGCTAAGTGAGTTTTGTTATAACTACAGAATCTCCCTATCTCACTCTTCTTACTACTATCCATAAGGAAATGGAAAAGCCGAATCAAGCAACAAGAACCTTGTGACCAATGTCCGCAAGCTTGTAAACGAGAATCAAAGGAATTGGCACAAAAGGTTGTATGACGTATTGTGGGTGGATAGGATCACTCCCCAAAAGGCAATATGTATGTCACCATTCCAACTGTTGTATGGAGTCAAATCAGAAATCCCCCTCATAATCGAGATGTCAAATCTCAAATTTCTACAGGGAATAGAAGATGGGCAGTACAAGGATTCCATTGACAAGAGGATCCTCTTTCTTGAGAAGCTAGAAGAAAATAGAATCCGAGTGGTGGACCGCATCAAAGAGCACCAGTTAAAAGTAAAGAATTTTTTTGACAAGAAAGCCAAGGAAAGAGAATTCAAAGTTGGAGACTTCATCCTGCTATGGGACAAGAGAAGAGAACCAGGGGGAAGCTATGGAAAGTTTTATTCATAATGGCTCGGCACATTCCAAATTCATGAAGCTTGCGGTGGGAACTCTTTTGTTCCCTCATATTTAGATGGAATGCCGCTGGAAATGGCTCAGAGCAAGCATTACTTAAAATTGTATCATCAGTGAAAGTGGGTAGTCCCGCGCCTTGTACCGTAGGTGATTGATAGGTGTGTTTCCCTTTTCGTTGTTTGGTTTTGTTTCCCCTTCTGTTGCGTGTCGTGTGTTTCACTCCTATTGTGTGTTTGTGTGTTTCCTTCTTCTGATCTTTCTTTTCTGAATTTGTTCTTGACTCTGCAAGGCCCAATGGATAAGGCACTGGTCAATGAATTACAGGGTCTAGAGATTGAGATTCAAGATTCCCATGGCATGTCCCCAAGCTAGAGCCAGTGATTGTCACCCTCAAAATCCCTCACTCATTTTCTAAGTCAAATTCGATGATTTTGAGCTCATGCTCTCCAGAAGTATCCAAGTAAAGCTAGAAGTCTGAACAGATAGAGAATTTCATGCTTTGAAGTTGCTTAAACTCTCCAGTCTATGTGGTTTGATAAATTTTCTATTTCCCTGTTTGGACCCGTGAAAATTTAATTATTGTCCCCATTTGAATGAAATTGTCAATATTTCTATGGCCATGGAGCGTCAAACCTTGTATTGTTCTCAATTCCTTGGTTCGCGAAAGAAATATGAAAATTGGGTGCAAAATGGTGGAGTTTTCTTCTTCTTTACATTTTTTCCACAGTCGTGAATGACAGGAATTTTCTTCCCCATCAAATTTCGGCTCCATTATCCATGGGTACATGGACATATCTAATTGGAAGCGGTCTGGTGGAGCAAATTGTGTTTTTGAGCCTTTTTGCGAAAAAAGGTTAAAGTTAAAAAGTTACTCACAGCCCCGCCAAACACAAAGGAAAAAGTCAAAGGTTGAGCCCGCATCAAAAGATTCAAAGTGGGTCATCGGAGAAAATTGTGTTTTTGAGCCTTTTTACAAAAAACGCTTAAAGTTAAAAAGTTACCTGTAGCCCCGCCAAACACAAAGGAAAAATTCAAAGGTGAACCCGCATCAAAAGAGTCAAAGCGGGTCGTCGGAGCAAATTGTGTTTTTGAGCCTTTTTACAAAAAAGGCTTAAATTTAAAAAGTTACCCGCAGCCCCGCCAAACACAAAGGAAAAATTCAAAGGTTGAGCCCGCATCAAAAGGGTCAAAGTGGGTTGTCGGAGCAAATTATGTTTTTGAGCATTTTTGCAAAAAAGGCTTAAAGTTAAAAAGTTACCTACAACCCCACCAAACACAAAGGAAAAATTCAAAGGTTGAGCCCGCATCAAAAGAGTCAAAGCGGGTCGTCAGAGTAAATTTTGTTTTTGAGCCTTTTTGCAAAAATGGCTTAAAGTTAAAAAGTTACCCGCAGCCCCACCAAACACAAAGGAAAAAGTAAAAGGTTGAGCCCACATCGGGGTGATTTGAGAATTTGGGCCTTTTTGTAAAAAAGGTGAAAAGTTAAAATGTAACCCGTGACTCTGTCTCCACTCAGGTGAAGCCACATGTCAGGGTTATATCAAAAGTGGAAGGGCAGACCAAAAATGTAAAAAATGCCAAATCTCTATAAAGTCACAAAATGCAAAAGGCATCCCTCACTCTCGCTCCAGTAAATTTCTCCCACATGGAAGGCTCTGGTTTAAAGTTTCAAAGGCAAGATGAACAGTTCAAATTCAAAGTTACAAAATGAGTGTAACGGTTGTATTATGAAAAGTATGATTTTTCAACCATTGGCATTTCTTCGTGAATCAAGAATCTGAACGGACGCAAATGACTTAAAATATTGTAATTGTTTCTTGCTAACAAAGAAGAAGTTGTAACCATTTCTTGAAGAATATTTAATGGCTTCTTCATGCCATTGCAGAGGGTTGGTGATTGATCTTGTAAGCTCAAGAGTATACTGTACTTTGAGAGAACAAAGGAGATAACCATTTTCTTCCATTTCCCCTCCCTTTCTCAATTTCTTCCATTTTTCCACTATGTACAACTTTTGTTAAAGCATCAATACAAGGGTAAGTGCACGAAGTTGGTGGACAATTCCGTGGACATAAAAACCCTAAATAAAGGAACCATGATCGCGGTTCCTGATTTCTAGGTTCGGTAATTACCGAACCTAAAACCGCGATCGTGGTTTAGAACCATGAGTGCGGTTATAAACTGTGATCGCGGAACTCTAAGACAAAATTTAACAGTCCCGCGACTCATTATTTTCCTCATTTTTCATTTCGAACCGCGATGTTTCCTAAACGTTTTTCACTCGTGCTCTCAATACCATCTCAAAATTTCTCATCGGACTTCTGGATAGCGATATATTCAACCATGCCGCCAAGACGAGGAGGTAAGTCCCCGATTGTAATCATTTTTTTGCATTTTAGGTTTTTTTTTTGCATTTTCATGGGTTTTTTGAAATGTTTGTTTATGTATACAATTTTCTTGTTTTATCAGTTGGTTGGCAAGCTCAAAATCGTGCAAACCGTAAAAAAATTCCTCAAAACCCACGGAACATTCCTCAAAACCCTCCGAACATTCCTCAAAACCCTCCTCCAAACATAGATCTACCTCCTATGGCTCCTTCTATCCCCACTGAACCAGCAGGAACGCAAGATAATATCATTGGAAGAATTCAAGAAAATAAAATTGCCATTGAGAACCTAATTCAAAATATAAGACAAAATCATGCTACAAATCCATCCCGCATGACTTTAGCCAATACATTGCAAACATTGATTGGCGAAGTCGAGTCTGCAACCAACCAAATACATAGATGGAACACCTTTAGAAGTGAATGTAGGTGGTGGTATGCGGATAAACTATCCCATGCGGCTGTCAAAGACAAAAAAATTGGAAAAGACCTCATTTGTGCATTATTTACCGACCCTAGAACCAATGCCCCCCCTGCAGTTACTTGCAAACGGTTCCCAATCCATTGGTGCCATGATGATAGAATCAAAAACAAATTTTGGGACCGATGGTGGATGGTTTTTGATTATCCACCATGCAACAACAATGAGGCTCCTCTTTATTTTTTGAATAAATTATATTGTAATTTCGTGCTCAATGAGGTACCGAATTATTTTGACTTTTCTGACTTTTTTGGTCGAGGAGGTGGCTCTGCACAGAGCAGCCCTGGTGCACGCGTAGGTTAGCCTAAGATCCCCCATGCCCTAAAACCCCCACTACCTTCAGTTATCCCTCCTACAGTGAAGGAGGTTGTGGAGATTGATACATTGCATTGCATTGAGGGAGCTCACTGACACTCTCACCCAGCATAGCACCCAGATTGCATCTGGTGATGTTGGTGGAGGTGCCAGTTCTAGTGCACCACACCACTGTGGATCATGTGGTGCCGTATGCACTGCAGGAGAGACATCATTTGCTGGTTCACAGGATTTCTTTTCTATAGATGAGATGCTGGGGAGTGTTTTTGGAACTAGAGCCACTGATATTGGTCTTTCACAAGTAAATTTTAAATAAATTTAAATAATATATATACAATAGTTTAATTCACATGTTTGAGATATATATATATATATATATATATATATATATATATAATATATATATATATATATTTGATTGTACGTCATGTACATACATGTAAAAAACTAATTTTTTATTTTATTTTAAATAGCAAGAGCCGGTGAAGGAAACATTCGGTGTCAACATGCTAGCTATTGCGGCTGCGCGTGTTTCAAACGTAAGTTTCAAGTTGTACAAACTTACATTTTTAATAAATCATTTAATTGCACTAGATTATTATTATAACTTGTTTCACGTGTATGTTGTATGTATGTATTAATATTTTTCTCTTTTATACACAGGAGCCTGGCGGGTCATCATCTGCTCAGGGAACTGAGGATACTGGCATGCCTCACATGAGTTTTATGCAGGTTAGTAAATCTCTTTACACTTTTTTTCTAATTACTAGAAGTTCACAGACGGATTGCATGCTTTGGACCTCTTTACATGAGTTTCACTTTCTTATACTCAACCTATATATTATTTAGTAGGAAATGCCAATTCATTTGATATAATTAGCCATGTATGTAATCATATATTGGTTTTACATGTCTTGAAAGTACCACCTGGGGTAAAATTGTATAGTAGGGACGGGAATGAATGTATAATTTCCCTCCTTGTATAGTTTTTTTACCTTCTTAAAATCTCAACATATGGAATGAGTGCTTGTAAATGTTTCATGTACCTATATATAGATCTGGTGTTTCCTTGATGAACGTGAAAAGATATGTTTAGAGTGTAGGGACCTTTGAGTTCCTTTACTATTATTTTTTTCAATAGGTTTCGATAGGAGTGCTAAGCTCTTAAGTAGATTTTAATATTGATTCGTACATGTTTTTTGTATAGCTTATGACTGCTAGAGAGACTCCTCCATATATACAGACTGTGGAGGCTGCTGTAGATACTGCCATAGCATCTGCAGATCCACTAACTGAGGTACAAAATTTTTTAAATTTGTTAAATTTTGGAGACCATTATTTTTTATTATTTACTTAAATCTACAATATCAAATTTTGTAGGTATATATGTGAAATATTTAATTTGAAAATTAATTATTTGTATGTAGCTTACCCCTCGTGAGTCTATTGTTGTCCCTGCAACGCGTCAACAACAAATTGATAGGGATCATGACATTACGGTAAGATTTCACATGCATTTTAACTAAATTGTACAAGTTTCTAAATTTTGAATGTATTTTTTAAAATTTTGGGTGTTAAAAACTTGTTGTTTATGAATGTGCAGGTTAGGTTGCAGGCATGCTTAGAGACACCTAGGACCACACGGATGAAATCCGTAATGACATCTCCCTCCACTACATCCCCAGGTCGTGGATGTGCTACTTCTAGCAGGGTGAAGAGAGGGAAGATGTTTCATGAGTAGATTTATAGTCCACCTGGATGTACATATGTGGTCATGAGTAGATTCACAGTCCATTGTACTATATATAGCCTTTTGCGACCACATGTGGTCCCATATGTACATTATGACACGTGCTTAGTTCGAGATGTATACATACATTATGAACTTATGTACATATATATTTTTAGAGACGTGCACGTCTGGAGCACACTTTGTTTGATTCTTATATATATATATATCCATGTGTGTTGGTTAAATCATATTTATTTTGGTTATTTTGGCGATTCCTCCATATATGGAACTCCTATGGATATCTCTGCTACGGTTTTGTTTTTGAGGCTATAAATTTGAACTATTTCAGGTCTTTTAAATCTTGAGGTGGATTTAGTGTATTAGTTCTAACTTTATATATTTTCTAGTATCTTTTTTATTATTATTTGTGGTATATTTCACCATGGGCATTTTGAATTTTTATTTTTCAAACTAAAACAATATTGTTAGCTCTATTTCCAACTTAAGTATTAGTAACTAAAGCTTATATTTAATGGAATTCATCAATTTATCATCCTGTTGTATTTGGAAAAGTGTGCTTGAAACTCTGGTGTATTTGACTGTACATCTTGATAATATTACTTGTATACCAAAAATTGGGTCTGCATTGTTTGTAACTTTTGTGTACATATGAGTTAATCCTTAAAACTTAAATGTATTGATTTTCCAATCCTGTAGCCATATTGTTCTTTTGTAACTCATAATAATCCTGAAATATTGTTAAATCTGAATGATATGTGGCTGTATCTTTATATTATTTTTATTTGCATCATAAGCTTGTACTGTTAGATGTGCATTACTAAAACATGCCATTATAGTTGCAATCTTCTTAGACTTCTGGATATGAAACTAATACCATGAAACTACATTCTTTCAATTTCTCTACAACCTAGAAGTTATTTTCAAATGTATTTGTACATTTGTTTTAGCTGATTGCTTCATTTATTTTGAGTTCCAAAACCATGAAGACTGTAAGTACCTTCCAACATGGGCATTGTTGTATTTGCCTATGCATCATGGATATTGAACTTGGCAGTTGAAGATGGTAGTTGATCATTTTGATTACACTCATAGTATCTACATTAGAGTTAGATAAATAATATAAGTAAGAAACCATATAGAGGATAAGGGATAATATTAAATTTGGAGTATGTTAAGTAGTGAAAAGGAGCTGTTTGAACTTGATCAAAAGACAGAGTTGAGTTTTTAGGGAAACATAGAAACCATTGAATACATATGTTATAAAATTTTTGAACTACAACATGTGGTATCATAGCTTGAAGATCAAGGAAGATTAGCTAAAAGGATTTGAGATAAGGTTGATATAGTGGTCCAAGAAGAGAGACAAAGAGATAGATGAAAATGATGGGTGAAGTAAAGAGTGAGGTCATGGTTACAAAATGCCACATTGGATGGAGAACTTAGTATCAGAGAGATAAGATGCTAGACTAAAGAAATTACATGAAAGGATAAGAGAGTTCAAGAACATATGTGAAAAATAGAAAAGATGATGGAAACAAGGAAGAAACGTAGAGAAAGGTAATTGAAGGTTATTAGGCCTCATGAATCAGACTTGATATATATGGTGAAGAAGAAGAAGAACTAGCAGTAAATGTGATTCAAAGGTTGATAGAGATAATGAGGTACAAGAAGAGACAGAGAGAGAGAGAGAGAGAGAGAGAGAGAGAGAGAGAGAGAGAGAGAAAAAGGAAAGAAGAAAGGAGGAAGATAAGATAATTATGGTTTCACAGGAGGTCAGAGAGTTGAATCAAGAGGTAGCACAACTGATGGTCTTCATAGAAAGATAAAAAGAAGAGAAAGGAAAAGAAAACCGTAGAACAATATTACCCATAATATTATAACAAAACCAAGTGTTAAGGATAAGGAAGAAAATAAGATTCATGAGCCCCATATATCATCCTACCAAGGACAAGATGACAACAAGAGATAACATAACAACCAAGTCATTGTAATTTAATTTAAATAAATAAGGAAACAAGTTATATTTTGCAAACGGTGGGTCGTGGCACCGAATGGACTACGTCGACATGTCTGGGTGGCCAGTTGAATGCTAGAGGAGGCGGTGTTTCGGTGCATGAAATGGTCGTTGCTTCCGGGCTACTTCGTTCGGGCGCAGTCCCTTAAGAGCCCTGAGACCAAAATATCGTCCAACTTCGATGGGTGACTACTCAGACCCCATGGCACCTAGAGAGGCCTCATCTGATTCAACACCTCGGCGTAGTGACCCTCTACAATAGCCTCTCTCAGTTTTTTCCTTCTCATTTCGGTGCTCTCGCTGTCCTACTGTTTGCAAACGCGTGAAATAGTGCAGTTGGAGCCAGTGTAAGGTTGTCAAATGCTATATTTTGCAAACGGTGGGTCATGGCACCGAATGGACTACGCCGACACATCTGGGTGGCCGGGTGAACACTAGAGGAGGTGGTGTTTCGGTGCGCGAAACGGTCGTTGCTTTCAGGCTACTTCGTTCGGGCACAGTCCCTTAAGAGCCCTGAGACCAAAATATTGTTCAAATTCGACGGGTGACTACTCAGACTCCGTGGCACCTAGAGAGGCCTCATCTGATCTAAGACCTCAGCGTAGGGACCCTCTATAATAGCCTCTCTTGGTTTTTTCCTTCTCATTTCGGTGCTCTCGCTGTCCTACTATTTGCAAACGCATGAAATAGTACAGTTGGAGCCAGTGTAAGGTTGTCAAACGCTATATTTTGCAAACAGTGGGTCGTGACACCGAACAGACTATGCCGACACATCCGGGTGGCCAGGTGAACGCTAGAGGAGGTGGTGTTTCGGTGCGTGAAACGGTCATTGCTTCCGAGATACTTCGTTCGGGCGTAGTCCCTTAAGAGCCCTGAGACCAAAATATCGTTCAACGTCGACGGGTGACTACTCAGACTCCGTGGCACCTAGAGAGGACTCATCTAATCCAACACCTCAACGTAGGGACCCTCTATAATAGCCTCTCTCAGTTTTTTCCTTCTCATTTCGGTGCTCTCGCTATCCTACTATTTGCAAACGCGTGAAATAGTGCAGTTAGAGCCAGTGTAAGGTTGTCAAATGCTATATTTTGCAAACGGTGGGTCATGGCACCAAACAGACTACGCCAACACGTCCGGGTGGCCAGGTGAACGCTAGAGGAGGTGGTGTTTTGGTGTGCGAAACAGTCGTTGCTTCCGGGCTACTTCGTTCGGGCGTAGTCCCTTAAGAGCCCTGAGACCAAAATATCGTTCAACTTTGACGAGTGACTACTCAGACTCTGTCGCACCTAGAGAGGCCTCATCTAATCCAACACCTTGGTGTAGGGACCCTCTATAATAGTCCTCTCTCAGTTTTTTCCTTCTCATTTCAGTGCTCTCGCTGTCCTACTGTTTGCAAACGCGTGAAATAGTGCAGTTAGAGCCAGTGTAAGGTTGTCAAACGCTATATTTTGCAAACGGTGGGTCGTGGCACCAAAGGGACTGCGTCGACACGTCCGGGTGGCTAGGTGAACACTAGAGGAGGTGGTGTTTTGGTGCGCGAAACGGTCGTTGCTTCCGGGCTACTTCGTTCAAGCGTAGTCCCTTAAGAGCCCTGAGACCAAAATATCGTTCAACTTTGACGGGTGACTACTCGGAACTACGTAGTACCTAGAGAGGCCTCGTCTGATCCAACACCTCGGCATAGGGACCCTCTACAATAGCCTCTCTCAGTTTTTTCCTTCTCATTTCGGTGCTCTTGACTGTCCTATTGTTTGCAAACGCGCGAAATAGTGCAGTTGGAGCCAGTGTAAGGTTGTCAAACGCTATATTTTGCAAACGGTGGGTCATGGCACCAAACTGACTGCGTCAAAATGTCCGGGTGGCTAGGTGAATGCTATAGGAGGTGGTGTTTTGGTGCGCGAAATGGTCGTTGCTTCCGGGCTACTTCGTTCGGGCGTAGTCCCTTAAGAGCCCTGAGACCAAAATATCATTCAACTTCGACGGGTGACTAGTCGGACTCTGTGGCACCTAGAGAGGCCTCGTCTGATTTGACACCTTTACGTAGGGACCCTCTACAATAGCCTCTCTCCATTTTTTCCTTCTCATATCGGTGCACACGCGTAAGTATGGTCTTGTAAACACTTGGGGAGGAGTCGTTTTCAAAATTTACAACATTTTCAAAATTTACAACTTTTTCAAAATTTACAACATTTTCAAAATTTACAACATTTTCAAAATTTACAACATTTTCAAAAATTTACAACTTTTTCAAACAATGAAAGCTTCTCTTAGCTTCGAGAATTTAAAATTCTCTACTAACAGTGCAACCACTAAACATAAAAGTGTTAGTCAAAGAAATTTAAGTTTCAAATCAAAACCATATATACTATAGATTTAGATATAATGTACGTGCAAAATACACAAATTTAAAATAAAATATATATTCAAACTTAAATCTAGATCTGTAAGTTCTAATATATATATATATATATATATATATATATATATATATATATATATATTGAAAAGAAATTATATATATACCAGACATGCTCGCATTATAAAAATTCATTCCAATGAACCATCAGGATCGGATCTACTCTGAATAGCAGACAAGATTGCTTCATGATCTAACTCTCGAACCTTCCAAAGAATCTTGTTATTAGGCCTTCCTCGATATCTATACAACTGAATATTTGTCGCTAGAACTAGATGTGAATATAAGAGTATTTTTCCTGTGTGTCTCAAAGTCTTCAAACACCCAAACAGAGGAGTTTTTTAATAGATACCGGTGAAGCCAAGTTCCAGTAACTACCACTGACCCTGTAGGATACTCAATATCTTTGCCATCTATAATAGGAGAAGTCAACTTCTTTCTTTCCTCGATGCAATGACATAAAAAATAGTCTGTTCCTTCTTCATTGTCTTCTGTCGCAATTACTGCAAACACATGTCCTACAAAAAAAAACCAAGGAAAGTTGAACAACTCAAATTTAAATTACATATTAAAATTTCAATGGACATAACTCAATACAAAAATTAAATAAATAACCATAAATACCTTGTCGCACCAAAATCAAAATTTCGTCAAAGTCCTTGGATGTTGTAACTTCATCTGCAGAAACAAGTCATAATTCTTGTGGAGGTTGATAACTAGGAAGCGGAGTTAGAGGCCTACAAATCCATCCTTCCACCCATTCTTGTGAATCACACTCAGCAGTGACAAATTCGATACAAGATGCACAAAAACATGTCAACTTTCTTGTCCATACGGCCCACGAAGTAGCGTCTGAGCTACAAAATGAGTGCATATCACTGGACCCAGTGAGTGTCATACAATCCTCGTAGTTTAGCAATATGTTATTCCTCTATCAACCAAAAATATCTGCGAACTGTGGAATTTTCTTGAGAACCTTGGGCCATGTTATCAGTACACCATTCCACTATGCTCTTTGCATCTTTTAATTTAGCACCATCTTTGTACTTCAACTCTTCTCTTGCAAGAGCTCTTTTCACACATGCCCCTGCACCGTCATGCTCTCCTTTTCCATGTCCAGCCTCAGTGAAACTCCAAATATGTTGCAAACCCATCTTGACTTGCATCTTACTCATTTAATAAAATATTCGTGCATTCTTAAACTGAGATGTGCAATTATCTGACCATATATAATGTTGTTTGAAGTGGATGTCCCTATCAGACAAGTTTCCATAAAATAACTGGAAACACCCTTGCACAAATTCAGTAGAATGAGTACGATCATCACTGATATAAAAGTGGTACTCTCTTAAAAAAAATTGATCATTCTCTGTACTGTCAGGAGAATGTAGAAATGCTATATGCACAAAAATGGCAACTTGTACTGAGTTGTAATATTGCGATTGAACCTCCATTTGTGGTTGCAATGTGTAATTCTCTGCAAAATCGACCACTGAAACAATAGTACCAATAGGAAATGTGTCTTTGCATAGCTTGAATTGTTCATCCAACCATCGAGCTCTATGTGTATGCCTCACATACTCATAAACAATTTCATCCTTAAATTTTCTCATAAATTGAAAAATGGGCATTTGTTCTGTAACTAGCTCACACCGTTTCGACTCTTTTCCATCTTTCAACTGGTATGCAACTGATTTATATTTATCAAATTCAACTAAATTATGTCCTATTGTACCTTCAATTTTCTCATGGATGCAACTTTCCAATTTAGGTAATCCGCCGCATGTACTACAACTTCCATCTAAACAATCCTGACTATAAAAAAATTGTCCAACTTCTTTTTCACAAAATATAGTAGGAATGAAATCCCTAAAAGATATTGGTGGAACTTGAACACCACATTCAGATAACATAGTTTCAGAATGAAAATTAGAATGAATACGTAAAAATTTAGCATAATGCATCACAAATTCAACATGTTACCTACAATAACAAGTGGTGCTGAGCATGGTTGATTTTCACATAGAATGGTTTCAACATTTCAAAAAAATGTTGACTAATTTTAATTTCCAGATTCTCTTGTTCAAACTTACAAAAAAATTGAGTTTGAGTCATATCTAAGAAATGCTTTGGATGTGGTTCATGATTAGTAGAACCAACTCTCTGTTTTATAACATCTCTTGTATTAGGTGAAACTCTAGTGTTATCATGCCAAAATTTAATAACAACTTCTCTTATAGCATCAAAATTATTTTTGTCCTTACGCGGTGCTCTAGCAGAAAATGCCCAAAAATCGGCATTATTGAGTGATTGAAGGATATTACGTCTTTCAATTGCTTTCATTAGAGTTTTTCGATTAACTTGCAACATTCGACTTGTTTGCGTAATCAAACGTTGTTTTTTTATTGATTCACTTACAACACTAGTAGCAAGTACACGACGCACAATATTACTATCCCTAGTGCATCTCTTGACACCAACAGTGTGATATGCATCATGAAGGTTTTCAACAATTGTAGAGGTTTGACCACGTATATTAGATGTTGTCAATCCTAAGGTGTTTAATGTAGGTCTCATTTTAATCAATTTCATCAAACTAACCAACAACTGACATCTTTGGGAATCATTTAAAATTTCAAAATGATTATCCCAAATTTCAATGGCTTTTCTTCTGATTTGTCGTTCAGAAAGTTTTTCAGACATTGGTTTCAAAATGTTTTCATCAATTTCAATTAAAAAATTAGGTTTCTTATGTAAAATCCTAGGAGGTGTTTTTGTCAAATTTTGCTTGTCTATAGTTTCAACATGAATTTCCTTATTCACATTTTCATTGTCTCCTTCAATTTCAACATTTGCTACATCATGAGTATTTAATTCTTCTTCAACATTGACAGTAAAAAATTCTTCATCACGAGTATTTAATTCAACTTCAACATTGACAGTAGAAACATTACCTAGTTCTTCATTACTTACAATAGTTGGGATTGAAGATGAACCTCTTCTAGATTCACGAAGTTTCTGCATTCGCTCAGCATTTTGAATTTTGTTGGCCTCTAATTCATTTGGTGTTTTTTTTACTTAATGACTTCCTTTTTTGACTTCGTTTTTTGTCTCCCATGATGTTTTGCTTCCGGTGATAAGAAAAACGTGCAGAAAAAGATAGAATTTTGTAGTAATTCGTACGGTAAGGTCAGAGAGTAAAAATCACATGGTAATTTGAACATTGGGATGTGTGTAAATATGATTTATGAACCGCGATCGCGCTTTATAAAGCGCGCTCACGGTTTATAAAGCGCGATCGCGATTTATGTTTAAAAAACCGCGATCGTGGATCTATCTACCGAACCTAAGGCTTGGAAAATCTTTGTTTTTCCCCAACCAAAGCTATGGAAGGTCATTATGAAGTGTAAAAGGTCAAAAAACCTCAAATCTGCTCTTCCAAAGACTTGAACCATGCTAAAAAACTGAAAACATTTCACAAAAATGGTGCCATCGCATAGGGGAAACTCTTAGCTTCATAGAAATATTGTTTTTAAAGTGAATAGAATAAGATAAATATCATTTTATAATTTTTTACTAACAATAGGTCTTTAAGACATTTTTTCCCGTGAATGTTCATGTCTACGTTTAAGACTGTAACTTTTGTTTCGCTTATCAAAATATGATAAAACTTATACCATCCTAAGCGTGGAACAAATTCTACACACGTTAAAACAAAAAAAAATTGATTTTGATATTTTTTGATATAGTTATGGCGGGAAAACGGAAAGCGCTCCGTTTTCTAAATATTTTCAGACCACTTTCACGGAAAAAAAAAAAAAAAAATATTGCTAAAAAAAATACAAAATAAAATCCATCCCAAGATAGACAACTACATCTAACGTTTCACCAAAGGAAAAAAAAAATAACAAGATTTGGTCATCCAAAATGCGGGCAAACGGACTACAATCTTATAAGTTTTTTAAAAAAAAAACTAAGTCATATAATTTTAAGTGTTTAATATAGCTAAACTTGTCCATTTTTTTTAAAAATTAGTATTTTAGAAACTAGATTCCGAATGCTACGATTCATATTTATATAAATTTTTCTAATTTAGAGTGCGTGTATAGCTAATAATCCCTACAAGTTGAGATTTTGTTATTTTTTGCAATATGACGTCCACGGATGACCCTATATTTGTCCATCAACTTCCTGCACTTACCCATTAAGAGATTCCAAGAATTTATCTTTCTTTGATTGAGGTATTTCGTGATACTTTGTGTTCCTATCAAATTCTATTCAGTCTTGTTTGCCCTTTTGAGGGTTGTTGTCCTCTAAATTTATGTGCATGTGATGAAGTTTCTAACTAGTGCGAGTAAGAATCTAATTTTCTACCTACAACATGTTCTCCTACCTCTTTTCTCACCCCCTTTCCCACCTTCATAGTAACAATTCCCCCCTTGCAAATAACTGCAAGATCAGTTGAGTGCTCCTGTTGGATTAAAAAAGGCCTCCAAAGAAATCCTTACTTATCTCGTGCATGCATATATGGCTGTGAACTGGCTTAAGTAGAGGTGACAACTTGAGAACATTTTATCCCAAAGCATTGGCAAGGAATCCACAAGTTTTTCCACCCGAAAAATTTCCTTGCCAACAATGTGCAACATTTATCTTTTAAGAACTCTTTTCTACCATGGTTATCTATTAATACCCTTTGGTTGCCATTTGTCTTCTATTGTATGCTAAATTTCGCGGGCTATGCCCTTTGTCTTTTATGCACATTATTCTTGATGTTTGGCCGCTTCAGCCAATTTGATTGTGTTGTGACATTACAATGAGTGTGGATGTCAAGTCTGTATGAAAAATGCTTTTGATGTATGATCTTGTCTTCTTGTTTGCTTGATTGCACATTGTCTTATCTTAAATCATACTAGCTTAAGGTTTTACTAACACATGTTACTAGCCTTCTAGTTTGAACGTCCATTAGTTTCTACTATGCATCCCCCCTGCAAGATAGTACAATAGTTTAGATCAGCATCAGGTCCTCTCTTTGTAAGCTGCATTCACCTATCAACGTTTCAGATGCACCCCAAACAAGGGGGGACATACATTGGGTGAATCAATTACCCCATACAACACTCTTAGAGCTACAAATGTATGGTACAGTTGGTACATTGTAACATAACAAGAAGAATTACAGAAACAGTCCAAAATCATATTTGAGTCCTTAGTTCAGTACAGACTCCAGCACCCAAATACAATCACTAGTGCCTAGGCGCTCAACGTCTCCTAGGTGTAGATGTAATGGGGGTAGATACAACTACTTTCTCACTATAAACATAGTTTACAACAGTTCATAGAGAATTTTTCAAAGTACATGAACAACCCTCCAACAAACATAATACATTTTATCTCCATTTCAACACAAAATCAAATGGACAAAACTAATACGATACAACTCAGGACAACATTGGATTTGTGACACCTGATCTACAGTGGTGTATAATTTGGGAAGAGAGTCTTGGAAGGAGAGTAACACTAGACCTCTCTCCCTGATACTGTTCTGCCATGGTGTGAGATCGCCCAAATAAAAATTCACTTGGCATGATATCATGCAAAAAACTCATTTTTAGGCACTGAGATTGCCCACAAAACTTTGTCTTGGCATGTGATCACCCAAAACACTCTGATTCTACAAAAATTTTAGACATTTTCTATCATTTTACACACATGTTCATCAAGTTTGTCCTTAATACACAACATAAGAAACCCTGCATTAAGTAAAGTAACAGGTAAAACATGATGTACAACATCATACGCTGTCACCCCTGGGTGTCATTCCCATGTTATTGGCTTGACACGCTTCATTTTCATCACTCCATGCTAATTCACTTGTATCCTCGTAATGTTACTGTCATCACATTCTATATGGTGGATATCAGGCACGCTATCATCTTAGTCTACTTTAGTATGTTGATCGAGTACTCACTCATAAACCATAATGGAATGTATGGAAAATGTAGATACAAAATCACACACTGTGGTACATTTCTAGGTCGTAAAAGCATAGTTTCATTCATATGATTCCTAAGCAAGAACCTTAGTAATTGAAAACTACCTTTGGACTCTATTCTTGGCTTCTTGTATTCTTTCATGGTCATTTACACTGTACAGCCCATTCATTACTTGAAAAAGTGTGCTTATCTTTCATGACTCAGACACCAATGTGGTGTTACATCATGCAACTCCAGGTAGCCCCTGACCCTTTTCTAGCTTAGTCGCTTCTTTTGGGTTTTTTTAATCTTTTGAGATGATCTTATTTTACTATGGATCGGCCTTCCCATTATGAGCTAAGGCTTACGAAATTTAACTAAGGTAATCTTATAAATACAAAGGAGAACCCCCTATGTGACCAAAATAAGGAACCAAAAATCTATTTTCATCACATATGGTGCATTCAAAGGCATTTTTATTCGTAGAGTTAAAAGGCATCCATCTAACATCCATTCAAGGGACTAAGCAGACTTAGCATTATCTGTATATTTTGGGACTCCATATGAAGGGGAAGTTCATTTTTTACATTCACACTATGGCTATTTACCATTTGGTACTTAGATTAGCTATTTTAAATGTTATCAAGTGCACTTGCACAAGACTACATTGGAGTCTGAGTTTTAGTACATTGCTCGATCGTAAGATCGCTAATCGAGTGACCTTTGGGGTGGTCTAAATCCCCATATTGCATCTTACGTTTTTGGGATTTGATTTAGTTTTAGGGTTTTTACATGAGTGGACATATGTTTACAGGTTACATGCACATTCGCCAATCATATTACGACATACAAGCAACCAACAATTGACCTCTAGTGACACCTATGCGACATAAGGAAAATTAGGCTATGAGCTCCTATGCAGGCACAAACTCCCAGTAGAGGCTAAGGATGCCTGAGGTTCCCATGTGACCCTATCCAAGAGCCCTAGTCCAGCCTCATCCGAGAGCTCTAGAATTTACAATTCACAATTGTTGACGGTCTTCCCTTTTTGCTCATTAGTTTTCCAATCCAGATCAGTTCCAGGAAAAGTGTGAAATCAACTAGAGTCCTTTACTGATGTCTCTGTTCTCACTTAGGGTTTCATATTTATTTTATGCTTGTTTGCTTGATGTCAACATATGTACATTAGCATCTATTTATCATATGTGAAATCTTCAATTAGTGTTTAATAAACTATCTAATTTTCATTAAATCAGGAGCCCCTTGTTTGACCTCATTCATGGAGTCTTGAATGTGTAGAAATGAGCGTTGATGTAAACTATTGCACTTCATGTTCAACAATTTGGTCAAATCAATAGTACTTCCATGGTCCGGTGTAAATCAGCCAAGTCATGTAAAATCTACATCTCTGTGGATAAGGGTTTCACACTTACTTTCTTATTTTCAGTGGCATATTGCACTTAGCAAGAAAGTATAAACATAGTTTACATCAGTGGAATTTTAATAGAACTTAAATCAAGAATAATGTAAATGGAAAGAGTCATAATTACAAATTCCATGAATAAGAGAAACTTTGCCAATCCTCACAAAACTTTGACATTTAAAAATCCATGACCATGCATAAGTTTACCCTGGTGGAGTCACCTTCTACACAACTAAGATTTTAACCATAGGTGGTGTAGGTTTCATCTTCAACTAATATTAGTTTGTTTACAGAATTTAATGGGTAGAAGTGTTATCACCAATCACAACACCCTTTTTTTTGTACAAGTGTGTTTTGCTTGAGCTCACTAGTGTAACTAGATAACATGGGTACTATCTCCAAGTTGTGGGACTTGCTACTTGAGATAGACCTCCAGAGAAAGCTGGTTCTTGCTCCTAAACTACCTGCCACAATCTACTCTAATGTAGGCAAAACTATCTAATCCTAATCTAAATTTCCAAGGGACCAGGGAGAGAGAGTGCATGAAAAAAAATCCTACACTAAAGTGGTGATACACCAGAAAAGGAGGGTGTGAGCATAGTATTCCAATGTGTGAAAAGTAGGAGCAAAGTGCATACTAGAAGGGGTGATAACAGTTCTCCACGGTCTAGCAAATGCATTCACAACAATATTTCATACATACACAATGATAATGAATCCCTGCAAGAGCATAAAATAGACACAATATATTTGCATGAGGTTGAAGGGGCAAGAAGAATGCAAACAAACACAACAGGGGAAGAGACATCCACAAACTTGTATTTATTGCTCAATGATATGCATAGTTCAATCTATTACAAAATAAGGGCCTGGATCACCATGCAAAGGAGCCCACTACAAGGGCCTGCAGTACATTGGCTTCACAAAACAATTTTGACAGAGTTTTCCTACTCAAAAACCACCTCCCCTTACAATGAGCCCAAGACTCTAATTTATAGAATTCTGAGAGGAGAGAGAGAAGGGGAAAATGAAAATCCAAAAAAATTTCTTCTCACCATTTACAAGAGGTAGTAAATGAAGTGAAATGATGTTATGTTGCTTGAAAAAGGCCCCCATACTATCCCATAACTTGCAGCAATGAGAAATGTACACCCATGCTTCATTTAATGTACCCTAACTACCAAATAAAACATTGGTCTAACTGGGCACGTTTTCTTTGAGATCACAATCAATTCTTTATCAAATCCTAAATTTCTTGATTTAAGTGCATTGTTCTTGGTGCCACGATTCCAATAGTATCAATTTTGTGTGATTTTGTTGAGAAATGCAAAAGATATGGCATTCTGAATGGAGGCAACTATTTTGGGTTTGCGAGGGATTTCTATCATTTGATGGGACTAGGTATTCAATTGACTGGAGCTATATATGTTTCTTTCATTTTCATATATCTATCCTCATTAAAATTAAGAAAACCATTTTTTGTTGCATAGAGGACATCGTGCCCATTCTAAAAAGTTCAATTTTGTGAAAATCAGAGCTCTGGATCAAAAGTTATGGCCTTTTGAAGTTTGAGAGTCAGGTGAAAAGCGCAGAAGTGAAATAGGGAAAAGGCATACGCATGGGAGGAAGGAATACCTGCAGAAGGCATGGAAACAAGGTGCGCAGGTGTTCATCTGAAGAAGGGTGCACAGCGACAGAACAAAAAAGAGGGCGTGTGACAAAACAAGGTGCAAGCAAGCGCGTAAGAGGAATAGCATGGAATTAGCCAATTTTAGGCAAGTCTGAAGAGGGGCACGCGAGGGGATAAGAAAGAAAGAGAGCGCATGGGAGAAAGGCGCAGAAGATGCATGCGCAAGGGGAAGGCATGAAGGGGGAACTTGAACGAGAATAATGTAAAGGGAGGAGCAAGAAGGCACGCAAGGGGGCGCGAAAGAATGACAGTAAGGAAACAAGGCGTGAAGCAAGGTGCAAGCATGCGAAAGGAAATCGAAAGGAAACTGTGTGTGTAGGTGCGCACGCAGCAAGAAAAAAGGCATACTCGTAGAAGGCATGTATGGAAGTAGGGCATGACATCCAACTACAGAAGGGCGCGTGGCAACGGACAGAAAAGAGGGTGCACGATAGGAAGAGCAGGGACTTAGCCAATTTTGAAGGCAAGACTGCAAAGGGGTGTTTAAGAAGCACACACAACCTGAAATGTGAAACATCAGAGCCTGAATAAAAGTAAAAGTTATCCAAGTAACTAGCAGAGTTATTTGGATAACAAGAAGAGAAAAGGATGACATTGAACATTGAGAGGGTCATCATCAACATCATCTATCATCATTAAAAAACTACAAGTCCCTGCACAAGTTTCCTCTTCAGAATTTACAATATGTGAAATCAAGTGTGCCCAAACCATACAATCTAATTATCTCATGGAGGAGGGAGCATGTAGTGTTGTCAGTGCATTGTTGTAGACAACATGGGAGATATAGTTATGTCTGCAGTAGAGGGAACAACTATGGGGGGCCTTTCTCCTCCCTCTGACAACCCCATTTTTTCCATCATTGATCTCATGAAGTTAGATGTGATCATTTTTGATATAAATCCCAAGATGTCACGAGAATATTTAAGTGTAACTATGGGCCAACTACACTTTACCATTGTAAAAAAAATTGTACACCTTGATTTCCCAGATAAAGTATGTCCGATTATAGGCACAGGAAACCATTTGAGTGAAGGTGTATTATAGTTTACCTTTAGGAAACAAGGCCTATCTATGGATAATAAATGAGTGATAGAGATAATGAATCCAAGCTCTTGAGTATGTTGTGATTCATGCATAACATTTCCTTCATTTGAACCATCGTTGTAATTCATTACCTTCTAAATTTATAGCACTCCAAATAAACATGCACGATTAAACGTAAAGGGAAATGAAAGGAACCCTAATTTTGTAAGAAATACAACAAATAAGGACACATGCATAAATGCAACCTATGTAGCAGCATGATGCAAGGCCACACCCTACCATTCCGATCCCCCTCTTCAATTTTTTTGTCTACAAACACTAGGTCTTTTCAATTTATTTTCATTTTTTATTTTACTATGTCAAGGTTTTTAATTAGAAGGCATTTAATTTAGATTTTTTATGTATTCATAGTCAATGAGATGGAGATCTAGTTTTCAGATATAACTATGTCAAGTTTCTATTATCATAAACTTGTTTTGAATCATCACTTGTAATTCGTCACCAAGACAAAACATAAGTTAAAATCAAATACCAAGCTCTTAAATAGATATTTGTTGTATTCACCATAAAAATTCAAACAATAACACCATTAAATGATAAGACTGTTTGCCTCTACCAAACGTGTCATTGGAAAAATAGACAATATTTAAAAATTAATGTGAAACCATTATATTGCAATTAAATACCTACTAAAACAAAGGTCTCGATGGTTTTCCATGATTGTGTATGATTAATTAGAATTTTATTTATATTTCACAAGTTAATCATAATAAAAATTATATTTACATTTAAATGACATACAATCTCATATGTTTCCTACGCAAATAATATATGCTATCTACAATCTTGTCTTATTCATGTGAGTATAATTTGTGGTTAAAGAGACCAAAATTAAAAATGGGAAAAAATCAATAGGTTCCAGGGTTGAAACCGAATTGGCACTTTGTAGCCCCTGTTTTCAGTTTTAAGCTCGATTAAGTGCAAGAAAACAAGCAATGCGTGAACAATTATCGATAATTGAACCCCTCTATTGGTTGGTCATCTGAATGACGGGTAGATTTTATGTGCCAATCAAAAGCTTTAGACAAGATTCCATACAATTTCTTACACTGTTGAGTGCAAATTGCTCTCTAATATACAAGGAGCGAATTTTACAAATAAAACCATCAATATAAAATGTAAAGTCTAAGTCTTTAAGAGATTCCTTGTTTAATTAATTTTAGATTTGATTTACTTACTCTTTGGTTGTAGGAGTTGATTTCCTACCCATCCTAATCATAGAATTCATGAAAAAAACAACAATACCCATATATAAATCGAAAATTTTAAACTTCAACCATGTTGGATCTAAATGTGGCCTTAGATAAAGCTAACATAGATAAAAACGGCTGTAGGAAAATAGACGAGCGGTGGCGGGAAAAAGACTGATAATATTTGAAAGTAAAAAGTAGCAAATATTGTTCATCATGCCAAGTGGACGGCCGAAGGGACACTATACATAAGCAACCAAATTAATTTTCACCCTCCTTTTCGTAACAGGTGTTTAGTCATAAAAACTTCCACTCCAATTTTGAAAATGCCTTTAACATAATTACTCAAAATTATTATTTACAACCATCATGCTTTTCAAATCATTGAAAATTTTACAAGTTACTTTTAACGTTTTTAACATTAACATGTTAAAATTAAAGCATCCATCCAAATCTGCTATGATACTTAGTCAAATCATTAGGTTGAAACTTTTAATTGATAATAATTTTCGAAACGTGTGTGAAATGGTGACTGGATCTCTCACAAATACTTGGATTGAAACATCTCAAAATTCATGATTCCATCCAAGTCTATATAGGGTTCAATTTGTTCAATCATTTAATTTGATTAAGAATTATTTTTGTTTGAGTGGAGCAAATTTATGATGCTATTCTATTGATATGTTAGTTTGATGAACAGTTAATATTTTATGTATTTAATATTTTTGATGTTAATATGTATTTACGATGAAGGCATCCCCCCTATGGGAAAGGTCCTTTCGATTGTTTCGGTCACTGTGTTAAATTTGACGGTTGTTTAGACGTTTTCTTAAGGTGATAAAAGTTAATGGGTGTTTTGAAATTTTCAACGGGTGTTTAGACATTGTTATTTTGGTTTTGTTTGGAATCCTCTTCCCTGAGTAGCAACAACAGTGGAAGCGCCGCCATTAAAAGCTATATTTTCCGTCAATCCCAACCCCATAACTGCTTATCTGCAGTGTCGTTCGTCGGCGAAGAGAATTGAGGTCATCATGCTGGTGATCCTAAATGCTCTCAGGAAGTGCGAGGATTGGAAATTGACTACGAAACAACAAATCAAGCCCAAACCAATAGTTATTATTAGTTCCAATCAATATAAATCTAGATTTCATTCTGCACTCACAATGATTTTATGGCTGGGCGCTAGTCATTTCAATGTAGTACTTGTTCTTCTTGCAATTGTCTTTCTACCCACAACATGGACATTCTTGTAAGTGCTTTTTTTCTTTTCATTTCTTCCCAATTTCATACAATTTTCCTTTACTATTATATGGAAGTCGATACAGTTTTATTTTTGGAAGCAATGTTTTAATAAATTTCTGTATGCCCTGATTTTAAGTGGAAGCAAAATTTAAATGTTTCCTCTTTTTCTTTTCTTTTTTTCTTTTAAGTTGGTTTGTTGTTTCAGAGTTCTATGTTTTGACGTGACAGTTGTTCTTTATATATATTTTATACTGGGGCCCTCTTTTTTCAGTTGGGGGTGCTCTTTCAGAGTTTTGAGTTTTGAATATTATGTATTGGCCAAGGGAAAAACGAACACAAGCATGGTCCTATTTTTGATTTTGTAGCCAACAGTATAGATTTCCTTTCGCCCTCTTTTATTTATCCTTGGGGTTCATCATTGTAAATATTTATATAATACACTCCAGTTTATTGCTATAATATTACATGTTGTCCAACTCTAATGGAGGGCGGGCATTCTCAGTTGTAGTGTCTTCTTTGTGAATCATTTGTGCTATTACTATAATTATGTTTCCAAGTAGTAGACACATTTATAAAAGTGTGTTCAAATCTTTATGCAACATCATTGAATATGCTGCTACGCATGCATTGAATTCATTCCTTTGGCTTTAGAGTTAGTTATTAGTCTTTACCATATTTTTCAAGTACCTTTAGCTTGTGAAGAAAATTGTTTCAACTGTTGCATCGATTTGTTAACATCGTGGATTGTTATGGAAGATAAATTGCTATGGTGTAGGAAAATATGATTTGTGTGGTCCTGGACATATTATATCAACATATGTTGGTGCACACATATTATATATCCAACGATAGAAAACTGATAAAAGCATGCTTTGAGCATGAACGGTCTTAATCTAAATATTGGATGGTATGGCGTTGGAAGGTAGCTATGTGCCGAAGGAGATTGTCTAGATTTAAAAAGCAGTAGTTGATTTCTATATGCTTGAACTTCCCAAAACATACCAACAGTTCAGGGAAGAGGACATAATGGGAGCTTGCAAGAGAGAGTTGTCAGGATTAGAGAAAATATACTACAAAGGGAAAATATAGTCCCAAGCATCGTACATCCTTGGCTGGCCCTTTTGTCTATCCCCAATACAAAGGGAAAATATACTACAAAATTTGGATATAATTTTTAATATATTAGATATACAGATTCCAATGTCACCGTAATGAACATTGATCATGCATGACACAAATGTGTTAAGCCTTGTCATTACTATGTTTAGTAAGAATACCAGTGAATACAAGTACGAAATCTATTCTTTGAGGGGCAAAACTAATCAAGTTTTAGGGCTTGAGGTTGTTTGTTCACTTCCATGGATAATGAGAATGAATCTACATGCATGCTATAATCTATAGACCTAGACCTTGATCTACAGGCGGTAGCTTCCAAAAGTGTGATAAACAAAGACTCTCAATTCATTTCCTTTATACCACTTAGCAACAAAAATTAGAGACCTTTCTAGAGAACATTAACACTAAGAATTTCCGAGGGAAAAAGAATTGCCACAATCCAGTGATGTACAAATAATGGATTTGTAATGCCCCGTTTGATGTTCCCCCATTTCTCAACATGACGACCATGTTGCTAAGCATGGGGGGGTTGTGTGCGTGATCTCATTGACCGTTGTCAACTTTGTCCTTGTCGCAGTGAATATTTTGCACCCTCCCTCTCCTTCTTTCCTTTTCGGGTCGTTGTCGGCACCCCAAATGGTGGGCCTGGTAGCGTCATGGAGGATTATCCAGTCAAAGGAAAATCTATTTCTCGCTTCTTCGATTTTCCCTGGTCGTCACCATTAATAGAATTAATCATTATTATAATTATTTTAGCCGTAAAATCATAAAATAATGTTTATAATAACATTATAATTTATATTTTTGATTTACGATCATTTCCTTTTGTGTCGAAATTTTATCGCTATTGTAATGGATTAACGTTAAGCTATTGTTTTATTATTTGTTTACTTCGTCTTAGGATTTTTATTTTTTAGTTAAAACAAACAAAATAAATAAATAAATAAAATAAAAGATTTAAATTTGAAAAAAGCCCATGATTTTTTTGGGCGGTTTAGGGCAAAAAGTGGTGGGGGGGCTCCTTATGGATTTTTTTTTTCTATCTTTTGTTGAAGGAAGACAAGTGTCGCCGCCATGGAGGGAGGGGGAAAAACCTAGAACCTATGTGGTTGCATGTAATGTTGTGGTTTGCAGCTTTTTCACAGATCAATGTGCTAAAGGGCTTTTTTTTTGGACTATTCAAGGAATGCCTCGCTAGATGTCATCTCATGGAGTGTCATGGTTGTTGTGACCTATGCCAGCATTCTCCCAGCCCGCGTAAAAAAAAATGAGCCCCTAGACCTGCGTGGACCTCTCTCAAAGCATAAGATAGAGGGATTTTTGTTAGATGTTGTAGTTGCAAATGCTTTGGTGGACGTTGCTACAATGTTTGACCAAATGAAAGAATGAGACAACTTCTCATAGAGTAAGGTTAATGTTGTGCATGGAAAGACGTGGGTCCCTCATAACTCAAACACACTGTTTTAGCCATGCAACAAACAGGTCTCCAACTTGACCAGTTTACATTTCCCAGTGTACGTCCAGCCTGTGCCAAAATGGAAGCTTTGGAGTAGGGTATGATATCCATCAAATCATAATGGACATGAATTTTGTCAGATGTTGTAGTTGCAACTTCCCTGGTAGACATGTATGCAAAATGCAGAAGAATAGATAGCACGTGTATTGTTTGAAAAAATACCCAAAAAAATGTGTTCTCCTGGGCTGCAATGATTACAGGATATGCGCAAAATGGGTTTGTTGAAAAGGCTTTAGAAACTTCTGAGAAACTGTAACTGGCAGATCTAAAAGTCAGTTTCCATAACCTTTGCTAGCATCTCTCGTCCTATGCCAGATGCAAGTTGTGGAACACATTATGGACATCCTTCAAAGTATAAAAAGCAGAGGAATGGTTTCAAATCTGCAGTTACAAATTTTATGATAGACGTGTATGCAAAATGGTGGAGCTGTGGATGCTCATGAACTGGTTGATGAAGTTCTAAGTCAAATGTTGAACCGAATGTTGTGGGTTTGACCAACACCGTTACTCCCAGGCATGGTTCACCTCCCCTCATCTTTCATAACTCTCATATTTTAGTTTTTCGTTTGCAACTTAATATAATTTTAAAATATTAGGATTATAATACAATTAATTGTTATTTCAACTCATTGCAAAACAACGAAATGTCGTGTCGTAACTCACGAAGTCAAAATAACTTGTTTGCATTAAAACATGAACTTCCACCCTCATCCCGAGGTGATTTAGTAAACTCCTTACCCAACTAGATCGCTACAAGATTGGTTTATCGACAAGACGAGATTGACTTCCCAGTAATAATGTTGACCTTCTCCCTATTTAAATAGTTAATCTTTGCATTTTTCGAAGACTCATTAAGTACCCTTCGTAACTCTGAAAATGAGATGTTAAGCTTCATTCGTGTACCTTGTTATGTGAGGAGTCACCTTGACCTCTGGATTGACCATGAACGAACATATGTGATCTTTTTTACGCTCTTATAGGATCCCTGTTACACTATTTTGTAGTGGAAGGAAGTTGTTAAATCTAGAAAGTTGGCTTTCATTTTGAACCGCCATTTGAACCCTGGATAGAGAAATTACTTTCCGCCTTCGAAACCTCTAGTGTTCTTACTAGACAATTACATGGAACCTTCAGTTTAGGGAAAAACATTTTTTTGGATATTTTGATGATGACCTTTTGTAGGCCTCTAGTCGTAGTTTGACAAGGTCAAACTAGACCAATTAGGACCAATGGCTTCAGAAAACTTGTCTCCGTTTGAAAACTAGTTTCTAGCTCTGAATTCCGTCAACTCTGTTGAATTCTCCATATATAAAGAAATTTGTAGGAAGTTTCACGTTGCGCATTCATCCATCAAACGTCAATTTTGGACGTGGTTTTCTGAGCCCCCGAGCTAACTTTTGTTCAATTTGCACTGGGCCAACTATGACCAATGGCCCCGGAAAACTACCCTCCAAATGCAAACCGTTCACTTTTCCCAATTCCGTCAGTTGCTATGAACTCTTGGTATATCTGGGAACACGTAGAAAGTTAATTGTGGTGTGTGTTCTCATCGGAAGATAACTTTTAGAAGCGGTTTCTTAGCATCCGAGCCCGTTTTGAACGTTTTGTAGATAGTAAGAAAATGTAAAACTAGAAAGCTGCGGGACCCTGGTCTGGTTGCCAAACCACCGTGGAAACTTTTAACACATGCAAATAACTGTTTAGAACTCTACAGTGTAACTTTTTGTGTGAAATAAAACTTTTGACAAATGGTGTTTCCTCTCTCTTCCCTCCTCTTTCTCTCTCCTGTGTTACAAAAAGAAGTAAAATGAAATGTAATGAATACATGTCTCTAAACCTTTAATTTCGATTACAAATTGTAATTATTATCATATGTAAATGGGAAACTGAAAAATGATAATTATGTTAGATTAGGGTGGATGCCATGCCGACGATTTATCGTTGATATCTTGCTCACGTGGTTTTTACAGGATGAAAGAATGATGACGTAAAGGCGTTGTGTAATGCATTAATTATCATTATAATTTATATAGTTCATTGTTAAATGAAGAAATGTATAATGTAGTGTCATGTTACAGAAGGTTATATTTGATAATTTGTTGATATGTATGATGATGCTAGTTTCAAGGATATCTAGGAAATGTGCATTTAATCATAGATCAATTTGATTTATAGTACACCTGGTAAAAAGGTTTGATATTTATATAAGGTAAATGAATTTGAAGTAATATCTTGTAGTGCATATTTAGTGTTCAATAAATGATTAATGAGTCATCTTGTGCATTCATACTTTGTAAATGTAATAAAGAGAATTAAACCGAAACACTCTACCCTTGTTCAATATCGGGACATAACTTGTTTTTCACGTGTGATACTCCTTACCGTAGAAGACATTAAAAACAATAGAATGGACTTATACTCTGCACTCAATGGAAATCTCCTAGTTTGAGTAAACAAGAGCCCAAGAATAGGTTTATCATCTTATTTAGTATGTTTAGTGACATTGTCATAAACCTATATGATAGGAGCGACACAGTCAAACTTCATTTGGAGTATGTAGAGCTAACTCCTCCTTCGTAGCCTAGTGGACTACCTTGTCATCTAATGATAGATCTAAAATTTATTTTCTTCATCAAGTGAAATCCCTGTTGGATCCAGATGACATAGATGGAGGTTGTGACTTAGTTTTTCTAGGTCTTAAACTCTTGTTAATGAACCCCTTAGCTTCGCTCAGCTAAATGTGTTACCTTGGTTTCTTTCAACATAACACCTTGGTCCTTTCTTGAAGGTGGTTTAGCATAAATTTGTCCTCTCACTTAAAACTCATATTTAGTTGAGGGGTAGACCCTTAGGTGAAGTTGGGAATTGATCTAAACCTCAGTTGATTTGGATGTTAACTTAGGGTTCGTGTGAAGCATCAAGTCTCTTAATCATATGTGTCTTCAAGAGGTTGGAAAAACACTTCGTAACTCCTTTTTACAAGACAATGCTAATAATAAGGCCATAACGTGACATAGAAAATAAAGCAGATAAGAGTAAAAACGAGATTTGAGGTTCGGAATAATGTCACTCTTTGAGACCTTATATCTCAATTAAAAATAATCTTTTGTTTCAAAGAATATGAATTGTCTTGGTGTTTTCAACCTTCGAGAAAACAAAATACATATATAAACCAAAATAATATTACGCAAGTCATTGAATTAGAATAGCTATGGTAGGGAAATAACTGTGCCGTGATCAAGGAATGTTTTGTGGTATAAAGCTATCTTGTATTTTAAATCTCCGTTAAATCCTAATATCGCTATATGGACACCAATTCACATTCACTTGAGTGGTAAGAGTAAAAAGGTAGACATTGAATGTATGTTCCAGAAGAAGATTTTAAACATAAGAGCAAGATAATTAAGTACATTATATGCATTTGAATTATGCCAAATAAGTGTGTAAGTTATGAAAATTTTTGTAAATAATAAGAAGCTAACTTGAAATGGTCGAACTGTAAATTATATGTGGGATGAACTTAAAGTTTCTATAGTTGGAAAAAGGAGGAAGCTATCCTTGCACAATAATGTTCTTGGAGTGTTAATCGTAACTAAAATACAATTAAAGAAAAAATGTGTTGTGGATTCGCCTATCCTTGAGTCTTCTTCTTGTGGTTGGGGCATTGCTTGTATTTGTTCATTGGGAAAAGTGTTGCATCGACATGCCTATGTTGTTTTCATGTGTCTATGTGAGTCGATGACTTATGTAATTATTGTATGTGAGTCAAGTTTCTGTTCTTGGAGCCCTTGTTGTGTTGTGTGTGGTGAGCAATGTAAGTAAAAAAAATTTATCCTGGTATTTTACTGTTGACATTATGTTATTAAAATGTGGGCACTACAAGATTACAATCTTTTTGAGCTTGTAACTCAATTCGTAGCAAATCTTCTTTGGCATAGAATGCATTGTTGTGAATATTATTGGCACCAGGTTCTTCAACATTCATATTCACCTCTACAACCTACACGCAAAACTTTTATGTATCAACAAAACCACAAAATAAAAAGTATACAATGCATAGTGAACAAATTCATTTTTTGTCACAAATTTTTGATTGTAGAATTTTTTCATTAGTGTGAAAACCATATTAAAGCTAAATAAATTAGCAGCCACTAAATATATCATTAATAAAGATTGTACAATCACCATAGTCGATGACACAATACCATAAAGAGGCTCTACAATCCTTCATATATAGTAATACTAAATTCAGTACACAATGCAACCAACCTAATTCATTGCTTCACCAGGCTTACAGTCTACAATCATGTCCATATGAGCAACAAAAAATTGTTGGTGCACAGGTGCATATAAACTAGGTGCAATCATTTTCGGGCCTCTCTATTAGAGGCTTCTCTGTAATTGCTTCTTGTAAAAACTTCCAGTATCTTGATATAAGTTTCACAAATATTGATGATGCCAGCTTAGTTGCCATACCAAATAGTGCAAGTTTTCTCCATCGTTTGAGCTTAGTTAAATGCGAGTCTTTCAGGGATATGTAGGTTTTGTTAAACTTCAAAGCTCTGGAGTACTTGAATCTTGATCAATGTCTCTTTGTCAGCAACGAGGGACTCGATTTTCTAGCAGTTAGTTGTAGCCGGTTGTCTAATTTGAGCTTGGAAACAACAAGAATTACAAACACTAGTGTATCATACCTTACAAGTTTTAGCCTATTAAGGTCATTGAAGATCCCTTATTGCAGAGGAATTGAAGGTCCGGGTTTGGTAGTGATCACAAAGTCATTTTGTTGGTTGTGGTACTTGGTTATTAGTCGCCATTTCAAGGCCAATTAAGCTTTGGTGCAGTTGAAGAAACAGTGTTGCTTGGTGCGGCTTGAAATCAATGACTTAGCATTAGTCCCATTTGGTTTCTATGCTCTATTGTAAGGTCATTGCTTTAGACCATTATGTGTGTTTAAGCATGGAGTAAGAAATCATGTTTATCTCCTAATAAATTAAACTATGTCTAAGTATATATGGTGAAAAATATTAGATGATAGAATGCATACTCTATGTATTATGCTATTCAAAATACCAAAATAGTATACTTTAAGTTCCATCAAGCCTATTCATGTATTATTTTGCTTCTGAATATATTGCATTATGGAGTCAGTTTCCAAGATAGATTAGAGATCTAAGGCTTTTAGATTCCACCATATGCCAAAAGAGACGTTTCTTTGAAACCTTGTTATATTTACGTTTGGATTTATAGGGTTGCAGGAATAGGCATCGGGAAATGGAAAACATTGCAGATAATGGCGTTGGTGAAACAACTATATAAAACTACATGTAGATCATTCGATACAAAGCATCCATAGGATGACAATTACAAGCATGTAAAATGCAGAGCGTCAACTAAGAAATATAAAGGAAAAATCTTTAATTTCCCAAAAGCTTCTATTCATGCTCCAAAATACCATATTTTATCTTCATATGTAGACAGGTTGCCTAACTTGGACCCTAATGATTCCTTGAAGCCAATAGAAATAGCATTCAGAACTCCAACCTTGTGATTCGGCGTTCACATTGCATTGTACACATGCGATTGCTAGTATAGTTAATCAATGAAATGTTGGCTGATCAATCTTTAAGACAAATTTTAATTATGTAATATATTAATTTATATATGTGAACAAGATATATTGATTTAAGCTTAAGTCACACCAACCTTGGATTCCTAATTTACATAAGCATATCACAATTATTGGGGAACATGAAAGCGTTATGATAGAAAATGTTTTCGAGGATCATTATATGGTGTTGAATTTGTAGAATTTTTTTAATTAAATGTCAGAATCTATTAAATTCATTTTTTTTAATTTAGTGTGAAGGATTGAAAGGTATTTATTTCACCCATTTGCTACTTTTAATTTGTGAAAATAAAAAATGTCTGCTCCTAAGTAGGAATTTCTCAATGGCTGGAACAAATAAAAAACACACAGAAAAACGAAGAAGATGAAGGCATAACATCTCATATGCACCCAAAAATTTTCAATGTACCAGAGCCCTTGCATATGGAAAGGCCAGAAGCTTACCTACCACAGGCAGTTTCTCTTGGACCTTACCATCATCTTAAACTTGAATTGTATGAATATGAAAGATATAAATCTAGGCTTACTATCCAGGTTGAAAAAAGAGCAAAGCATGGGCCTTTTGAGGGTTTGGTTAAAGAGATAATCAGTATGACAGGGGAGATTAGGAACAACTACAATGATCACATCAAATGTGGAGATGAATAATTAGGGTGGATGATGGCTCAAGATGTTGTGTTTATTCTGAAGTTTATTGGCTATTATGACCACTTAGAAAGCCCTATACTTCAATAGATAAATCCTTATTTCTGGAACATGGAAGCTGTTTTAATCCAGAAAGGAAGAGCCCTTTGTTCTTCCCACTTCAGGCTGATATATTTAAGCTGGAGAACCAAGTCCAAATTTTCATTCTAAAGGAAGTTCTTGAATGGCAGACTGGTTCATAAGATCAAGCATTGAAGAGGGTTAAAATGACTGTTTCAAGCGCCTGTAAGAAATTCTCTCCATTCATTCATATTGAGGGTTCTTATCATTCCACTACACCAGCACACTATGCTAATCAGCTGAATGAAAAGCATATATTTGAATTCCTTTACAATTTCGATGTGCCAAGGAAAAATGTTGGTCATGTTAATGTCCCTGTTCAAGATGATAACAATGAAACTATGCCCAGATTTCCCATTTCTCAGTTTCTTCGGCAGATGACTTTGAGATTTAGGGTGTTTTTATCTCCAAAACCATATCACAAAGCTGACAAAAATCTCCCATCAGCCACAAAATTGCATAGAAGAGGGTTGAAATTCACTCCTTTTACATGGGCAACTCAAGAAATAAGGTTTGATAGAGCTTGCTCTACGTTGCACCTTCCCTGCATAGAGATGGATTACATAACATATGTTTTCTTAAGAAATATGGTGGCAGGGGAAGAATTCATGAAGTGGAAGACCAGAGTGTTTACTTGCTATGTAGATCTGATGGATAGACTAATCGACACTCCTAATGATGTTGCAGTGCTAAAGAAATATGGTAGCATCTATAGTAATTTAGGAAGTGATAAAGAGGTAAGCAATCTATGGAATGGCATCCGCTGATCAATATGAAGGAGCGCATATGATCCTATTGACCAGACTTTCAAGGATGTCAATGATTATTACAGAAGTAGGTATGGAGTTTTATTTGGTCAGTTTTTACAGGAACATTTCTCAAAGCCATGGTGAGCTGCATCAGTGGTGGGAGCATGCACTCTGCTTGCTCTTGCTTTCTTGCAGACAGTATTCTCATATTATCAATTGCGGCCAAATTGTGAACACCGGTTCACATAATTCTGTTTGCAGCATTTCATGTCTATCATGTACTGAAAGTGAAGGGCATGCTCTCTATTTAAACCCTACTTTCTTTAATTTTTTCAAACCGTAGAGTGAACACTTGTGTGTTTTCATTCGTGTTATTTCAGCTCTCATTTCTATGTAGATTGAGATTTGATATAATTTTGACCATGGGAAAAACTAGTGCAAATAGATATCAATATGAATCTATTACTTTTTATGGAATGTTTTTATTGATTGGAGATAGATAGTGATAATTTAGTTATATTATAATGTTGGATTTAAAAAGAACATTTTCAGTAAGAAAAAACAATGGATTCTTATTGAAAGTCATCTTGTATTGTATTGAATTAATATAATATAAGATCTTTTTTCATAAAAAAAAAAATGGATTCCTAACTACATCTACAATGGTCTTTTCCACCCCTAATTACCTTGTGTTTGTCAAATGAACATTAAACTTAAGATTGTCAATGAATTGTTCATCCGTAGTCAAATTACAGCAGCCTATTATCTTGCCTTGGTTGCTATCATAGAATGCCTATCATCGTAAAGACTGCTTTAATAAGTTAACCAAATACCAAGAAAGTAAAGAAACCCTTAAAGAAACCTATTACCTTGCCTTGATTGCTATCGTAGGATTCCTATCATCTTAAAAGCTTCTTAAAAGATAGAATCACAACAAGTGCACATCAATCTTACTGTAATAATGATGGAAACTTCTTGGTTCCACTGGGCATGCGAAAACTGTTAGTGCAAAATCACAGCACCCCCAAATGAGTAGTCAGATCTGCTTTTCTAAGGCAGAGTCATTTGGTGTGATTTTCACAACATTGAGTCTTCCCCAAAATGTGGGACTTTGCAAATGGGAAAACTCTCCAGATTAAAGGTTGGTTCCTATTCCTCTGTTTTGGTGCATGTGTGAAAATTTCCAGAGGGCCTATTCCTAAACCTAATCTAAGTTCTACCAAGGAGACATAGATAAAAGGAATGCAGGAAATCAACTAATCTATAAGGTGGTGCACCAAAGGAATGATGAACATTTATTTTGTTGATAGACACAAACCAACAAAATACATACAATAACCAAGCACAGATAACAAAACCTATAATGAAAGATCAGATGAAAGCAAAAGAAACAAGAAAGGATCTAAAATCGATCACAGGTGTGTTTTATTGCTCTTCAGATTTATACAATGCATTACAAAGTGGCCAAAAGGAAAAAAACATATTACAGTCTAGTGGAAGGTCTAAAACTCGACGAGTTCCTTTTCCAGAAGAAAAGGGGAGCCTGCAAAACAGAAAAATGGCCAGCCCTTTGCAATGAGTCTTAACCCAACATTTATAGATTCAATCAGAAAGATAAAAGAGAGAGAGAAGCGGGAAAAGAAGGTCAAAGCTCAACCACTGATGTTAATGCCTCCTACAAAATCTGCCCCCAAATCTGCCTTGATTACATCGATCACTAGTTTGGTGCCTTGAAGGAGGAAACGACAGAGCAAATCGAATCTGATCTAGTTGTTGATGCAGATAGATCCTGCATTAATGGCCCTAAAGATGTTTTCTCCATTTCCCTTTACCTAACTCCCCAAAATTAAAGTTTCAAATCCCCATGGCATGGGTGAGGCCAAGATCTTTCCAACGGTGTCAAATTTGTAATATTTTGAGCCCTGATTTGAAAGATATGCCCCTTCAAAGTTTGTATCGGGTCCGTACAAAAGGGGGGAAAACCAGTTTAAAAAAATGGCCCCCCTTTTGACCTATGGGACACTTGGAGGGCTAGCGCTTGTCTTAAGGTGGCCTCTGTATTTTTCTCTTGGAATAGCGTGGGGCTAAAACGTGGCTTCCTATGTTGGCTCGCTCAATTTCTTTGTTTCTCGGCTAAGTTCTTTGCTTGACGGGGTCATATTCCTTGACCGGGGACATGCGGCAGTCTGGTGCTTATTTGAGAACCCTCTCTCAATTCGATCCTTGAATTAGCATCATTGGACACTTGGCACTCTCCGCCGATCTGCCACCATGCATTGAATATTCAACTCGACTTTATCCCCTTTTCGAGACTGGATGCGTGGAGGATTTGCGCTTGTTGAAACTCCCGATCAAAATTTTTCCCTTAGAGGAGTGTCTTTGCAAGTCTTTGGACTTTTCAATGACCTCTCGCTTCCTTTTCGGGCCTAGGGCTATGAGGTGAACTCACACTCGTTTGAGTCTCTTCTTTTAGATCTACCCCTAGATATGCGCTACTCTGACACGTGGCTCTCTCTGCCAGAACTTCTATACTTAACCTTTTTTTGAGGCCCGCCCTGTCCACCTTTTGACATTTGTTGACCATTTTCTATGTGGAGGACTGGCGCGAGTTTGAGTCCTCTCCTTTGGCTCCCGTCTTGGATTTGTGCCAAGCCGACACCTGGCACCTTCCTGTCTAGCCAGAGAATTTTCAAGGGTCACCTAACTTTTGGGGTTCTAGATGTGTGGGCGTGGCGCTCGTTTGAGATTCTTTTCTTAGACTCGCCATTGGAGAAACCCCACTTGGACATGTGGCTCTTTCCGCAACGTCCTCCATACTTAGCCTATTTCTGGACTTGTTCTGAACTGTTTTGAACCCGAGGACTTCACATCTTCGTCGTTTCTTCCCTCAATCGCTCCTAGCTCCTTTGACATTGTTCCTCCTCCTCTGACCTTGTTGTTCTATTTCCGAGCCTACCTGAAACCTATAGAATGGATTTAAGGCCTAGATACTCTACACAGATCCGTCTTCTGGATTTCTCCCACACAGGGTTGTTTGACCTTCGCAGGCCTCACCACTTCCATTATAGAGTCCCCTCTATAATTTGTTTACATGATCTTAACGTGATTTCTTAGGTATTTTTAGTGCGAGGTCATTTTGATCCAATATTTTTCCATGGGAGAAAAATATGGATAACAGATTGCTTATTCATTATTTTTGTGGTTAGCACAAGGTTGTATAGATAATATATCATATCTAAGTATACATGCAATAAAAAAATGGATATTCTACCGGAAGAAATAAATAAAACAAGAGATATAAATCAACACCAGATTTAACGTGGTTCACCCAGTGTGGGCTACATCCACCAAGAAACAAGCCAATCTATTATCCAAAGCTTTTAGAAGATATACAATTGAAGATCTACAATCTTCCACACCTCTCAAATGTATAGTATTTTATTTCTCTCAAGCTTCTCCTTCTTCTCTAAGAATTCTCTCTCTCACAATTATTCTCACAATAATAATTAACACACCATCCTCTTACTTTTAAACCCTATCTTTTATGCTTATATAGGCATATACAAACTTAGGGCACTTAGGCATGCAATTACAATCAATAGATCTGATTTAATGCTAAAATTAGATCTAATTCTCGAGAGTTAAATAAAACACTCCCGCACAAGTAACTGACTCCGGTTATCCCTAACCAATGTCAATTCCTCCTTTCCTAACTGATGTCAGTCATAGGTGACTGATGTCGGTTCCTCCATAACCGATGTTGGTTATTGTATTTTCCTATAAGTTTCATATTTCATGCTAAACTGAAGTAATTAAGCTCCACAACTCAACAAAATCTCCCACTTAGAGCTAAATTACTACACCATAGTTGTACAACATCATTGTTGGATCTCGTACTTAGCTTTGTTTCTTCCTATTCAAGTCTCAAACTCGAAGACCGACAGAAGTGGAGTTTTGCTCCAACTTCTCTTTTTATAATGGCTTCGTTAGTATATCCCCAGTCACTTGTATGAATATTCTCCAGTTTTAGATGTCCATCCTCCAATACCTGTCATATGAAGTGATACCTCAATTGAATGTGTTTCATTCTAGAATGAAACGTTGAGTTATTTTCCAAATGAATTTAATTTTGACTATCACTAAACAATTTACAATCATCTTTCTCCTTTCCCAACTCTTCCGATGAACATGATCATACATATCATCTCTTTGCTAGCTTCTGTAGCTACAACATACTTTACCTCTCTAGTAGAAAAAATCCACAACCTTCTACAATCTCGAAATCGAACTAACTGCCGCCCTACCTACTGTGAAAAATATATCCAGTAGTGCTCCTTCTACCATCCATATCTCCATCCATATCTGAATCAACATAGCCCTATAAATAAATATCCGAACCTCCATAGCATAACTACATGCTATATGTCCCTCTCAAATACATGAGTATCCATTGGAATTGTTTCCAATTCTCTTTACCTAGATTGGCCATAGACCTACTCATAACTCCCACTGCCTATGCAATGTCTACTCTAGTACAAACCATAAACATACATGAGACTCCCAACTGCTGAAGCATATGGTACTTGTGTCATGTATTTTACCTCCTCATGTCATGAAGGACACTGATCTTTGATAAATTTGAAGTGTCCTGCCGTAGGTGTACTTACAGGTTTTGATTCTTGCATGTTAAACCTTACCAACACCTTATTGATATAAGTCTGTTGAGACAAATGCAATTTCTTGTTCTTATTGTTTCTATGTATTTGCATGCCAAGGATTCTTTTTACAGCTCATAAATCCTTCATAGTAAATGTGTGAGCTAGCTTTCCCTTAAGCTCACCAATGTCCTGCATACTAGATCCTGTAATAAGCATATCATCCGTATATAGTAACAAAATAATATAGCTCTCGTTTTCAAGCTTTTTGAAATAAACACAATGGTCAAATTCACATCTCAAATGACCATACTCATGCATGATGGTGAGAATATCTGCAACCTGAAAATCAATAGGGTAGTATTGGAGCTGAATTTGGTGGTTCAAGACCTGTTCACGAATGTAGTGACATTCGACCTCAATATGCTTTGTTCGTTCATGAAAAATAGGATTCTTCACAAGCTTCAACACACCTTGATTGTCGCAGTGAATGATGGGAGGTTTCTCTTCAGGAATCCCTATATCTGCAAGAATGCGACATAACCAAATCACTTCGCACACAGCTCCTCGTGTGGTGTGGTATTCAGCCTCAGTGGATGAGAGAGCAACAACAGTTTGCTTCTTGCTAATCCATGAGATAGGTCCAGATCTGAGATGAAAAACATACCCTGAAGTGGATTTCCTATCATCAACGGATCCTGCATAGTCTGAGTCTGTATATCCCTGTAAGAAGAACTGAGTGTTCTTCTGATACTCCAGACCAAAGTCAACTGTACCTCAGACATATCTCAACACATGCTTTGCTGCTATCCAATGACATTTCTTCGGCTCCTGCATAAATCTGGTGAGATAGCTCACTGCAAAGCAAAGATCTGGCTTGGTATAAGTCAAGTAAATGAGACTCCCCACAAGCTTCCTGTAGTGAGTGCCATCTACCTGTGGTGAATCCTGGAATCTAGATAATTGCAAACCTTTTTCCATAGGTGTGGACATTGGTTTACAATCTGACATTCCATACTTCTCCAGGAGTGTCTTGGCATATTTCATCTGGGAGACGAAGATATGATTCTTCTTCTGCCATATCTCTAAGCCAAGACAGTAGTGAAGTAGCCCCAAATCAGTCATGTCGAAGGATTTCTTCAGATCATTCTTTACATCATCCACAAGATTGTCAGAACTTCCTGTGATCACAAGATCATCTACGTACAAAACTAGAATAACAATCTCTGTTCCTACCTTCTTGATATACAAATTTGTATATGAGGGGCTACGAGTGAATCCATGCTGCAATAGGTGATCATCAATTTTTATATACCATGCCCTAGGTGCTTGTTTGAGTCCATAAAGTGACCTTATCAGATGACATACCTTGTGTGGTTGATGCTCATCTACAAACCCTTCAGGTTGGGCCATGTATACTTCTTCTTTTAGATCACCATTCAGAAAAGCACTCTTGACATCCATCTACTGAAGTTTCCATCCATTTTGTGCTGCCAGTGCATAGACAACTCTGATGGTTTTGATCTTCGCAGTGGGTGCAAAGGTCTCGTCATAGTCAATTCCTTCTTGCTGAGCATAACCCTTTGCAACAAGTCATGCTTTGTGTTTGTCGATTGAACCATCTACCTTATATTTTGTTTTGAAAATCCATTTGCAGCCAATGGATTTCTTACCTGGAGGTAGATCGACAAGTTCCCACGTCTGATTCTGAATTAGGGAATCATATTCAACATCCATAGCCTGTTTCCACTATGGTTGGTCTAATGCCTCACGAACAGTGTCAGGTTCGGTGCTATCAACAACTGAACTCATGAGTGCAAAATTTACCTCATGTCTGGCTTGACTTCGTGTTCTGACTCCCGTAGAAGTACCTAGAAGTGAGTTCAGGTGTGCATCCCTAATAGTATTCTGGACCCATTTCAGACGTTGGTGTTGTTGCTACTGATGTGAAGATGTGTTTTCCAGTGTGCCTAGATCAACGAACAAGTCTCCACTCAGCTCTTCTTCTCTCTGAGAAGAATCATCTTGCCCATCATCTGGATGTGTGAGCAATCTATGTGACGAGGTCGGTACTGGATCTCCATTGTGTGGTAGGGAGTCAAAGGATGACTCATCACACACCACATCTCGACTCTCGTAGATTTTCTTCATCTCAGGATCCATGAGACGATATGCCTTTGAGGTAGTACTATACCCCAAGAAAAGACATGGCAATGTCTTTGGATCGATCTTCTTCCTTTTCTCATCTGGAACATGCATATATGCAGTACAACCAAAAACTCTCAAATGATGGATAGAAGGTTTACGACCAGTCCATACCTCTTCCGGTGTCCTGTTCTGCAAGATCTTCGTGGGTGCCCGGTTGAGTAGATACACTACTGTCTGGACTGCTTCTGCCCAAAACTGATCCTCCAACTTGGCGGTGGAGAGCATACAACGAGCCATCTCCATGACAGTCCTGTTGTGTCACTCAGAAATCCCATTCTGTTGGGGAGTGTAGGGTGCAGTCAGATGTTGCTGAATGCCATGCTGCTTCAGGTATGCTAAGAACTTCTTTGATACAAATTCCCCCCTCGATCTGAGTGGAGGAGAAGGAGAGGCTTCCCAGACTGCCTGGTGGCTTGCTGGTAAAAGGTTTGGAAATTGGCAAATGCCTCACTCTTCTTCCGGAGAAAATATACCCACATTTTCCGTGAGTAATCATCAATGATGAGCTGGAAGTATTCAAAACCTTGGAAGCTAGCTGGCAGGGGTCCACACAGATCGGTGTGTACAACCTGAAGATGCTCTATAGAATGATAAGAGCTCTGTTTGAATGGACCTCTGTGTTGTTTTCCCGCAAGACATCCCGAGAAAACAGGTAAGGAATGGGAGAGTGGAGGAAGCCCTCTTACCATTTCCTTGGCACTGAGCTGATGCAGAGCCCCGGCAGAAAGATGACCATATCGAAAGTGCCATAGTGCAGTGGACTCCGCCGTTGAAGCAGAGAGAGCAATGTTAGATGAAGTGACCGCATCCAGTGTAAATAGACGGCCCTTCATAAATGCTCGAGCAATAACTGAGTCTCCCTGGGAAATGATGCAGGACTTGACCCCTTTCTCAACAAAGAATTCAACCTGCATTCGATGATTAAGAAGTTGACTCACAGACAAGAGATTTGAGGTCAAACCTGGAACATATAGCACCTTCGTGAGTGTACATCTTCGTGTCCCAAGAGGAATGATGACATCACCAATCCCCACCGCAATATACTCCTGATTATCTGCGATGGTGATCTGATCTCCAGTGGGCCAGTCACTCAGGGTATGGAACAACTTCTTATTGCTAGTCATGTGTTTGCTGGCACCCGAATCAATCAACCAGACACTTTCTGATGGCTGCGAAGTCTGCGAGACTAGGACAATGTCTGGATGAGTTGTGTCTGGAACCTCTTCATCGGAGGTGGCATCCTGCTGAGCAGCAATATGACCCTTCTACCTCTGATTACGAGCACACCATTGGGATTTCTTGGAATATCCTTGGCCAGAAGTGCTCTCTTCACCAGAGTTTCCATACTTGCGACCGTTGTAATAACAGTTCACAGTCGTGTGCGTATTCGTGGAGCAAATGTGGCACCATCGATCCACCTTGTTGTTCTGCTGCTTCTAGGGTGGCCGCTGAGAAGGTTGCTGCTGTGGATGCTGCTTCTGATTCTGGGGGCTGACTGCCCTTTCCGAGGCTTATGCTTTTGCCTCATGATGAGAGCCTTGTCTTCGAAGGCTTCTTGAACATTCTGAATGGCTTCTTCCTACTGGAGATAATTCACCAGTTTGGAAAAACTCACCTCCTATTGAGTGATGGTCAACGTGGTGATCAGTGTCTGAAACCGGGAAGGAAGAGCTCGCAAGGTGAGCGGGACTAGCAACTTGTCGTCCACCGGTTCACCGAGAGCAGAAAGTTCTGCGTAACTCAGCCACACACCGTAAGAAGGCTTCGAATGATTCGCCATCATACATACTCATTGTGTGAAGCTTTGTCTGAAGATACAACATCGTCATCAGATTCTTGGCTTCATAGATGGTACACAATGTGGCCCATGCCATAGAGGAAGTGGTTGCTTCCCGAATGTGAGGTTGAACCTCATCAGAAAGGCTCAGAGTGATAAGCATTAATGCTTTTGCATCGGCCTTTTCATACTTAGCCAACAGATCAACGTCTGTGGGAGGGGCGTCTTTGCCAGAAACGATCCCCCAAAGATCTTCAAACTGAAGAATCATCTGCATCTTGGTTTTCCATGCGGTGAAATTTGGCCCTTTGAGCAACTGGGCATCCGACAACAAAATGCGAGGTGCAGACATTTTCAAAAACTCAAAATTGTATTTTATTTATTTATTTTTCAAAAATGGTTACAATGCTTACTGAAGGAACCTATCATGAAGATGGGCTCTATAAGCTCGTGCAGTGAGACGCAGACACTCCTATGGGCATTCTACTTCGCATTCATCATCTGCATCATAGCCATGTTCAAGTTTTGCACGAATCTGTCGTGCTTGACATCAACGTTGAACCAAAAATACTCCAATAGTCCTCGGCACGCACCAATCTCATCAAAGAGAAAAATTCAAGGAAAAGGGATTGTAAGTTTGAAGCAGTGAATCACTCGTTAATGCCATACACCTATCCTCTTTCACCATTTGTTCATCAGTGTTTCAAAGGGTTCAAAGTTTTAATCAAGGTCAAAAATAGTCTATGCTTTCAATCACCAGGCTTTCATCTAGGACACTTGTCACTCATCAAGACTTGAAATTCTTTGAAATACTTTGAAATTTTCAAGATGTGGGGATTGCAATAGGAAATAACTGTCACTCACCAGTTCAATGCGTGAAATAGCTAATTCAAATATGGGAGAATGTCATTACCTTCCATGTGTCCTTTCAGGGCTTGATTAAGACTAATGGGAAATATATGAGAGTAGAGCTATGGTTTGTGATGAGTCATCATTTGACTCATTTCTACAGAAATAAGCCAGTCATTACTAACATCCTTTTATAGATTTCTCTCACGGTCAGATGATGAGCATGAGAATTATTCACACAAGAAAAATGAAAATCAAGGAGAATTTTTCGTTGATCTTAGTAATTTGGAATCAAATAATTATGCACATCAGCAGAAATTTCTGTCACAATGAAGTGGGTCCAAAGCACCATGAGGGACTCCCACCTAATTACTCTTCCGGACACTTCATCATAATTTAGAACAAGAAGATAGGAAAGAAATGCGGTAAATCTTTCACTCGTGAGTTAATGGTTGATAGCAATGAAAATGATACCGTTTATGAGGCACTTAGTTAAACCTTGGTGGAAGAAGGACATGGATGTTGAATATGACTCCTTGATCCAAAACCAAACATGGGAACTTTTCGATCTTCCTCGGTCAGGAAAGAAATCCATTCGCTAACAAGTGGATTTTCAAAACAAAATACAGGGTAGACAAATTTCATATCAAAAAGTACAAAGCATGGCTAGTTGCAAAGGGATATGCTCAGTAAAAAGGAATTGACTACGAGGAGACCTCTACACCCACTATGAAGATCAAAACCATCATAGTTTTATGTGCACTGATAGCAAAAAAAGGATGGAAACTTTAGCAGATGGACATCAAAAGTGTTTTCTATAATGGTGATCTCAAAGAAGAAGTATACATGGGTTTTCAGCCAGAAGGATTTATCGATGAGAATCATCCTAAACCTGCCATATGTTTGTCGTCTAATTAAGTCTCTTTTTGGACTTAAACAACACCCAAGGCATGGTACATTAGAATTAGATGATCACCTATTGCAACATGGATTCACTCGTAGCCCCTCTAATTTCAAATCTCTATATCAAATAGATAGACATAAATATTGACATTTTGGTTTTGTATGTGAATGGTCTTGTGATCATAGGAAGTTCAAATAATCTCATAGAAGATGTTAAAAATGATCTGAAGAAATCATTCGACATGAAAGATTTAGGGCTACTTCATTATTGTCTTGGCTTGAAGATATGACAGAATAAGAATCATATTTTTATCTCCCATATGAAATATGTCAAGACACTACTGAAAATTTATGACATGTTAGATTGTCAACTTATGTCCACTCCATTGGAGGAAGGTTTATAAATTTCTAGATTCCAGGATTCACCGCCTATGTAGATGGTACTCACTATAAATAGCTTGTTGGGAGTCTCATTTATTTGACTTCTACCAAACTAGATATGGTACTTTGTCAGTGAGCTTTCTTTCCAGATTCATGTAGGAGCCGAAGAAATGATCAATGGATAGTAATGAAGCATGTTTTGAGATATGTCTCGAGGTATAGTTGATTTACCAACACCTTTTGGAGTATCAGATGAACAATTTCTTGTTCTTCTTAAGGGATATACAGACTCAGACTATGCAGGATCCATTGATGACAGGAAATAAACTGTGAGGGTATATTTTTCATCTTGGGTCTCGACCTATCTCATGGATAATAGCAAGAAGCAAACTGTTGTTTCTCTCTCATCCACTGAGGAAATGAATATCACTGCTACATGAAGCTTTGTGTGCGAAGTAATTTGGTTACCACATTCTTGGCAGATATAACCATTCCTGAAGAATCAAACCTCCCATCATTCATTGCGATAATTAAGGTGTGTTGAAGCTTGTGAAGAAGACTCTTTTTCAACCTGAAACTAAGAAAGCTCCTTACCCTTGACTTTCATACCAAGGCAACCACTGCATATACATTACTGATTTTCAGGTCTTCTCACTCCAAATCACCTAGCGCATGAAGGAATCTAATTGACATCTTCACATCTAGTTGCTCTAAATTCAAAAAATGTAGTACAACTATACTCAATACAATACATATGGAAGTCATTTTAACAACAGGAGAAAATATTTCACCAAAGTCAATACATTATTTCTATGTAAATCCCTTTACTACAAGCCTTTCCTTGTATCTTTTTTGTCCACCCTCTTCTTCCTTGATATTGTAAACCCACTTGTTCTGTAATGTCCTCTTACTTGATGGAAACTTAACCAAATCCCAAGTCTAGTTTTGTTCCAAGGAGTCCATCTCCTCATCCATGTCATGCTCTCACTGCACGTGAGTCTTATCCTACATTTATTATTCAAAACTTTTTGTTTCACCATTATAAGTCAATAATAAATAAGATAGAGAAGGTGTAAATCTTTCTGGAGGTTTACTTACCTTTTCTGACCTTCTCACAAAATTTAGGGGTACTGGAGGCTCGTCCAGGACCTCCTAGACATTTTTTTATTTTGATAGTGGCCGACACTGGTCACCTATAACTGATGTTGATTCTGCTAAATGATGTCAGTTTAACTCTTCTATAACCGATACCGGTTCAGTTGATCGATACCAGTTAGGGGTCAACCGACACCAGTTACTGTGTTACCCTGTCAATATTATTTTTAAATCTGAGAGTTCATTTTCATTCGCAAACTTCTCAACCTGTTCATCCTTGGGTACCAAAATTTGATCCTTGTACATTATCTTTTCATTCCATTCAATATCACGACTCCTAATAATTTTATAATTCTCTAAATCCAAAAAATGGAATCCAAAATCACCAGATCCATAATCAATGAAAGTGAATCTCTTGGATTTTTCATCCAATTTTTTCCTATTTTCTTGATCAATATGCACAAAAGCTTTTGAACCAAAAAATTTAAGAAAAGAAAGATCTACCTCTTTTCCAGTCCAAGCTTCCTTTAGTATTCCTCCATCTAGTGAACTTGAAGGCCCACAGTTAATTAAATAAATCTTTGTATCAACTTCTTCTACCCAAAATTGCAAGGGCAATCCAACATGTATCCTCATACTTCTAGCACGTTCCATGATTGTCCTGTTCATTCTTTCTATAACACCATTCTCTTATGGTGTTCTTGGAACCATCCTTTCTCTACATATTTCATTCACTGAACAATAATCATTGAAAGTCTTGCTACAGTATTCACCACCATTGTCAAATCTAAGGCACTTTAACTTTTAATTTGATTCATTCTCAACAAGGGATTTCCATCTTTTAAAAGTATCAAAAAAATCATATTTACGTTTAATACAATAAACTCATACCTTTTTTAGTAGTATCATCAATGAATGTAACATAATACTAAGATCCTGTATGAGAAGCTACCTGGGCTGGTCCCCACACATCTGAGTGTACAAGCTCCAATTTTTTGTCCTATATCCCCAACTTTGAGAAATCTCACTCTCTTTTGCTTTCCAAAGATACAATACTCAGAGAAATCAAGATCTAAATATTTCAAATCTAATATCTTACCCTTAGCCTTTAAGATCTGCATTCCTTTTTGACTCATATGACCTAGCCAATTATGCCACATGCATGCATTTGAATCTGAAATAGATAATACAGAAAAGGAATCAGTAATACAGGTAGATAAATATAACGTTCCTACCTTCTTACCTCTTGCCTCAACAAAAGCACCCTTGGTGACTTTCTAAGAGTCTCCTGTAAAAGTAACCATGCAACCAGATTCACCTAGTTGCCTTGCAGAAATAAGATTCCTCCTAAGGCTTGGCACATGCCTCACATATTTCAATACCCATGTATTTTCATTCTACAATTTTAGATGAACTTCCCCTTTACAGTAATACTGCAAGGTTCATCATCACCCAAATAAACATGCCCAAAATTGCCCTGGACATAATTTCTGAAATAACCCTTATTAGGGGTTGCATGGAAAGAAGCTCCTGAATCTAAAACCCATGATTCAATTCTATTGTCCAAAGAAATAATAAGAGCATCTTGCATTACCTCTGATGAAGCAAGATTCACCTATTTACCTTTGTCTAGTTGTTGATTCTCTTTATCCTTTGACCAACAATCTTTCTTTGCATGTCCTTTCTTTCCACATTTCCAACAAGTAATTCCCTTACTTCTGGATTTAGATATGATTTCCCTTGACTTTGATTTCCCATTACTCTTGCTCTTGGATCTCTCCTTATACCTGTCCCTACTTTCTACATTCAAAGCGTTTCCAGATGATGTTTCCTTTGTACACTTCCTGTGAATTTCTTCATTCAAGATTATACTAACCACATCATCAAACTTCAAAATATTATTAGTAGATGTTGTATTACTAATAGCCATTAACAAGTTGTCCCAACTATCAGGGAAAGAACATAAGAATAAAATTTCTTTTACTTCATCATCAAACTGTATAGCAACTGATTTTGACGGATTTAAAATAGATCAGAAATCATTCAAATGACTAGAGGTAGATTCACCTTCATGCATCTTAGAACTAAATAGTTTCATCATCAAATAAACTTTATGTGAAGCGCTAGTTTTTTCATATAAATTAGCAAAAGATTTCATTAAGTCTACCATAGAAACCACTTCTATAATATTGGAACCCACGGATGCTGTCAGGCTCAATCTTATAGATCCCAAAGCCTTTCTGTCAAGAATCTTCCATTCTTCATCAGTCATCTTCGTAGGTCTAGACTTCTCATCCAATGGTAAGTACAAATCTCTTTGATACAGATAATCCTCAATCTGCATCTTCCATAATTGATAATTTCGGCCGTCAAATTTCTCTACCTTGTACTTATTATATTTTTCCATTGTTGTAGCTCCCACACAATCAGAAAACCCTCTATGAGTAAATCTGTCAACACACAAAACCCTCAAACAAAGCTGTGATACCAGTTGTTAGGTTTAGCACACCCGTTGTACATACAATATATTAGATGTAAGCATACATGCAAATAAAAGTAGATATTCTACCATAAGCAATATACAAAACAAGAGACATAAATCAACACCATATTTAACATGGTTCACCCAGTGTGGGCTACGTCCACCAAGAAATAAGTCAATCTATTATCCAAAGCTTTGACAAGATATACAATGAAGATTTACAATCTTCCACACCTCTCAAATTTTCAATACTTTCTTCCTTCAAGCTTTTTCTCTACCACCAAGAATTCTCTCTCACCAACCTTTTTCAAGTTCTTTCTAATTCTTGTTTATCATTACTTCTAAACCCTAGCTTTTGTGCTTATATAGTTTTTTATAGACTTAGGGCACTTAGCCATGTAATTATAATCAATAAATCTATTTTAATGATAAAAATACATATAATTCCCGAGAGTTAATTAAAAATTCGTCGCATAGGTAACCAACGCCGATTCTTCCTAACCATCGTCAGTTCCTACTTTCCCTTGACCAATGTCGATCTTCCCTAACCAATGTCGGTCTGCCCTTAACCGATGCCTGTTACTGTGTTTTCCAACAAGTTCCAATTGCATGCTAAAATGAAGTAATTGATCTCCACAACTCAACAAGATACATATGTATTTTGTCTTGCTACTGATGTTGGATATGACTCTTCAATGCATCTTGGAATTTATTTGATAATTGTACAAATCTTGTGTCCTCTACTATCCATGTAAAACATACATCTTCAATGCATCTTGAAATTTCTTTAGTGACTCCACAAACCCTCATATTTAACTATCAATATAAAATGAAACCTCCTTTTGGTGCAAGTTATAGTTTTATTAGACTATATGTTATATTATGGCAGAAAGAGCCCTCCCCAAAAAAATCTAAATGGTCTAACATAGGATTTTTTTTGTGGAATAGTCCAATCCATTTTACCATCCTGTTGGGGAAAACAACTAAAAAGCATCGTGTTAATATGGACAATCACCAATCACACGAGAATTAGCTTTACTTGTTATATAAGGGAGAAGACCATATAGTTGTGCACCTTAAATTTAGGTGTACGTAAATATATGTTGGTGTCTCATTAGCAAAAAATAATAATATCATAATGTAGTATATGATTGTGCCACATCACTATTTTTCCCTGCACGTGTTAATTTAAAGGGAAATGTAAATTTTGAATTTATTTAATACACAAATAATTGGTATAAAGCATTTGAAAAATATACCAATAGTTAAGTGCCCTATGTATCACATTGTGGTTGGCTCTTAAAATCCATCATTAATAGAAAGTGAACAAATATTGGTTGTTTTTTCAATAAGCTATGGAGAAATCATATCTACATGTTTTGGTACATGCAAGACTATGGGGTCCTTTTTGCCACCATCCAAACATGCATAAATTATTTATATTCATATGAATTTAAGTCAACCTGAGCTTAACACATGGCTTGGTGAAGGGTTTCTCATAAGTTAAAAAGGGAGAAAATAGTGTTAAACATATGTGCTAAGAGAAGAGTTGTATACCATTTCCATTCATAAAATGCTAGTGTATGTTATTAATTTATTGAGTTATTGATTTGTATTATGTTGCCCCAAGCGAGATTGATCCTTGAAGCTTGCCTTGTGTTAGAAATTTTCTCTTTGAAGCTTCGGGTCGTTGACTATTCACTAATCCCTTTGGATTACTAAAAAACTGTTATTGATTTATATTTATTAAAGTAGTCTATTAAGAGATTCTTTAATTTATTATTGTCATAATCATCAAAGTAGTAAACTCTAATGAGTCAATTTTGTAAATTATGAGTGATGTGATGAACAATTTTTTTCCTTAATTCAAACAATAATTAACATTATATCTATTTTTTAAATTTAATAAATTAGTTTGTAATTTTGTTTAAAAAATAATAAAAATAATATTTATAATTTTTTTACAAATATTTAAAAATTAAACTTAATATTTGACAAGACAAAGGATAGAGGATAAATGAGGTTTAAAGTCATTATAAATCAGTTCTAATTTTGTATGCTTCCCCACTGATAAAGTGAAATCGATGTCAGGATATTAATATATTATTATTTATCCACATGTTCCTTACAAATGTATAGTTGATGCACATGAGCAAGATTTTGATTAAATACAACCCCCACTCATTTGTCTTCAACTTGGGTAATGTTGTCGATACCAGAGATGGCAATGAACATGTTTGGTGATGTGGGCTCAATGCATGTTGGAATTGCTTCCACAAATCTAATAGTCTACAATTAATAAAAAAAAATCAATCCTTCCTAGGTTGGCAGGTCTGCTCCATAATTATTATGCCAATAGGGGTGAAGCCATATTAGAGGTGGCCCTTTCACTAACATAATTGTCAAATGGTTATAAGATACATATGTTTGTTTCCTTGCTATCTAGGTAAGATATACCTCTTTAGTATATCTTGGAATTTCTTTGATGACCTTATAAGCCTTACATACTATTGAAGTCATACATACTTCTTCAATGCATCTTGAAATTACCTAAATAACTCTATAAACCCTCATATTTTACTATGAGGCATAGCATAACATCTTTTTTTTCTATAAGTGCTAGTAATATTTGAATTGTGAATTAGATGGAAAGTGAAATCCAACATAGCATATACTTTTGCTACAAATGCTAGTAATTGTTTTAAAATCCGTTGGGGCCTTTCCAATCCTTTGCTTGGATGGCAGTAGGAATTTAAAGACCGAGCATGGTTCATTTGGACCAATCTTTGAGAAGGATTTGACCGGGTTTTACAATGCCTTGATCATGCACTTCTTTCACAGTAACCTTACTTTGATTTTGAAACGTAAGGATCCTTTGATATCAAGGTTTGGTTAGAATTACTTTTATCAGATTACCATCTGATCAAATTTAAGTTTGTTTGGCAAGGGGGCTCTCCCAAGGTACCCAAAACACAATTATTTGTTCATGTTTCTTTGTTGAGTCATCTAGGAGTGATCCCACTTATTGGCAAGATCTAGAATATGGCACCACATCCTCCTTTTGCTACCAATTGGACTTCATGGTGGGAGGCGACAATTCAACACACCACTAGGTTCCTCCTCCAATTTCATAAACAAGTGCCGATTTAGCTATACAAAAAGAATTCAAAAGGATCTCTTTGCTTCTTCAGTCCAATCCTTCCGAATATCAACTTCAAAGCCAAGTTGTTAGTATTCGGCACAAGCTTAAACTTATCGAATCTCATTTGGCCCTTTGTGTGTAGATTTGGTCGAGAATTCATTGGCTTAGGGTGGGAGATAAAGCCTCGAAAATATTTTTCAAATCCCTCCAGGCCAAGCATGCTCGTCAACAGATCAAATTTATTTATGATTCTCACCAATGGATTACTAAAATCCCAAAGATCATTGATGCTTTTTTCAAGCTCTATCTTATGGTTTTTCAAGTTCACAAGGATTCAATGGAGCATGCTACTATTTTGCAGAAATGTCTTGAAGTGGTACCTGGTAAAATTTTTGACAGAGATCATGTTCACTGCAACACCCCTCTCACCTTCGAGGAGATTCATGTAATTTTTTTGTCTTGCAAATGACAAGTCTCTGGGTCTGGATGGCTTCCCTAGCAATTTTTACAAAGTAACCTAGTCTTTTGTGGAACCTAATCTACTTCGGGTCTATAATGAAGCTCTCCAAATTTTCTCTCTTGGGAGTTTCATCAATCAAGGCAACATCAAGTTCATTCCCAAAGAAGGAAATTCTAGACAGATGAGTAATTGGCGGCCGATCACCCTGTTGAATGTTTCTTACAAGATTCTTGCTAAGGTGCTGGACCTCCACATTACAAATCTTCTTCCTAAGATCATTCAGCTTGAGAAAACTAGTTTTTTCAAACTCCGTTACATCCTAGACAATCTTATTCTTGTCTGGGAAGGAATAGAATGGGTGAGGGTGTCTTCGCAGAGTCCTCTCTTCCTCAAGATTGATTTTGAGAAAACTTATGATTGCATCGAATGACCCTTCATTCTTTCTATGCTTAAAGCCCTTGGTTTTGGTGATTTATTTCAATTGTTCGTTAGCACGCTATTTTCGAATGCTTCTTCTCGGCTCTCCATTAATGGTCACCAATCCACTGCCATCAGCCTTTTCCACTCTATCAGACATGGGTGCACTCTTGTGCCGGTGTTGTTTGTCTTAGGTATTGATGCCCTGGGTTACCTTATTGCTCAACAAGTGGCCCAAGGCCACATTCGGGGGATTGTTCTTTCAGATCATGCAACTCAACTTATCAACGGTAACTTTTCTAATGATTCATATATTAATCTTGCTGAGTTGGAGTAGAATGTTACTACGGTCTTTGAATGTCTTGACAATTTTTTCTTGGCTTCAGGTTCCAATATTCAAATGACTAAAATTTGGGATATCGACAGAGTTGTTTTCCTCTTTCAAACTGGTTGAAGGCCTACCCCTGGAAATGGATTATCCATGGAGAGAAATAAAAAATTTTGGGTATTCCATTTTCCTTTGACATTGACTCTACGAATTTTTGGAATTATGTTCTTAATAGGGTGGAGCAGAAAGTCACCAAATGGTCTTCCATTATCTCAGGCTAGTAAATTCCAAGTTTGAACCAAGATCCTTGCCACTACTCATGTTTATTATTTTGCATGTTGGTGTCCTTCTCACAATTCATTCAACGGGCTTGCCAAGTTGCTTTAGGATGTATAATGGTGTAAAATTTATGGTTCAACTAGTTTCCACAGAGTTTCCTAGGATGTTTGTTGGCTTCCATGTGATCAAGGTGGCATGGGGGTCATTGATCTTTATTGACAGAGTGTGGCCTTATGTGCCAAATGGTTTATCTAGTGTCTTTCGGTAAAGCATGCCTAGAAAATTCATTTGCATCATTGTATTGAATTTGGAGCCCCTTACAGAAAGAAGTGTTGATGCAATATTGGGTTGTATACTCTTATTATCACTTCAGATCCTGTCAAAATTACGGGTACCTTTTTCATAAAAAGTATTTGGAAATCCATCGATTAGGTGAAACCATTGATGTGGTGGATTGGCGATGGATTTTCCACAGGGATTTCTTTTAATTCATAGAATATTTTGTGGTCTCCTATCATCACTGAGGGTGATCTTCTGCTTGCTGAAACCCCAAGCATTAAAGTCATCTGGATCTTCCACAAGGGCATTCATACCATTCAGGATCTTATGAGTCACCGAGATTGGATTTGTTGGCCCAATGTCAAGATTAAATTCAATATGGAAAATTCAGACTTCCAGTCTATCTAAAAAATTCAGGAGCTCCTACCTGATGTTATGCTCCACAAGTTAGGGATCCAACCTCCTACAACTTGGTGGCGTGATTGACGATGGAATCGGGATCTTTTCTTCCTCTGATTACAACACTTGGACCATTTGTCAGTTGTTGAGTCCGCTCTCACTAGCCATTGATAAACTCAATGCTCGGTGGGGCATTCATACCATTCATGATCTTGTGAGTCACCGAGATTGGATTTCTTGGCCTGAGCTCAAGATAAAATTCAATCTTGCCTATTCGGACCTCCAGTCTATCTAAAAAATTTAGGAGCTCCTACCTGATGTTATGCTCCATAAGTTGGGGCTCCAACCTTTTATAACTTGGTGGCGTGATTGGTGGTAGAATCAGGATTTTTCCTTCCTCCGATACAACACTTGAACCATTTATCAGTTGTTGAGTCCGCTCTCGCCGGCCATTGATAAACTCAATGCTCGATGGGGGTTACAATCTAAACAGTCCACTTGGCTTTGCCGACTTTCCCGTACCTAGAACTCTCTTCTTGAGCCTAAAGTTAACCCCTTTCTTTGGTGTCTTGTTTACCAAGGCTTGCCTATGGGTGAAATAATTAGTCATATTGGCCTCTTTAATACTAACTTTCCTTTTTTCTCTCACCTCGAGTCATTCAAACACCTTTTCTGGTCATGTCCCCATTCTTAATCTATATGGAGGTGGATCCATTCTTTATTTCAACCCTATCACCCTGAATTCTTCTCATGGCATCTGGCCTTATTTAGATACTTCATTCCTTAGCCCCGTTATATTGATATGCTTTAGCATTTGTTTTGTGCATGTATATTTGGTTTCATATCTGGAAAACTCGCAATGCTTTATTTTTCAAGCATGATCAATCAGCTATTTACTTTTCCACTAATGAAAAGGTGATTATTCTATCTACTATTCACATATAGATTCAAGCTCAATCCACCAAGGTCATCTTGGAGTTTTCTCATCTACAAGAGCTTCTTGATCATTGGGAGAGTGCACCATGCACTATGAGTCTGGTTCCGCCGGATCCTCAATTGCTATCACCTCGGCCTTTGCCACCCCAACAGTCGCCTCCTATGGGACCATGTCGAAGAATCCGCTCACGTAGCCACCATTCCACCTCCCCTCGGATCTGACCTTCAACCCCGTCCTCCTCTGGGATGGGATGGAGCTTGCTCCCGTGGGGAAAATTTGTTTCTAGCTCTCCACGATGGGGTTCTCCACCATCGGCAATGCAAACCATTGCAGGATAGTCACCCCTAGTTGGGGAATTATGGTTCCATTGAAAATGCAGTATCCTGATCATGACGATTAGCAGGTGGATCCTCCTTTGAATGATCCTAACAGTGGAACTTTCATCCCGCCTCAAGATAATCCTCCCCCTCCTCTTTGTGTGGAAGCATGTGCTTGATGGTGGTGTTTTTTTATGCTATTTGGTTTCCCTGTGGGTGTTTTAATGTAGCCCTTGTGGTGTTTTCTGTTGTGTTGGTGCCCTTGTGGCATTTTTTGGGACCATGTGTTATCCGGTCACCCTTACTATGTAACTCTCTATTATTTTAATTAATATAAAGGATAGTTCCAATAGTAAAATCCCTCATGCTAAAAATACCACACTTGGAAAAGGCCAAGAAACGTTTTATGTTGACCACTACTAATAAAATATTTCTGTTTCGGCATTTATTAGGTTAAATATCTTACATTTTATTTTAAAATGGATATTCAAAACATGGACATAAAAGTTCCCAAATGATGGTGGATCTAGTCTCATTATGGGTTATGGTTTTTGTGTTATGTTAGGCGAGGAAATGGTGGTAGTGGCCTTGATTTTGACTTTGGCACTGGTGCTAGTTCGAGCATTAGAGCATGTGTAAAGCTAAAGGCCACAACCTTTGTTAGCATCATCTCATCCTCTATCAAAATGGGAGATGGATCAATGACAACTTGATCACAATCAGAAGACTATGGACATGTAAATAGATGGAGCAATTTGAAAAACAATATTCTTTCACCACAGAAGCGTGGACACTTGACTCAATCTACCATAGAAACATCATGTGGCTTCTTAGATGATGCACTAGTAGGAGGTTGAATCTTTTGATGTACGAATGCATTCCCAACCATAATCTACCAACGGAATTTTACACTCTCACTTCTAAAACCATTTCCCCCAGTCTCATTTAAAATCCCTTGAAATTATAGTGATTTTTTTTTACTTATTTTGGGGTGTAGTGTGGGGTTTCTACTTTGATGAGGTTTTGAACATATTTGATAGCAAATACCAAATGAGATTCAAACTTGAGATGGGATTGTGAGGAAAAGCCTTATCTAAATGGGTTAAGAGGATGCAACGTGGGTTGTGTCAATATGTGTCCAATTTGATCAACTCACATGTGCTAGCATGCTACCAACCTATGCAAAAAATGGACCTAGAAGACGAGGAGGTGGTGGCGGCCTTAGTTTTGGTTCTAACACTAGTGCTAGTTTGGGAATCAGGTAGAGGAGATGGTGTTTTGGGGGTAGTGCCTCCTTTTTAGGGTTTTAGTGGCATCCCAAACTACCTTCTAATACCCAAAAACTATTAATATATAGACATAGTAAGTAGTTACGGTGCCATAAGAGTCCTCTGGAACAATATTCATTTGTATGTTAATGTTGCTAAGTATATAGTTGTTTTTAGATACAAAACGAGACCTTGTTCCAAAGACACATAAAGTCTCTAGGGAAGTGAAGCCAAACCCTTTTCCATAGGCACATCAAACCTTAAGAAAATTGGTTTGGTATGTATATAATATTTCTTGTTTTTCGGGATTACATACTATAAGTTTGATTGAGAGAGAGAGAGAGAGAGATGCAATTCTCGAGTGGGGTTGAAAAAATTAACATGATTTGGAGAGTATGGTGCAAGGAAACCTCTTGCATGTTTTCCTCTCAAAGCAAAGCACATTACACACGTCAATGGAGTGTTATGGAACTTCACATTTAGAGGGGAAATTGATCCCCATTAACGTTAATATTTGTTTTTTTTTCTAATGATGTATGTTTTTATTTTATTTACTTAATCAATCATAATCTGGTGTATATGTATTATTTCTAGATTGGGGTTTATTAGTGTGAAATAAAATTGGAACACATTCTTATTGGTGCAAGTTCTACATTTATTAATGTAACATGACACCACATTTTGGTGCAAGTTCTACATTTATTAGCCGACAGGCTATATTATGGGAGAAAGAGCCCTCCCCAAAAAATATCTAAATGGTCTCACGCAAGAATTTTTTTGTGGAATTGTCTAATTAATTTTACCATCCATTAGGGAAAATTAACTAAAATGCATCGCATTATGATGGAAAACCACCAATCACACGAGAATTAGATTTTCTTGTTATATAGGGGAGATGACCGTATAACTATGCACCTTAACTTTAGGGGTCCGTAAATATATGTTGGTGTCTCATTAGCAAAAAAAATAATGTCATAATGTAGTATTTGACTGTGCCACATCACTATTTTCCCTTGCACACATTTATTTAAAGGGGAAAAGTAAATTTTGAATTGATTTAGTACACAAATAATTGGTATAAAGCATTTGAAATATATACCACTAAGTGAGTGTCCTATGTCTCACATTGTGGATGGCTCTTAAAAAGCATCATTAATAAAAAGTGAACAACTATTGGTTGTTTTTTCAATCAGCTATGGAGAAAACGAATGTACACGATTTTGGTACATGCAAGACTATAGGGTCCTTGATCCCACTATCCACACATACATTTTATTTTTATTCATAAGATTTTAAGTCAACCTGAGCTTAGCACTTGGCTTGGTGAAGGATGTCTCATAAGTTAAAAAGAGATAATACTTTGTAAAACGTATGTGCCAAGAGAAGAGTGGTATGTACCATTTCCATTCTATAAATGATAGTGTATGTGATTAGTTTATTAAGTTATTTATTTGTATCATGTTGCTTTGAGCGAGATTGATCCTTGAATTTTGTCTTGTGTTAGAGCTTCGCTCTTTGAAGCTCAAGGTCGCTGGGTATTCACCAATCCCTCTAGATTACTAGAAAAGGTTTATTGATTTGTATTTATTAAAATAGTCTATTAAGAGATTTTGTTGTTTATTATTGTCATAATCATCAAAGTAGCAAAATCTAATGAGTCAAATTTGTAAATTTTGAGTGATGCGACGAAGATATTTTTTCCTTAATTCAAACAATATTTAACATTATATCTGTTTTTTTAATTTACTAATGGGTTTTTAATTTTGTTTTAAAAATAATTTAAAAAGATTAGTAATTTTCTTACAAATATCTATATTGTAGACTTAATATTTGACAAGACAAAGGATAGAGGAAAAAGGAGGCTCAAAGTCATTATAAATTGGTTCTAATTTTGTATGCTTCCCCATTGATAAAGTTAAATCGATGATAGGATATTAATATATATTTTTATTTCTCCATGTTCCCTGCGGATGTATAGTTGATGCACATGAGCAAGAGTTTGATCAAATACAAACCCCATTCCTATGTCTTCAACTTGAGTGATGTTGTCGACACTAGCGGTGGCGATGCGGGCTCGATGCATGTTCGAATTGCTTCCACGAATCTTAGAATAGTCTACATTTAATCAAAAAATCAATTCTGCCTAGGTTGGCAGGTCTGCTCCATAATAATATTTTATGATTTTTGTGCTAATAGGGGTGAATTCGGATTGGACGTGGCCCTTTCAGTAACGTAATAGTCGATTGGTTACAGAATATATATGTCTGTTGCCTTACTATCTAGGTAAGATATGCCTTTTTAGTATATCTTGGAATTGCTTCGAGGACCTTATAAGCCTTACATACTACTACATACTTCTTCAATACATCTTGAAATTTCCTAAATAACTCTATAAACCCTCATATTTTACTATGAGTCATAACATAACATCTCCTTTTGCTATAAGTGCTAGTAGTATTTGAAGTGAGAATTTGATGGAAAGTGAAAACCAACACAACATCTCCTTTTGCTACAAGTGCTAGTAATATTTGAAGAGCGAAATGGATGGAGAATGAGATGTAATTGACAAAATGGATATAGTGTGAAGTATGAACGCAGAGTATAACCATGCATTGACTGGCACAATTCATTTTTTAATAGCAATTTGTGGAAATTTATGAGTGGACTCCATCTTCCTTAAGTTTATAAATTATGCCATCGTGCGTGTCAAATCATGGAATTGAAACATTTATTTTAACTGCCTTTTTATTTTTTTATAAGAATTTGTGGAAAATTCGTGATTGAAGGCATCCATCCAAGTCGAGGGAAGCATATAAAACTGGTATCATACTCGTCAAACCATTCATTGATAATTATTTTTGAAATGACTCGTGTGTGAATTCCATTCAAGTCTCATGAAGCGTGATGTGTTAAAAATCTTATGTATTTTTGGTCACGTCAAAGTGATTGGAATGAAACTTCTCAGCCCTTGATAAGTTAGTTCGATTCCCTTTCTATTTCTTGTCTTGTACTACAGATCAGATCATGTGTATAGACTACATTGGTTTTTGTACCGAAGTGGTTCTTATTTTATGTTTTTTTAGCAGTTTTGCGAGTAATTTTAGGAGTATTTTAAGTAAGAGTAGTCTCAGGGTATAATTTTTTTTAGAGTATGCAATAATTTTTTATGAGATATATGTAAAATTATCATATTTTAATTTACAATAAAACAATTGAAACATTGAATAATTTACATTTGGTAATATTTCTTCTTAAAATATAGATGTATGGGAAGTTTCCATCACCTCCTTTTAATCACTCCCCTAAGCTTTTCATGGGGTCACCTTGAACCCTCCATTATACCTCTGCCTAAATTTAATATTAAGGAGTGGGAATCCATCTATTCCATTATAAGGGCAGCCATCCATTCCAATTCATCCATTCCTTTCTTTTGAATTTTAAAAATAGAAAAAGATGTGTGTTCTTAAGGTAGGGGTTTTCAATGGTTTGAACAACTAAAAAACGCACAAAAAAGGTGAAGAAACAAGCATATCATCTCATGTGCATTCAAACATTTTCATTGTCCCAGACTCCCTATGTGTTGAAAGGCCATAAGCTTATGTATCGCATGTAGTTTCTCTTGGAGTTTGTCTTTCTTTCGAGCTTCACTCTTTGAAGCTCCAAGTCATTGGGTATTCACTCATCCCTCTCGATTACCAAACAACTATTAAGAGATTCTTTAGTTTATTACTATCATAATCATCATAATAACATAATCTAATGAGTCAAACTTGTAATTTACGAGTGATGTGATGAACATTATTTTTTAATTAATTCAAACAATATTTAACATTCTATCTTTTTTTTATATTTAGTAATTGATTTTCAATTTTGTTTAAAAATAAATAAGAAATCATATTAATAATTTTCTTACAAATATATTATATTATATAATGTAAACTTGATATTTGACAAGCCAAAGGATAGAGGATAAAGGAGGTTCAAAGTCATTACATGTGAGTTCTACTTTCATATGCTTTCCCATCAATAAAGTGAAATTGATAACATTATATTAATATATTATTATTGCTCTATGTTCCCTACATACATATGGTTGATGCACATGAGCAAAAGTTGGATCAAATACGATCCTCATTTCTCCGTCTTTTAATTTGAGTGATTTCATTGACATTAGCGGTAGTGATAGACATGCTTGGTGATGCAGGCTTGGTGCATGTGGAATCGCTTCCATGACCTTAACAATTCACATTCAATCAAAAAATCAATCCCGCCTAGGTTGACTTCCCTAGGTCATGATAAATGGTAATATATGATGTCCTTGTGCCAATAGGGGTGAAGGCACACTAGAAGTGACTCTCTCACTAACATAATGATGGATTGATTGAAAGATTCCTATGTTTGTTACCTTGCTACCTAGGTAGGATATGCCTCTCTAGGACATATTGGAATTGTTTCTATGACCCCACAAATCTTACATGTTGTACTACCACGATAGACATACCTCTTCAATGTCTCTTGAAATTACTTCAACAATTTTATAGCCCTCCATATCTTATTATTGGCGTAGCATTAAATCTTCTTTATTTGTAGAGCGAATAGCATAGTAGTTGAAACCCAATTGACAAAAAGGACACACTCTGAAGTATGAACGCATGGTTTAACGTTGCATTCGGAGACCGGATAAATCACATCCCTGCCATTTCATTTTTTAATACTAGCAATCGCATGTGTACAATGCAATGTGAACGCCGAACAATATTTGTTACAACCTGATCATAAATCGAACCTTGCTTCCACTTATTTTGCACAGATTTGTAATGCTTCATCTATATTCCTACACTTACAAAATCAATAATTATCCCTCTAAATCAAATAACATATACCATTCGGCATTCACATTGCACATAAGATAGCTATAATTTAAGATCTAATTTATTTTCCAACAACTCCAGCGTTATCAAATGAGACACTTGTGTAAGTCTCAAGCTTGCCAAGTATGACAGCAACCATGAGTTGTTTGTCCATATCGTTAGCACCAACCAAAGGCATCTAGGGTATTGTGTTTTCAAAAGAGGATGGAGTAGGTCCATTGTTGCCAACTGAAGCAAAAATAATTACACCCCCTTCAATTGCCTTAAATGTTGTGATGCCCCTGAGAATCTTACTGTGTTTGGGCATGTTTCCGTATCACAACAAAATGCAAGGAAAAACACGTGATTGTTATTTATGCTTCCCAAAATGAAATTTCTTAATAAAGTTTCACAAACTGTGGCACTGCTAGCAATAGTCATCTTACTAATGTTATTCTCTTGCATTTGTATGGATCAATTGGTATTTTGCTAATCTTCTTTGAACCCAAAATCACCAGGCAAACATGTTTCATGTGTTGAATCGTACTGATGTGGAAAAGATTGGCTGAGAGGAATGGAATTGGGTTGATTACAATGATGATAATATGAAAATTTGCAAGTAAACATGTCGAGCTATCAATGCTCTAAGGACACAACATTTATGTCCCCTTGCAGAGAAGATAGCTACAATATAAGATCTAATTACTTTTCCAACAACTACAACCTTATCAAATGAGACACTTGTGTAGGTCTCAAGGTTGCCAAGTATGACAACAACCGGGAATTGTTTGTCCATATTGTTGGCACCAACCATAGGCATCTAGGGTGTAGAGTTTTAATAGAGGATGGGATGGGTCCATTGTTGCCAACTGAAGCAAAAACAATTATGCCACTCTCCATTGCCTTAAATGTTGTGATGCTCTATGAATCCTAGCATGTTTGGGCATGTTTCTGTGTCGCAGCGAAATGTAAGAAAAAATACATAATTCGAGTCAAAGAAATGTAGAATATTTTCATTTTATGTATGCTTTGAACATCTCTTATCTAACCCCTCACATCGTTAGTTATCAAATTTTAACTTTATTTTCAAAAATATAAATGACACATACACACATAAGATTTTTAACTACAATGTGAACAAAAAATGAGAGCCTTTCTCATAGAGAAGCTTCATCCAAGTAAATCTAAATGTAAATGAAAAACATTTAATTTATAAAGTGAGAGTTTGTGCCCTTTCCTATGATGGCATGGTGATAGTTGTCAATGCATGCCCTCAATATCTGGAACACTAACTCCCCCCTTTGCCATTTTACTCGGCAAATGCTCCTTGTAAACACAAATTTCTTCTATTGTTTTTATAAATGGCATGAATGATGGTATCTCTCAGATGGGTTCGTTTTTTGTCAAATTGACTCCCTACTTGTCATATCCACTCCCTCCTCTAATGTTTTCCTCTGCGAAATTATCGTTGTAGATGTCCATTTCTTCTATTGTTTTTATTTTCCTACAGAAGTAAGAGACCCCTTTCCTTTTTTGTAAATACTGAAACACATTTAGAAACTGACAACTGGATTCAAAACCTCCGGAGGAATGTAAAAGCTTATTGGTACAGACTGGAACCTTACAGGACGCTTGCACTTTGTTGGAGTAGAAGGACAATTTTCAGTTTTCCCCTTAGGTTTGGGTGTGAGGAACGTCTTCTCTTGTAGTTGGTTCTCAACCAGCATCAAACCCAGCATCATAGCGGAGGGTGAAGCAGGAGGAGAAGAAGTTAATGAAGAAATAGCAGCAGAGAACGCAGATTCAGCCATGACTAGGCTCATAAACCACCTATGATTCTGCACGGGAAACGAGAAAAGATGATTCAGGCTACAGAAAAATGAACTGACTTGAAAACGAAAATTGGGTGAGGATTTTATAGAACGAATTCATTACCTTGTTATGCCAAAAATGCAATGATCATCAAAATTGAAATTGGGTGAAGGCGCTTCGAGCTGTAGAATTTCGTCGCCGTCTGAGGTATGCCAAATGCGATGGCAATCAGAAATTTAAATCAGGAATTTGTTAGGGGACTACATCAATTGGTGAACATGTAAGAATAGATGAGCACTTATTGACATTTTTTATCGCAGACTGGACCGTCAGACGAGTGAGCAACTTCCCGTGGGAGTAATCATCGATGAACTCGGAGCCCAAAACCACATTTTTTGCTGATATTTTTTCTCGTTTGGTCAGTGTACATCCGAACCATCTTCCACCATTCGCTCACAGAGGGAGAAGGAGACCTGGTTTCCGAGATGGAAAGCAAGAAATCCTTTATTATTAGCTTGTTGTTGGGGTTCCAGTCGCCATACCAGATAACATGGATGGTAATGTCGCCAGTCAGCACAGGGCCCACATGGCACTTGACATAAACCAGATCAGAAGGGCCAATTTTTTTGAAAAAACGTCCAAAGGGTCGAAAATTTGAAAAAACGTCCAGACAGCCGTAAAAACGTCAAATTTAACCCAGTTGTAGAAACGTCCGCAAGGACCTTTCCCATAGGGGGAACGCCTTCGGCGTAATTATAAGGGGCTTGCTGTTAAGTTGATAGATTTCTAAAACTAGTGGTATTTGTACCAAAGCAGTTTGTATAATTGATCCATACACATGAATATTGAATGTACATCTTTCGAGAAAACATGTATCTCAAGTTGTGCCTAAATTGAAAGGGAGGAATGTAAAAATCCATAAATGAGCAATGATGTCGAGCATTTTTTGGGCTACCATGGAATTTGAAACTATGTTATCTATCAAAAATGTTCTTTCATTATGTTTTGATGCATTTGCATATCCTATTTTGATTCAATAAAGAAATATACACAAATCAATTTGGGAATGAAACAACCCCACCTCGATCTGGAAAAATACAGATTATTCACCCAACAAAATGTTCTCCACAATCCCACATACTTCAACTGTAAGATATCCATCTTTTTTTGAATGTGACAATATATTTACCAAAGAACCAAAGAATGAAATAATGCAGACATAATCCCTCACAAAAAATGCTCAATTGACCATGAGTTGGCCGGGGTAGTTGAAGAAGTTGATTCCACTCGATGTCAATGGCAGGCTGCTCATTTTCGCAAGTAGTTCTTCAAACAAATTTCCTTCATTTTTTAGTCAACATTATCGCTCTTCAATATTCACAGGCATTGCCTCTCGTTCCCTCTTTTTATTTAAATTCTCTCTTTTTACGCCACTGGATAAACGTTTCTTCTTCGAGATTTTAGAATTTGATGTTAGAAGACGAGAAAATTCCCATCCCTAGCACAGTTTCGTTACAAATGAAGGGCTCCGAGATCGAACCATAATCGGCAGAATCACCGAGCAAAATATAACCACAAATATAAGTGGTGGGTTCAAAAGATTGAGCACACCGCTTGAAAAGATTGAGCTCACCGCTTGAAAAGAGTGAGGAGGGGAACAAAATAAATTTGTAAGCAAACCATTTTATATAATCTATTTTTACAATTAAAAAACAAATATAAACCTTTCTTAAACAACAAAAATACAAGTGAAATGTTTGGAGAATGAAAAGTTCTCTCGAATTTCCTATTACAGAATCAAAGGTCATACTTTATATTTATAATTAAAAATACATAAAATTCAAGGACGTTTCTTAAGAGCTGAGATACGAGTGTGACAGAGAATAGGAAGCAGCATTTGTCGAAAATACTTTGGTCGTTCGTATTGCAAAGCTGCAAGATGAGCTATGTACGGAGTTTTCAAATTGAATTCGAGGTTCCGGAAGAAGCAAGAGGACTAGTGATAGGGGAAGGAGGGAGAACCATCAAAAAATTTCAACAATCTCAAGGGATCTCTTCAGCAAGGCTGCTGCCCTCTGGAGATTTTCAAATTCGCGGCGATTCCAGAGAAGCCGTGGAAAGAGTCGTTACTACCGTTACACAATTGATCGACGGCATTGTTGTGAGCAAATTCTCTGGACATTTTCCTGAATTTTACCGCATTTGTTTCTGTAAATCTGTCGAGAAGCCCCTACTTGCAGTTGACAAAGTCTCTTTCGAAAAATATACTAGTGAAATTTCATTTGTTTACTGAACACGGTACACAATATTTCTGTTTCAAGCGCGGGGAAGCGATCAGATCAGACTCTGCTTCTTCTTCTTCTGCTGATGGAAATAATAATCTGGCAGCTGAATTTTCCAGTTTGGTTAGGGATTTGAATCTTGGAGTTCAGTCGACCTATTTAAAAAATATTAAAAAGTAAAAACGTCCATAAAAATTGTTAAACAGCAAAAACGTCCAGACAGCCGTCAAACTGTCAAATTTAAGGCAGTCGCAGAAACGTCCGCAAGTGCCTTTCCCATAGAGGGAACGCCTTCGGCGTAATTAATTTGTGGAAATTTATGAGTGGACTCCATTTTCCTAAAGCTTATAATATCTGCCATCGTGCGTCTCAATGGATTGAAACATTTAATTAAATCGGCTTTTCATTTTTTTAATAATAATTTGTGGAAATTTCGTGACTGAAGGAATCCATCCAAGTCCGAGTCTCATGAGGCTTTTGAAGTGTTAAAATTCTTATTTATTTTTGGTTGAAGTGATTGGATTGAAACTTCTCAGCCCTTAATAAGTTGCTGGCTTCCCTTGCTGGATTCCTGTATTTTTAGACTGAAAGGAAACCTTCAGATCCTTTCTACTAACTGTAGCATTTGTTGGTATTAGTGTACAGTAAATTGATTTTTTTAAAGCTAGTTAAAAACAGAAAAAGATGTCTGTTCCTAAGATAGGGGTTTCTCAATGGCTTGAACAAATAAAAGATACACAGAAACATGGAGAAGAACAAGACATGACATCTCATGTGCATCCAAACATTTTCACTGTTCCAGAGTCGCTGCGTGTCGAAAGGCCAGAAGCATACATACCACAGGTAGTTTCTCTTGGACCTTACCATCATCTTAAACTTGAGCTGTATGAATCTGAAAGATATAAATCAAGGCTTACTATCCAGATTGAAAAAAGAGCAAAGCAGGGGCCTTTTGAGGGTTTGGTTAAAGAGACAATTAGCATGGCAGGGGAGATTAGGAACAGCTACAATGATCACATTGACTGTGGAGATGAAGTATTAGGGTGGATGATGGCTCGAGATGCTGTGTTTACTCTGGAGTTTATTGGTTGTTATGACCATTATGAAAGACCTAGACTTCAACAGGCAAACCCTTATTTTCAGAGCATGGATGCAGTATTTAATCCAGAAAGGAAGAGCCCTTCGTTCTTCCCACTTCAGGCTGATATATTTAAGCTGGAGAACCAATTCCCACTTTTCATTCTAAAGAAAGTTCTTGAATGGCAGACTGGATCAGAAGTTCAAGCATCGGACAGGCTTAAAATGACAATTTCAAGTGCCTGTAAGAAATTCTCTCATTTCATTCATATTGGGGATTCTTATCGTTCCATTACACTTGCACGCTATGCTAATCAGCTGGACGAAAATGCATATATTGGAATGTTTTTACACTTTCGTCGTCCCAAGGAGAACTGCAGGCCATATTAATATCCCTGTTGAAGATGATAACAATGGAACTGTGCCCAGATTTCCAATTTCTCAGTTTCTTCGTCAGATGACTTCGAAATTTAGGGTGTTTTTATCTCCAAAACTATATCACAAAGCTGACAAAAATCTCCCATCGGCCACAGAATTGCACAGAAGAGGGGTGAAATTCGCTCCTTTCACATGGGCAACTCAAGAAATAAGGTTTGATAGAGCCAGCTCTACGCTGCACCTTCCTTGCATAGAGATGGATTACAGAACAGATGTTTTCTTAAGAAATATGGTGGCAGGGGAAGCATTTATGAATTGGAAAACCAGAGTGTTTACTTGCTACGTAGATCTGATGGACAGACTGATCGACACTCCTAATGATGTTGCAGTGATGAAGAAATATGGCATCATCTACAGTAATTTAGGAAGCGATAAAGAGGTAAGTACTCTGTGGAATGGAATCCGCAGATCAATATGGAGGAGCGCCTATGATCCTATTGACCAGAGTATCAAGGATGTCAATGATTATTACAGAAGCAGGTATGGAGTTTTATTTGGTGAGTTTTTACAGGAACATTTCTCAAAGCCATGGCGAGCTGCATCAGTGGTGGGAGCATGCATTCTGCTTGTTCTTGCTTTCTTGCAGACAATATTCTCATATTATCAACTGCAATCAAAATGTGAACACCGGTGCACATAAATTCTCTTTGCAGCATAACATCTCTACTTAATTCTTGCTTTCTGTAGAGTGAACGCTTCTCTGTTTCCATTCCAAACTACAATTCTTGGCGTTTAAGATTCCTATATTAGTTTGAGATTCGACTGTCTTCTCCACCTTCAATTGTCTTGTTATGGTCAAATAGACATCAAATTTAAGGTTGTTTGTTTCCAAACTACTATTCTTGACTTTATAGATTCCTCTGTTATTTCAGGTCTCATTTATTAGTTTGAGATTTAGTGTAAATTTGATTCTGGTGAAAACTAGTACAGATATCTTACATAAATCTATTTGAAAATTGCATTTTCTTTATTTTTTTGTTGATTGATGATAGATAGTTTTAATCTAGTTGTATTATTAAATTTGACTCGGAAATAATATTTTCAGAAAAAAAGAGAAGAAACTGGCTTCCTAACTCCACTTTTGATTGTCTTCTCCACCTTCTATTGTCTTTTGATAGTCAAATAAACGTCAAATTTAAGGTTCTCAATAAACTGTTTATCCACAGTCATTACAGCCACCCATCACTTTACCTTGGCTGCGATCCTAAGACACCTATCATCACAGTGACTTCTTTAATAGGTTAACCAAGTAACAACAAGTAAAAAGACTTACAAGTTTTGTTTTTATTTATTTTATTAAAAGATAAATATCAAGATCCTTGGGAGTCTTTTAGTATTTGTTGCTATTGGGTGCACAAATAATCGACCTTTGTGACTTTGTGTTATGGATTGAGGTATTCATTCTGCCAAATTCGTTAGATATATATCAAAAGAATGACAATTTTAAAAATGTTTGAAGGAATTAAAAATAAGACTTACTCAGAGCAGCAAGTGAATATCAAGAACTTGGCAGCACACACTTCATCGTCAACAACAATTGTGTCCTAGCAAGTCAAGGCATTTGTCTAAATTACTTTCAAGAATCCAATTTTTTTTGTGTTGGAAAATAAAATTGCATAGTCTATTGACTGTCGGCCAATTAATTTAAATTGACACCAAATAATGTTAAATAAGCAAAATATTTCAGAGTTAAAAACATGTTTAATCAATATATTGATTTTGTTTTCATTCTCACCATGTTTATTTTATGCACATGCTAATCAATTCTTGCTATTCGAAATTATAAGTTCAAACATTATTTATACTCTATGAAAAACTTGAAGATATTAATAAAAACGTAACCCAAACCATTTTCTTACTCTCAAATGAATTCCGAATCAGATGCTTATGAATGGCGAATACCTTTGTCAATACAGGGGCTTACAGTTATCATTTCATCCAAATTAATAGGCAATCCTGAGAGAGTTCCTTTTTAGAGTCCATGATTAACGCACTGTATGAATTTTGTTTGATTTTCTAACCAATTACTGAGATGATATCTCTGGAACTCAAAAAACTAGTTTAAATTGTTCAATATACAAGGTATCATGGATATGTCGGTTTTCAAAAAGCAACAAAAGAATAACCCTGTAGAAAAATCCCTTTCCACAATTTGCATTTCAGATTAGGCCCTAAACAATGAGTTATTATTCAGGACTCCATATTTCATGTGAGAAGGTTTATGACGGATTGAGTTTAGAGAGCCTTTGAAATACTCCCCTACGAGCATTTTGATTCACACATGTGAGTTTGTATCACAATAAAATGAATAAAAGATGTATACCTATCAATCCATAAATGAATAAAAGATGTATCACAATAAAATGAATAAAATATGTATAGCTGAGAGTTTTAAGGAGCTTGTCCACCTAAAATTAGAACTTCTTGTAGATGCCCTATCTTGTAGCTATAGTTGTTAGTATATTTAGAATTAGAAAGTCAAATTAGGAGTCTTTCTTGTTAGTGATTAATATAATTGCATATTAATCTAGTTTTAGAGAGAGATGGAGGAGCTGCAAGGAAGATTCGCGAGTTGGAGAAGAGAGCATAAAAAATGCCAAAATTTCAAAATGCTCCGATTGAAATTATGAGAGAGGTTATGTTCATCTTGGTCTTATGATGAAAAAACCTCTCTTCGTTTTTGTATATCAGCAATACTTAAAAGGTTATGTGAGTTTGAAGGTTTCAGTTGTATGTGAAGTTGTTTTGAAGTATAGTTTGCAAATATGTTTGTATAGCCCTTCAAGCCTCAGAACTGTATGTGTGATTATACAGGCTATTCATATTGTGTGTTGAATTGTTGTGATGCACATTGATGCTCAAATCAATAAAAAAGAATGTTGTTCTGCATTAGAAACTGCTATTTTACTCTATAGCTGCAAGATTGGGCTCTTATTCAGTTGAGACCCCATACCTTGACTTGCATCAATCGGTATCAACGCAAGGTTTTTCCTTGTCCGGGTTGAGTGTGTATGGATTGTTTATGAGTCCATTACAGGGTGTGAAAATGAACTATGCTAGAGTTAGTTGCATGTTGTGAAATATAAGCTTGCATAGAAAAGAGGATATGTATGTTGTATGTGTGTGAGAAGTCCTACTAGTATACAGAGTGAAAGAGATACTCTTGTTTGAGTTCATTGCAGGTTGTTAAAGAGAATCCTACTTGATGAAGATATGGCACACAAGAAGGAAGCAACGCCATGAGTAGAAGACTTGGTTGAGATGTTGAAGGAAGTTCAAACAAAATTAGACATGATGGAAGCTGCACAAAGTGAAGACGTTGTACCAGTACTAATTGAAGGAATAAGAGATGATGTATATGTTGTTCCCCCTACAAGGAAAGTTTGACCTCTTGGAGAAAGGACAAGCTAAAAAAAAGCAAAAAGACCAACAAAGATCAAGGTGAAGGAAAGAGGTACACCCACTTGAAATGTTGTTTTGTTTAGTGGAAAAAAGAACCCAAATGAACTCATGAGATGGGTAATTGAAATAATCCCTCGTGGGATACCACTTAAATAACACAAAATATTGAAAATTTGCAGCCAAATAATATACTGATTTTTGTAGATTTTTACCAGCTTAGGGCAGCGAACTGAAAAAAATTAATAACTCCCAAAATATCCACTCAAATCACTTGAAAATTTAAAGAGAGCTTGCTAATATTATAAAGAACATAAGAAAATTATTTTTGAAATTTTTCAGACAATATAACGCCACCAGAAAATTTACAGTGTGCCTTAAACAGCTGGAAAACTTCTAAAATTCATATTTTCCCCAAATACAAGTGCAAAAACTATGAAAATTTGGAGATAACATTTACAAATATAGGAGATGATATTCCAACCCTCAGATCTGAAAATGGCCAACTGGAAACCCTCCAAATAAAGGCTGTAATCTCCAAAACAAGTCGCCCTTTTTGGTAGATGGTCAAAACCCCTTTGAAATCCTCTTGAAATGATGTCAAACCCTTTCTTTATTGCTGTTGTAAGTCTGATATGAAAACCCACTGATTATCTTCACAAATTATCTCAAAACCCCTCAAAATCCTATCTCTAAAACCTCTGAAAATATCTATGTAAATTAGCCCTGAAAACACCTCCAAAATGACAAGCTAGGGTAGATCTTTCACTACCAAAGAATGCCCTTCTAGCTAGGGATGAATCTCTCACCACCGAAGCTAGGGTTCCTGTGGGATTTCACTCCACAAGTTATAGATTTGCAAATAGCAGTTGCACATGAAAGGAAATAATTAGGTATGCAAGGATCCATTTCCTTCCCCCCCCAACTCCTTATATAACTTCTCCAATGCAAAAGAGCCCCAATAAACCCTAGTCACATTTTTTCCCTTGGAAGGGCCAATAAAATAAAAGTAACTTAAGTTACTTTTCCCTTTTTAAGTCACCATGGTCCAAAAGTGATCCCCCCAATGCAAAATTAGAACATTAGTACCATGTGGCCCCTTCCTAATGACAAAACGTAACATCTAGTCCTTCTAAAAGACCTTTTTTTGCATGTCAATGAAAAATTAAAACAAATGGACTAGATATTCATACCTAATAGCTTCCAGCATCCAAATCCCCTTGGGTATGACTAAAGCATGGACTCGAATTGGCCCTTAGGCCTTTGGCGTAGGAAAGGGGACATTACAATCCTTCCCTTACAAAAATTTTCTTGTCCTCAAGCAAATGCAAATTAGGATGCTGCAAAATCTGCTCTCCCTCCCAAGTAGCATCTTCAAGTGGCAATCCCTTCCATTGCACCAAATACTCGGTGATCATTTTGTTGCTAAGCCCCCTCTGTCTCTTCTCAATAATGGATTCTGTTTTTAACACCAACTTCCCCTCCTCATCTAGTGGCGGAAACTCTGTAGATGGTATAATATGTTGTCCGAGTGCCTTCTTAAGGCATGAAACATGGAAGACATTATGTATCTTACTGTGCTCTGGTAGCTCTAGCTCGTATGCAACTGCCCCAACTCAATGAACTACCCTGTACAGACCATAAAACTATGGTTTCAATTTCTCTGCACCCTTCTGCTTCAGTGAGGACTGCCTATATGGCTACAAACATAGGAATACTAGATCCCCAACCTCAAAAGACCTCTCTATCTTGTGTCGATCTGCATATACCTTATGTTGATTTTGTGCCTTTTGAAGGTCCTCTCTGAGATCGTTCAGAATATCCTGGTTCTCCTATAACCAATCTTGAGCTTTTGGAGCTCATCTATTTGGTATTGCCTAATCCACAAATGCCATAGTGTCGTACCCATACAAGGCTCAAAAAGGAGTCATAACTATGCTCATCTAATAGGTGGTATTGTAGCAATACTCACCCATGTGTAACCATCTAATCCATGCCCGCTAATGTCCTGACACATAACTCCACAAGTAGCCCTCTATCCACTTATTGACTATCTTCATCTACCCATCTGTCTGTGGGTGGTAGCTAGTGCTAGGATTCAACTCTGTACCTGCTAGTCTGAAGATCTCCTGCCAAAAACTGCTCATGAAGATCTTGTCCTTGTCAATGAAAATATTTTTAGGCAACCCATGTAGCTTAAAAATACTTGTATAGAATATATGGGCAACATCCATTGCCTCATGCCCCTTGCGTATGGAAAAGAAGTGAGCATACTTAGTTAACCGATCAACTACAACATAAATTTTGTTGTGCGCATGCACCAAGGGAAGCCCTGTGATAAATTACATAGATATGATTTCCCATTTCTGTTCAGGAATGGGGAGAGGATAAAGTAATCCTACTGGAAAAGACTGTTCAGATTTGGTTTGTTGGCAAAACATACACTCTCTAACATGATTAAGGACATCGTCCTTCATCCCCTTCCATGCAAATCTCTCCCTGATAAACCTATATGTTTTGAAATACCCAGGATTCCAAGCTAGTGGTGTATCATGTACTGTTCGAAGGATCTTATCCTTCATTTTGGATCCTGGTACAAGGAAAATCCTATCCTTGTAGAAAATGAGATCATCCACTACTCTGTATTGGTTATCCTGTATAATACCATCCATGATTTCACATGCAAACTGATTTTTGGAATACTCAACAAGTATATGATCCTTCCAATCTGCTGAAATCTTAGACATAGAACTAAGCATAGAAGTGAGGTAATGCATCCTAGATAAAGCGTCAGCAACAATATTATTCTTACCTCTAATGTACATTATATTGAACTCATATGTTTGTACCTTGTTCACCCATCTTTGTTGGCGATCGTTGAGCTCCTTCTGTCCCAAGAAGAACCTCAAACTGTTGTGATCCATACAAAGCAAAAAATTTCTGCCCACAAGGTAGTGTCTGAATTTGGCTAAAGCATGCATAATGGCCAACATCTCCTTGTCGTAAATTGAATACCCTCTCTCCACGGGTTTCAATTTTTGACTCTCATAGGTAATGGGATGCATATCCTGCATGAGAACACCCCCAACACCTTCTCTGATGCATCACACTCTAGAATGAATGGACGGGAGAAATCTAGTAATACGAGAATGGGACACGAACTCATCACCTCCTTGAGGTGATCAAAAACCCGCTGTACTGCCTCTGACCAAGCAAAAGCCCCCTACTTGGTTAAATCGGTTAATGGAGCAGTCAACCGAGAGAAATTCTTCACAAACCTCCTGTAGTATGTGCATAAACCCACGAATCCTCTCAAATGTGTCAATGTCCTAGGTGGCGGCCAATCCAGAATTGCATGTATCTTCTCTCTATCCACCTTCAGTGTACCCCCACCAATCACATATCCCAAGTATAGAAGTTTGGTCATGCCAAACTCACACTTATAAGCTTTCACATATAGCGAATTAGCTTCTAATATCCCCAATATCTCACCAAGGTGCCTAATATGGTCCTCCCAAGTCCTGTTGTAGACTAAAATATCATCAAAGAAAACCAATACAAACTTCCGCAAGTGTCGGTTGAACACATGATTCATGCAAGACTAGAATGTAGTTGGAGCATTAGACAATCTGAAGGGCATCACCAAGAACTCAAAGTGACCGCAATGACATATGAAAGCTATCTTATGCACATCCTACTCCCTGACTTTGATCTGATGATATCCACATCACAATTCTATTTTCAAAAAATAGATTGCACCATATAGCTCGTCAAGCAACTCATGAATGTGTGGTATGGGATACTTGTTCTTTATTGTCTTCTTATTCAAGGCACAGTAGTCTATACACATCCGCATGGTCCCATCCTTCTTCTTCACCAATACCACCGAAGAAGCAAAAGGGCTGGAACTTGGTCTAATATGCCCCATATCAATGAGCTCATCTATAGTCTTCTCGATCTCATCCTTAAACCGTTTGGGGTGATGGTAAGGAGAAGTAACCACTGGTCTAGCATCCTCGAGTTCAATCACATGCTCAAATCCCCTATCTAGAGGTATGCCTAGAGGTATGTCACCAAAAATTGCACTATGTCTGTCCAATAAGCCATGTGTATCCACATGATACTCCTGTTGTCCATCCTTTAATTTCTTGGTCGAGACCAAACAATGTACTGCCCAATCCACCCCATTGTCCCTATAAATCCTCTCAATCCTCTTGGCTGTAACAACTCAGGGTGCCTTTGAAGATATGTCCCTCAAAATCACATTCATCCCTTCAGACTTAAACTTCATCTCCATCGTCTGGAAGTTATTCCGAAACTCACCAAGGGAATGGAGCCACTGTACTGAAAGCACTTGAAATATCTCCAATGGGATACCACTTAAAAATTGCACAAAATATAGAAAATTGCAATAAAGTAAAATACTGATTTATGTTTATTTCTACATTAGGGACAACAAACTAAAGAAACTTAATATTGCCCAAAATGACCACCCAAATTTACTTGGAAATACAAAGAGGGCTTGATATTATTATAAATGACAAAGGAAAACTATTTTTGGAATATTACAGAGTAGAATGCTACCAGAAAATCACAGCAAGCCTAGACAATTGGAAAACCCTCTCCGTACGGGCTGTAAGTTGCCACACTTAGGATAGGGGTCGAAAAATGATGAACGCGCCTTCAGCGTGCTGCCACACCTAGCCCAAAAAGTTTTCGTGACTCTGATCTAGGCCCCTCTACTTGTCTTCCCCAAGTACCCCCAAACCCGTGAAATCCTCCAACGAGATTACTCCAACGAACTGCCACACACTACCCAAATGGCTACTGCGGATCTGGTTTACTGTTGGGATTCGGATATAGATCCCATTGATTATTCTCTCCAAGCACCGCCAAAATTCTTCTAAACCATTCCTCTATACCTTCTCAAATATCTCTGCAACACGACTCAGAAAATGGCTCCAAAATGACAGATTAGGTTAGATCTCTCACTACTGAAGAATGCCCTGCTAGCTAGGAATGGGTCTCTCACCTTTGAAGCTAGGGTCCCTATGGGATTTGGCTCCACAAGTTGTATATGTGCAACAACAGCAGCTGCACGTGAAGGGGGGGTTAATAAAATGTATGCAAAAGTGCCTTTTGCTTCCTTCCCCCTCTCCTTATATACTTTTCATTGGCAAACAAGCCCCCATAACCCTAGGCACATTTTATTCCATGGAGGGGCCACTACATAAAAGTAACTATAGTTACCTTTTCCCTTTTTGAGTCGCCATGTCCAAAAGTGACCCCCAAATTCCATACTCGGATATTAAAACCACGGGGCCCCTTCCCAAAATCTTCTGGCATCCGCAACCCCCCAAGGTCTGACCACGTTTTGGACCTGACTTGGCCTTTGGGTCATTTGGCGTAGGAAAAAGGAGGCACTACAGAAAGGGGACATTACAGTCCTCCCTTCCCAAAATTTTCTTCTCCTCAAGCAAATGCAAATTAGGATGCTGCAAAATCTGCTCCCCCTCCTAAGTAGTGTCCTCAAGTGGCAGTCCCTTCCATCACACCAAATACTCAGTGATTACTCTACTCCTGAGCCCCCTCTGTCTTGTTTCAATAACGGTCTCCGGTTCTAGCTCCAACTTCCCTTCCTCAACTAGTGGTGGTAGCTCTGTATATGGTACAATATGTGGTCTGAGCACCTTCTTAAGGCAGGAAACATGGAAGACATTATGTATCTTACTATGCTCCTGTAGCTCTAGCTCATATGCTACTGCCCTTGCTCAACGAACTACTTGGTACGGACCATAAAATCATGGTTTCAATTTGTCTGCATTATTTTTCTTCATTGAGGACTGCATATAAGCCTGTAAACATAGGAACACTAGATCCCCATCCTCAAAAGACCTCTCTGTCCTATGCTGATCTGCGTATACCTTCTATTAATTCTATGCCTTCTGAAGATTCTCTCGGAGAGCCTTCAGAATATCCTGGTTCTCCTATAACCAATCTCGAGCTTTGGGAGCTCGGCTATCTAGTAATACCTAATCCACAAATGTCCTGGCGTCGTACCCATACAGGGCTCAGAAAGGGGTCATACCTATGCTCATCTAGTAGGTGGTATTGTAGCAGTACTCAACCATGTGTAACCATTTAATCCATGCCCATTGATGTCCTGTTACATAATTCCGCAAGTATCCTTCTATCCACTTATTGACTATCTCCGTCTGCCCATCTGTCTGCGGGTAGTAGCTAGTGCTAGGAGTCAACTTTGTACCTGCTAGTCTGAAGATCTCCTGCCAAAAGGTGCTCATGAAGATCTTGTGCCTGTCACTGACAATGTTTTTAGGCAACCTATGTAGCCTAAAAATACCGGTATAGAAGATTCGGGCCACATCCACTGCTACGTGCCCCTTGGGTAGGGAAAAGAAATGAGCATACTTAATTAACCGATCAAATACAACATAAATGCAGCTATGTCCATAATCCAAGGGAAGCCCAGTGATAAAGTCCATAGATATGCTTTCCCATTTCTATTCGGGAATGGGTAGAGGCTGAAGTAATCCTGTGGGGAAAGAACACTCGGATTTGGTTTGCTAGAAAACCATACACTCTCTGACATGATCAAGGACATCATCCTTCATTACCTTTCATGCAAATATTTCCCTGATGAACATGTATGTTTTGAAATACCCAGGATGTCCAATTAGTGGTGTATCATGTACTACACGAAGGATCTTCTCCTTCATTTTGGATCCTGGTATAAGGAAAATCCTATCCTTGTAGACAATGAGATCATCCACTACTTTGTATCGGTTGTCCTGTATACTACCATCCATGATCTCACAGGAAAACTAGTTTTTGTAGTACTCAAAAAGTATATGAGCCTTCCAATCCGTTGAAATCTCAGACATAGAACTAAGCATAGCAGTGAGGTAAGGCCTCTTGGATAAAGCATCAACAACAATATTATTCTTACCTCTAGTGTACTTTATGTTGAACTCATATGTTTGTACCTTGTTCACCCATCTTTGTTGATGATCATTGAGCTCCTTTTGTCCCAAAAAGAAACTCAAACTATTGTGATCCGTTGAACCACGAATTTTCTTCCCATAAGGTAGTGTCTGAATTTGGCCAAAACATGCATAATGGCCAACATCTCCTTGTCCTAAATTGAATACCCTCTCTCCACGGGTTTCAATTTCTGAATCTCATAGGCAATGGGATGCCTATAGTGAATGAGAACTGCCCCAACACCTTCTCTGATGCATCACACTCTAGAATGAATGGATGGGAGAAATCTAGTAATGTGAGAAAGGGACATGAACTCATCACCTCCTTGAGGTGATGAAAAACCCATTGTGTTGCCTCTGAACAAGAAAAATCCCCCTTCTTGGTTAAATCGGTTAATGGAGTGGTCAACCGAGAGAAATTCTTCACGAACCTCCTGTAGTATGTGCATAAACCCACGAATCCTCTCAAATGTGTCAATGTCCTAGGTGGCGGCAAATCCAGAATTGCATGTATCTTCTCTCTATCCACCTTCAGTGTACCCCCACCAATCACATATCCCAAGTATAGAAGTTTGGTCATGCCAAACTCACACTTATAAGCTTTCACATATAGCGAATTAGCTTCTAATATCCCCAATATCTCACTAAGGTGCCTGATATGATCCTCCCAAGTCATGTTGTAGATTAAAATATCATCAAAGAAAACCAATACAAACATCCACAGGTGTCGGTTGAACACATGATTTATGCAATACTGGAATGTAGTTGGAGCATTAGACGATCCAAAAGGCATCACCAAGAACTCAAAGTGACTGTAATGGCATCTGAAAGCTATCTTATGCACATCCTACTCCCTAATTTTGATCTGATGATATCCAGATCACAAATCTATTTTTGAAAAATAGATTGCACCATGTAGCTTGACAAGCAACTCATCAATGCATGGTACGAGATACTTGTTCTTATTGTATTCTTATTTAAGGGCGGGTATTCCATACACATCTGCAGGGTCCTATCCTTCTTTTTCACCAAAACCACCGAAAAAGCAAAAGGGTTGGAACTCAGTCTAATATGTCCGGTATCCATGAGCTCCTGTATAGTCTTCTCGATCTCATCCTTAAACTGTTTAGGGTGATGGTAAGGAGAAGTGACCACCGATCTAGCATCCTCGAGCTCAATCACATGCTCAAATCCCCTATCTAGAGGTATGTCACCAAACACGGCACTATGTTTGTCTAATAGGCCATGTATGTCCACATGGTACTGATGATGTCCCTCCTCTGATTTCTTGGTCGAAACCAAACAGTGTACTGCCCAATCCACCTTGTCGTGCCTATGGATCCTCTTGATCTTTTAGGTCGTAACAACTTGGGGTGCCCTTCAAGATAAGCCCCTCAAGATTACATTCCTCCCTTTGGACTTGAACTTCAGCTCCATCTCTTGGAAGTTAGTTCGAAATTCACCAAGGGAATAGAGCCATTGTACCCCAAGCACTATGTTGGTCTCTCTAATACCAACAATATAAAAATCATTGGTAACTATATAGTTACCCATCATGATGCTCAATTGGGGAACCCATTATGTGCATCTCATAGAATCTCCATTGGCTACAACCACATTGAACCCCTAAAATTCCTCTTTCTGTAACCCCTACCTCTCAACCAATGAGGCATCAATAAAGTTGTGGGTTGCCCCACTATTAATGATTACCACCACTCGTTTTCCCTACTAAACTCCCCTAACTCTGAATGCCTTGTACCTCGAGGTACTAGACAATGTGGTGATAGTATCCTATGGGAAAGTCTCGCTATCCTACTCCACACCTGCACCATCTAATGCCTCATCATCATCATCCCCTAATGGCTGTGTCTCAAACTCCTCGTCACCATCACTCTCCTCAAAGACCTCTATGTACTGCGCCCTCCCTCTACGCTTGTAATCGTGTCTTGGGACCCAAGGTGCCTGGCAATCGAAACATTGTTTCTTTTGCCTCAATTCCTCCCTGTCCACACGAGCTCCAAATGGTCTCCAGGCTGTATCTTTCCTAGGCGGAGGTACCTTCAACTGTGAGCCCCCGGTTCATGAAGGGAAACCCTTAGGCTACACTCGAAGTGGAAACCTCATCTTAGGAGTGGATAACTCCAAGTCATGAGCTCTCCTAATAGCCTCATGCAACGAAGAAGGCTTGAATGCCCTCACAAATCCAGTGAGGGCATTTGTCAATCCTACTGTGAATAGGGAGATCAACCTCATCTCTGTAACATCAGGTACCATGACCAATAGTCTCTAAAAATATGTGATATACTGATCCACAGAACCGATCTACCTTAGTTGAGTCAACTCTCTAAAATACCTTTCGAGGTCCCTCTTATCAAATCTACTCATTAGCCTCTTTGTGAACTTTGCATAAGTCGTGATGTGTATGTGTCCCTGTGTGGTCAACCCATGATGCCACCAATCATGAGCGTCTCCTTCTAGATGTAATATTGCAAACTTGATTGCATCTTCCTCTTGCACAGGATTCAAGTCGAAGTATGTCTTCAACTTCTGCACCCAAGACTGTGCAGTACACTTCTTAGAGCCATCAAAATGTGGAACAGAAATCTGTCCCAACCTCCTTTGCATCTCTGGTACCTAAACCTGGTAATCTCTCCTAAGCTTGCTACCAATCTTCATTTTGCAATATTCCTCGAATGGCATGTTGTCACGAAAGCCATCACCTAAATTCTGGTACCTTTCCCAACAAGATTCCTCATCTACAATATCCCCTGGTTTCCATACCTGTGAAACTTCCGAATCCTTCAAGAAAGAAGGTTCATGAAACCCTAGAGGCATGGTAGAAGAATGGGGGGATCGCTATCCTGAATGACCACCCTCACCTCTTTGACCATGTTGTCCCATATTGCTATTTCTTCCTCTTTCTGCCTTAGTATCAAACTTGTCCTGTGCTAACCTCTCCGTGAGCTAGCTCAAATAGAGATTGGTAGTCTCCTGATGCTTCACCATGTTGGTGAACATTTGTCTTTGGTATAAGATCTACCCCCATATCTTCACTATCTCTACCCCCCGTCTTCTAATCCCAACAAGCCAGAGAAAATAAACCACTCTGATACCACTGAAATATCCCCGATGGGATACCACTTGAAAATTGCACAAAATATAGAAAATTGCAGCAAAGTAAAATACCGATTTATGCAGATTTCTACAGTAGGGATAGTGAACTAAAGAAACTTACTATTTCCCAAATGACCACCCAAATTTACTTGGAAATACAAAGATGGCTTGATATTATTATAAATGAAAAAGGGAAACTATTTTTGGAATATTACAAAATAGAATGCTACCAAAAAATCATAGTGAGCCTAGACAACTGGAAAAACCCTCTCTGTACGGGCTGTAAGTCACCATGCTTGGGACAGGGGTTAGAAAACGATGGATGCGCCTTCAGCGTGCTGCCATGCCCAGCCCAAAAATTTTTCATGACTCTGATCTGGGCCCCTCTACTTGTCTTCCCCAAGTGCCCCCAAACCTACAAAATCCTCCAACGAGATGACTCCAACGAACTGCCACGCACTGCCCAAATGGCTACCGCAAATCTGGCCTACTGCTGGGATTCGGATTTGGAGCCTACTAATTATTCTCTCCAAGTGCTGCCAAATTTTTTCTAAACCCTTCCTCTGAACCTTCTAATATATATTTGCAACACAACTCAAAAAATAGCTCCAAAATAACATATTAGGGTAGATCTCTCACTATCGAAGAATGCCCTGCTAGCTAGGGACATGTCTCTCACCTCTGAAGCTAGGGTCCCTGTGGGATTTGAATCCACAAGTTGTATATGTGCAACAGAAATAGCTACACGTGAAGGGGGGGGGGGTCAATAAAATCTATGCAAAAGTGCCTTTTTCTTCCTTCCCCGTCTCCTTATATACTTGTCATTAGAAAACGAGCCCCCATAACCCTAGGCACATTTTATTCCATGGAGTGGCCACTACTTAAAAGTAACTATAGTTACATTTTCCCTTTTTGAGTCGCCATGTCCAAAAGTGACCCCCAAATGCCAAACTCAAATATTAAAACCACGGGGCCCCTTCCCAAAATCTTTCGGCATCCGCAGCCCCCCTGGGTCTGACTACATTTTGGACCCGACTTGGCCCTTGGGTCATTTGACATAGGAAAAAGGGGGCATTACAGAAATGGGACACTACAACACTATGTTTCTCTCTCCAATACCAATGATATATAAATCATCGGTAACTATATAGTTACCCATCATGATGCTCAATTGGGGAACACGTCATGTGCATCTCATAGAATCTCCATTGGCTATAACCACGTTAAAGCCCTCAAACTCCTCTATCTGTAACCCTCACTTCTCAACTAATGAGGCATCAATAAAGTTGTGGGTTTCCCCACTATCAATGAGTACCACTACTCAATGTCCTTGCAAAAATCCCCTAACTCTAAATGCCTTGTACCTCGGGGTACTAGACAAAGTGGTGATAGTCTCCTACGGAAAGGTCTTGCTATCCTATTCAACACCCGCACTATTTAATGCCTCATCATCATCATCCTCTAATCCTTGTGTGTCCAATTCCTCATCACCATCACTCTCCTCAAACACCTCTTGAATTGTGCCTTCCCTCTATTCCTGTAATCATGTCCTAGAACCCAAGGTGTGCGACAATTGAAACATAGTTTCTTTCACCTCAATTCATCTTTGTCCTCTCTAGATGTGAATGGTCTCCTGGCTGTATCTTGCCTAGGTGGAGGTACCTTCGGCTGCGAACCATCAGATCTAGAAGAGAAACCCTTAGGTTTCACTTGAGGTGGAAACCTCAACTTAGGAGTGGATGCCTCCAAGTCTTGAGCTCTCCTAATAGCCTCATGCAAAGAAGAAGGCTCAAATGCCTTCATAAATCCAGCAAGAGCATCTGTCAAACCTGTTGTGAATAGGAAAATCAACCTCATCTCTGTAACATCAGATACCATGACTGATAGTCTCTAAAAATCTATGATATACTAATGCAAGGAACTGGTCTTCATCAAATGAGTCAACTCTCTAAAATAACTGTCGGGGTCCCTCCTATCAAATATGCTCACTAACCTCTGTGTGAACTCTGCATAAGTCGTGCTGTATATGTGTCCCTGTGTAATCAACCCATGATGCCACCAATCACGAGCGTCTCCCTCAAGATGTAATATTGCAACCTTAATTGCATCTTCCTCACACAGGATTTAAGTCAAAGTATGTATTTAACTTATGAACCCAAGACTGTGTAGTACACTTCTTAGAACCGTCGAAGTGTGGAATAGAAATCTCTCCCAATTTCATTTGCAACTCTGGTACCTGTACCTAATGATCTCTCCTAGGTCTTCTGCCAATCTTCATTTTGCAATATTCTTGGAATGGCATATTGTCACGAAATCCATCACTCAAGGTCTGGTACTTTTCCCAACAAGAATCTTCATCTACAATATCCACTGGCTATTGTACCTGTGAAACTTCCGGATCCTTCAAGAAAGAAATTTCGTGAACCCCAAAGGCCTGGTAGAAGAATGTGGAGACCGCTGCCTTGAATGTCCACCCTCACCTCTTTGACCATGTTGTCACATATTGTTATTTTCTCCTCTTTCCATATGAGCATCAATCCTGCCTTGTGCTATTCTCTCAGTGAGATGGCTCAAATAGAGATTGGTAGTCTCCTGGTTCTTTACCATATTGGTGAATAATCATTTCATTAGATCCACACCTATATCCTCACTGTCTCTGTTTCCCATCTTTCAATTCCAATGGGCTAGAGAAAAAACTTCTCTGATACCAATGAAATATCCCTCATGGGATACCACTTGAATAACATAAAATATTGAAAATTTGCAACCAAATAAAATACTGATTTTTGTAGATATTTACCAGTTAGGGTAGCGAACTAAAGAAAATTAATAACTCCCAAAATATCCACTCAAATCACTTGAAATTTTAAAGAGAGCTTGCTAATATTATAAAGAACACAAGAAAATTATTTTTGGAATTTTTTAGACAATATAACGTTGCCAGAAAATTACAGTGTGCCCTAAACAGCTAGAAAACTTCTAAAATTCATATCTTCCCGAATACAAGTGCAAAAACTATGAAAATTTGGAAATAACATTTACAAATATAGGAGATGATATTCCAACCCTCAGATCTGAAAATGGCCAACTGGAAACTCTCCAAATAAAGGTTGCAATCTCCAAAACAAGTCGCCCTTTTTGGTAGATGGTCAAAACCCCTTTAAAACCCTCTTTAAATGATGTCAGACCCTTTCCTTATTGCTTCCGTAAGTCTGATATGAAAACCCACTGATTATCTTCACAAAATATCTCAAAACTCCCCAAAACCCTATCTCTAAAACCTCTAAAAATATCTTTGTAAATCAGCCCTGAAAACACCTCCAAAATGACAAGCTAGGGTAGATCTTTCACTACCGAAGAATGCCCTGCTAGCTAGGGATGGATCTCTCACCACCGAAGCTAGGGTTCTTGCGGGATTTCACTCCATAAGCTATAGATTTGCAAACAACAGTTGCACATGAAAGGAAATAACTAGGTATGCAAGGATCCATTTCCTTTTCCCCCAACTCCTTATATAACTTCTCCAAGGCAAAAGAGCCCCAATAAACCCTAGTCACATTTTTCCCTTGGAAGGGCCAATAAAATAAAAGTAACTTAAGTTAATTTTCCCTTTTTAAGTCGCCATGGTCCAAAAGTGACCCCCCCAAAGAAAAATTAGAACATTAGTACCATGTGGCCCCTTCCTAATGAGAAAACGTAACATCTAGTCCTTCCAAAACACCTTTTTGCATATGTCAATGAAGAATTATAAAAAAATGGACTAGATATTCATACCCAATAGCTCCCAGCATCCAAAGCCCCTTGGGTATGACTAAGGCTTGGACTCGAATTGGCCCTTAGGCCTTTGGCATAGGAAAGGGGACATTACCATAATGGGGTTAGAATTTCTATTTGAGGAGGAGAATATTAAAGACCCAAAAAGGGTTAGTGGTTGCATGTAAGAGGCTATATGGAGTTATAATTTTTTTCTAGAGATATCACCAAGAGAGGAGACAAAGGATGGGAAAGAAAAGGGTGAAAATTTGAAACATATGGTTTTTAAGTCGATGTGGCTAGTTTCGCACCCAAGAATGCAAGGAGAGTGGTTGAAGAAAAGTCATGTCTTGCGGCTTCAAAGAGACAGGAAGAAGATTAAGGTAATAGTAGAGAGATGTTTCCATGTGAGTAGCTCAATGTTATTCCAAGAAATATTAATGAGAAGGATATTAGTGAGGAGATGAAGGTTGTCTTGAAAGATGTAACAAGAGAGAGAGGTTTCTATGTGAGAAGCCAAAATATGATATTTAGAACAAAAAAGAGAATAAGTTTTGTGACAAGTCCACAGAAGAAGATATCTTTATGAATGAGGATGTAGAGTTGACAAATTGTCAACTAGAAAGATTAGACCTAGTATTTGATGATGGAAAATAATTTATGGAATCCCATAAGAAGGAAGAGGCTGAGTTTTCATTGAAATATGAAGATAAATAATTTCGTATTTATCTTTTTCAGGGAAGAAGGGATGAGGAGAACAAAGAAAAATTGCAAGTTTCCATAAATGAAACTATGAAGATGAAGGAAATGCTAGTTGATTCACTTAAGGAGAGCACATTTGCAGACCCTCTATCTGATGTAGAGATGAAATTGAAGGGGAAATGGTATTGTGACATTAGTATAATTTTCTAAGAATGTACCTTTGATAGTCCATCAAGAGACTAAATTCCATGCAAGGAATATAAGGAACTGTGAAGAGATGGAAAATATAGAAATGAAAAGATGACAGAAGATGAAGAAGGAATGATGGAAGAGATGTATCTGCAAGTAATTGAGACACATGAAGAAGGAGATATGAGAGAAGCAGAATAATGTCACTGATGTGGCATAGAGTTAAAAATGGAGATACAAATGGTGAATATGTTTCCATCTAGAAGGATGGAGGTAGACCATGGTGGCGCATATGTGGGAGCATCCCACATAGGAGTTGAAGAAGAGGCCCTTATGAGTCAGGAGATACATTGTATTTATATAAACAAGGAGAGTGAAAGTTTCTTTGCACATGGCATGCTTGTGATGTCTAAGAAAATGAAAAAAGGGGAATAAATAAAAGAAAATGAGATGGTGGAGCTTATATTATTATCATCCAAAACATGTGTGGAAGAGGATGATGTTGTAGTTGAATGGTGTCTTTTGGAAGACATGAAAATAGAGAGGAAGGATGTGAATGTGAATACACATGGTGTTGATTTGAGTAGAGAATAAGGGATCAAAGTTCTAGAAGAGATGACAATTGAGAAGATCCATACAAGAATGCATTATTCTCATGATATTATTGTTATCGCAAAAAAACAACACCCTCCGATTTGGCATGCCTATGTGAGTGAGTGACTAGTGTTTTTGGGTAACATGGGACCATCTCTTAAGTTGTGGGACTTGCTGCTTGAGATGGACCTCCATAGAAGGTTGGTTCCTCTAACTAATCCTAGAACTAAACTACTTCTAAGGAAGGAAATGCGACTATCTACTCCTAATCTAACAATTTTGAGGGACCAAGGAGAGAGAGAGAGCATGAAAATTGAGAAATCCTACACTAAAGAGGTGATAGCACCAAGAAAAGGGGGTGAAATATCTTGCTGAGGAAGAATACAGAAAGAAAATGGAGTTGAGAGATGCCAAACCAATGTGACACAAACATAGATCTTCATTTACCACTAAATCTCCATGAAGCACAACATCCTGCACCTGCAAATGAGACATACATGCATAGAAAAAAAACAAAAACAATAGAGGGGCAAGGAGATACAACAAAACAATGTCAGGGTTGAAAGAACACCATGAACACAATTTTATTGCTCTTAGAATATGCACAATCCATTACATTGTTGAAATAGAGGCACAAATACACTTGTCAAGCCCATGAGAGGGTTTACAACTCAATGGTGTTGAGAAATTTTTTTTACAGAGTTTCCGCACATCCAAAAATATCTCCCTTCTCAAATGAGAAATGTTTACAATATATAGAAAATGAATGAGAGAAAAAGAAAGAGTCAAACTCGGATTTCTTCTCTCACCAACCAAAAACTACAATTAAATGATCTGAAAATGGCATGGGCACCCTTACAAATCATCTTACACATGTACTTTAGCTTCTGGAAGAAGAAATGGGGTACCATACTTCATTAATTATGGTGGTTGGGCCTGAAACTATGTATTTTCGTGTTGGAGACGTTTTCTAGTTCTTTGCACATATAACCTCAATAAAATTAAAAAATCCAATTTCTGTAGCATAGAGGACATCATGCTTGTTCTGAAAAGTCCAATTTTGTGAAAATCAGATCCGTGGATCAAAATTTATGGCCTTTTGAAGTTCGAGAGTCAGGCGCAAGACGTGGAAGGGAAACAAAGAGAAGGCACATGCGTAGGTGCATGCACGGGAGGAAGGCATACCTGTAGAAGGCATGGAAATAGGGCACACATGTATTCAACTAAAGGAGGGTGTGCAGCGGTAGAAAAGGAAAGAGGGCGCGTGACAGAACAGGGTGTAAGAAAGCATGCAAGAGGAAGAGAAGGGACATCATATTTTAAGCAAGTCTCTAGAGGGGCGTGCAAGGAGGAAGGTGTAAAAGGTGCATGTGCGAGAGGAAGGCATGGAAGGGGAAATGGAAGGAGAATAATGTAAAGGGAGAAGCAAGAAAGCACACAAGGGTGCGTGGAAGAATTGTAAAAAGGAAACAAGACATGAAGCAAGATACAAGCACGCGAAATGAAAACAGAGGGAAACCACGCGCGCAGGTGCACACATAGAAAGAAAGAAGGCATACTCGTGGAAGTTAGGTATGGAAGCAAGGAAGGAGCATAAAACTGAGGAAGGGCACACGACGACAAACAGAAAAGAGGGCACGCGACAGGAAGAGCAGGGACTAAGCCAATTTTGAAGGCAAGACTACAAATGGGTGTGAAAGAAGCGCACACAACTTGAGATGTGAAACATCAGAGCCAGAATGAAATTATAAGCTATCTAAATAACTAGGAGAGTTATTTGGATAACAATTATGTATTTTGAGTTTGTTACAGTAGTTGAGAAATGAAGAGACCTTAAAATTGTGAAAAATCAAGTTGCAATTTAAGAGGAGTTGTTGAAGCATGGTGTTGTAGAAGTGGGAGTGTTGAATATGCAAGACCCTATATGAGAATTGTTGTTTCTCTAAATTCTTGGGATAATAATTTTATTGCAAGTATGATTTAATGCATAGAAGAAGAGGAGACTGCCAAGAAGAATAACTCATTTGATTTTGCCACTGCAGATCAAGTATGTAATATGGTTGTGTATTTGATGAAGAGTATATGTGATGTATTTTTAAACAAGAAATCCATGGGAAAAGAAATGAAGAGGACATGGTTTGATAAAGAGCATGAAGTGCATGCTTTTATTTGATGATGAGGTAGTTTGTTTAAAGCTCATGAAAGATTAAGAAACAACATTGGTGAATATAATTGGTGGTGGTTAACTAGTGATGGGTCAAATCCCACAAGAGAATTGAAGATAAGAAACAAAACATCTTGGAGGAATTGGATGGATGATTATGTCAAAGAAAAGGGTATGGTAAAGAGAAAGGTGATCAAAATTATTATGATAAAGATGGTTTATGGACCAGCATGTTGCTGGAAATGGAGAAAGAAATAAAAGAATAAACTTCAGTAGTACCTAACAAGGTGGAAGTGAATGCCTTGGTGATTAATCTTCATGACCACAAGATTGGTTCGACCACTTATTCTATTTGAGTAGGAGCTCAAATTATATTTCCATGGGTGTATGATGCAAGAGCATCCTGATTCACATGTGTTCTTTTGGCACAATAAAATTAATAAAAGATGTGTGATTGTTAATCTAAACAAATGATAGTTTTAAAGAGCTTGGTCTCCTAAAATTAGAACTTCTTGTAATTGCCTTGTTTTATAGAAGTGGTTACAGCTTGTTAGCCATAGTGGATTATGTATGCATGAATTTGTTTAGCTAAGTCAAGAAGATTAGAACTAACACCTAGTAGTCCTACAACAAAGCTAATTCAATATCAATACATCATCATGCTAAGATTTAAAAAGTAATAAACATCAATACTATGCATTAAAATCTTGAAAATAAATCTCAAGCTAACATACTAACATTTATTGCTCTACTCTTTGGAAAGCTAAATCAATAAACTAGACCTATGTAGATCTTTTACCTATCAAAAGGAGATATTGGTTGCTTGATCAAAGATGATCAAAGATGGAGGTTCATCAAGCCATCGCTTATTAGGCCTTTCTTGATTAACTCCATTTTTTTTCACAACACTAACTGTATTGTTTGAATGCAAAAGGATGATGATTAACTCCACTCTAACGGACGAATGCTCAAAGATGGTAAAATGGTTATAGTGTATTACTATATGCTCACTTTTGTTTATCAAGGAGTAGGTCTAAATAGAAAGGTAGAAGGAGGTCTCCTTATATAGCCCAATGGATAGAAGAATTTCTACATCCCTCTTCATGTGGGATAAATGGAGAGGTTGGGTTAGCTGTGGATAAGGGAGGTTTAGAAAGGGTTGAGTCAACCTTAGGAGAGTTTAGATTGTCCTTTAGTGACCCATAGGGTTTGAGGGGCTTTATTAATTAACTCAAGTGATTAATTAATAGGTGTGCAAGATTATGGAAGCTTTTTAAAGGAATAAATAACATGATTTAGACTATAGGAGAGATTTAATCAAATAAATGATGATTTATTGATTTAATAGAAGAGGAAGCTAATTAATTAGTCTAGATAGAAAGGGGGATTAATTAACAGAAGGTCATTAATTGGTTTATTTTTTGGATGGAAGGGTTAATTAACTAGTGTAATGTAGCTAATTAATGGTGATATAAGAGGAAGTGTGTTATATTGACGATATGTCATCAATTTGCGGGAAAGAGGATAATTAGCACAATTTAAGTATTTAAATTGCTCAGGTTAAATTATAGGTGTCTACATTTTCCTCTCTTTGGGGTGGCATAAGTGAGGCCACTTCAAAGATAGTAGACATATAAATTTTGAAAGCATCGAAGAAAAATTAGTAGAAGTGAGAGATGCCTCCTCGAGTGTTGATGGGGTGATGAGGGAAATCGATCGACAATTGAAAAAGGTGAGAGAAAGGAAATAGAAGAATGGGTAGAAGCAAGATGCCCCAGGTGAATAAGAAGATTAGTGTTGATAGGAGAATGATGTAGAAGAGGAATGAAGACGGGAAGAAACAGAGAAATAATTCATCCAGTGTATTAAAACAACTTTATCATCATCATATTTCCAAATATCTACGTTATCGGTCCTTATTAAAAATATAAGCATACGATGAAATTATAATGACATGAAAAGCCATACTATGAACAATTTTCCATTGTTGAAAACACCAACTCCATGCAACATACAAAATGTAATGCAATACGAGAAAGTAAATGATGCCTAACTCCTTGCAACATACATAATGCAATGCAATACGAGAAATTAAACAAGCTATCCTAACAAAGAAACAAAATGCAATGTTTTTGTTAGAAAACTTTGATTTCACCCTGTGTGAATTAATGAGAAGGGTTAAAAGATGGTATCCCAAACAAGGATACATGCAAGGGAAATAATGGAGGAAACTTGGGTCCTATGAAAAGAAGTGCACTATGAAATAGTACCAAGCAACTCATTGTGCCCCAGAGTACATACATAGTAAGAAAACCAACTTTGTTGATGGAGGTAGATCAAGATGATCTGTGAGTCACACACAAGCTCAGGCGAGAACCAAAGAGAGATGTTTTGTAGGATGATTTATATTGTTTTTTATTTTTCTCTAAACATATTTGAATGTTTTTTTGATTTTCTATAATTTTTCTGAAGCTATGTACAGGAAGACAAAGAAGCATGGATGCCCCTAGCGATAGATGGGATGTACAAGGGCAGAATGCCACACATACGAGAAAATGAAGATGCGATATGCCCCAACGATTAGGTTGGAGTATTCAAAGACAAACTCTTCACAAATAGAATGGGGATCAAGGCCAATATAAAATAGGTTCAATCCTAAGGGAGCAAGGATGCCCCCAACGTAAGTTGGTCAAGAAACACATGAGAGAAAATAAGTAGAATTTTGATTTATTAAAGGGGGGAAAAGGTTCCTGCAAACATGGAAAAGAGGACATCTGATACACATGGATGTTCTAAACAATTTTTGAAGAACAGAAGATGTTATTAAAATATTTATAAGGCGTTCGATGAAAAAGTGATTAGCCCAAGGCACAAATCATGAGACAAGGCATGTGTTAACACAAGAGTTTGAACAAGGTCCAAAAAGTAACACTTGATAACATACTAATCCTGTTTACTAGTCGAGATCCTATGTGTTCATGTGGAAATGAATTACCTCTTGAAGGAAAGAGTTTATAAACAGCAAGTGAAAACACTAGTCAATGTGTAGGAATGATTTAGTTTGAAAGGTGATTTGTGAAAGGAGAGTCGTACATTGCTCTGCTGCCAACCAGGAATTCATAGCCCCGATGCAGATGTGTTTGATTCTAATCACAACATTGCTGTACTTCCAATCAGGTGTCCATAGCCCTGGTAGAGATTATTGGAAATACCCCAAGAGAGAGTTATATATCAATTTGCTTTTGATTTTAGCTTTTGCTTTTTTATTGATTGATTTTGATTCTTTTACTTTCTAAAAACTTATTTCATCTCTCTTGTTTGACAAGGGGTTAAGAACCACTGATGGATTGATGGAAGGATGTGGAAGTGATTGTAATGATGACATTGGATAGTAACATCAAATATGCCCAAAATTTCTTCCCAACAAGTTTATTATATGTAGATAGTGTTAAGATCTCTAAGAGGTCAATCATTCTTTAATTTACCAAGGTGATAAAAAACCAAGGTCAAACGGATACCATAGATATAAATGTTGCAAAATGTGTGCAAATAGGTTAACCACGATAACATAAAAGGGATGAAAATGGTGGATGACTTGTAGAGGAATATGAAAGAAAGGGACGAAAGAACATCCATGCGTATGTAATACCTGATTGCAATGTTTGATCTTTGTACCTTTGATTTTATTTTTGTAATGTTTTAATGTTTTCTCATTTTTTTGTATTTTTGAACTGTTTTATGATTTTTTATGATTTTTAGAGTTTTTGGAAGTTAGGACCAATAAGGTCACTCTGCGTGATAGGATCCAGAAATTATGTACATCGACTTCCTTAATATGGTAGACTAATCATGTTTATTTATCAAGAGTGATATTATCCCCAATCTCGATGATCATGGTGAGTTCACACTTAACAAATGACTATGACTTGTTTTGAAACATGGGTTTCATATGTGGGATTTTGAGTTCCCTATCTATAGGTTTCTACACTTTGCGCCATACTTGATGGGTACGTTGGTGTGCATTCTAGAATCACGTTTGATTTTGAATTTTATAATCGTTTGATTTGTCGGGAACTTTGGAGCTCTTTGGTGTTTTGGTCTTAGCTTGGTAAAGAACGTGCCTGGATTTCTTATAAGATAATGCTTGACTTGTCTGATCACGAGAAGTGAGAGAAGAATGTGGATGTTTGGAATTGATGAGAGGAATGGCAATGGGCTTTCCACAATCTTTGGTAGAAGAATAATGTGATGGGTGAAAAGGATACGGTCCAAGGATTGAAGAAGATGGGCTACTGGGAGGTGAGCCATAGATAGAAGACAAAGGGCTACTAGGATGTGGTCCAAGAATAGAAGAAGAAGGGCTACTAGGCTGTGGCCCAAGAATATAAGATGATGGACTACCCGGGGGTGATCTATACATAGAAGACAAGGGGCTAGTGGGACATGCCCCAAGAATAGAAGATAGTGGAATACTTGAAAATGTCCCACAAATAGCAGAGGGAGGGCTACTATAAGGTGACCCACACCTAGACGAAGATGAAGGGCTACTTGGTGTTGACCCCATAAGAGATTTTGATTGAGGAATTATGATAGACAAAGAGTGATTGGGTGATGAGAAGATAGGCCATGGATCAATGCAAGACCAAGGAGTTTCATCACATAATGAAGAATGTGAAGATGGAAGAATAAGAGGAGGATCAAGTTGCATGATTTGAGGCTCTTCCTCTGTTTCTTGATAAAAGGAATAAATCTTTTCCTCACAATATGTAGACACATCGAAGTCTAAAGATAATCCTTCCTCGTAATCTGCTAAAGGAATATATTCATGTGCCCCTATAAATGCCTTGATTGTTTCTTCATTCTGAAAGAGGTCAATCGGTATGAGTTGTTGATCAACCACCAGGGGTTGATTGGAAGAAAGAGGTTCAATTGGTGTGGAAGACTTAGAAGATGTTTGATGATGATTGATAGAAGAAGATGACGTGGGGGATGAAGAAGATGTGGAGCTAGATGTCTCGGGAGTAGAAGAAGGTGGTGTGGACCTACCTATACTATGGTATATCATTGTAAACTAGTAGGATTAAGTCCAAAGTCTGCAAATTGCGACACATGGTTTGATTCAAACGTTTGACTAGAAGGACTTTGAGTCACACAAATCTTCAAAGAAGGAAGACTTCGTGGGGGTGATTGATGAAGAAGGTCCTGCAAAGAAGGGGAGGACCATGATTCAAGAATCACATTGGATGAATAATAACAAGGGTCCTGCGAAGAAAGAGAGGACCACGATTCAAGAATTATATTAGATGTTTGATTGGAGGGATTTGGGGTCACACGTATCTTCAAAGGAAGAAGACGTTGTTGAGGCAACTGATAAAAGGGGTCCTGTGAAGAAATGGAGGACCACGACGTAGGAGTCATATTAAATGTATGATGAAGAGGGTCCTACAAAGATATGGAGGACCATGACGTAGGAGTCGCATTAGATGAATGATGAAGATAAGTTTTGGCGACACAAATCTTTAGAGGAGGAAAACATTGTTTAGGTGATTGACAAAATAAGGGGAGGACCGCGACTTAGGTGTCGAATTAGATTAATCTAAATAGTAGTTTGGATCCGAATAGTAGTTTGGATCTGAATCATCAAAAGACTCAGAGGAAATATTTGGATTGGAATCCTCAGAAGAAGAGGAAATGTTTGGATTAGAATCAGAAGAAGAGTGGGGGGAACCCGAATAGTAATTTGGATAAAAAATGTCCAAACCATACCACCGACTATGAGATGAGGTGAAGAACGGGTTACCCAAATGGGTTTTCTAGCACGAAGAACCAAATGAGGTTTGGTCATGATGGGCATATTTTGATGTGAATGCCTGAAAATTTGATTCCTTGTTGTCGTATGTATAAGGGACCTTGTGATAATAAGTCATTGTTGGTGTGTGTTGGGTTCAAAGGTCTAGACCTAGATTGTATGATCAAACTTCTCAAAGTGAAGAAGGTTTCATGTTGATTTGGGCAACATAATAACAACCAACTAGACATTTCGTAAAGATGGGATGCTTGTGTGATTTTCCAAAAGGGAAGCTAAGGAAAACATACATCGTGAGGACTCAAGATTGATAATCCAACAAGGGATGGAGGCATAAATGTCAAAGGATTGATCAAAATTTTAGCAACATAAAGGATACAAAGGAAATATTTCCAATGTTTGATTGATGCAAAAGTTGCTTGAATTTTTTTGTCAAGGTTTGAAAGATGTGTTCAAAAATGATCATGAACTTAGGAAAAAACAAGAAGATCAAGAGGATCAAAGACCCAAAAGATTGTCCTAAAAATGAATTTATAAGATGGATAAAAACAAGGAACAATCATGCAAGTTCAAAACACAAAGCCAAATTGATGACCCAAAAATAATGAATGATAAAGAATCAATGGATCAAAGTGATTGTCTGAAATGGATATGTTGATGTGACAAATGAAACACAATCACAAAAAGTTGTTAGTAAACCATTTAGTCAAATGGAGTACTTCCTAAATCTATTTTCAAAAAGGTAGGTGGTGTCGTATGATGATTAAAAAAATGTCCCTACTTATGTCGAGTTCAAAGAAATGAACAAGGCGTAAGTAATAACAAGAAGTTAACGTGACCTCCAAACAAAGTATACTAGAAGCAAGCCCAAATTCAATCAAGACCTATATCCCAAAGGGTGTCAGTTACGATTATGAGTGACACAACAATTTCACCAAGATATGTTAACCAAACTTTACTGCGAGAAAGTAAGGTATTGATATCAAGATGATATTGATATAACACGCACAAGTGGTAACACTTAACACTCTTCAGAATCGAGGTAATAATTGAAATCAAACTAAAGCGATATAGTATACCTAGGAATTGTTAAAGTGTATATAGCGTAACCTTACAATATAGATATTTAGGTCAAGTTTACAAGAAACAAGACGTAAATACCAAAATTATAGTGATGCATGATATAAACAAGATAACCATTCAAAGGAGAATCAAAGTGATGAACCAATCCTAACTACGATGATGATCTTGACTTGGGTATCAAGATCAAAAAGGATACCAATGATATAAAAATGTCTCCACATACTTCAAACGTTTAACAACCCAAACGCAAACATGGATGGGCGTAAACGAATAAAAAAGTGGCGAAACAATCATTTCATAATGCAAAGGTAGTCACTCTTCTTTTGATCAACAAAGTGTCAAAATAAAGTGAAGGAAGTGGATCAATTGGGGTTGAAAAATGTTGGCCTCACTTCGGCAGAGTTTCACCTCACCTTAGGGCAAGTGAAAAACTAAATCAAAAGTAACGCTTCACATGTTTCGTGATGAACAATATCTCTTAACTCAAAATTGGCTTTGATGTGGTCCAAGTGGGCTCCTGGTCAAAGATAGCTTCCTGGGTGGTTTACTCAACTAGGTGTTACTAAGACCATCCTAAGTGAGCTCGATTTACCCAAAAAGTTACACTAACTAATTTGGGAGTATCTCAGCTTTACTTTATCCCCTTCAAGCATAGTGGGCAATAAATGCGTCCATCATGTACTTTTATTGGGGTCATCATACGAATGACTTGTGACGCTAAATCTTACAAATGGTAGTACTAGTCAAGTAGGTTGTGTGGAGCACTTCCCGTTTCGTCCACAAGGTTTCCTCTTACGTGGACTACTTTGGGATTCCTAGGACCACCCTCATTTTCATAGCTTAAGGCTTATGCCAAAGGGGTTATTTCCTAGTTTGAAGTGGATGGGACATACCCTTATCTGAACCTACAAATACAGTGTGTTGATTGTGGTGTGTTTTTTATATTTTTTAATTGGGTGTGGTTTGCTTGAACACCTTTTGACAACCTGCACAGAAACTGTATTAGTAGTTTATTTTTGTTTCAACACCACCTTTTCTTCGACAAACATTTTTGGTCTTGCACAACGGATTAGTAATTTTCCAAAAAAAAAAAGAGGATAAACCATCGTTTCTAATTCTCAAGATTGTCCTAGGACACAAGAGAAGAGCATACGCGACGTAGAATCCAACTATGAAATCAAAAAATGGAAAACACTTCGTTCAAATGCAATATTTGTTCATTTTAACCAACTTTGACATTCATCCTTTTAAGAACAAGCATTAAGTTAAATGATATGTTTTCTAAATAATAGACAAGGTGTAGAATCATTTCTAATTCCCAAGATCACCTAAAAGGTGCGAGGGAAGAGCATACACGATCCTAGCCTCCTAAACAAAAATACAAAATTCATTAACTTTAATCAAGAAAAATTAACATAAAGTATCTTCAAATATACTATTCAAAATATAAATTAGTCTCAAATAAACTCTACAAGGTGTTAGAACATCAAAGACCAAATTTTGCAAAGCATTTAGACATGTTAGAAATGACTAGCTTTCTAAAAAAATGAAAACCTTAAATTTTTAGTAACTCAAAACCCAAAATTTATGTTTCCATTGTGTATTTCTCTTCAATACCTTTCCAACACAATAAAAACAGAGTCATTTCGAGTTCGGGAGCAAAAGTTATGGCCTCTGGAAGATTGCTAATGATGTCTGCACTAGGATTTGTGTGCCTGCGTGACTCTGCTAAAACAATGATAGTTTTGAAGGTGTGTGCGCCATGGTTTGGGAGTTTGCACCCGGTTTAATGTTTCTGCATGTGGTTTTTGGCGTCTGCGCTAGGATTTGTGTACCTGCACCACCCTATGTAAAAAAACACAGTGAGAGTTATGCATGAGCGCATAAATTGATGTGTACGCTCCCTTTCTTGGGTGACGTCAAAAATACATCATTTTAACATAAACAACTTCAAAAAGGTAAAATTTTTGATATGTTAGATCAGAATTGACAACAACCCATCAAAATTAAATTCCTAGACAATACTCAACACATGCAAAGTTAGCAAAATCATAAGAAATTTAACATTATTTCACACATGTAATATTAGCAAAAGACACCAAAAAGCTCAAAAAACTCCAAATTTTAGTATGTTAGCTCGAAATTGACAACAACCCATTAGAATTAAAGCTCTAAATGAGATCCTACACATGTAATATTAGCAAAATCATAAGAAATTGAACATTATTTGCCATAGGTGTATATCAAGGGTTAGCCAAAAACTTAAAATAACAATAAAATTTGAGCTAGAATGTTAAGGGAGTAAGGACCCATCCCACCGGGCATGGCATATGTATGCATGAATTTGTTTAGCTAAGTCAAGAAGATTATAACTAACACCTAGTAGTCCTACAACAAAGCTACATCAATATCAATACATCATCATGCTAAGAGCTAAACAAGTAATAAACATCAATACTATGCATTAAAATCTTGAAAATAAACTTCGACCTAACATACTAACATTTATTGCTCTACTCTTTGGAAAGCTAAATCAATAATCTAGACCTATGTAGATCTTTTAGCTATCAAAAGGAGATAGTGGTTGCTTGATCCAATATGATCAAAGATGGAGGTTCATCAAGCCATGGCTTATTAGGCCTTTCTTGATTAACTCCATTTTTCTTCACAACACTAACTTTATTATTTGAATGCAAAAGGATGATGATTAGCTCCACTCTAACGGAGGAATGCTCAAAGATGGTAAAATGGTTATAGTGTATTACTATACGCTCACTTTTGTTTATCAAGGAGTAGGTGTAAATAGAAAGGTAATAGGAGGTCTCCTTATATAGCCCAATGGATAGAAGAATTTCTACATCCCTTTTCATGTGGGATAAATGGAGAGGTTGGGTTAGTTGTGGATAAGGGAGGTTTAGAAAGGGTTGAGTTGACCTTAGAAGAGTTTAGTTTGAGGGGCTTTATTAATTAACTCAAGTGATTAATTAATAGGTGTGCAAGCTTATAAAAGCTTTTTAGAGGAATAATTAACATGATTTAGACTATAGGAGAGATTTAATCAAATAAATGATTATTTATTTATTTAATGGAAGAGGAATCTAATTAATTAATAATAATTAATTAGTCTAGATAGAAATTGGGATTAATTAATGGAAGGTCGTTAATTGGTTTATTTGTTAAATAGAAGGGTTAATTAACTAGCGTAATGTAGCTAATTAATGGTGATAGAAGAGGAAGTGTGCTTTATTGACGATATGTCGTCCATTTGCGAGAAAAGGTATAATTAGTGCAATTTAAGTATTTAAATTGCTCGAGCTAAATTGTAGGTGTCTACAACTCAAATAAAATCTTTTTAGGAAAAATAAATGGGCTCCCAACTCCACTTTGATTACCTTCTCTAGGAAAAAAGAGTAACTGTGTTGTTATGGCCAATTAATGGACATCAAATTTAAGGTTGAATTTAAATTGTTTATGGATATCCATTACAACTGTCAATCACCTCATATAGGCTACCATTGTAGGATTTCTTATCGGCATAAAACTCTTTTAATCTCCTTGCATGACTTGATTCAAATGCACCCACATTGTAAATATGTTCTTCACAAATCTCTAGACACTATATATCTACCACGTACCATGCCACCCACTCAAGTATGTGTCATCTTCTATAATCTATCTATTAGTGCAAAATCACAGCATCCCCAAATGAGCTATGGATCTACTTTTCTAAGGTAGGGTCATTTGGTGTGATTGCATAACATTGGATCATTCCCCAAGCTATAGGACTTGGAAATGGGAATGACCCTCAAAGAAGGCTGGTTGCTCTTCCTAATCTACCTGCCACAAGTTATTCTAGTGCAAGAAAGCTAATATAATCCTAATCTAACTTCCAAGGAGACAAGGAGAGAAAGGAAACAAGAAAAAATAGAGCCTACACTAAAATGGTGATACGCTAGAGAAGGAAAATGTTGATCGTCTACCAAAACAGACATGAAATGAAGGGAGGTGATGTGAGTGATGGAGAGGATGGACAACATCATCACAGACCAAATGTCAGATTCACACAGAACTCCATTTTTAATCTCCACAAACACATCTCCCAGATTTGCAAATGAAACGTCCAAAACATGCACAAAATACTCCAGAATGATGAGAGGCAAGAGGATGCAATGAAAACAAGCAAAGGATGGACAAATGCATCACAAAAACGAGTTTTATTGCTTCAAAAATTTGCACAGAGTATCATACGTGAGCAAGAGGCAAAAAACACTCTTTATAGAGTAGGGGAGGAGGTTCAAACTCCATTTTGACCCTGGGGAAGAAAAGGAGGGAGAGGCAGAGACGGAAAAATGAATAACAACTTTTTTACACGCCTGTCCTGTTACAATATATAGAAGAATGGGAGAGAGAAGAAGGAAATAATCGAATCTGGATCTAAACACTCTGAGATATGCATTGAATCCAATTTTGAAAGCTCAACCACTAGAAATCAATGCCTTCTACTAAAATATGCACCCAAATCCATATTTTCTACATTGATCCTTGGTTTGGTGCCTTGAAGGAAGAGGAAACGGTGAAATAGATCAAATCTGATCTAGATGTTGAGGCAAGAAGATCCTGCATTAAAATCCTGAAGACTTTTCCTCCATTTTCTTCACCTAACCTCCTCAAAATTGAAGTTTCAGACCCCATGGCATGGGTGAGGCCGAGATATTTTCAGTGGTGTCAAATTTGCAATATTTTGAGCCATGAGTCAAAAGATATGCCCCTTCAAAGTTTGTATTAGATCTATATGAATGGAAGGGGAAAAAAGTTTGAAAATTGATCCCTTTTTAGAGATGGGACACGTGGCAGCCAGATTAGAGAAAAAACTGGGTTAGCGGGTCAGTAATTTAACTCTTTGCCCTTTTGCGTAAAAAATGCAAAACTCAGAAAACCCTCACGGCCCCGAAGCTCTACCTTTTGAGTTTGTTTGACCATTTGACCCTTCCTTCATTTCGTCCTGAGACACATGGAGATGCAGTGCTTGTTTGAGCTTCTCTTTTTGGATTCACCTTTGGAGGAGCGCCGTTAGGACATGTGGTTCCCTCTGATGGCTCTTTCATACTTAGTCAATTCTGGATTCTTTCCTGAACGGTTTTGAGCTTGAAGACCTTGGATCCTTGCCATTTTTCCTTTCTTTCTCCTGGCCTCTCTTGCGGCACCGCCCCTTCTTCTTTGACCCTGCAATTCCATTGTTGAATACTCCCTCGACCCTTTGAATAGATTTAATACATGGAAACACCTAGAAGAACCGTTTCTCCTATTTCTTCTTGTGCAGGGTCGAATTTGACTTTCTCGGGCCTCTGTTTTCACTTTGCCTAGTTCTGGAACTCGAGCTTGTGGGTCTGAAACATTTCCCTTCATGTTCTTTTTATGTGTAACGTTTTTTTAACCAAACTTTCTGAGGGGAAATTTAGGATAACACTATCTAATGACTCCATCACTCTTAATCCTCCATCCAATCAACCCATCTTAGAGTCCATCCAAGATTTGCATTCTTTATTTCAATACAAAATTCAAGCTATGGAAACGACAATTACATCTCTTAAATCTGAAATCTGACATCTCAAGGATGATTTTGAAGCCCATGCTTGTTCTTTGTCTACATCTCATCCTCATTCTATGTCTTCTACATGTGCTCATATCAGTGAACCAAAATTCTTACCACTCCCCGTACCTTTCAAGTTTGATCACAATGCTAAGAAGCATAATGTTCTTCCTTAGCTCCTCAATCACCAGTTGATCAATTCACCACCTACTCATTGCTATCCTCCTTATCAACTTTTGAACTATTAAGGTCTCCCATTTTATAATTATCATTGAATCAATGGACATAATGACAATGATTTCTATACTTTAAAACAAAAAAATAAAACACCTTGAGCATCAGGGTTCTATTTCATTTGCTTCGTAACATTCTATTATATGCCCATCTCAAAATGCTACATCTAAATGGGCTTCCAAATTTACTCCTTCTATGAAAAATAAGCAACATCACATCACTTCTAATGTTCCTTCTTTTGTAAGTCAAGACTCATCTATCCAATCCAATGCCATACCATATTCAAAATTATCTACCCTGTCATCTCCTCCTACTAAGTCTTCTACAGTAGTACATACTCCAATTCAAAAACCTCCTTTAACAGTCACCCCAACACCTCCTCTTCTCAAATCTTCTACAACATTATCAATCCCACATAAGCTACAATCAATCATTTTTTCCAAGGAAACTACTCCTTACATTTATCCCCGTAGGAGCATCAACTAGATCTACACACTTGGGGGCATCATGCTTACTGCTCCCCCCTCCTAACACCATCATGTTTTTATCATTACATTATGTCCTTCATACTTCATCTTTCTAAGCATCATTACACGACTAGATACACTTTGTATCATCACTACCCTATGACACACTATTGTGCTAAGGTTCACACTTGAATGTTGAGGGCATAAATTACATCCACGAACCTCACACACTACACATTTCATGCTCCACACTTCACAATACATCTTTCTAGAATTCAATTCTCACAACATCATACTACCCTATGACGCACTCTAGTTCCATTGTTAAAACTTGACTATTGAGGGTTTAAATCTTAAATAAACCTCGCCTCTCCTACACTCTATGCCTTGCGCTTGATGATATTTCTAGCATCTATTTTCAAACCTTTTCCCAATGACAATTTTTTTTCTATGGTTCATTCTTGATTGTTGAGGGGCATTTTATATATGAACCTCATCTCATACACACTCATACACATACACTGGGGAAATGCTTCTCCTATCATATTCACATTGCATATCATTCCACATCACACTCATACATAGCATATCACATATCTTGGTTGCACTTAATCTTGCTTGCTTATACTTACATTTTGTACTTTGCTTACTATGTTAGAGGGATATCCATTACGTCATTATATTTTCTATATACGCATGTGCGGTCACTTGGTATCTAGTTGTGAATGAAAACTTTCTATTGATATTTACACATAAAAATGATGTTTGACATTATACCTCTTACCTATCCCACCGAGGCTCCTAGGGCATCTACATTTATATACATCACAGGTGTTATTGTTTCATTATTTACTATTTCCTATTTTTACTATAAAACTAATTTCCATTTATCTATACACGCTTTGACATACTCTTTATCTTTCTAACATGCTAATGGGTACTTCATGTGTGTTGTCGCCCTCAAAATCCCTCCCTCATTTTCTAAGTCAAATTCAAATATTTTGAGCTCACACCCTCCATAAGTGTCCAAGTAAAGCGAGAAGTCTGAAAAGATAGAGAAGTTCATGCTTTGAAGTTGTTTAAACTCTCTAGTCTGTGTGGTTTGATAAAATTTTCATTTTCTTGTCTGGACATGTGAAAATTTAATTTTCATCCCCATTTGAATGAAATTGTCAAGCTTTCTATGGCCATGGATTGTCAAACCTTGTATTGTTCTCAATTCCTTGGTTCGTGAAAGAAATCTGAAAATTGTGTGCAAAATGGTGGAGTTTTCTTCTTCTCTGCATTTTTTCCACAGTCGTGAATGACGGGTGTTTTCTTCCTCATCAAAATTTGGCTCCATTATCCATGGGTACGTGGACATATCTAATTGGAAGTAGGCTGGCGGAGCAAATTGTGTTTTTCAACCTTTTTCTAAAAAGTCTAAAAGTTAAAAAGTTACCCGCAGCCCTGCCAAACACAAAGGAAAAAGTCAAAGCTTGAGCCCTCATCAAAAGAGTCAAAGCAGGTCGGTGGAGCAAATTGTGTTTTTGAGCCTTTTTGCAAAAAAGGCTTAAAGTTAAAAAGTTACCTGTAGCCCCGCCAAAAATAAAGGAAAAAGTCAAAGGTTGAGCCCGCATCAAAAGAGTCAAAGTGGGTCGTCGGAGCAAATTGTATTTTTGAGCCTTTTTGCAAAAAAGTCTTAAAGTTAAAAAGTTACCCGCAACCCCGCAAAACACAAAGGAAAAATTCAAAGGTTGAGCTCGCATTAAAAGAGTCAAAGCAAGTTGTCATAGAAAATTTTGTTTTTGAGTCTTTTTGCAAAAAAGGTTTAAAGTTAAAAAGTTACCCGCAGCCCCACCAAACACAAAGGAAAAAGTCAACAGTTGAGCCCGCATCAAAAGTGTCAAAGTGGGGAGGTTGACCCGTGACTCTATCTCCACTTAGGTGAAGCCACGTGTCAAGCTTATATCAAAAGCGGAAGGGCGGACCAAAAATGTAAAAAAATGTCAAATCTCTCTAAAGTCACAAAATGCAAAAGGCATCCCTCATGCCCACTCCAGTAAATTTCTCCCACATGGAAGGCTCTAGTTTAAAGTTTGAAAGGCAAGATGAATGGTTCAAATTCAAAGTTACAAAATGAGTGTAATGACTACATTATGAAAAGTATGGTTTTTCATCCATTGGCATTTCTTCGCGAATCAAGAATCTGAATGGACGTGAATGACAGAAAATATTGTAATTGTTTCTTGCTAACAAAGAATAAGTTGTAACCATTTCTTAAAAAATATTTAATGGCTTCTTCACGCCATTGCAGAGGGTTGGTGATTGATCTTGTAAGCTCAAGAGTATACTGTACCTTGAGAGAACAAAGGAGATAGCCATTTTATTCCATTTCTCCACTATGTACAACTTTTGTTTAAGAATCAATACAAGAAGAAGGAGTTTCTATCTTTCTTTCACTGAGGGATTTTGTGATACTTTGTGTTCATCAAATTCTATTCGGTCTTGTTTCCCTTTGTAGGGTTTTTCCCTCTAAATTTAGTGCATGTGATGAAGTTTCTAACTAGTGCGAGCAGGAATCTGATTTTCTACCTACAACATTAGTTCTCCTAACTCTTTTCTCACTCCCTTTCCCACCTTCATAGAAAATTCCCCCCTTGCAGATAACTGCAAGCATTTTCCGTAGGGTCAGTGGAGTGCCCCTGTTAGATCCCCGACCGAAAGGCCACCAAAGAAAACCACACTTTCTCGCACATGCATATATGATAGTTGCACCGGTTAAGTAGAGGGAATTAGATTGCTAGAGCATTGGCAAGGAATCCATAAGTTTGTCCACCTGAAAAATTTCCTCGCCAACAGTTTTTGGCACCCACCTTGGGGCAGATTCAGTAGCATCTGTACCTGAATGCAACCGCAAGGTTAGAACTTCAAAGTTTAGAAAGGAAAAAAATTCTAGAATTGGAATGGCTATATGAGCCACATGGATTCAAATCATGGCTATTTCGGGAAACCCTCCTGTTGAAAGACCTGAATTACTCTTCCACATCCAAGAAGACATTGCTTCATATTTAAGGGAAGTTATCTGACATAATAGACAAATTTCCAATGACTACTTCATTGCCACAAGAATTTTGGACCTTGAAGGGGGACGCGTTGCTGAATTGGAGAGGTAAAGACAAATTCCAGCACCACAAAGAAGAGCATAGATTTTCAAGCTAGTGGATAAAAGATACACCCCGAAATAGACCAAGGAGGACAAAATGATCCTATTTTTGAGGAACTTCAAAGGAAACGAGAGCTACTCGGAATCCAGAGGCTTCCTTCTTAAGCAACCGGTTATGTCGGGAACCTGAGCGTTGCCAATCCTTTGGAAAGTTAATTACCATACATCAACAAGAACCTTGAAGATTTCACCGACGTAGAGACCAAATAAGAAGATAGAGAAAGAGAAGCAAGAGTGGAAGAGAAAATAAGAGCTCAACTCGAAGAAATTGAGAGATTTCAAGCTGAGGCAAATGAAAGAGCAACAATAGAATCCGCATCCTTAGCAATGTTGGAACGTAGAAATAGAAATAGAATGGGGGATCGTGAGTGTGAATGTGATTGTGAGGCCTATAGGTCTAATGTACCACGGGGAGGAAATACTGGTCCACTAGCTCTTTCTCTACCACTCAATGATCTACCGAGAGGCTCGAGAAAAAACTTCCCAAATTCAAAGGGGATGGTTCTCAACTCCCTTAAGAGCATGTTGCAGCATTTATCACTACTTGTGGTGTGTTGGGTGTTGAGGGTGAAGATGTGTCAGTCTGACTCTTTGTAGAGTCACTTCAAGAGAAATTTGTTGAATGGTTTTACATGCTACCTCTGATTTTTGTCACCTGTTGGGAAGATATAAGAAGCACATTTGAACACATGTTCAAGAACAGAGAAGACTGTCAGGATCTTTTGGTCTGATTTGTACAAATGAAGAAAGAAACCTCCGAGTCAATGAGGGACTTCGTAGAAAGATGCGATAGAGTGATAAGAAGGATCCCTGAAGATGTGGTGCCTTCTGAAAATAATTTGAAGAGGTTTTTCATCAATGCTTTTCCATCAGAAGTTGGTTTCTTCCTCAGAAGAGCCCAACCAAAAACATTGAGGGAAGCTAAAGAATATGCAATAGAAACTGATGATAATCTAATCTTGTATGATAAAGTGAAAGGCCCCAATGGAAACAAAAAGGGTCAGAATTCAAACTCTATCACCATAGATCCAATGTTCCAAAAAATTGCAAATGACTTGGTTGTCTTGAAGAAGCAGGTATCTCGTATCACAATGCGGAATGCTTCAAGGAAACTAAACCCTCCAGATAGGCCAAGGATTTCTCCACCTCCCCGTCGGCTTGCTCTTGAAGCACCACCAGTTAATGCCATCTGTGACACCAAAGAACTAGAGGAGGATGCAGAAATTGATGAAACTGAAGAAGAAAATATGGATGACTAATAAAACTATCTTGAGGTCAAGTAAGTTGATATACACAATGGCCTAATTGAGTACGTTGATGATGAAGATGAGGATGACGAAGAAGCTCCAAGTTTCTCATGTGTTGTTTTCACTCATGCACAATTCAGGAAAGGTGCTTCATCCCCAACGGTGGCGGTAAAGGATAAGAAGAATAAAGAAGATTCTCCTCTAGGGGTCACTCAAAATAAAATCATCATCAAAGTATCACCATTGCCACCTTCTATGGAGTCAGCCAAAGAAAAACCAAACTCACTGATTGTCAGGAATCATGCTACTATGCCAAGTAAGTTATCTAATTCTTCTCCCAGCTCAAAATTTGCTAAGAACAATTCTCCTTTAAATATTGTCCCTACAAAAATGTCTAAGGATCAATCAAAAGCTACACCCTCACCCCCTTCCAAGCCAATTGCTACACCTAAAAAGGAGAATTTAACACCAAAAGTAGCCAAGCCTCTACCATGTAAATCTTCCTCCATTTCCAGGATCTCTTCCTCGCTCACCATAACCCCATTTGACTTAATGGAACATGTAAGCAAAACCAAAGTCTAGATCTTAGAAATAAAATACCTACAAACACACCTTTCCCAGTTTAACAAGTTCATTAACACAGTTCGTGGTGGTAACCCTGTACCCTCGAGTCCTAATTCTAAAGGCTTATTTCCCACACCAACCACACCACCTTCCCAAAAAATTCTAGCCCTCAGTGCCTCCAAAACCAACAGGGTTGAACCTCATTAAAGGCTTCCAACTGAATAATTGTATCATAGATTCCAGAGCCTCAGACTATTTGATGCCATATAAAGTTATAAATGCTCTAGGCCTCACCTTGACCTGGGTGAATGGAACCTGCTACTCAATGGAATCCAAAAAAGTGCCATTGGTAGGAAGAATCAAAGATGCACAGGTAGCACTAGCTGATTTTCCAGAAAAGAAGGTGCTCCTAACCATACTAGTAGCAGACATCCCAACATCCTTTGGTATGCTATTCAGTAGGAGTTTCTGTAGAGACCTGGGTGGAGAAATAAAAATGGATTCGTCATCTATAACTATCCCAGTAAAAGGTGAGATGAAGAAGTTGCTACCAGTAAGAAATATGAAGTTCACAGTACGAAAGTCTTATGATCTAAAAGCAAACATTCTCTTTCAAGATTGTGGGCTAGGAAACTACTTCCTCACATCAAGAAAAGAGGAAAACTTTCCACTTCTCATGGAGGAAGAGGAAGATCAAATTTGGCCGATGGAATTTGATGGTAGTCATTCCAGAGTGGGCTCAGGAGCTGGTGTAGTATTGTACTCTCCTTCCAATGAGTTGTACCCATTTTCCTACAAACTACAATTTGATAATACAAATAACACTGCAAAGTATGAAGCACTAATCCTAGGCATGAGTGTAGTAGAGGACATGGAAATCAAGAAACTAAGATGCCGAGGTGATGTATAGGTTGTAGTAAAGCAGGTCCGCCAACAATATCAAGTGAAGAATCCAAGACTCTGGAATTACAAAAATAGAGTGTGAGATTGCATTGAATCCTTTGATGCATTTTCCATTGAAGCTATTCCAAGGGAACATAATGAAAAGGATGATTCTCTTGTAGTGTCAGCTTCCCTAGTGACACCTCATCCTTCTTTTGGGAAAGACAAAGTGACCATTGAAATGGTATTCAGGCCTAGTGTACTAGAAAATGCAAATCATTGCCAAGTCTTCAATGGCGATAACCAAATTCTAGCCTTTTTAGAGAAAAGGGATAATTTCAATAATCTCTTCTTTGAAGGAGGTGAAAATCCACACTGAGAAGTAGTTCCCAAAGAAGAAAAAGAAGGAATTGAAAGGGAATGATGATGAGGGAGTAATCAAATTGAAAGGGAAAAAAATTCCCAAAGGCCTAGACTCTTTAGAAGACCTCTTTGAAAAACATGACATATTCATTCAAGAGAAAGAAAAGCAATTTCCTCAGTGCCCAGCTAATTTAGATAAAGAAAACATTTATACCCCGGAGGAGCCAAGGGTGGTCAATATTGGAAAATGTTGCTCGCCTGAAGAAAAAATAAGGTTTGCTACAGTACTCAAGAAATACTCAGATGTCTTAGCCTACTCTTATGATGAACTCAAATCCTTCCAGCCAAAGGGAATGCATCACTCAATTCCTTTGATGCAGGGTGTCAAGCCCTTTAGGCAAAAACAAAGGTCGTATAACCCAAATCTTTCTGATACCATCAACGAGGAGGTAATAAAGATTTTTAATGGAAGGATCATCTTTCCCATCCACCATTCAACATGGGTGGCTAACATTGTGCCAGTATGGAAGAAGAATGGTGAAATAAGGATATGTGTAGATTTTCGCAACCTGAACTGGGCATCACTAAAGGACAATTATCCTCTTCCTATCATGGACCATATCCTGCAAGTAGTCACTAGATCTGAAATGATTTCATTACTTGATGGATTCTCAAGATATAATCAAATCAAAGTGGCAGAGGAGGACCACACCAAGACAGTCTTTACAACACCTTGGGGCACTTTTGCCTACAACAGAATGCCTTTTGGCCTAATCAATGCAAGAGCTACATTCCAAAGGGCGATGGATTTGGCCTTCAAAGATATGAAGCATTGTATTGTCATATATCTTGATGATCTCACAGTATTTTCAAAGAAGAGGGGAGATCATATCTATCACTTAGAACAGGTACTTGCAAGGTGTAGGAAACATGGCATATCACTAAATCCAAAAAAGTGCATTTTTGGAGTCATAGAAGGCAAATTATTGGGGTACATTGTGAACAAACATGGAGCACACATCGATCCTGAGAGGGTTATATCCATTGAAGCATTAGCCCTTCCCACAAGCAAGAAAGGATTTCATTCATTCTTCGAAAAGGTGAACTTTCTTTGTTGTTTTGTGCCTAAGTTTGCTAAGTTGACGAAGCACATCACTTCCATGATGAAACCCCAAGAAAACTTCAAATGGAACAATGAAGGGAAGGCAAAATTTGAAGAGATGGAGAAATCCATTTCCAGGTCTCTGAATCTTGTATCTCCAGATTTTAACAAAGAATTCATCATGTATTGTTATGCATCAGAACATACACTCTCTATCGTTCTCATTCAGAAAAATGATGAAGGCGTGGAAGCACCTTTTTCTTTAATGATTTTTCCTTTGAAAAAGCATGAGATAAATATAGCCAATTGGAAAATCATGCCTATGCAGTGGTTAAGGCTGTAAAAAACTTCAGGTTTTACATCCTCAACTCCCATACGGTGGTGATGGTCCCTGACAGTGCAATCAAGTCCATCTTGACACAACAGGATCCTAGAGCTAAAAGAGGAAATTAGATTGAAAAGACTCAAGAATATGATTTGGAGATCCAACCCTCTAATCTGGTGAGGGGAAATGGATTGTGCTAGTTGATTGCTGAAGATGAAACACTCAAAGTTCAACATGGCGAAGAAAATTGTGTTTGCTCAACTTGTTAAAAAAAAACCCACAGGTTCTCTTTGTCACCACTACTAATGAGTGGTATGTTGATGTTTCCTATTACCTAAATTATGGAGAATGCCCTCCCCATCTTGATTACAAGCAAAGGAGAACACTTAAGCTGAAGGAAGCTAAATTTGTAATCTGGAATCATGCACTTTACAAAAGAGGCCTAGATGGTTGTTTCCTCAGGTGTGTAGATAAAGAGCAACAAGAAAAGTTTCTTAAAGCATACCATGACCAAGCATGTGGTGGACATTTTTCAACAATGGTCACTGCAGACAAGATCCTCCAAGGAAGGTATTATTGGCCGATCATCTTTTCAGATACTCAAGATTGGGTTTCTAAATGCAAAGAATGCCAACAGTTCGTTGGAAGACCACAACTCGTTGCATTACCACTCAATATCCCGAATAGGATACCACTTAAAAATTCACAAAAATATTGAAAATATGCAACCACATAAAATACTGATTTTACCACATTTTTACAATTAGGGCAGCGAACTAAAAAAACCTAATATTTCCCAAAATGACCACCCAAATTACTTGAAAATATAAAGAGGGCTTGATATTATTATAAATGACATAAGGAGACCGGTTTTGGAATATTACAGAGATTAAAATGTTACCAGGGAAATCACAACGAGCCTAGACAGCTAGAAAACTTTAGAGGTATGTTACTCTCTAAATACATGAGCAAAAATAAGGGTCTCTAGAAATAAAAATGACAGATATAGGAAATAATATTTCCACCTCCAGATCTGACAATGGTCAACTGGAAACCCCCAAATAAAGGCTGCAAGTTGCCTCATTTGGAATGGGGTCAAAAAATGATGGAGGCACCTTCCACATGCTACCACACCCAGCCCAAATGGCTGCCATGAATCTGATCTAGAGCCCCTCTGATTATCTTCCCCAAATGCCCCCAAAACCCGCAAAATCCTTTCCGTGAAACATCTGTCAATAACTTTGCCATGCATCCCTGAAAATGGCTTCGAAATGAAAAACTAGGGTAGATATCTCTCTACCGAAGAATGCCCTGCTAGCTAGGGATGGGTCTCTCACCACCAAAGCTAAGGTCCCTATGGGATTTGACTCCACAAGTTGTAGATGTGCGATAGTAGCAATTGCACGTGAAGGAGGCTAAAAATGTATATGACAAAAGGTGCCTTTCTTTTCTCTCCCAGCTCTTATATACTCCCCCAAGGCAAAAGAGCCCCAATAAACCCTAGACGCATTCCTTTCCATGGAGGGGCCAATAAAATAAAAGTAACTAAAGTTAAATTTTCCTGTTTAAGTCGTCATGGTCCAAAGTGACCCCCAAATGCCAAACATGACTATTAGTACCATGCGGCCCCTTCTCAATAGCCCCCAGTGTGCCTAGCCCCTTGGATATGACCATGGCTTGGACTCATTTGACACTTAGACCTTTGGTGTAGAAAGGTATTATTGGCCCACCATGACATTTTTCAGCAATGGCTGCTACAGACAAGATCCTCTGAGGAAGGTATTATTGGCCCACCATCTTTGTAGATACTCAATACTGGGTTTCTTAATTCAAAGCATGCCAACCATTCTTTAGAAGACCACAACTCGTTGCATTACAACTCATGCATGTGGTTATTGAAGAACCATTTCAACAGTGGGGGATAGACTTCATTGGTATTTTGAATCCTAACTCAAGCACAGGGCACACCTATGTACTCCCAAAAATATACTACTTCACCAAATGGGTTGAATCCATCTCGACCAAACAAGCCAACACTGAAACAATATGCAACTTCATCAAGGATAATATCATAGTCCGTTTCGGAGTTCCATAGAATATTGTAGCAGATAATGCTACCTATTTCTCTTCAAGAGAGTTGAGTTAGTTTTGCTATAACTACAGAATCTCCCTATCTCACTCTTCTGACTACTATCCATAAGGAAATGGACAAGCCGAATCAAGCAACAAGAACATTATGACCAATGTCCGCAAGCTTGTAAATGAGAATCAAAGAAATTGGCACAAAAGGTTGTATGACGCATTGTGGGTGGATAGGATCACTCCCCAAAAGGAAATAGGTATGTCACCATTCCAATTGTTGTATGGAGTCAAAGCGGAAATCCCCCTCAAAATCGAGATGTCAGCTCTCAAATTTCTACAGGGAATAGAAGATGGACATTACAAGGATTCCATTGATAAGATGATCCTCTTTCTTGAGAAGCTAGAAGAAAATAGAATCCGAGTGGCGGACCACATCAAAGAGCACCAGTTAAAAGTAAAGAAATTTTTTGACAAGAAAGCCAAGGAAAGAGAATTCAAAGTTGGAGACTTCATCTTGCTATGGGACAAGAGAAGAGAACTAGGGGGAAGCTATGGAAATTTTTATTCATTATGGCTTGGCACATTCCAAATTCGTGAATCTTACGGTGGGAATGCTTTTCTTCTCTCATATTTGGATGGAATGCCACTGGAATTTCCTTAGAGCAAGAAATAATTAAAATTGTATCATCGGTGAAAGTGGGTAGTCTCGCGCCTTGTACCATAGGTGATTGATAGGTGTGTTTCCCTTTTTGTTGTTTGGTTTTGTTTCCCCTTCTATTGCGTGTCGTGTGTTTCACTCCTGTTGTGTGTTTGTGTGTTTCCTTCTTCTGATCTTTCTTTTTCAAAGTTGTTCATGACTCTGCAAGGCCTAATGGATAAGGCACTGGTCAATGAATTACAGGGTCTAGAGATTGAAATTCAGGATTCCCATGTCATGTCTTCACTATGCTCAGTGCATGTCATTTCCCCAAGCTAGAGCCAGTTGTTGTCGCCCTCAAAATATCTCACTCATTTTCTAAGTCAAATTCAATGATTTTGAGCTCACGCTCTCAAGAAGTATCCAAGTAAAGCTAGAAGTCTGAAAAGATAGAGAAGTTCATGCTTTGAAGTTGCTTAACTCTCCAGTCTGTGTGGTTTGATAAAATTTTTGTTTTCCTATCTGGACGCGTGAAAATTTAATTATCGTCCCCATTTGAATGAAATTGTCAATATTTCTATGGCCATGGATTTTCGAACCTTGTATTGTTCTCAATTCCTTGGTTCACGAAAGAAATCTAAAAATTGGGTGCAAAATGGTGGAGTTTTCTTCTTCTCTGCATTTTTTCCACAGTCGTGAATGACGGGCATTTTCTTCCCCATCAAATTTTGTCTCCATTATCCATGGGTACATGGACATATCTAATTGGAAGTGGGCCAACAGAGAAAATTGTGTTTTTGAGCCTTTTTGCAAAAAAGGCTTAAATTTAAAAAGTTACCCGCAGCCCCGCCAAACACAAAGGAAAAAGTCAAAGGTTGAGCATGCATCAAAAGAGTCAAAGTGGGTCATCAGAGAAAATTGTGTTTTTGAGATTTTTTGCAAAAAAGGCTTAAAGTTAAAAAGTTACCCACAGCCCCACCAAACACAAAGAAAAAAGTCAAAGGTTGAACCCACATCAAAAGAGTCAAAGCAAGTCGTCGAAGCAAATTGTGTTTTTGAGCCTTTTTGCAAAAAAGGCTTAAAGTTAAAAAGTTACCCGTAGCCTTGCCAAACACAAAGGAAAAATTGAAAGGTTGAGCCCACATCAAAAGAGTCAAAGTGGGTCATTGGAGCAAATTATGTTTTTGAGCCTTTTTGCAAAAAAGGCTTAAAGTTAAAAAGTTACCCGCAGCCCTACCAAACACAAAGGAAAAATTCAAAGGTTGAGCCCGCATCAAAAGACTCAAAGCAGGTCGTTGGAGCAAAAAAAAATTTTGAGCCTTTTTGCAAAAATGGCTTAAAGTTAAAAAGTTACCCGCAACCCCACCAAGCACAAAGGAAAAAGTAAAAGGTTGAGCCCACATCAAAAGAGTCAAAGCAGGGAGGCAGATCATTGGGGCGATTTGAGAATTTGAGCCTTTTTGTAAAAAAGGTGAAAAGTTAAAAAGTGATCTGTGACTCTGTCTCCACTCAAGTGAAGCCACATGTCAGGCTTATATCAAAAGCGGAAGGGCATACCAAAAATGTAAAAAATGCCAAATCTCTATAAAGTCACAAAATGCAAAAGGCATCCCTCACCCACGCTCTAGTAAAGTTATCCCACGTGGAAGGATCTAGTTTAAAGTTTCAAAGGCAAAATTAACAGTTCAAATTCAAAGTTACAAAATGAGTGTAACGGCTGCATTATGAAAAGTATGGTTTTTCAACCATTGGCGTTTCTTCGCGAATCAAGAATCTGAAAAAACGCAAATGAGTAAAAATATTGTAACCTTTTCTTGCTAACAAAGAAGAAGTTGTAACCGTTTCTTGAAGAATATTTAATGGCTTCTTCATGCCATTGTAGAGGGTTGGTGATTTATCTTGTAAGCTCAAGAGTATACTATACTTTGAGAGAACAAAGGAGATAACCATTTTCTTCCATTTCCCCTCCCTTTCTCAATTTCTTCCATTTCTCCACTATGTACAACTTTTGTTAAAGCATCAATACAAGATGAAGGAGTTTTTATCTTTCTTTGATTGAGGGATTTTGTGATACTTTGTGTTCATCAAATTCTATTCGGTCTTGTTGTCATTTGTAGGGTTGTTTCCTCTAAATTTAGTGCATGTGATGAAGTTTCTAGCTAGTGCGAGCAAGAATCTAATTTTCTACCTGCAACATTAGTTCTCCTACCTCTTTTCTCACTCCCTTTCCCACCTTCATAGCAAATTCCCCCCTTGCAGATAACTGTAGGAATTTGTTGCATGATCAGTTGAGTGCCCCTATTGGACCCCCGGCTGAAAGGCCACCAAAGAAATCCTTACTTTCTCGTGCATGCATATACGGAAACTGCACTAGTTAAGTAGAGGGACTTAGATTCCCAGAGCATTGGCAAGGAATCCACAAGTTTTTCCACCCGAAAAATTTCCTCGCCAACAATGTGCAACATTTATCTTGCAATAACTATTTTCTACCATGGTTATCTATTAATATTTGTTTGCCATTTTTCTTCTATTGTATGCTTATTTTGTGGGCTATGCCCTTTTTCTTCTATGCACACTGTATGATGTTTGGCCACTTCAGCCCTAATTATGTTGTGACATTGTGAGTAATGTCCCATGTATGAAACATGCTTTTCACAGTATATCTTGTCTTCTTGTTTGCTTGATTGCACATTGTCTTATATTTGCATACTAGCTTTGGTTTTACTAACACATGTTACTAGCCTTCTTGTTTGAATGTGCATTAGTTTCTACTATTCACATCCCCCTGCAAGATATACACAGTTTAGATCAACATCAGGTTCTCTCTTTGGGCCGCATTCTCCTAGCAACGTCGCATCCACCCCAAACAAGGGGGGACATACATTGGGTGAATCAGTTACCCCATACAACATCTTAGCGCTACAACATGGTATAGTTCTATAGAGGAACATAACAAGCTACAATTATAGAAATGGTTCAAAATCATATTTGAGTCCTTAGTTCAGCATAGACTCTAGCACCCAAATACAGACACTAGTGCCTAGGCGCTCCTGACGTCTCCTAGGTGCATATGTATTGGGGGTAAATACAACTACTTTCTCATATCAACATAGTTTACAACAGTTCATAGAGAATTTTTCATAGTACAGGAACAACCCTCCAACAAACATAATACATTTTAACTCCATTTCAACACGGAACAAATACAGAACTAATACAATATAACCCAGGACAACATAGATCACACCATCTATAGTGGTGTATAATTTGGGAAGGAGTCTTGGAAGGAGAGTAACACTAGACCTATCTACCTGAAACTCTTCTACCATGGCGTGAGATCGCCCAAAAAAAAATTCACTTGGTATGATATCATGCAAAAAACTCGTTCTTGGCATGAGACTGCCCACAAAACTCACTCTTGGCATGAGATCACCCAAAACACTCTCTTCTACAAAAATTTTAGACATTTTCTATCATTTTACACACATGTTCATCAAGTTCATCCTTAATACACAGCAATAAGAAACCCTACATTAAGTAAAGTAACAGGTAAAACATGGTACAACACAATACGCTTCACCCCTGGGGTCACTTCCTTGTTTTTGGCTTCCACACTTCATTTTCATCACTCCACGCTTTCACTTGTCTCCTCGGCATGTTATTGTCATCACATTCTATATGGTTATCAGGTACACATCTCTTATCTACTTTATGTTATTGAGTACTCACTCAAAAACATAAAATGCGGGAAAATGTAGACACAAAATCACGCACTTTGGTACATTTCTAGGTCGTAAAAGCATAGTTTCATTCATATGATTCCTAAGCAAGAAAATTAGTAATTGACAACTACCTTTGGCCTCTTTTCTTGGCTTCTTGTCTTCTTTCTGGTCGTTTACACCGTACAGCCTAGTCATTACTTTACTTTCTTATCTTTCATGACATCAGAAACCAACGCCCAGGGGCCCTCATCCCCTCTGGGTGCCCCTGACCCTTTTCTATCTTAGTTGCTTCTTTTGGGTTTTTTTAATCTTTTGGGCATCTTATTTTACTATGGATCGGCCTTCCCGTTGTTAATTATGAAATTTAACTAAGGGAATCTTATAAATACAAAGCTATGTGACCAAAATAAAGAACCAAAAATCTATTTTCATCACATATGGTTGCATTCAAAGGCATCTAAGAGCATCAAAGGCATCCATCTAACATCCATTCAAGGGACAAGGGACTGCATTTTCTGCATACACTCCATATGAAGGGGAAGTTCATATTTCCATTCACACATCTATTTACATTGGTACATCTAGCTATCACCTGTTATCAAGTGCACTTGCATAAGACTACATGGAGTCTGATTTTTAGTACAGTGCTCGATCGTAAGATCACTCATTCGAGTGACCTTCGGGGTTAGTCTGAATCCCCATATTGCATCTTTTTTTTTTGATTTGATTTAGTTTTAGGGTTTTTGCAGGTGGACATATCTTTACAGGTTACATGCACATTCACCAATCATATTATGACATACAAGCAACCAACAACGACCACTAGTGACACCTATGCGACACAAGAAAAATTAGGTTCTGAGCTCCTACGCAGTCCCAAATGCTCAGTAGAGATCTCTGGTGCCTAGGTGCCCCTGACCCTATCCAAGAGCTCTAGTCCAGCCTCATCTGATAGCTCCAGAATTTACAATTCACAATTGTGACGGTCTTCCCTTTCTGCTCATTAGTTTTCCAATCTAGATCAGTTCCAGGAAAAGTGTGAAATCAACTAAGTCCTTTACTCTCTCTCTCTCTTACACTTAGGGTTTCATATTTATTAGCTTATTTACTTGTGTCAAATATGTACTTTAGCATCTATTTATCATACGTGACTCTACAATTAGTGTTTAATAAAGAATCTAATTTTTGTTAAATCATGAGCCCCTGTTTGACCTCATTCATGGAGTCTTGAATTTACCCTGAGCATTGAAAAAACTATTCACTTCATGTTCAACATTTTTCAAATCCATAGTACTTCCATATCCAGTGTAAATAAGCCAAGTCATTATTTCTACATCTCTTGCTAAGGGTTTCACACTTACTTTCTTATTTTCTTGTGGCATATTGCACTTAACACTTGTATATCATAGTTTACACCAGTTACTCTGTAATAGGGTTTTACAAAAAAAAATTATTTATTTTTAAATCATATACAAATTCCATGAGATCAAGAGAAATTTCGATTGCACTTTGACATTTTAGGTCCATGACTAAATGTGTAAGTTTACATGGTGGATTCTACCTAAATCTACACATGGATAGAGATTTAATTATAGGTGGAGCAGGTTTTATCTTCAAAAAATATGATATGTTTGTAGAAAATTAATGGGTAGAAGTGTTATCGCCAAATCACAACACCCTATGGTTTGTACAAGTGTGTGTGCTTGAGCTTACTATATTATTAGATAACATGGGTAATATCTCCAAGTTGTGGGACTTGCTACTTGAGATAGACCTCCAGAGAAAGTTGGTTCTTGCTCCTAAACTACCTACCACAATCTACTCTAATGTAGGCAAAACTAACCTTTCCTAATCTAACTTTCCAAGGGACCAGGGAGAGAGAGAGCATGAAAAAAAATCCTACACTAAAGCGGTGATACACCAGAAAAGGAGGGTGTGAGGAAATCCTTCCAATGTGTGAAAAATAGGAGCAAATTGCATACTAAAAGGGGTGATAAAAGTTCTCCACGGTCTATAAAATGCATTCAACACAATATTCTATACATGTTTAATGATAATGAATCCTTGCAAGAGCATAAAATAGACACAATATATTTGTAATGAGATTGAAGGGGCAAGAGGAATGCAAACAAACACAACAGGGGAAGAGACATCCACAAACTTATATCTATTGCTCAATGATATGCACATTTCAATCTATTACATAATAAAGGCCTGGATCACCATGTAAAGAGCCCACTACAAGGGCCTGCAGTACATTGGCTTCACAAAACAATTTTGACAGAGGTTTTCTACTCAAAAACCACCCCCCTTATAATGAGCCCAACACTCTAATTTATAGAATTCTGAGAGGAGAGAGAGAAGGGGAAAATGAAAATCCTGAAATTTGTCTTCTCACCACTTACAAGAGGTATTAAATGAAGTGAAATGATGTTATGTTGCTTGCAAAAGGCCCCCATACTGTCCCATAACTTGCAGCAATGAGAAATGTCTGCCCATGCTTCATTTAATGTACCCCAACTACCAAATAAAACATTGGTCTAACTGGGCACGTTTTCTTTGAAATCACAATCAATTCTTTATCAAATCCTAAATTTCTTGATTTAAGTGCATTGTTCTTGACACCACAATTCCAACAGTATCAATTTTGTGTGATATCGTTTAGAAATGTAAAAGATATGGCGTTCTGAATGGAGGCAACTTTTTTGGGTTTGCGAGGGATTTCTGTCATTTGATGGGACTAGGTATTTAATTGACTGGAGCTATATATGTTTCTTTCCGAAAAGTTCTGAAAATTTCAATTTTGTGAAAATCAGAGCTTTGGATCAAAATTTATGGCCTTTTGAAGTTTGAGAGTCAGGTGAAAAGCATAGAAGGCAAACAGGGAAAAGGCATGCGCACGGGAGGAAGGAATGTCTGCAAAAGGCATGGAAACAGGGTGCGCGGGAGTTCATCTAAAGAAGGGTGCACGATGACAGAACAAAAAAGAGGGCGTGTGACAGAACAAGGTGCAAGCAAGCGCGTAAGAGGAATAGCATGGACATAGCCAATTTTAGGCAAGTCTGAAGAGGGGTACGTGAGGGGATGAGAAAGAAAGAGAGCGCGTGGGAGGAAGGCGCAGAAGATGCACGTGTAAGGGGAAGGCGTGGAGGGGGAACTTGAAGGAGAATAATGTAAAGGGAGGAGCAAGAAGGCGCGTAAGGGCACACGAAATAATGACAATAAGAAAACAAGGCGTGAAGCAGGGTGCAAGCACACAAAAGGAAATCGAAATTATCTCATGGAGGAGGGAGCATGTAGTGATGTCAGTGCATTGTTGTAGACAACACGGGAGATATATTCGTGTCTGTAGTAGACGGAACAACTATGGGGGCCTTTCTCCTACCTCTGACAGCCACATTTTTGCCATCATTGATCTCATGAAGTTAGATGCGATCAATTTTGATATAAATCCCAAGATGTCACGAGAAGAGTTAAGTGTAACCATGGGCCAACTACACTTTACCATTGTAAAAAAGATTGTACACCTCGATTTCCCAGATAAAGTATGTCCGATTATAGGCACGGGAAACCATTTGAGTGAAAGTGTATTATGGTTTACCTTTAGGAAACAAGGCCTATCTATGGATAATAAATGAGTGATAGATATAACAAATCCAAACTCTTGAGTATGTTGTGATTCGTGCATAACATTTCCTTCATTTGAACCATCGTTGCAATCCATTACGTTCTAAATTTATAGCATTCCAAATAAACATGCACAATTAAAAGTAAAGGGAAATGAAATGAACCCTAATTTTGTAAGAAATACAACAAATAAGGACACACGCATAAATGCAACCTATGTAGTAGCATAATGCAAGGCCACACCCTGCCATTCCAATCCCCCTCTTCAATTTTTTTGTCTACAAACACTAGGTCTTTTTAATTTATTTTCATTTTTTATTTTAATATGTCAAGGTTTTCAATTGGAAGGCATTTTATTTAGATTTTTTATGTATTCATAGTCAATGAGATGGAGATCTGGTTTTCAGATATAACTATGTCAAGTTTGTATTATCATAAACTCGTTTTGAATCATCACTTGTAATTCGTCACCAAGACAAAACATAATCTAAAATCAAATACCAAGCTCTTAAATAGATATTTGTTGTATTCACCATAAAAATCAACCAATAACACCATTAAATGATAAGACTATTTGTCTCTACCAAACGTGTCGTTGGAAAAAATAGACAATATTAAAAAATTAATGTGAAACCATTATATTGCAATTAAATACCTATTAAAACAAAGGTCTCAATGGTTTTCCATGATTGTGTATGATTAATTAGAATTTTATTTATATTTCACAAGTTAATCATAATAAAAATTATATTTACATTTAAATGACATACAATCTCATATTTTTCCTACGCAAATAATATATGCTATCTACAATCTTGTCTTATTCATGTGAGTATAATTTGTGGTTAAAGAGACCAAAATTAAAAATGGGAAAAATTCAATAGGTTCCAGGGTTGAAACCGAATTGGCACTTTGTAGCCCCTGTTTTCAGTTTTAAGCTCGATTAAGTGCAAGAAAACAGGCAATGCGTGAACAATTATCAATAATTGAACCCCTCTAGTGGCTAGTCATATGAACGACAGGTAGATTTTATGTGTCAAACAATAGCTTTAGACAAGATTTCATACGATTTCTTAAATATTGTTGAGTGTAAATTGCTCTCTGATGTACAAGGAGTGAATTTTACAAATAAAACCATCAATATAAAATGTAAAGTCTAAGTCTGAAAGAGATTCCTTGTTTAATTAATTTTAGATTTGATATACTTACTCTTTGGTTGTAGGAGTTGATTTCCTACCCATTCTAATCATAGAATTCATGAAAAAAACAACAATACCCATATATAAATCAAAAAATTTAAACTTCAACCATGTTGGATCTAAATGTGACCTTAGATAAAGCTAACATAGATAAAAACGGCTGTACCAAAATAGACGAGCGGTGGCGGGAAAAAGACTGATAATATTTAAAAGTAAAAAGTAGGAAATATTGTTCATCATGCCAAGTGGACGGCCGAAGGGACACTATACATAAGCAACCAAATTAATTTTCACCCTCCTTTTCGTAACAGGTATTTAGTCATAAAAACTTCCACTCCAATTTTGAAAATGCCTTTAACACAATTACTCAAAATTATTATTTACAACCATCATGCTTTTCAAATCATTGAAAACTTTACAAGTTACTTTTCACTTTTTTAACATTAACATGTTAAAATTAAAGCATCCATCCAAATCTGCTATGATACTTAGTCAAATCATTAGGTTGAAACTTTTAATTGATAATAATTTTCGAAACGTGTGTGAAATGGTGACTGGATCTCTCACAAATACTTGGGTTGAAACATCTCAAAATTCATGATTCCATCCAAGTCTATATAGGGTTAAATTTGTTCAATCATTTAATTTGATTAAGAATTATTTTTGTTTGAGTGGAGCAAATTTATGATGCTATTCTATCGATACATTAGTTTAATGAACAGTTGAATATTTTATGTATTTAATATTTTTGATGTTAATATCTATTTACACTGAAGGCGTCTCCCCATGGGAAAGGTTCTTCCGGTCGTTTCGGTCACAGTGTTAAATTTGACGACAGTTTAGACATTTTCTTAAGGTGATAAAAGTTAATGGGTGTTTTGACATTTTCAACGGGTGTTTAGACATTGTTGTTTTGTTTTTCTTCGGAATCCTCTTCCCTAAGCAGCAACAACAGTGGAAGCACCGCCATTAAAAGCTATATTTCCCATCAATCCCAACCCCATAACTGCTGATTTGCAGTGTCATTGGTCGGCAAAGAGAATGGAGGTCACCATGTTGGTGATCCTAAATGCTCCCAGGAAGTGCGAGGATTGGAAATTGACTACAAAACAGCAGATCGAGCCCAAACCAACAATTATTATTAGTTACAATCTATATAAATCTGGATTTCATTTTACACTCACAATGATTTTATGGTTGGGCACTATTCATTTCAATGTAGTACTTGTTCTTCTTGCAATTGTCTTTCTACCCACAACATGGACATTCTTGTAAGTGCTTTTTTTCTTTTCATTTCATCCCAATTTCATACAATTTTCCATTACTATTATATGGAAGCGGATACAGTTTTATTTTTGGAAGCAATGTTTTAATAAATTTCTGTGTGCCATGATTTTAAGTGGAAGCAAAATTTAAATGTTTCCTCTTTTTCTTTTCTTTTTTCCTTTTAAGTTGGTTTGTTGTTTCAGAGTTCTATGTTTTGACGTGGAAGTGGTTCTTTATATAAATTTTATACTGGGGCCCTCTCTTTTTAGTTGGGGGTGCTCTTTCAGAGTTTTGAGTTTTGAATATTATGTATTGGCCAAGGGAAAAACTAACACAAGCATGGTCCTATTTTTGATTTTGTAGCCCATAGTGTAGATTTCCTTTCACCCTCTTTTATTTATCCTTGGGGTTCATCATTGTAAATATTTATATAATACACTCCAGTTTATTGCTATAATATAACATGTTTTCCAACTCTAATGGAGGGCGGGCATTCTCAATTGTAGTGTCTTCTTTGTGAATCATTTGTGCTATTACTATAATTGTGTTTCCAAGTAGTAGACACATTTTTAAAAGTGTGTTCAAATCTTTATGCAACATCATTGAATATGCTGCTACGCATGCATTGAATTCATTCCGTTGGCTTTAGAGTTAGTTATTAGTCTTTACCATATTTTTCAAGTACCTTTACCTTGTGAAGAAAATTGTTTCAACTGTTGCATCGATTTGTTAACATCGTGGATTGTTATGGAAGATCAATTGTTATGGTGTAGGAAAATATGATTTGTGTGGTCCTGGACATATTATATCAACATATGTTGGTGCACACATATTATATATCCAACGATAGAAAACTGATAAAAGCATGCTTTGAGATGGAACGGTCTTTATCTAAATATTGGATGGAATGGCGTTGGAAGGTAGCTATGTGCCGAAGGAGATTGTCTAGATTTAAAAAGCAGTAGTTGATTTCTATATGCTTGAACTTCCCAAAACATACCAACAGTTCAGGGAAGAGGACATAATGGGAGCTTGCAAGAGAGAGTTGTCAGGATTAGAGAAAATATAGTCCCAAGCATCACACATCCTTGGCTGGCCCTTTTGTCTATCCCCAATACAAAGGGAAAATATACTACAAAATTTGGATATAATTTTTAATATATTAGATATACAGATTCCAATGTCACCGTAATGAATATTGATCATGCATGACACAAATGTGTTAAGCCTTGTCATTACTATGTTTAGTAAGAATACCAGTGAATACAAGTACGAAATCTATTCTTTGAGGGGTGAAACTAATCAAGTTTTAGGGCTTGAGGTTGTTTGTTCACTTCCATGGATAATGAGAATGAATCTACATGCATGCTATAATCTATAGACCTAGACCTTGATCTACAGGCGGTAGCTTCCAAAAGTGTGATAAACAAAGACTCTCAATTCATTTCTTTTATACCACTTAGCAACAAAAATTAGAGACCTTTCTAGAGAACATTAACACTAAGAATTTCCGAGGGCAAAAGAATTGCCACAATCCAGTGATGTGCAGATAATGGATTTGTAATGCCCATGCCCCGTTTGATGTTCCCCCATTTCTCGACATGAGGACCCTGTTGCTAAGCATGGGGGGGTTATGTGCATGATCTCGTTGACCGTTGTCAACTTTGTCCTTGTCGCAGTGAATATTTTGCACCCTCCCTCTCCTTCTTTCCTTTTCGGGTCGTTGTCGGCACCCCAAATGGTGGGCCTGGTAGCGTCATGGAGGATTATCCAGTTAAAGGAAAATCTAGTTCTCGCTTCTTCGATTTTCCCTGGTCATCACCATTAATAGAATTAATAATTATTATAATTATTTTAGCCGTAAAATCATAAAATAATGTTTATAATAACATTATAATTTATATTTTCGATTTACGATCATTTCCTTTTGTGTCGAAATTTTATCGCTATTGTAATGGATTAACGTTAAGCTATTGTTTTATTATTTGTTTACTTCGTCTTAGGATTTTTATTTTTTAGTTAAAACAAACAAAATAAATAAATAAATAAAATAAAAGATTTAAATTTGAAAAAAGCCCATGATTTTTTTGGGCGGTTTAGGGCAAAATGGGGAGACTCCTTATGGATTTGTTTTTTCTGTCTTTTGTTGAAGGAAGACAAGTGTCACCGCCATGGAGGGAGGGGGAAAAACCTAGAACCTGTGTGATTGCATGTAATGTTGTGGTTTGCAGCTTTTTCACAGATCAATGTGCTAAAGGGCTTTTTTTTTGGACTATTCAAGGAATGCCTCGCTAGATGTCATCTCATGGAGTGTCATGGTTGCTGCGACCTCTGCCAGCATTCTCCCAGCCCGTGTAAAAAAAAATGAGCCCCTAGACCTGCGTGGACCTCTCTCAAAGCATAAGATAGAGGGATTTTTGTTAGATGTTGTAGTTGCAAATGCTTTGGTGGACGTTGCTACAATGTTTGACCAAATGAAAGAATGAGACAACTTCTCATAGAGTAAGGTTAATGTTGTGCATGGAAAGATGTGGGTCCCTCATAAGTAAGACACTATTTTAGCCATGCAACAAACAGGTCTCCAACTTGACCAGTTTACATTTCCCAGCGTACGTCTAGCCTGTGCCAAAATGGAAGCTTTGGAGCAGGGTATGATATCCATCAAATCATAATGGATAGGAATTTTGTCAGATGTTGTAGTTACAACTGCCCTGGTAGACATGTATGCAAAATGCAGAAGAATAGATAGCACGTGTATTGTTTGACAAAATACCCAAAAAAAATGTGTTCTCCTGGACTGCAAAGATTGCAGGATATGCGCAAAATGGGTTTGTTGAAAAGGCTTTAGAAAATTCTGAGAAACTGTAACTGGCAGATCTAAAAGTCAGTTTCCATAACCTTTGCTAGCATCTCCCATCCTATGCCAGATGCAAGTTGTGGAACACATTATGGACATCCTTCAAAGTATAAAGAGCAGAAGAATGGTTTCAAATCTGTAGTTATAAATTTTATGATAGACGTGTATGCAAAATGGTGGAGCTGTGGACGCTCGTGAACTGGTTGAAGAAGTTCCAAGTCAGATGTTGAACCTAATATAATTTTAAAATATTAGGATTATAATACAATTAATTGTTATTTCAACTCATTGCAAAACAACGAAATGTCGTGTCGTAACTCATGAAGTCAAAATAACTTGTTTTCATTAAAACATGAACTTCCATCCTCATCCCGAGGTGATTTAGTAAACTCCTTACCCAACTAGATTGCTACAATATTGGTTTATCGACAAGACAAGATTGACTTCCCAGTAATAATGTTGACCTTCTCCCTGTTTAAATAGTTAATTTTTGCATTTTTCGGAGACTTATTAAGTACCCTTCGTAACTCTGAAAATGAGATGTTAAGCTTCATTCATGTACCTTGTTATGTGAGGAGTCACCTTGACCTTTGGATTGACCATGAACGAACATATGTGATCTTTTTGATGCTCTTATAGGAGCCCTGTTACACTATTTTGTAGTGGAAGGAAGTTGTTAAATCTAGAAAGTTGGCTTTCATTTTGAACCGCCATTTGAAACCTGGATAGAGAAATTACTTTCCGCCTTCACAAACCTCTAGTGTTCTTACTAGACAATTACATGGAACCTTCAGTTTAGGGAAAAACACTTTTTTGGATATTTTGATGATGACATTTTGTAGGCCTCTAGTCACAGTTTGACAAGGTCAAACTGGACCAATTAGGACCGGTGGCTTCAGAAAACTTGTCACCGTTTGAAGACTGTTTTCTAGTTCTGAATTTCATCGACTCTGTTGAATTCTCCGTATATAGGGAAATTTGTAGGAAGTTACTCGTTGTGCGTTCATCCATCAAACGTCAATTTTGGGCGTGGTTTTCTGAGCCCCCGAGCTAACTTTTGTTCAATTTGCACTGGGCCAACTACGACCAATGGCCTCGGAAAACTACCCTCCAAACGTAAACCGTTCACTTTTTCCCAATTCCGTTAGTTGCTATGAACTCTTGGCATATCTGGGAACACATAGAAAGTTAATTTTGGTGTGTTCTCATCGGAAGATAACTTTTAGAAGTGGTTTCTTAGCCTCTGAGCCCATTTTGAATGTTTTGTAGCTAGTAAGAAAATGTAAAAATAGAAAGCTGCGGGACCCTCGTCGGGTTGCCAAACCACCGTGGAAACTTTTAACACATGTAAATAACTATTTAAAACTCTATAGTGTAACTTGTTGTGTGAAATAGAACTTTTGACAAATGGTGTTTTCTCTCTCTTCCCTTCTCTTTCTCTCTCCTAGTTACAAAAAGAAGTAAAATGAAATGTAATGAATACATGTCTCTAAACCTTTAATTTCGATTGCAAATTGTAATTATTATCATATGTAAATGGGAAACTGAAAAATGATAATTATGTTAGATTAGGGTGGATGCCATGCCAACGATTTATCGCTGATATCTTGCTCACGTGGTTTTTGTAGGATGAAAGAATGATGATGTAAAGGCGTTGTGTAATGCATTAATTATCATTGTAATTTATATAGTTCATTGTTAAATGAATAAATGTATAATGTAGTCTCATGTTACAGAAGGTTATATTTGATAATTTGTTGATATGTATGATGATGCTAGTTTCAAGGACATCTAGGAAATGTGCATTTAATCATAGGTTCAATTTGATTTATAGTACACCTGGTAAAAAGGTTTGATATTTATATAAGGTAAATGAATTTGAAGTAATATCTTGTAGTGCATATTTAGTGTTCAATAAATGATTAATGAGTCATCTTGTGCATTCATACTTTGTAAATGTAATAAAGAGAATTAAATCGAAACACTCTACCCTTGTCACAAATATCGGGACATAACTTGTTTTTCATGTGTGATACTCCTTACCATAGAAGACATTGAAAACCATAGGATGAACTTAATTTTTGCACTCAATGGAACAACCTAGTTTGAGTAAACAAGAGCCCAAGAATGGGTTTATGGTCTTAGTCAGTATGTTTAGTGACATTGTCATAAACCCGTCTGATAGGAGTGACACAGTCAAACTTTTCTTGGAGTATGTAGAGCTAACTCCTCCTTCGTAGCCTAGCAGACTACCTTGTCATCCGAAGATAGATTTAAAATTTAAATTCTTCATCAAGTGAAATCCCTGTTGGATCCAGACGACATAGATGGAGGTTGTGACTTAGTTGTTCTAGGCCTTAAACTCTTGTTAATGAACCCCTTAGCTCCGCTCAGCTAAATGTGTTACCTTGGTTTCTCTCAACATAACACCTTGGTCCTTTCTGGAAGGTGGTTTAGCATAAATTTGTCCTCTTGCTTAAAACTCATATATAGTTGAGGGGTAGACCCTTAGGTGAAGTTGGAAATTGATCTAAACCTCAGTTGATTTGGATGTTAACTTAGGGTTCGTGTGTAGCTTCAAGTCTCTCTAATCATTTATGTCTTCAAGAGGTTAGACAAACACTTCGTAACTCCTTTTTACAAGACAATGCTAATAATAAGACCATAACGTGACGTAGAAAATAAAGCATATAAGAGTAAAAATGGGATTTGAGGTTCAGAATAATGCCACTCTTGGAGACCTTATATCTCAATTAAATATATTCTTTTGTTGCAAAGAATATGAGTTGCCTTGGTGTTATCAACCTTCGAGAAAACAAAATACATATATAAAACAAAAGGGATTTCACAAGTCATTGAATTAGAATAACTATGGTAGGGAAAATAACTAACCCTTGATCGAGGTATGCTTTCGGTAAAAAGCTATCTCACATCTAAATCTCCATTAAAACCTAATATCGCTATATGGACACCAAGTCACATTCACTTGAGACATAAGAGTAAAAAGGTAGACATTGAATATATGTTTGAGAAGAATATTCTTAACATAAGGACAAGATAATTAAGTACTTTATATGCATTTGAATTATGCCAAATAAGTATGTAAGTTATGGAAATTTTGTAAAGAATAAGAAGCCAACTTAAAATGGTCGAACTGTAAATTAAATGTGGAATGAACTTAAAGAATCTGTAGGTGGAAAAAGGAGAAATTTATCCTTGCACAATAATGTTCTTGGAATGTTAATCGTAACTAAAATACAATTAAAGAAATGATGTGTTGTGGGTTCGCCTATCCTTGAGTCATTTTTCTTGTGGTTGGGGCATTGCTAGTATTCATTCATTGGGAAAAGTGTGGCATCGACATGCCTATGTTGTTTTCATGTGTCTATGTGAGTCGATGACTTATGTAATTGTTGTATATGAGTCGAGTTTCTGTTCTTGGAGCCCTTGTTGTGTTGTGTGTAGTGAGCAATGTAAGTCAAAAAAAAATATCCTGGTATTTTACTATTGTAACTGGGTGTGTAAAATGTGGGCACTACATATGTTATCAGAGAGGAGGTTTATTCTCTCAAACCTCTGGTATGGATTGGAGTTGTGATGATTATGCATGATGGTGGTGGATATTGGAAGAGTAATGTGATATATGTTGTAATGTGAACAATGTTGTAATTGTGACCTTATGGAAGCACATGTGGTGTATGTCACTTAGTGCATATTTATTGTCATGTTGATGTGCTTGTGATGAGAGTATTGACTCTCCTTTTCATGGATTGAATGAGGAATCCATGTGTGATGTACCGCCTTGTTGTGTGTGAAAGGAATAATATTGTGAATTACAGAGTGTTGAAACATTTTGAATTTATGTGATGTGAAGGTGTATTGATGTATTGCATGACAAAATTGATGTAAAGTGAATCACATTTCATCGTGTTGTCATCACCGTATTGTGATTAGTTGTGTGCATCATCATGTTGTATTGCAATTGACTATATGTTATAAGGTTAGACATTGTGTTCCTCATACATTATAATTCATGTAATATGTGATGGTTTGACATGTCATGATTTAGGGCATATGGTGAGTATGATCCCTAGTGCACAGTGATTGCACCTTGGGTGCAGGATGTGGTAATGCGATGTATCATAACCCGTGAAAATAGTGATTGTGTTATACCTTGTATATAAATACCATGCGTAAGACGTTATGGTTAATGTGCGTGAATCACCATTGTGTTAGTGATGTAGTTATGTGTATGTTGTGAACCTTACACTAGACAACCCTAAGGGGATAAACTATCAAGAGTGTATGTGTGGAGAGAGGAGGCGTGGACCAGGTTTTCATAATCTTGAGCCAAGTATGAGTGAGGAAGTGGAGTCTTATATAGATTGAAAACCCACTTCTATTTGTTTAGTATACTTCGAGCTTTCTCAGTATATTGTGGGTGCACACCACCTTAGGCTCAACTTATGCAACTAGAGTTCCCTACTCTTTCCTATTGGATTATTCATTGAGATAATCCTATGTAATTTTGACTATGTTGATCCTTGTGGGATTTTGGAGGAATGATTCAGGCAGAGATGATGACAGTTACATTATTTGATATACTCATTTCTGGTTACATGTATATTTTTTTACGAGCTGAGGCTTGATGTCTGAGTGCCAGCAACTCGATGAGTACCCCTTTGGTGGTTGTATGAGGCCACATAGTGATTGTAATGTGCTATTTCTCTATACGTATTTTATTCGTAAATTGATCATTATCTCTTTTAGCTAGAACCAGTCATTTTCTTGATTGACATGTTCTTATATTTTGGGCATTTATTTGATTGTTGCATTAACATTTGGATTTTGCACTAACCATGGCTAATTAGCCATTTGTTTTTTCTTAGTTTTAAAAATTTCTTTTCATATTTAAAAGTTTTGTAGCCTATCCCAAGGCTTTTGATTTTTCCACTTGGCATTTGAATGGATTGTTATGTTGGTTCTAATGTCGTAATGTGTTGGAATAGGGTCATGGGATTAACCATGGAGTGGTTGAACCTATGGGCCCACTTCGTTGTATGGGGGTACACCCCGAGGAGTTACAAATAACTAGCGGGTTGTTGAACCACTAGTTATTATGTCACTTGGGTTGGGGGTGATGGGGCTCTATGTGCCCAGGGCCATAGGGTGACCCGACCTCATTAAAAGGAGAAAGGAGACGGGGATCTATGGTTGAGTGACCAGATGTTATTCACTTTATGAGCACTCTATGGTTGAGTGACCTGATATTCTTGATGGGGCTCTATGGTTGAGTGACCCGACTTGGTTTTGACACTATGATTCTTTCTCTATGAGAGGTATATGGAGATTATTTGGTGATGGTTTGGGAGGTATATGGAGTTGTTTTATGATACTTCAGGAGATATATGGAGTTATTTCTTGATATTTTGAGATGTGTGGAGTTGGTATAGTGAGTTATGTGTACTCGTGTGAGTCTCGCTGAGACATTGTTATGTTTGAGGCTTGACTCTTCCCTTGGTTGGTATGGACTATTGGATATTGTCTTGGCACTATGTTGGTATAGTCATGGATTTCTTTTGGTCTTGTGATACTCATTGTATATGTATCAGCGTGATGATTCTATTTTTCAGTCACATATGTGTACTGGATTGATGTCTGTGACATAATTGTCAGAAATTCTTTGCTATGTGGACTACTCGTGGTCATTCCAGGGAGGAATTAAAAGATCTTGTGATATGATATAGTCATGAAAGTAGGTAGCAAGATGTCTCGTGGGTTGTTTGTGTTGTGTTAATTTTTGTGTGACATCTTGATGTTAGTTACTGTTGGGCACCCACAAACATAAGACAATTGAAAAATTCTAAACAATGAATATTATAATCTTGAGATAAGAAAACTGTAAAAGAAAATTAAAGTAATAAGGTAAAATTGAACTACCAATCTTCATAGAACCTTGAAAGTTAAAATTTCTAGTTTGTTAAAAAAAATTGTGACCATGATCACGTTGTGTCTGAAATCTTAACCTTAGAGCGTACCTTCACCCATTTTGTTCCCTTGTTGCTTACCATTTCTCTTTCTTCATTGTATGTCGCATCAAGGATGATGTGTTCTTAAGGGGAGGAGAATGTAATGCCCCATTCGATGTTCCCCCAGTTCTCGAGATGACGACCCTGTTGCTAAGCATGGGAGAGTTGTGTGCGTGCTCTAATTCCGTTGTCAATTTGGTCCTTGCCTTCATGGAATGAAGAACTTTTGCACCCTCCCTCCCTTACTTGCCTTTTCGGGTTGTTGTCGGCTTGTGAAAGTGGTTTGATGGTACTTAGTGCGTCATAAGAAGATTATCTACCAAAGGAAAATCTAGTTCTCACTTCTTTGAGTCCAGGTTGGTCTCATCGTCGCCATTAATAGGATTAATAATTCATTACTTTATTTTAGCCGAGCAACCTTAAAAATAATTTTTATAATAATATTATAATTTATATTGTTGATTTACTCATTTGAGTTCGAAATTTTATCGCACTCAGTCATGGATTAACGTTAAGCTAGTTTTAAATAAACTTTGTCTTACCAGGTTTTTATTTTTTAGTTAAATGATTTAAAATAAATAAATAAATAAATAAAATAAAAGATTTAAAATTTATGACAAAGCCCGTGATTTCTTTTCCTTTTTAGTTTATGGAAAAAAGTTGAGGGCATCTCCTTATTTAAATAGTATTTTCACAGTCATTTGTTGAAGGAAGACTGTTAAGTACCCCATCTTGTAACTCTAAAAATGAGATGTTAAGCTTCATTCGTGTACCATGTTATGTGAGAAGTCACCTTGACCTTTGGATTGACCCTGAACGAACATATGTGATCTTTTTAACGCTCTTATAGGAGCCCTATTACACTGTTTTACAGCAGGTAGAAAGCTGTTAAATCTAGAAAGTTGGCTTTCATTTTGAACCACCATTTGAAACCTGAATAGAGAAATTACTTCCCGCCTTTGCAAACCTCTAGTGTTCTTACTAGACAATTGCATGGAACCTTCAGTTTAGGGAAAAACACTTTTCTAGATATTTTGATGATGACCTTTTGTAGCCTCTGGTCACTTTGACAAGGTCAAACTGGACCAATTAGGACTGGTGGCTTCATAAAACTTGTCTCCGTTTGAAAACGGTTTCTAGTTCTGAGTTCCGTCGACTCTGTTGAATTCTCTGTATAAAGGGGAAATTTGTAGGAAGTTTCTCGTTGCATGTTCATTGATCAAACGTCAATTTTGGACGTGATTTTCTAAGCCCCGGAGCTAACTTTTGTTCAATTTGCACTGGGCTAACTACGACCAGTGGCCCTGGAAAACTAGTCGCCAAACGTAAAACCGTTCACTTTTTCCCAATTCCATCAGTTGCTATGAACTCTTGGTATATCTGGGGACACGTAGAAAGTTAATCGTGGTGTGTGTTCTCATCAAAAGATAACTTTTGGAAGTGGTTTCTTAGCCTCCGAGCCCATTTTGAACGTTTTTGTAGCTAGTAAGAAAATGTAAAAATAGAAAGTTGTGGGACCCTCGTCGGGTTGCCAAACCATCGTGGAAACTTTTAACACATGCAAATAACTATTTAAAACTCTATAGTGTAACTTGTTGTGTGAAATATAACTTTTGAAAAATGGTGTTTTCTCTCTCTTCCCTCCTCTTTCTCTCTCCTGGGTTACAAAAAGAAGTAAAATGAAATGTAATGAATACATGTCTCTAAACCTTTAATTTCGATTGCAAATTGTAATTATTATCATATGTAAATGGGAAACTGAAAATGACAATTATGTTAGATTAGGGTGGATGCCATGCCAACGATTTATCGTTGATATCATGCTCACGTGGTTTTTGTAGGATGAAAGAATGATGATGAAAAGGCGATGTGTAATTCATTAATTATCATTGTAATTTTATATAGTTCATTGTTAAATGAATAAATGTATAATGTAGTCTCATGTTACAGAAGGTTATATTTGATAATTTGTTGATATGTATGATGATGCTAGTTTCAAGGACATCTAGGAAATGTGCATTTAATCATAGGTCAATTTGATTTATAGTACACCTGGTAAAAAGGTTTGATATTTATATAAGGTAAATGAATTTGAAGTAATAACTTGTAGTGCATATTTAGTGTTTAATAAATGATTAATGAGTCATCTTGTGCATTCATACTTTGTAAATGTAATAAAGAGAATTAAAGCGAAACACTCTACCCTTGTTCAATATTGGGACATAACTTGTTTTTCACGTGTGATACTCCTTACCGTAGAAGACATTAAAAACTGTAGAATGAACTTACACTACACTCAATAGAAATCTCCTAGTTTGAGTAAACAAGAGCCCAAGAATGGGTTTATCATCTTAGTTAGTATGTTTAGTGACATTGTCATAAACCTATCTGATAGGAGTGACACAGTCAAACTTCATTTGGAGTATGTAGAGCTAACTCCTCCTTCGTAGCCTAGTAGACTACCTTGTCATCTGAAGATAGATTTAAAATTTAAGTTCTTCATCAAGTGAAATCCCTGTGGATCCAGACGATGTAGATGGAGGTTGTGACTTAGTTTTTCTAGGTCTTAAACTCTTGTTAATGAACCCCTTAGCTCCGCTCAGCTAAATGTGTTACCTTGGTTTCTCTCAACATAACACCTTGGTCCTTTCTGAAGGTGGTTTAGCATAAATTTGTCCTCTCACTTAAAACTCATATTTAGTTGAGGGGTAGACCCTTAGGTGAAGTTGGAATTGATCTAAACCTCAGTTGATTTGGATGTTAACTTAGGGTTCGTGTGTAGCTTCAAGTCTCTTAATCATTTATGTCTTCAAGAGGTTAAACAAACACTTCATAACTCCTTTTGCAAGACAATGCTAATAATTAGACCATAATGTGACCTAGAAAATAAAGCATATAAGAGTAAAAATATGATATTTGAGGTTCCAAGTAATGCCACCCTTAGAGACCTTATAACTCAATTAAATATATTCTATTGTTTTCAAAGAATATGAATTGTTCTTGGTGTGATCAACCTTCCTGAAAACAAAATACATATATAAACCAAAATAGAGTTTTCACAAGTCATTGAATTAGAATAACTATGGTAGGGAAATAACTGTAACCGTGATCGAGGAATGTTTTGTGGTAAAAATCTATCTTGTATCTAAATCTCCGTTAAATCCTAATATCACCATATGGACACCAAGTCACATTCACTTGAGTTGTAAGAGTAAAAAAGTAGACATTGAATGTATGTTTGAGAAGAATATTCTTAACATAAGAAAAGATAATTAAGTACTATATATGCATTTGAATTATGCCAAATAAGTGTGTAAGTTATGGAAAATTTTGTAAAGAATAAGAAGCTACCTTAAAATGGTCGAACTGATAAATTAATGTGGAATGAACTTAAAGTTTCTGTAGGTGGACAAAGGAGGAATTTATCCTTGCACAATAATGTTCTTGGAATGTTAATCGTAACTAAAATACAATTAAAGAAAAAATGTGTTGTGGATTCGCCTATCCTTGAGTCTTCTTTCTTGTGGCTGGGGCATTGCTTGTATTTATTCATTGGGAAAAGTGTGGCATCGACATGCCTATGTTGTTTTCATGTGTCTATGTGAGTCGATGACTTATGTAATTATTGTATGTGAGTCAAGTTTCTGTTCTTGGAGCCCTTGTTGTGTTGTGTGTGGTGAGCAATGTAAGTAAAAAAAAATTATCCTGGTATTTTACTGTTGACATTGTGTTATTAAAATGTGGGCACTACAAGATTACAATCTTGTTGAGCTTGCAACTCAATTCATAGAAAATCTTCTTTGGCATAGAATGCATTGTTGTGAATATTATTGGCACCAGGTTCTTCAACATTCACATTCACCTCTACAACCTACACGCAAAATTTTTATGTATCAACAAAACCACAAAATAAAAAGTATACAATGCATAGTGAACAAATTCATTTTTCGTCACAAATTTTTGATTGTAGAATTTTTTCATTAGTGTGAAAACCATAGTAAAGCTAAATAAATTAGCAGCCACTAAATATATCATTAATAAAGATTGTACAATCACCATAGTCGATGACACAATACCATAAAGAGGCTCTACAATCCTTCATATATAGTAATACTAAATTCAATACACAATGCAACCAACCTAATTCATTGCTTCACCAGGTTTATAGTCTACAATCATGTCCATATGAGCAACAAAAAATTGTTGGTGCACAGGTGCATATAAACTAGGTGCAATCATTTTCGGGCCTCTCTATTAGAGGCTTCTCTGCAATTGCTTCCTGTAAAAACTTGTAGTATCTGGATATAAGTTTCACAAATATTGACTATTTCAGCTTAGTTTCTATAGCAAATAGTGTAATTTTTCTTCCTCATCTAAGCTTGGTAAAATGCGAGTATGTCAAGGATATGAAGGTTTTGTTAAATTTCAAGGCTCTGGAATACCTGACTCTTGATCAATGTCTCTTTGTTAGCGACGATGGACTCGATTTTCTTGCAGTTAGTTGTAGCTAGTTGTCTGATTTGAGCTTGGCAACAACAAGAATTACAAAGATTGGTGTATCATACCTTGCGAGTTGTAGCCTGTTAAGGTCATTGAAGATCCCTTATTGCAGAGGAATTCAAGGTCTTAGTCTGGGAGTGATCGCAAAGTCCTTTTGCTGGTTGTGGTACTTGGTTATTAGTCGCCAGTTTCAAGGACAATGAAGCTTTGGTTGCAGTCGAAGAAACACTATTGCTTGGTGCGGCTTGAAATTGATGACTTGGCATTAGTCCCATTTCGTTTCTATGCTCTATTGTAAGGTCATTGTTTTAGACCATTATGTGTGTTTAAGCATGGAGTAAGAAATCATGTTTGTCTCCTAATAAATTAAACTCTGTCAAAGTATATATGGTGAAAAATATTAGATGATAGAATGCATAGTCTATGCATGTATTCTATTATTCAAAATACCAAAATAGTATACTTTAAGTTCCATAAAGCCTATTCATGTATTATTTTGCTTCTGAATATATTACATTATGGAGTCAGTTTCCAAGCTAGATTAGAGATCTAAGGCTTTCAGAGTCCACCATATGCTAAAAGATACATTTCTTTGAAACACTGTCATATTGATGTTTGGATTTATAGGGTTGCGGGAATGGGCATCGGGAAATGGAAAACATTGCAGATAATGGTGTTGGTGAAACAACTATATAAAACGACATGTAAACCATTCGATACAAAGTATCCATAGCACGACAATTACAAGCATGTAAAATGCAGAGCGTCAACTAAGAAATATACATGAAAACTCTTCAATTTCCCCAAAGTTTATGTTCATGCTCCAAAATACCAGATTTTATCTTCATATGTAGACTGGTTGCCTAACTTAAGGCCTAATGATTCCTTGCAGCCAATAGAAATAACATTCAGAAATCCAACCTTGTGATTCGGTGTTCACATTGCATTGTACACATGTGATTGCTAGTATAGTTAACCAATGAAATGTTGGCTGATCAATCTTTAAGACAATTTTTAATTATGTAATATATTAATTTATAGATGTGAACAAGATATATTGATTTAAGCTTAAGTCACACCAACCTTGGATTCCTAATTTACATAAGCATATCACAATTATTGGGGGACATGAAAGCGTTATGATAGAAAATGTTGTCGAGGATCATTATATGGTGTTGAATTTGTAGAATTTTTTTAATTAAATGTCATAATCTATTAAATTCATTTTTTTTAATTTAGTGTGAAGGATTGAAAGGTATTTATTTCACCAAATTCACCCATTTGCTACTTTTAATTTGTGAAAATAAAAAATGTCTGCTCCTAAGTAGGAATTTCTCAATGGCTGGAACAAATAAAAAACACACAGAAAAACGAAGAAGATGAAGGCATAACATATCATATGCACCCAAACTTTTTCACTATACCAGAGCCCCTGCGTATGGAAAGGCCAGAAGCATACCTACCACAGGCAGTTTCTCTTGGACCTTACCATCATCTTAAACTTGAACTGTATGAATCTGAAAGATATAAATCTAGGCTTACTATCCAGTTGAAAAAAGAGCAAAGCAGGGGCCTTTTGAGGGTTTGGTTAAAGAGATAATCAGTATGGCAAGAGAGATTAGGAACAGCTACAATGATCACATCGAATGTGGAGATGAATAATTAGGGTGGATGATGGCTCGAGATGTTGTGTTTATTCTGAAGTTTATTGGTTGTTATGACCACTTGGAAAGCCCTATACTTCAATAGATAAATCCTTATTGCTGGAACATGGAAGTTGTTTTTAATCCAAAAAGGAAGAGCCCTTTGTTCTTCCCACTTCAGGTTGATATATTTAAACTAGATAACCAAGTCCCACTTTTCATTCTAAAGAAATTTCTTGAATGGCATACTGGTTCAGAAGATCAAGCATTGGAGAGGCTTAAAATGACTGTTTCAAGCGCCTGTAAGAAATTTTCTCCATTCATTCATATTGAGGGTTCTTATTGTTCCACTACACTAGCACACTATGCTAATCAGCTGAATGAAAAGCATATATTAGAATGCCTTTACAATTTTGTTGTGCCAAGGAAAAATGCTGGTCATGTTAATGTCCCTGTTCAAGATGATAACAATGGAACTATGCCCAGATTTCGCATTTCTCAGTTTCTTCGTCAGATGACTTCGAGATTTAGGGTGTTTTTATCTCCAAAACCATATCACAAAGCTGACAAAAATCTCCCATCAGCCATAAAATTACACTTTCACTCCTTTTACATGGGCAACTTAAGAAATAAGGTTTGATAGAGCCTACTCTACGCTGCACCTTCCCTACATAGAGATGGATTACAGAACAAATGTTTTCTTAAGAAATATGGTGGCAGGGGAAGCATTCATGAATTGGAAGACCAGAGTGTTTACTTGCTATGTAGATCTGATGGACAGACTGATCGACACTCCTAATGATGTTGCAGTGCTGAAGAAATATGGTATCATCTATAGTAATTTAGGAAGTGATAAAGAGGTAAGCAATCTGTGGAATGGCATCCGCAGATCAATATGGAGGAGCGCATATGATCCTATTGACCAAACTATCAAGGATGTCAATGATTATTACAGAAGTAGGTATGGAGTTTTATTTGGTGAGTTTTTACAGGAACATTTCTCAAAGCCATGGCGAGCTGCATCAGTGGTGGGAGCATGCACTCTGCTTGCTCTTGCTTTCTTACAGATAGTATTCTCATATTATCAATTGCAGCCAAATTGTGAACACCGGTGCACATAAATTCTGTTTGCAGCATTTCATGTCTATCTTGTACTGAAAGTGAAGGGCATGCTCTCTATTTAAACCCTACTTTCTTTAATTTTTTCAGACCGTAGAGTGAACGCTTGTGTGTTTTCATTCGTGTTATTTCAGCTCTCATTTCTGTGTAGATTGAGATTTGATGTAATTTTGATTATGGGAAAAACTAGTGCAAATAGATATCAATATGAATCTATTACTTTTTATGGAATGTTTTTATTGATTGGAGATAGATAGTCATAATTTAGTTATATTATAATGTTGGATTTAAAAAGAACATTTTCAGTATGAAAAACAATGGATTCTTATTGAAAGTCATCTTGTATCGTATTGAATTAATATAATATAAGATCTTTTTCATAAAAGAAAAATGGATTCCTAACTACATCTACAATGGTCTTCTCCACTCCTAATTACCTTGTGTTTGTCAAATGAACGTTAAACTTAAGATTGTCAATGAATTTTTCATCCGTAGTCAAATTACACCAGCCTATTACCTCACCTTTATTGCTATCATAGGATGCCTATCATCATAAAGACTGCTTTAATAAGTTAACCAAATACCAATATAATAAAGAAACCTATTACCTCGTCTTGATTGCTATCGTAGGATGCCTATCATCTTAAAAGCTTCTTAAAATCTAGAATCATAGAAAGTGCACATCAATCTTACTGTAATAATGATGGAGACTTCTTGGTCCCACTAAGCATGTGAAAAATGTTAGTGCAAAATCACAGCACCCCCAAATGAGTAGTCAGATCTGATTTTCTAAGGCAGAGTCATTTGGTGTGATTTGCACAACATTGAGTCTTCCCCAAAATGCAAGACTTTGCAAATGGGAAAACTCTCCAGATTAAAGGCTGGTTCCTATTCCTCTATTTTGATGCATGCATGAAAAATTGCAGAGGGCCTATTCCTAAACCTAATCTAAGTTCTACCAAGGAGACATAGATAAAAGGAATGCAGGAAATCAACTAAGCTATAAGGTGATGCACCAAAGGAATGATGAACATTTATTTTTTTGATAGACACAAACCAGCAAAATGCATACAATAACCAAGCACAGATAACCAGACCTATAATGAAAGATTAGATGAAAGCAAAAGAAACAAAAAGTGATCTAAAATTGATCACAGAGGTGTTTTATTGCTCTGCAGATTGATACAATGCATTACAAAGTGGCCAAAAGGCAAAAAATGTATTACAGTCTAGTGGAAGGTCTGAAATGTGACGAGTTCCTTTTCTAGAAGAAAAGGGGAGCCTGTAAAACAGAAGAATGTCTAGCCCTTTGCACTGAGTCTCAACCCAACATTTATAGATTCAATCAAAATGATAAAAGAGAGAGAGAAGCAAGAAAAGAAGGTCGAAGCTCAACCACTGATGTTAATGCCTCCTACAAAATCTACCCCCAAATCTGCCTTGATTGCATTGATCACTGGTTCGGTGCCTCGAAGAAGGAGGAAACGACAGAGCAAATCGAATCTGATCTAGTTGTTGATGCAGATAGATCCCGCATTAATGGCCCTCAAGATGTTTTCTCCATTTCCCTTTACCTAACTCCCCAAACTTAAAGTTTCAAATCCCCATGGCATGGGTGAGGCCAAGATCTTTCCAATGGTGTCAAATTTGTAATATTTCAAGCCCTGATTTGAAAGATATGCCCCTTCAAAGTTTGTATCGGGTCCGTGCAAATTGCCAAGAAAACCAGTTTAAAAAAATGGCCCCCCTTTTGACCTATGGGACACTTGGAGGGCTAGCGCTTGTCTTAAGGTGGCCTCTGTATTTTTCTCTTGGAATAGCATGGGGCTGAAACGTGGCTTCCTATGCCGGCTCACTCAATTTCTTTTTTTCTCGGCTAAGTTCTTTGCTCAGCGGGGTCATATTCCTTGACCGGGGACATGCGGCGGTTTGGTGCTTGTTTGAGAACCCTCTCTCAATTCGATCTTTGAATTAGCACCATTGGACACTTGGCACTCTCCGCCGATCTGCCACTATGCATTGAATATTCAACTTGACTTTGTCCCCTTTTCGAGACTAGATGCGTGGAGGCTCTGCACTTGCTCTAACTCCCAATAAAAAAAAGTTTCATTGGAGGAGTGTCGAGTTGACACTTGGAAGCCTTTGTAGGTCTTTGGACTTTTCAATGACCTCTCGCTTCCTTTTCGGGCCTGGGGCTACGTGGTAAACTAGCACTCGTTTGAGTCTCTTCTTTTGGATCTACCCCTAGATATGCACTACTTCGACACACGGCTCTCTCTGCTAGAACTTCTATACTTAACCTTTTTCTGAGGCCCGCCATGTCCACCTTTTCACCTCTATTGACTATTTTCTATGTGGAGGACTGGCATGATTTTGATTCCTCTCCTTTTTCTCTCGTCTTGGATTTGCGCCAAGCCGACACCTGGCACCTTCCTGTCTAGCCAGAGAATTTTCAACAGTCGCCTAACTTTTGGGGTTCTGGATGCGTAGAGGCGTGACACTCGTTTGAGATTCTTTTCTTGGATTCACCCTTAGAGAAGCCCCACTTGGACATGTGGCTCTTTCCGCAACGTCCTCCATACTTATCTCATTTCTAGACTTTTTCTGAACTATTTTGATCCTGAGGACTTCAGATCTTCACCATTTCTTCCCTCAATTGCTCCTGGCTCCTTTGACATTGTTCCTCCTCTTTTGACCCTGTTGTTCTATTTCCGAGCCTACCTGAAACCTGTAGAATGGATTTAAGGCCTGGATACGCTCGACAAAGCTATCTTCTAGATTTCTCCCACACAGGGTTGTTTGACCTTCGTAGGCCCCACCATTTCCATTATAGAGTCCCTCTACAATCTGTTTATAGGATCTGAACGTGATTTCTTAGGTATTTTTAGTGTGAGGTCATTCTGATCCAATATTTTTCCCCAAGAGAAAAATATGGATAACAAATTGCTTATTCATTATTTTTGGGGTTAGCACAGGGTTGTATAGATAATATATCATACATAAGTATACATGCAATAAAAAATGGATATTCTACCAGAAGAAATATACAAAACAAGAGATATAAATCAACACCAGATTTAACATGGTTCACTCAGTGTGGGCTACATCCACCAAGAAACAAGCCAATCTATTATCCAAATCTTTTAGAAGATATACAATTGAAGATCTACAATCTTCCACACCTCTCAGATGTACAGTATTTTCTTTCTCTCAAGCTTCTCCTTCTTCTCCAAGAATTCTCTCTCTCACAATTATTCTCACAATAATAATTAACACACCATCCTCTTACTTTTAAACCCTAGCATTTATGCTTATATAGGCATATACAAACTTAGGGCACTTAGCCATGCAATTACAATCAATATATCTGATTTAATGCTAAAATTAGATCTAATTCCCGAGAGTTAAATAAAACACTCCCACACAGGTAACTGACATCGGTTATCCCCAACTGATGTCGATTCCTCCTTTCCTAATTGATGTCGGTCATAGGTGACCGATGTCGGCCCATCCATAACAGATTTCAGTTACTGTATTTTCATGCAAGTTTCATATTGCATGCTAAACTAAAGTAATTGAGCTCCATAACTCAACAATCTCCCACTTGGAGATAAATTACTGCACCATACCTGTACAACATAATTCTTGGATCTTGTCCTTAGCTTTGTTTCTTCCTATTCAAGTCTCAAACTCAAAGCCCAATAGAAGTGGAGTTTTTCTCCAGCTTCTCTTTTTATAATGGCTTCGTTAGTATATCCCCAGGGTTTTCACTCATATGAATCTTCTCCAGTTTTAGATGTCCATCCTCCAATACCTACAATATGAAGTGATACCTCAATTGAATGTGTTTCATTCTAGAATGAAACGTTGAGTTCTTTTCCAAATGAATGTACTTTTGACTTTCACTAAACAATTTACAATCATCTTTCTCCTTTCCCAACTCTTCCATGAACATGCTCATACATATCATCTCTTTGCTACCTTCTGTAGCTGCAACATACTTTTCCTCTATAGTAGAAAAATCCACAACCTTCTGCAATCTCGAAATCTGACTAACTGTCGTCCCACCTACTGTGAAAATATATCCAGTAGTGCTCCTTCTACTATCCATATCTCCATCCATATCTGAATCAACATAGCCACATAAATAAATATCCAAACCTCCATAGCATAACTGCATGCTAGATGTCCCTCTCAAATGCATGAGTATCCATTGGACTATTTTCCAATGCTCTTTACCTAGATTGACCATAAATCTACTCACAACTCCCACTGCCTATGCAATGTCTAGTCTAGTACAAACCATAACATACATGAGACTCCCAACTGCTGAAGCATATGGTACTTGTGTCATGTATTTAACCTCCTCATGTGATGAAGGAAACTAATCTTTGATAAATTTAAAGTGTCCTGCCATAGGTGTACTTACAGGTTTTGAATCTTGCATGTTAAACCTTACCAACAGCTTATTGATATAAGCCTCTTGAGACAAATACAATTTCTTGTTCTTCATGTCTCTATGTATTTGCATGCCAAGGATTCTTTTTGAACCTCATAAATCCTTCATATTAAATGTGTGAGATAGCTTTCCCTTAAGCTCACCAATGTCCTGCATACTAGATCCTGTAATAAGCATATCATCCACATATAGTAACAAAATAATATAGCTCCCATTTTCAAGCTTTTTGAAATAAACACAATGGTTAAATTCACATCTCAAATAACCATGCTCATGCATGAAACTACCAAACCTCATGTATCATTGCCTTGGAGCTTTCTTGAGCCCATATAGACTCTTTTTCAACCTACAAACTAATTTCTCCTTGATGGAAAATGATGAATATTTTATTCAATGTGTGTGAAGAAACAAATACAGCAAGCCAAATATATAGGCTGCGCAAGGAGAGAAGGAGAGTGGACAGTTAGATAACTTTCAACTAACAATGTATTAACAAACTAGTGCGCTAACATTCCCCCCCTTAATACATTGCTCTTACAAATGTACCCCCTAAACAAATCAAACTTCACTTTGCCAAGAGGCTTGGTGAGAATATCTGCAACCTGAAAATCAGTAGGGCAGTACTGGAGCTGAATTTGGTGGTTCAAGACCTGTTCACAAATGTAGTGACATTCAACCTCAATATGCTTTGTTCTTTCATGAAAAATAGGATTCTTCACAAGCTTCAACACACCTTGATTGTCACAGTGAATGATGGGAGGTTTCTCTTCAGGAATCCCTATATCTGCAAGAATGTGACGTAACCAAATCACTTCGCACATAGCTCCTCGTGCGGCGTGATATTCAGCCTCAGTGGATGAGAGAGCAACAACAGTTTGCTTCTTGCTAATCCATGAGATAGGTCCAGATCTGAGATGAAAAACATACCCTGAAGTGGATTTCCTGTCATCAACGGATCTTGCATAGTCTGAGTCTGTATATCCCTGTAAGAAGAACTGAGTGTTCTTCTGATACTCCAAACCAAAGTCAACTGTACCTCAGACATATCTCAACACATGCTTTGCTGCTATCCAATGACATTTCTTCGGCTCCTGCATAAATCTGGTGAGATAGCTCACTACAAAGCAAATATCTGGTTTGGTATAAGTCAAGTAAATGAGACTCCCCACAAGCTACCTGTAGTGAGTGCCATCTACCTGTGGTGAATCCTGGAATCTAGATAATTGCAAACCTTTTTCCATAGGTGTGGACATTGGTTTACAATCTGACATTCCATACTTCTCTAGCAGAGTCTTGGCATATTTCATCTGGGAGACGAAGATATGATTCTTCTTCTGCCATATCTCTAAGCCAAGACAGTAGTGAAGTAGCCCCAAATCGGTCATGTCGAAGGATTTATTCAGATCATTCTTTACATCATCCACAAGATTGTCAGAACTTCCTGTGATCACAAGATCATCTACGTACAAAACCAGAATGAAAATCTCTATTCCTACCTTCTTGATATACAAATTTGTATCTGAGGGGCTACGAGTGAATCCATGCTGCAATAGGTGATCATCAATTTTTATATACCATGCCCTAGGTGCTTGTTTGATTCCATAAAGTGACTTTATCAGATGACATACCTTGTGTGGTTGATGCTCATCTACAAACCCTTCAGGTTGGGCCATGTATACTTCTTCTTTAAGATCACCATTCAGAAAAGCACTCTTGACATCCATCTGCTGAAGTTTCCATCCATTTTGTGCTGCCAGTGCACAGACAACTCTGATGGTTTTGATCTTCGCAGTGGGTGCAAAGGTCTCGTCATAGTCAATTCCTTCTTGCTGAGCATAACCCTTTGCAACAAGTCATGCTTTGTGTTTGTCGATTGAACCATCTACCTTATATTTTGTTTTGAAAATCCATTTGCAGCCAATGGATTTCTTACCTGGAGGTAGATCGACAAGTTCCCACGTCCGATTCTAAATTAGGGAATCATATTCAACATCCATAGCCTGTTTCCACTGTGGTTGGTCTAATGCCTCACGAAAAGTGTCACGTTTGGTGCTATCAACAACTGAACTCATGAGTGCACAATTTACCTCATGTCTGGCTTGACTTCGTGTTCTGACTCCTGTAGAAGTTCCTGGAAGTGAGTTCAAGTGTGCATCCCCAATAGTTTTCTGGACCCATTTCAGACGTTGGTGCTATTGCTGCTGATGTGAAGATGTGTTGTTTAGTGTGCCTAGATCAATGAACAAGTCTCCACTCAGCTCTTCTTCTCTCTGAGAAGAATCATCTTACCCATCATCTGGATGTGTGAGCAATCTATGTGACAAGGTCGGTACTGGATCTCCATTGTGTGGTAGGGAGTCAAAGGATGACTCATCACACACCACATCTCGACTCTCATAGATGTTCTTCATCTTAGGATCCATGAGACGATATGCCTTTGAGGTAGTACTATACCCCAAGAAAAGACATGGCAGTGTCTTTGGATCGATCTTCTTCCTTTTCTCATCTGGAACATGCATATATGCAGTACAACCAAAAACTCTCAAATGATGAATAAAAGGTTTACGACCAGTCCATACCTCTTCCGGTGTCCTGTTCTGCAAGATCTTCATGGGTGCCTGATTGAGTAGATACACTACTTTCTGGACTGTTTCTTCCCAAAAATGATCCTCTAACTTGGCGGTGGAGAGCATACAACGAGCCATCTCCATGACAGTCCAGTTGTGTCACTCAGAAATCCCATTCTGTTGGGGAGTGTAGGGTGCAGTCAGATGTTGCTGAATGTCATGCTGCTTCAGGTATGCTAAGAGCTTATTTGATACAAATTCCCCCCTCGATCTGAGCGGAGGAGAAGGAGAGGCTTCCCAGACTGCCTGGTGGCTTGCTGGTAAAAATTTTGGAAATTGGCAAATGCCTCACTCTTCTTATGGAGAAAATATACCCACATTTTCCGTGAGTAATCATCAATGATGAGCTGGAAGTATTCAAAACCTTGGAAGCTAGCTGGCAGGGGTCTACACAGATCGGTGTGTACAACCTGAAGATGCTCCATAGAATGATAAGAGCTCTGTTTGAACGGACCTCTATGTTGTTTTCCCGCAAGACATCCCGAGAAAACAGGTAAGGAATGGGAGAGTGGAGGAAGCCCTCTTACCATTTCCTTGGCACTAAGTTGATGCAGAGCCCCAACAGAAAGATGACCATATCGAAAGTGCCATAGTGTAGTGGACTCCACCATTGAAGCAGAGAGAGAAATGTTAGATGAAGTGACCGCATCCAGTGCAAATAGACGGCCCTTCATAAATGCTCGAGCAATAACTGAGTCTCCCTGGGAAATGATGCAGGACTTGACCCCTTTCTCAACAAAGAATTCAACCTGCATTCGATGATTAAGAAGTTGACTCACAGACAAGAGATTTGAGGTCAAACCTGGAACATAAAGCACCTACGTGAGTGTACATCTTCGTGTCCCAAGAGGAATGATGACATCACCAATCCCCACCGCAATATACTCCTGATTATCTGGGATGGTGATCCGATCTCCACTGGGCCAGTCACTCAGAGTATGGAACAACTTCTTATTGCCAGCCATGTGTTTGCTAGCGCCTGAATCAATCAACCAGACACTTTCTGACAGTTGTAAAGTTTGTGAGACTAGGACAATGTCTGGATGAGTTGTGTCTGGAACCTCTTCATCAGAGGTGGCATCCTGCTGAGCAGCAATATGACCCTTCTGCCTCTGATTACGAGCACGCCATCGAGATTTCTTAGAATATCCTTGGCCAGAAGTGCTCTCTTCGCCAGAGTTTCCATACTTGCGACTGTTGTAATAACAGTTCGTAGTCGTGTGCGTATCCGTGGAGAAAATGTGGTACCATCGATCCGCCTTGTGGTTCTGCTACTTCTGGGGTGGCTGTTGTGGTGTCCTTTGAGAAGGTTGCTACTGTGGATGCTGCTTCTGATTATGGGGGGCTGATTTCCCTTTCCAAGGCTTATGCTTTTGCCTCGTGATGAGAGCCTTGTCTTCGAAAGCTTCTTGAACATTATGAATGGCTTCTTCCTGCTGGAGATAATTCACCAGTTTGGAAAAACTCACCTCCTGTTGAGTGATGGTCAATGTGGTGATTAGGGTCTGAAACCAAGAAGGAAGAGCTCACAAGGTGAGCGGGACTAGCAACTTGTCATCCACCGGTTCACCGAGAGCAGAAAGTTTTGTGCATAACTCGGCCACACGCCGCAAGAAGGATTCTACTGATTCACCATCATGCATACTCACTGTGTGAAGCTTTGTCTAAAGATGCAGCATCATCGTTAGATTCTTGGCTTCATAGATGGTACACAACGAGGTCCATGCCTGAGAGAAAGTAGTTGCTTCCCAAATGTGAGGTTGAACCTCATCAGAAAGGCTCAGAGTGATAAGCATTAGTGCTTTTGCATCGACCTTTCATATTTAGCCAATAGATCAGCACCTGTGGGAGGGGCATCCTTGCCAGAAACGATCCCCCAAAGATCTTCAAATTGAAGAATCGTCCACATCTTGGTTTTCCATGCGGTGAAATTTGGCCCTTTGAGCAACTGGGCATCCGACAACAAAATGTGAGGTGCAAACATTTTCAAAAACTCAAAATTGTATTTTATTTATTTATTTTTCAAAATTGGCTACAATTCTTACTGAAGGAACCTATCCCGAAGATGGGCTCTATAGGCTCATGCAGTGAGATGCAGACACTCATGTGGGCGTTCTACTTTGCGTTCATCATCTACATCATACCCACGTTTAATTTCTGCATGAATCCATCGTGCTTGACATCAAACGTCGAACCAAAAAATACTCCAATAGTCCTCGGCGCACAATCTCATCAAAGAGAATATTCCCAGTGTTGCGGAGCTCATTAACCAAAGCAAAGAATAGTCCAGTGGTGTCTTCGTTGTTGCTTAATGCCCAAATATGCGGTGCACTACTCATAGTGCTTTCTGCATCCAAAATTTGTGACATACGTTGGCTGGTTCTTCTACATAGGTCTGGATTCTCGTTTAGAAGGAATCAGCAGGCCAGGAAGGGCTCTGGTAAAGCAGCGTAATCACCAGGCAGCCGAAGCAAAGAAGCATGACTATGGCAAGGAAAAACACATATTGGAATCAGTTATAAACATTTAGTTATTTCCACGCAGGCTTTAACCTCATGGCTCACCTCCTCCAGTGCTGCAAGTCCTTAAATCTTCATAGGTCTGTAGAATTTTACACGAACAACTCCCCATGCAGGAATGAGATTTCTGAGCAACACAATAGGACTGTCATAGGATGTGGGAACTTGTGGATCTGCCTTCAGGTAAGAAATCCATTGGCTGCAAATGGATTTTCAAAACAAAATATAAGGAAGATGGTTCAATCAACAAACACAAAGCACGACTTGTTACAAAGGGTTATGCTCAGCAAGAAGGAATTGGCTATGACGAGACCTTTGCACCCACTGCGAAGATCAAAACCATCAGAGCTGTCTTTACACTGGCAATTTACAAAATGGATGGAAAACTTCAGGGCAAATGGATGTCAAGAGTGCTTTTCTAAACAGTGATCTAAAAGAAGAAGTATACATGGCCCAACCTGAATGGTTTGTAGATGAGCATCAACCACACAAGGTATGTCATCTGATAAAGTTACTTTATGGACTCAAACAAACACCTAGGGCATGGTATATAAAAATTGATGATCACCTATTGTAGCATGGATTCACTCGTAGCCCCTTAGATACAAATTTGTATATCAAGAAGGCAGGAACAGAGATTGTCATTCTAGTTTTGTACTTAGATGATCTTGTGATCACAGGAAGTTATGACAATCTTGTGGATGATGTAAAGAATGATCTAAATAAATCCTTCAACATGACCAATTTGGGGCTACTTCATTATTGTCCTGGCTTAGAAATATGGCAAAAGAAGAATCATATCTTTGTCTCCAAGATGAAATATGCCAAGACTCTCCTGGAGAAGTATGGAATGTCATATTGTAAACCAATGTCCACACATATGGAAAAAGGTTTGCAATTATCTAGATTCTAGGATTCACCGCAGGTAGATGGCACTCACTACAGACAGCTTGTGGGGAGTCTCATTTACTTGACTTATACCAGACTAGATCTTTGCTTTGCAGTGAGCTATCTCACCAGATTTATGCAGGAGCCGAAGAAATGTCATTGGATAGCAACAAAGCATGTGTTGAGATATGTCTGAGGTACAGTTGACTTTGGTTTGGAGTATCAGAAGAACACTTAGTTCTTCTTATAGGGATATACAGACTCAGACTATGCAGAATCCATTGATGATAGGAAATCCACTTCAGGGTATGTTTTTCATCTTGGATCTGGACCTATCTCATGGATTAGCAAGAAGCAAACTGTTGTTGCTCTCTCATCCACTGAGGCTGAATATCGTGCTAGACGAGGAGTTGTGTGCGAAGTGATTTGGTTACGTCACATTCTTGTAGATATAGGGATTCCAGAAGAAAAACCTCCCATCATTCACTGCAACAATCAAGGTGTGTTGAAGCTTGTGAAGAATCTTGTTTTTCATGAAAGAAGAAAGCATATTGAGGTCGAATGTCACTACATTCGTGAACAAGTCTTGAACCACCAAATTCAACTCCAGTACTACCCTACTGATTTTCAGGTTGCAGATATTCTCACTAAGCCTCTCGGCAAAGTGAAGTTTGATTTGTTTAGGGGGTACATTTGTAAGAGAAATGTATTAAGGGGGGGAATGCTAGCGCATTAGTTAGTTAATACATTGTTAGTTGACATTTATCTAACTGTCCTCTCTCCTTCTCTCCTTGCGCAACCTATATATTTGGCTTGCTATATTTGTTTTTAAACACGCATTGAATAAACATTCTCTCTTTTCCATCTAACACTCCTTACCCTTGACTTCATACCCAGGCAACCACTGCATATAAATCTCTTCATCCAAATCACCATGAGGGAATGACATCTTCACATCTAGTTGCTCTAAATTCAAAAAATGTAGTACAACTATACTCAATACAATACATATGGAAGTCATTTTAACAACAGGAGAAAATATTTCACCAAAGTCAATACATTATTTCTTTACTACAAGCCTTTCCTTGTATCTTTTTTGTCCACCCTCTTCTTCCTTGATATTGTAAACCCACTTGTTCTGTAATGTCCTCTTACTTGATGGAAACTTAACCAAATCCCAAGTCTAGTTTTGTTCCAAGGAGTCCATCTCCTCATCCATGTCATGCTCTCACTGCACGTGAGTCTTATCCTACATTTCTTATTCAAAACTTTCTGTTTCACCATTATAAATCAATAATAAATAAGATAGAGAAGGTGTAAATCTTTTTGGAGGTTTACTTACCTTTTGTGAGCTTCTCACAAAATTTTGGGGTACTGGAGGCTCGTCCAGGACCTCCTAGACATTTTTTTATTTTGATAGTGGCCGACATTGGTCACCTATAACTGATGCTGATTCTGCTAAATGATGTCAGTTTAACTCTTCTATAACCGATATCGGTTCAGTTGATCGATACCGGTTAGTTGTCAACTGACACCAGTTACTGTGTAACCCTGTCAATATTATTTTTAAATCTGAGAGTTCATTTTCATTCACAAACTTCTCAACCTGTTCATCCTTGGGTACCAAAATTTGATCCTTGTACATTATCTTTTCATTCCATTCAATGTCACGACTCCTAATAATTTTATAATTCTCTAAATCCCAAAAATGGAATCCAAAATCACCAGATCCATAATCAATGAAAGTGAATCTCTTGGATTTTTCATCCAATTTTTTCCTATTTTCTTGATCAATATGCACAAAAGATTTTGAACCAAAAAATTTAAGAAAAGAAATATCTACCTCTTTTCCAGTCCAAGCTTCCTTTAGTATTCCTCCATCTAGTGAACTTGAAGGCCCACAGTTAATTAAATAAATCTTTGTATCAAATTCTTCTGCCCAAAACTGCAAGGGCAATCCAACATGTATCCTCATACTTCTAGCACATTCCATGATTGTCCTGTTCATTCTTTCTATAACACCATTCTCTTATGGTGTTCTTGGAACCATCCTTTCTCTACATATTTCATTCAATGAACAATAATCATTGAAAGTCTTGCTATAGTATTCACCACCATTGTCAAATCTAAGGCACTTTAACTTTTAATTTGATTCATTCTCAACAAGGGATTTCCATCTTTTAAAAGTATCAAAAAAATCATATTTACGTTTAATACAATAAACTCATACCTTTTTTAGTAGTATCATCAATGAATGTAACATAATACTGAGATCCTGTATGAGAAGCTACCTGGGCTGTTCCCCACACATCTGAGTGTACAAGCTCCAATTTTTTGTCCTATATCCCCAACTTTGAGAAATATCACTCTCTTTTGCTTTCCAAAGATACAATACTCAGAGAAATCAAGATCTAAATATTTCAAATCTAATATCTTACCCTTAGCCTTTAAGATCTGCATTCCTTTTTGACTCATATGACCCAGCCAATTATGCCACATGCATGCATTTGAATCTGAAATAGATAATACAGAAAAGGAATCAGTAATACAGGTAGATAAATATAACGTTCCTACCTTCTTACCTCTTGCCTCAACAAAAGCACCCTTGGTGACTTTCTAAGAGTCTCCTATAAAAGTAACCATGCAACCAGATTCACCTAGTTTCCTTGCAGAAATAAGATTCCTCCTGAGGCTTGGCACATGCCTCACATATTTCAATACCCATGTATTTCCATTATGCAATTTTAGATGAACTTCCCCTTTACATGTAATACTGCAAGGTTCATCATCACCCAAATAAACATGCCCAAAATTGCCCTGGACATAATTTCTGAAATAACCCTTATTAGGGGTTGCATGGAAAGAAGCTCCTGAATCTAAAACCCATGATTCAATTCTATTTTCCAAAGAAATAATAAGAGCATCTTGCATTACCTCTGATGAAGCAAGATTCACCTCTTTACCTTTGTCTGGTTTTTTATTCTCTTTATCCTTTGACCAACAATCTTTCTTTGCATGTCCTTTCTTTCCACATTTCCAACAAGTAATTCCCTTACTTCTGGATTTAGATTTGATTTCCCTTGACTTTGATTTCTCATTACTCTTACTCTCAGATCTCTTCTTATACCTACCCCTACTTTCTACATTCAAAGCGTTTCTAGATGATGTTTCCTCTTTACTCTTCCTATGAATTTCTTCATTCAAGATTATACTAACCACATCATCAAACTTCAAAATATTATTAGTAGATGTTGTATTACTAACATCCATTAACAAGTTTTCCCAACTATCAGGAAAAGAACATAAGAATAAAATTTCTTTTACTTCATCATCAAACGGTATAGCAACCGATTTTGACTGATTTACAATAGATCAAAAATCATTCAAATGACTAGAGGTAGATTCACCTTCATGCATCTTAGAACTAAATAGTTTCATCATCAAATAAAATTTATTTGAAGCACTAGTTTTTTCATATAAATTAGCAAGAGATTTCATTAAGTCTACCATAGAAACCGCTTCTATAATATTGGAAGCCACATATGCTGTCAGGCTCAATCTTATAGATCCCAAAGCCTTTCTGTCAAGAATCTTCCATTCTTCATCAGTCATCTTTGTAGGTCTAGACTTCTCATCCAACGGTAAGTACAAATCTCTTTGATATAGATAATCCTCAATCTGCATCTTCCATAATTGATAATTTCGGCCGTCAAATTTCTCTACCTTGTATTTATTATATTTTACCATTGTTGTAGCTCCCACTCAATCAGAAAACCCTCTGTGAGTAAATTTGTCAACACACAAAACCCTCAAACAAAGCTCTGATACCAGTTGTTGGGTTTAGCACACCCGGTTGTATAGACAATATATTAGATGTAAGCATACATGCAAATAAAAGAAGATATTCTACCAGAAGCAATATACAAAACAAGAGACATAAATCAACACCATATTTAACGTGGTTCACCCAGTGTGGGCTACATCCACCAAGAAACAAGTCAATCTATTATCCAAAGCTTTGACAAGATATACAATGAAGATTTACAATCTTCCACACCTCTCAGATGTTCAGTACTTTCTTCCTTCAAGCTTTTTCTCTACCACCAAGAATTCTCTCTCACCAACCTTTTTCAAGTTCTTTCTAATTCTTGTTTATCATTACTTCTAAACCCTAGCTTTTGTGCTTATATAGTTTTTTATAGACTTAGGGCACTTAGCCATGTAATTATAATCAATAAATCTATTTTAATGATAAAAATAGATATAATTCCCGAGAGTTAATTAAAACTTCGTCACATAGGTAACCAACGCCGATTCTGCCTAACCGTCATCAGTTCCTACTTTCCCTTGACCGATGTCGATCTTCCCTGACCAATGTCGGTCTGCCCTTAACCGATGTCAGTTATTGTGTTTTCCAACAAGTTCCAATTGCATGCTAAAATGAAGTAATTGATCTCCACAACTCAACAAGATACATATGTATTTTGTCTTGCTACTGATGTTGGATATGACTCTTCAATGCATCTTGGAATTTATTTGATAATTGTACAAATCTTGTGTCCTCTACTATCCATGTAAAACATACATCTTCAATGCATCTTGAAATTACTTTAGTGACTCCACAAACCCTCATATTTAACTATCAATATAAAATGAAACCTCCTTTTGGTGCAAGTTATAGTTTTATTAGACTATATGTTATATTATGGCAGAAAGAGCCCTCCCTAAAAAATATCTAAATGGTCTAACATAGGATTTTTTTGTGGAATAGTCCAATTCATTTTACCATCATATTGGGGAAAACAAATAAAAGCATCATGTTAAGATGGACAATCACTAATCACACGAGAATTATCTTTACTTGTTATATAGGGGAGAAGACCATATAGTTGTGCACCTTAAATTTCGGTGTACGTAAATATATGTTGGTGTCTCATTAGCAAAAAATAATAATGTCATAATGTAGTATATGATTTTGCCACATCAATATTTTTCCCTGCACGCATTAATTTAAAGGAAAATGTAAATTTTGAATTGATTTAGTACACAAATAATTGGTATAAAGCATTTGAAAAATATACCAATAGTTGAGTGCCCTATGTATCACATTGTGGTTGGCTCTTAAAATCCATCATTAATAGAAAGTGAACAAATATTGGTTGTTTTTTCAATAAGCTATGGAGAAATCATATCTACATGTTTTGGTACATGCAAGACTATGGGGTCCTTTTTGCCACCATCCAAACATGCATAAATTATTTATATTCATATGAATTTAAGTCAACCTGAGCTTAACACATGGCTTGGTGAAGGATGTCTCATAAGTTAAAAAGGGAGAAAATATTGTTAAAAATATGTGCCAAGAGAAGAGTTGTATACCATTTCCATTCATAAAATGCTAGTGTATGTTATTAATTTATTGAGTTATTGATTTGTATTATGTTGCCCCAAGCGAGATTGATCCTTGAAGCTTGCCTTGTGTTAGAAATTTTCTCTTTGAAGCTTCGGGTCGCTGACTATTCACTAATCCCTTTGGATTACTAAAAAAATGTTATTGATTTATATTTATTAAAGTAGTCTATTAAGAGATTCTTTAATTTATTATTGTCATAATCATCAAAGTAGTAAAATCTAATGAGTCAATTTTGTAAATTATAAGTGATGTGATGAACAATTTTTTTCCTTAATTCAAACAATAATTAACATTATATCTATTTTTTAAATTTAATAAATTAGTTTGTAATTTTGTTTAAAAAATAATAAAAATAATATTTATAATTTTTTTACAAATATTTAAAAATTAAACTTAATATTTGACAAGACAAAGGATAGAGGATAAATGAGGTTTAAAGTCATTATAAATCAGTTCTAATTTTGTATGCTTCCCCACTGATAAAGTGAAATCGATGTCAGGATATTAATATATTATTATTTATCCACATGTTCCTTACAAGTGTATAGTTGATGCACATGAGCAATATTTTGATTAAATACAACCCCCACTCATTTGTCTTCAACTTGGGTAATGTTGTCGATACCAGAGGTGGCGATGAACATGTTTGGTGATGTGGGCTCAATGCATGTTGGAATTGCTTCCACGATTCTAATAGTCTACATTTAATTAAAAAATCAATCCTTCCTAGGTTGGCAGGTTTGCTTCATAATAATACTTTATGATTATTATGACAATAGGGGTGAAGCCATATTGGAGGTGGCCCTTTCACTAACATAATTGTCAAATGGTTATAAGATACATATGTTTGTTTCCTTGCTATCTAGGTAAGATATACCTCTTTATTATATCCTGGAATTGCTTTCATGACCTTATAAGGCTTACATACTATTGAAGTCATACATACTTCTTCAATACATCTTGAAATTACCTAAATAACTCTATAAACCCTCATATTTTACTATGAGGCATAACATAACATCTCTTTTTTCTATAAGTGCTAGTAATATTTGAATTGTGAATTAGATGGAAAGTGAAATCCAACATAGCATATACTTTTGCTACAAATGCTAGTAATTATTTTAAAATCCATTGGGGCCTTTCCAATCCTTTGCTTGGATGGCAACATGAATTTAAAGACCGAGCATGGTTCACTTGGACCAATCTTTGAGAAGGATTTGACCGGGTTTTAAAATGCCTCGATCGTGCACTTCTTTCACAGTAGCCTTACTTTTATTTTGACATGAAAGGATCCTTTGATATCAAGGTTTGTTTAGATTTTCTTTTATCAGATCACCATCTGATCAAATTTAAGCTTGTTTGGCAAGGGGGCCCTCCCAAGGTACCCAAAACACAATTATTTGTTAATGTTTCTCTATTGAGTCATCTAGGAGTGATCCCACTTATTGGAAAGATCTAGAATATGGCACCACATCATCCTTTTGCTACCAGTTGGACTTCGTGGTGTGAGGCGACAATTCAACGCACCACTAGGTTCCTCCTCCAATTTCATAAACAAGGGCCGATTCAGCTATACACAAAGAATTCAAAAGGGTCTCTTTCCTTCTTGATTCCAATCCTTTCGAATATCAACTTCAAAGCCAAGTTGTTAGTATTCGGCACAAGCTTAAACTTATCGAATCTCATTTGGCCCTTTGTGTGCAAATCCGGTTGAGAATTCATTGGCTTAGGGTGGGAGATAAAGCCTCGAAAATATTTTCCAAGTCCCTCCGTGCCAAGCATGCTTGTCAACAGATCAAATTTATTTATGATTCTCACCAACGGATTACTAAGATCCCAAAGATCATTGATGCTTTTTTCAAGCTCTATCTTATGGTTTTTCAAGTTCACGAGGATTCAATGGAGCATGCTACTATTTTGCAGAAATGTATTGAAGTGGTGCCTGGTAAAATTTTTGATAGAGATCATGTTCACTGCAACACCCCTCTCACCTTGGAGGAGCTTCATGTAATTTTTTTTTCTTGCGAATGACAAGTCTCGTTCCTACCAATTTTTACAAAGTAACCTAGTCTTTTATGGAACCTAATCTACTTCGGGTCTATAATGAAGCTCTCCAAATTTTCTCTCTTGGGAGTTTCATCAATCAAGGCAACATCAAGTTCATTCCCAAAGAAGGCAATTCTGGACAGATGAGTAATTGGCGGCTGATCACCCTGTTGAATGTTTCTTACAAGATTCTTGCTAAGGCACTAGACCTCCACATTATGAATCTTCTTCCTAAGATCATTCAGCTTGAGCATAATGGTTTTGTCAAAGTCCGTTACATCCTAGACAATCTTATTCTTGTCTGGGAAGGAATAGAATGGGTGAGGGTGTCTTCACAGAGTCCTCTCTTCCTCAAGATTGATTTTGAGAAAGCTTATGATTGCATCGAATGACCCTTCATTCTTTAATGATTAAAGCCCTTGGTTTTGGTGATTTATTTCAATTGTTCGTTAGCACGCTATTTTCGAATGCTTATTCCCGGCTCTCCATTAATGGTCACCAATCCACTGCCATCAGCCTTTTCCACTCTATCAGACATGGGTGCACTCTTGCACCGGTGTTGTTTGTGTTAGGTACTGATGCCCTGGGTTACCTTATTGCTCAACAAGTGGCCCAAGGCCACATTCAGGGGATTGTTCTTTTGGATCATGTAACTCAACTTATCAACGATCACTTTTCTAATGATTCATTTAATAATCTTGTTGAGTTGGAGTAGAATGTTACTACGGTCTTTGAATGTCTTGACAGTTTTTTCTTGGCTTCAGGTTCCAATATTCAAATGACTAAAATTTGGGATATTGACAGAGTTGTTTTCCTCTTTCAAACTGGTTGAAGGCCTACCCCTGGAAATGGATTATCCATGGAGAGAAATTAAAATTTTGGGGTATTCCCTTTTCCTTTGACATTGACTCTGTGAATTTTTGGAATTATGTTCTTAATAGGGTGGAGCAGAAAGTCACCAAATGGTCTTCCATTATCTCAGGCTAGTAAATTCCAAGTTTGAACCAAGATCCTTGCCACTACTCATGTTTATTATTTTGCATGTTGGTGTCCTTCTCACAATTCATTCAACGGGCTTTCCAAGTTGCTTAAAGGCGTTTAATGGTGTAAAATTTCTAGTTCAATTGGTTTCCACAGAGTTTCCTAGGATGTTTTTTTCCTTCCATGTGATCAAGGTGGCATGGGGATCATTGATCTTTATCGAACAGAGTGTGGCCTTATGTGCCAAATGGTTTATCTAGTGTCTTTCGGTAAAGCATGCCTAGAAAATTCATTTGCATCATTGTATTGAATCTGGAGCCCCTTACAGAAAGAAGTGTTGACGCAATATTGGGTTGTATACTCTTATTATCACTTCGGATCCTTTCAAAATTATGGGTACCTTTTTCATAAAAAATATTTGGAAATCCATCGATTAGGTGAAACCATTGATGTGGTGGATTGGCGATGGCTTTTCCATAGGGATTTCTTTTAATTCACAGAATATTTTGTGGTCTCCTATCATCACTGAGGGTGATCTTATGCTTGCTGAAACCCCATACATTAAAGTCATTTGGATCTTCCACAAGGGCATGCATACCATTCAAGATCTTATGAGTCACCGAGATTGGATTTGTTGGCCCAATGTCAAGATTAAATTCAATATGGAAAATTCAGACTTCCAGTCTATCTAAAAAATTCAGGAGCTCCTACCTGATGTTATGCTCCACAAGTTAGGGATCCAAACTCCTACAACTTGGTGGCGTGATTGACGATGGAATCGGGATCTTTTCTTCCTCCAATTACAACACTTGGACCATTTGTCAGTTGTTGAGTCCGCTCTCAGTAGCCATTGATAAACTCAATGCTCGATGGGGCATTCATACCATTCATGATCTTGTGAGTCACCGAGATTGGATTTCTTGGCCTGAGCTCAAGATAAAATTCAATCTGGCCAATTCGGACCTCTAGTCTATCTAAAAAATTTAGGAGCTCCTACCTGATGTTATGCTCCATAAGTTGGGGCTCCAACCTTTTATAACTTGGTGGCGTGATTGGTGGTAGAATCAAGATTTTTCCTTCCTCCGATACAACACTTGAACCATTTATCAGTTGTTGAGTCCGCTCTTGCCGGCCATTGATAAACTCAATGCTCGATGGGGGTTACAATCTAAAAAGTCCACTTGGCTTTGCCGACTTTCCCGTACCTAGAACTCTCTTCTTGAGCCTAAAGTTAACCCCTTTCTTTGGTGTCTTGTTTACCAAGGCTTGCCTATGGGTGAAATAATTAGTCATATTGGCCTCTTTAATACTAACTGTCCTTTTTTCTCTCACCCCGAGTCATTCAAACACCTTTTCTGGTCATATCCCCATTCTCAATCTATATGGAGGTGGATCCATTCTTTATTTCATCCCTATCACCCCAAATTCTTCTCATGGCATCTGGGCTTATTTGGATACTTCATTCCTTACCCCCGTTATATTGATATGCTTTAGCATTTGTTTCGTGCCTGTATTTGGCTTCATATCTGGAAAACTCACAATGCTTTATTTTTCAAGCATGATCAATCAGCTATTTACTTTTCCACTAATGAAAAGGTGATTATTCTATCTACTGTTCACATACAGATTCAAGCTCAAGCCACCAAGGTCATCTTGGAGTTTTCTCATCTACAAGAGCTTCTTGATCATTGGGAGAGTGCACCATGCACTATGAGTCTGGTTCTGCCGGATCCTCAATTGTTGTCACCTCGGCCTTCGCCACCCCAATAGTCACCTCCTATGGGACCACGTCGAAGAATCCGCTCACGTAGCCACCATTCCACCTCCCCTCGGGGCTAACCTTCAACCCTGTCCTCCTCTGGGATGGGATGAAGCTTGCTCCCGTGGGGAAAATTTTTTTCTAGCTCTCCACGGTGGGGTTCTCCACCATCGGCAATGCAAGCCATTGTAGGATAGTCACCCCTAGTTGGGGAATTATGGTTCCATTGAAAATGCAGTATCCTGATCATGACGATTAGCAGGTGGTTCCTCCTTTGAATGATCCTAACAGTGGAGCTTTCATCCTGCCTCAGGATAATCATCCCCCTCCTCTTTGTGTGGCAGCATGTGCTTGATGGTGGTGTTTTTTTATGCTATTCGGTTTCCCTGTGGGTGTTTTAATGTAGCCCTTGTGGTGTTTTCTGTTGTGTTGGTGCCCTTGTGGCATTTTTTGGGACCATGTGTTATCCGGTCACCCTTACTATGTAACTCTCTATTATTTTAATTAATATAAAGGACAGTTCCAATAGTAAAATCCCTCATGCTAAAAATACCACACTTGGAAAAGGCCAAGAAATGTTTTATGTTGACCACTACTAATAAAAGATTTATGTTTCGGCATTTATTAGGTTAAATATCTTACATTTTATTTTAAAATGGAGATTCAAAACATGGACATAAAAGTTCCCAAATGATGATGGTGGATCTAATCTCATTATGGGTTATGGTTTTTGTGTTATGTTAGGCGAGGAAACGGTGGTAGTGGCCTTGATTTTGACTTTGGCACTGGTGCTAGTTCGGGCATTAGAGCATGTGTAAATCTAAAGGCCACAACCTTTGTTAGCATCGTCTCATCCTCTATCAAAATGGGAGATGGATCAATGACAACTTGATCACAATTAGAAGACTATGGACATGTAAATAGATGGAGCAATTTGAAAAACAGTATTCTTTCACCATAGAAGCATGGACACTTGACTCAATCTACCATAGAAACATCATGTGGCTTCTTAGATGATGCACTAGTAGGAGGTTGAATCTTTTGATGTACGAATGCATTCCCAACCATAATCTACCAACGGAATTTTACACTCTCACTTCTAAAACCATTTCCCCTAGTCTCATTTAAAATCCCTTGAAATTATAGTGATTTTTTTCTGACTTATTTTGGGGTGTAGTGTGGGTTTTCTACTTTGATGAGGTTTTGAACATATTTGATAGCAAATACCAATTGAGATTCAAACTTGAGATGGGATTGTGAGGCAAAGCCTTATCTAAATGGGTTAAGAGGATGCAACGTGGGTTGTGTCAATATGTGTCCAATTTGATCAACTCACATGTGCTAGTATGCTACCAACCTATGCAAAAAATGGACCTGGAAGACGAGGAGGTGGTGGCAGCCTTAGTTTTGGCTCTAACACTAGTGCTAGTTTGGGAATCAGGTAGAGGAGATGGTGTTTTGGGGGTAGTGCCTCCTTTTTAGGGTTTTAGTGGCATCCCAAACTACCTTCTAATACCCAAAAACTATTAATATATAGACATAGTAAGTAGTTACGGTGCCATAAGAGTCCTCTGGAACAATATTAATTTGTATGTTAATGTTGCTAAGTATATAGTTGTTTTTAGATACAAAACTAGACCTTGTTCCAAAGACACATAAAGTCTCTAGGGAAGTGAAGCCAAACCCTTTTCCATAGACACATCAAACCTTAAGAAAACTGGTTTGGTATGTATATAATATTTCTTGTTTTTTGGGATTACATACTATAAGTTTGATTGAGAGAGAGAGAGATGCAATTCTCGAGTGGGGTTGAAAAAATTAACATGATTTGGAGAGTATGGTGCAAGGAAACCTCTTGCATGTTTTCCTCTCAAAGCAAAGCACATTACACATGTCAATGGAGTGTTATGGAACTTCACATTTAGAGGGGAAATTGATCCCCATTAACGTTAATATTTGTTTTTTTTCTAATGATGTATGTTTTTATTTTATTTACTTAATCAATCATAATCTGGTGTATATGTATTATTTCTAGATTGGGGTTTATTAGTGTGAAATAAAATTGGAACACATTCTTATTGGTGGAAAATTTATCAATGTCCTTGTCATATCCTTGTTAGTGGGAGATTTCATGACTTTTTGGATTGTGTATTCAATATTTCGAAGGTGAGGGAGAATTTGTGGTAAAAATGCAGCCCATTTTAAAAATTTACGATGTTTGCACATGTTTATGTGTTTTACACTATAAATAATTAATAATTACATAGCTTTGTTTGTAAATTTCATATCGATATGCGATAGATGTTGTCGTGAAGATTTAGACATGTTCATAGTTTATAATGGGCCTTATGCCAATAAGGTGACACTACAATGGATGTGGCCCTCTCACAAATCAAGTATGCCAATAATGGTGACACCTGATTCTATGTCTTCAGCTTAGGCACCAATGGTGGTGGTAGACATGTTTGGTGTTACGGGTTTAATGCACCTTGGAATTTCTTCTACGACTCTAAAACTGCAAATTCAGTCAAAAAATCAACCCCCCTTGGCTAGTTGGTCTAGATGTCAGATACCTATATATGTTTCCTTTTTACCCATGTTGGATATGACTCTTCAGTGGATCTTGGAATTGCTTCAATGATTCTACAAATCTTGTTTCCTTTACTATCCATGTCAAACATACCTCTTCAATGCCTCTTGAAATTTCTTCACTGACTCTACAAACCCTCATATTTAACTATTAATGTAACATGACACCTCATTTTGGTGTAAGTTCTACATTTATTAGCCGATAGGCTATATTATGGGAGAAAGAGCCCTCCCCAAAAAATATTTAAATGGTCTCACACAAGAATTTGTTTGTGGAATTGTCTAATTAATTTTACCATCCATTAGGGAAAATTAACTAAAATGCATCGCATTATGATGGAAAACCACCAATCACACGAGAATTAGATTTTCTTGTTATATAGGGGAGATGACTGTATAACTATGCACCTTAACTTTAGGGGTCCGTAAATATATGTTGGTGTCTCATTAGCAAAAAATAATAATGTCATAATGTAGTATTTGACTGTGCCACATCACTATTTTCCCTTGCACACATTTATTTAAAGGGAAAAGTAAATTTTGAATTGATTTAGTACACAAATAATTGGTATAAAGCATTTGAAATATATACCACTAAGTGAGTGTCCTATGTCTCACATTGTGGATGGCTCTTAAAAAGCATCATTAATAAAAAGTGAACAACTATTGGTTGTTTTTTCAATTAGCTATGGAGAAAACGAATGTACACGATTTTGGTACATGCAAGACTATAGGGTCCTTGATCCCACTATCCACACATACATTTTATTTTTATTCATAAGATTTTAAGTCAACCTGAGCTTAGCACTTGGCTTGGTGAAGGATGTCTCATAAGTTAAAAAGGGATAGTACTTTGTAAAACGTATGTGCCAAGAGAAGAGTTGTATGTACCATTTCCATTCCTAAAATGCTAGTGTATGTGATTAGTTTATTAAGTTATTTATTTGTATCATGTTGCTTTGAGCGAGATTGATCCTTGAAGTTTGTCTTGTGTTAGAGCTTCGCTCTTTGAAGCTCAAGGTCGCTGGGTATTCACCAATCCCTTTGGATTACTAGAAAAAGGTTATTGATTTGTATTTATTAAAATAGTCTATTAAGAGATTTTGTAGTTTATTATTGTCATAATCATCAAAGTAGTAAAATCTAATGAGTCAAATTTGTAAATTTTGAGTGATGCGACGAAGATATTTTTTCCTTAATTTTTATTTTGTTTTAAAAATAATTTAAAAAGATTAGTAATTTTCTTACAAATATCTATACTGTAGACTTAATATTTGACAAGACAAAGGATAGAGGAAAAAGGAGGCTCAAAGTCATTATAAATTGGTTCTAATTTTGTATGCTTCCCCATTGATAAAGTTAAATCGATCATAGGATATTAATATATTTTTTTATTTCTCCATGTTCCCTGTGGATGTATAGTTGATGCACATGAGCAAGAGTTTGATCAAATACAACCCCCATTCCTATGTCTTCAACTTGAGTGATGTTGTCGACACCAGTGGTGGCAATGAGGGCTCGATGCATGTTCGAATTGCTTCCACGAATCTTAGAATAGTCTACATTTAATCAAAAAATCAATTCTACCTAGGTTGGCAGGTCTGCTCCATAATAATATTTTATGATTTTTGTGCTAATAGGGGTGAATTCGGATTGGAGGTGGCCCTTTCAGTAACGTAATAGTCGATTGGTTACAGAATATATATGTCTGTTGCCTTACTATCTAGGTAAGATATGCCTTTTTTGTATATCTTGGAATTGCTTCGAAGACCTTATAAGCCTTACATACTACTACATACTTCTTCAATACATCTTGAAATTGCCTAAATAACTCTATAAACCCTCATATTTTACTATGAGTCATAACATAGCATCTCCTTTTGCTATAAGTGCTAGTAGTATTTGAAGTGAGAATTTGATAGAAAGTGAAATCCAACACAACATCTCCTTTTGCTACAAGTGCTAGTAATATTTGAAGAGCGAAATGGATGGAGAATGAGATGTAATTGACAAAATGGATCTAGTGTGAAGTATGAACGCAGAGTATAACCATGCATTGACTGGCACAATTCATTTTTTAATAGCAATTTGTGGAAATTTATGAGTGGACTCCATCTTCCTTAAGTTTATAAACTAGCAATTGCTCATGGGTCGCAAGTTACACCGGAGAGGATAATAATGTTTAGTTTGTTGGAATTGTATTTTGTATTGATATTACCTAGAGGTCTATAAGCTGTTGCGAAGCTCTTATTTTTTTAGTACCCACATTTTTATAAGACACAATTATCTACTAAAGCTACTCTTTAACATTTCAATGTTTCCAAAGCATATTCAATAATCTCATTTTGGGGAGCTTATTCACATCTCTCACACAAAGGTGTCTTGTAGCAATCCTTGAGATAAACTTGGTTGTGTTCTAAAAATCAACACATACATGAAGGTTCTCAACAAATCCAATAATTGTTTTGACATGGGGCTAACAAATCAAACGAAATTACTAATTTCTCACTTTCTCTAACTTTACATAGATCTCTTGTATCTATGAGTGTACTTCGTCTCTTCCATAAAAAAACATATACAATTTTATGGCCTTTAATCCTATTACATTCATGCACCATTTTAATTCCCCTATCCTTCATTAATCTCTTTAATATTGAGACGTTGTCCTGCCTAAAGAACACCCTTATTACACAAATCCGCGCCCCAATAAACGCGCCATGGATATAGGGATGGATGGATATATATTATAAATGAAAATGGAGATATATTCGCTGTGACTCATCCAACGATTGACTGACCACCATTAATAGCTATACAAACATAGCAAGGAAATGCATGATAAATACCAATGTGTCCTCTGTCATTCTTCAAACATCTGTTATTCTCAACTCAATTATTTGTGGGCAGGGAAGCACCTAAACAGAGCAGCTATAAAATCGAGTTTTTTTCTGTCAATGGAAATTGTGCAAGACAACAATCGGTTGTATAAGCAAGCGCCGTGGCCATTGAAAGTGAGCAGTCCACCTGCAGATGTGTTTAGGAAGCCCTGATGTCAATAAAATCTAAAATAATTATGGAGAATGAGGCGGCGGCTCAGAATGGGACATCCTCGAGTGCCAATAATCACACTAGTGAACTATCTTTATTGCCTAATAAAATTACAGAGGTAGAATTTGGCCCACTCTGGTGACATATTTCTTCTAGCAACATATTAGAGATACTGTAATTGTGAAGGAAATGGATTTATGGGTGAAAAAAGCTACAAATAACCTTTTGGTGCCTCCTGATAAACACTTTCATGAGTTCTTTGTTCACCCGTTTGAAGCTTTCTGTAAATAAGAAAGCTTGAAAGAAGAAAAGGCCAACCTCCTCTCTCACAATGCATAACTACAAAATTCTGATGATTTCTCACCGATAGCCAGTTATCACTTTCCCGAAGGAAATGTTGGATGAGGGACAACGGAAGAATGGGGCAATTCTCATATTGCATGGGATAATCCATAACTTTGCTTCACTTCTCGCCTTCTCTAAAAATGAATGCAAGAAAGGAAGACTGTGGAAACTGCTCATGTAACTCGATGACAATTTCTCGCAAGTAAATAGGATACATCTCATTTGGGAAAACCCCAGTTGAAAAACAAAAGTTGGAAACTACATATCATAAAAATGAAATGTAAGCGTCGACACATTCACTTGCAAAAAGGAAAATCCAAAAGTAACATAACAATAATATTATCATGCTTACCATAAACACTTGCGGTAAATTCAAGAAGACTGTCTGGAGCACTTCTGTAGAAGAATCTGCTAATTAAATAGCGACATTTTTCAATTGAAAACAACTTGCCTTTCCTTTGACCACTGGTATGTTGTAAATAATGTATTTATAATTGCTCGATCCTAGTTTCTGCACATAGGCAAAGCAAGGTCTGACCTTTCATGACCATGATGCAGACATAGCAGATTGCTCACAAACAAACACAGGGTAGAAAGAGGAGAATCAATCTGTTGCATCCCAAAAAGAAGATTTAGAAACCAATTTGGGTATTCTTTAGGGTGAGATTGCATCTATAAAGGAGAACAAAACTTAATTGTAATCTCAAAACGAAGGAAATTAGAAGCCAATTGAGTTTAGAAATTGATGGTTTTGGTAAATTTATGTGAGAAAAGGATGAACTTCAGACACAGGTTGAGAAAGAGCAAACCCAGCTGCAAAATCAAAATGAAGCCATCCAAAGCCAATTGAAGACTATAACAAAACATGGCGGACATGCCTATCCATATTAGAATGGTGGTGAGATATTTCCTTGCCATAAATGTCAGAGGAAGTTGGCATAGCCCCAACTAGAATGCAATTATTCCATGAGGATGAAATAAATGATCTTTCCCTATTTAATAGTTTACAACGTTGAAATCTGTACTGTACACACACGACGGGAAAATCTATTGGATTTCTTCCCAAAAAAAGTGGCCATATTAAATGTTGGACACTTACCTCTCAACAACATTAAATAAAATAGTGGCCGGAAAAAGTCAGTTGGAGATAGAGTTACCGGAATTTGACACTTTCCAGCATGAGCTTCTTCAAAGTAAACGCCTCCGGCGAAGATGATATGTACATTTTGTTTTGACTACTCACCTAGATACATCTACACATCTCTAAAGTTAGGGTGTATGGTTACTAACTTAGATATATAATAATTTTAGTGGAGTTTAGTTGATAAGAGCCGAAAGTAACAAATCACTAGTTACTTGGAGTCGAAGCATTTCGACCAAAATAATTAAGTTCAATCTTATTAAGATTCAACAATTGAACGTGTCTGTTTTGATTACCGCATCCCCATTGTTTTACCTACAAGTCTCATGTACCCCACACATGTTTGCAACTATCTATACCTGTCAAATCAAAATTTATTGACTGTCTAACCCTTTTACATGGCTATAAATTTTAGTTTTTGGTATATATATTTTTAGGATTTCTTCACATCAATATAAGTTGTATTTTTTTGCATATTTTACATATATTTATAGAGGACTATTTAAAAAAATAGATGGTTTTCAAAATTTTCAAGTTGTCATCGTCTAGCGCTGCCTAAAATTTTGACTATTAATATATGGTTAAAAACACAAAAAACAGCTCACAACATGTCAATTTTCGGGCATGTATGACACCTAAAAATGAGTTTTGGACACGCTCAAGAACATCTCAAACTCATCTATACGCACTTCCCAACAACTCCAGCTTCAGCTTAGGCACACTCAAGACCTAGCAATTTTGACAGAAATAACGACAAAATAATGACATCTGTGCAATTAAAATGTGACACCTGTACAAGCTAATTAACTCGACAACGTATTGTTTTATTTCCATGTGCACAAACAAAATATTTTAGCTCTATGACATATTCCCTTGAACACGCTTCAAACTCTAATTTATCTGTACATGTGTGGGGTCTTTCACATGTTAGCGAATAAACCTACAAATGATACTCTAGTTCCACTTCTCATCTCATATATCTATTATATACCACTCGTCTATTCTCGTTAAGAATATTCCTGCGTGCTTCATAAGGCTCTCCCAACATACCTTAGTCAACCCACTAGCTCTGCACACACCTGCCCAAAACTAAAAAGTGAAAAAAGTTTTTCTCCTCTAAATACAAACAAATAATCGGTGCGTTTATGTTGGATCTTGCGTACAATGGGACCAAAAAAAGACTTCTTCTAAAAAATTTTGCCATCCCTACCTTAAGATAAGGTTTTAGTGGTTAATAATGACAATCTCTTGCTTCCAATTTTAATGAAAGCTTACAGTTGGGTCGTCTATGGCAGCTGCCCACTGGCAACTATGCTTGCATTTCAATTCGTCGCTTCACCATAAAATGATTATTTTCAGAAGCATTTCTCTTAACTGTCATCTCGAGTAACTGAAATGATCTGAAAGTGCAGCAGAGTGCCATCTGTGTAAAAAGATGAAGATATTCTCTGTTAATATGATCAACAACGACAATCCAACTGATGATGAAAGCAGGATCAAAACCAGGAAACACCGCCACGCTAAACACGTCCTTGTCGAGCATCATATCACACCTACCCTGTTTTCGTTTCACCTGCATAAAAAGGCCCAATTAATCGTAAGTATGATTTTCTCTGTAACAACATCTTTCTCACTTTGAAAAAAACAATGGCTAATACCTGCACGACAAGGGTGCGTGAACGATTATAAATGGCGCAACACCGCTTTCTAAAAGATCCGTCAATGTGATAATCCCACTGCCTCCTCAAATAGTTAGAGGAAGGGTAATTAGTGAGAGATACATCGATAGATGTGGTTGGAGATATAATGGATGACCTCTTGATGCTGAAAACCCTGCTCGCTTTGCGGGATCCAGATTGATTATGTTCATCTTTTTCATCGCAGATGAAGCCTTCCCATCTCTGGTGAAGACTCACAACCTGCACCCATAAATAAATCATTGAAAACGCAGATAATGCAGGGACAGCTAAATGAAATGGAGAAGAAAACAGGAATTTAGGGACATACCTTGCGGCACAGTAGGAGAAGAGGTTTTCCAATGGCATCCATTAGCAGCAGTTGGCGTTTGACAGAGGGAGTATAATTTTCAACTCTGAAGACGAGGTTGCCGGAGGAATCGAAGACTGAAAAACCAGTGCCGCAAAAAAACAAGGCATTCTTCCAAACAGTGAATACTTGTGGGGTGTCTGAGTGAGGATAATCGAGCTGGTGATCGAGGGAGGTGGTGGTACGAGGAGCATGGTGGGGATAAACTTGGGACATTTTATCCCTCGCTTAAATGTTGAATGGAGCACACGAAGATAGTAATGAGCTCTTTTATTATAACATTCTACTCATTCGATAGGGAAAATGCAGCAGCATCGCGTGGCTCGTATCGCAATGTCGGCAAAAGTAAAAAGATTTAGCAAACAGTGTTTTACAGATGATGACGGTGATGGATTCATTTAAAAATCGCACTGTTGTCATCGGATTCTTACTTTATCGTTCTATTTTTTTTCTCAATAAGCCTACGCTGGAATCTGATCATGATGAGGAAAAAAAGAGAAGATATTTGAATGTCCAGGAGGCTATTAAAGAGAGGGTACGGGACATTCTTTTATAGGAAGTAAAAAATCTATTGGATTTCTTCCCAAAAAAAGTGGCCATATTAAATGTTGGACACTTACCTCTCAACAACATTAAATAAAATAGTGGCCGTAAAAAGTCAGTTGGAGATAGAGTTACCGGAATTTGACACTTTCCAGCATGAGCTTCTTCAAAGTAAACGCTTCCGGCGAATTATACCATCGTGCGTGTCAAATCATGGAATTGAAACATTTATTTTAACTGCCTTTTTATTTTTTTATAAGAATTTGTGGAAAGTCCGTGATTGAAGGCATCCATCCAAGTCGAGGGAAGCATATAAAAACTGGTATCATACTCGTCAAACCATTAGATTTAAACTTTTCATTGATAATTATTTTTGAAATGACTCGTGCGGGAATTCCATATTTTTGAAATGACTCGTGCGTAAATTCCATTCAAGTCTCATGAAGCGTGATGTGTTAAAAATCTTATGTATTTTTGGTCACGTCAAAGTGATTGGAATGAAACTTCTCAGCTCTTGATAAGTTAGTTTGATTCCCTTTCTATTTCCTGTCTTGTACTTCAGATCTTTTCGAGTAATTTTAGCATTTGTTGGTAGTAGGTAGTGTATAGACTACATTGGTTTTTGTACCAGAGTGGTTTTTTTTTTTTTTTTTAAAGCAGTTTTGGGAGTAATTTTAGGATTATTTTAAGTAAGAGTAGTTTCAGGGTATAATTTTGTTTTAGAGTATGCTGTAATTTTTTATGAGATATATGTAAAATTATCATATTTTAATTTACAATAAAACAATTGAAACATTGAATAATTGACATTTGGTAATATTTCTTCTTAAAATATAGATGTATGGGAAGTTTCCAAGCACCTCCTTTTAATCACTCCCCTAAGCTTTTCATGGTTGACAGCGATCTATTCCAATTCGTCCATTCCTTTCTTTTGAATTTTAAAAATAGAAAAAGATGTGTGTTTCTAAGGTAGGGGTTTTCAATGGTTTGAACAAATAAAAAACGCACAAAAAAGGTGAAGAAACAAACATATCATCTCATGTGCATTCAAACATTTTCATTGTACCAAACTCCCTATGTGTTGAAAGGCCATAAAATTATGTATCGCATATAGTTTCTCTTGGAGTTTGTCTTTCTTTCGAGCTTCACTCTTTGAAGCTCCAAGTCATTGGGTATTCACTCATCCCTCTCGATTACCAAACAACTATTAAGAGATTCTTTAGTTTATTACTATCATAATCATCATAATAACATAATCTAATGAGTCAAACTTGTAATTTACGAGTGATGTGATGAACATTATTTTTTAATTAATTCAAACAATATTTAACATTCTATCTTTTTTTTTATATTTAGTAATTGATTTTCAATTTTGTTTAAAAATAAATAAGAAATCATATTAATAATTTTCTTACAAATATATTATATTATATAATGTAAACTTGATATTTGACAAGCCAAAGGATAGAGGATAAAGGAGGTTCAAAGTCATTACATGTGAGTTCTAATTTCATATGCTTTCCCATCAATAAAGTGAAATTGATAACATTATATTAATATATTATTATTGCTCTATGTTCCCTACATAGATATGGTTGATGCACATGAGCAAGAGTTGGATCAAATACGATCCTCATTTCTCCATCTTTTAATTTGAGTGATGTCATTGATACAAGCAGTAGTGATAGACATGCTTTGTGATGTGGGCTTGGTGCATGTGGAATCGCTTCCATGACTTTAACAATTCACATTCAATCAAAACATCAATCTCGCCTAGGTTGACTTCCCTGGGTCATGGTAATATATGATGTCCTTGTGCCAATAGGGGTGAAGGCACTCTAGAAGTGACCCTCTCACTAACATAATGGTGGATTGATTGAAGGATTCCTATGTTTGTTGCCTTACTACCTAGGTAGGATTTGCCTCTCTAGGACATATTGGAATTGTTTCTATGACCCCACAAATTTTACATGTTGTACTACCACGATAGACATACCTCTTCAATGTCTCTTGAAATTACTTCAACAATTTTATAGCCCTTCATATTTTATTATTGGTGTGGCATTAAATCTTCTTTATTTGTAGAGCCAATAGCATAGTAGTTGAAACCCAATTGACAAAAAGGACACTCTGAAGTATGAACGCATGGTTTAACGTTGCATTCGGAGACCGGATAAATCACATCCCTGCCATTTCATTTTTTAATATTAATTTGTGGAAATTTATGAGTGGACTCCATTTTCCTAAAGCTTATAATATCTCCCATTGGATTGAAACATTTAATTAAATCGGCTTTTCATTTTTTTAATAATAATTTGTGGAAATTTCGTGGCCGAAGGAATCCATCCAAGTCCAAGTCTCATGAGACTTTTGAAGTGTTAAAATTCTTATTTATTTTTGGTTGAAGTGATTGGATTGAAACTTCTCAGCCCTTAATAAGTTGCTGGCTTCCCTTGCTGGATTCCTGTATTTTTTGACTGAAAGGAAACCTTCAGATCCTTTCTACTATCTGTAGCATTTGTTGGTATTAGTGTACAGTAAATTGACTTTTTTAAAGCTAGTTAAAAACAGAAAAAGATGTCTGTTCCTAAGATAGGGGTTTCTCAATGGCTTGAACAAATAAAAGATACACAGAAACATGGAGAAGAACAAGACATGACATCTCACGTGCATCCAAACATTTTCACTGTTCCGGAGTCACTGCGTGTCGAAAGGCCAGAAGCTTACATACCACAGGTAGTTTCTCTTGGACCTTACCATCATCTTAAACTTGAGCTGTATGAATCTGAAAGATATAAATCAAGGCTTACTATCCAGATTGAAAAAAGAGCAAAGCAGGGGCCTTTTGAGGGTTTGGTTAAAGAGATAATTAGTATGGCAGGGGAGATTAGGAACAGCTACAATGATCACATTGACTGTGGAGATGAAGAATTAGGGTGGATGATGGCTCGAGATGCTGTGTTTATTCTGGAGTTTATTGGTTGTTATGACCATTATGAAAGCCCTAGACTTCAACAGGCAAACCCTTATTTTCAGAGTATGGATGCAGTATTTAATCCAGAAAGGAAGAGCCCTTTGTTCTTCCCACTTCAGGCTGATATATTTAAGCTGGAGAACCAAGTCCCACTTTTCATTCTAAAGAAAGTTCTAGAATGGCAGACTGGATCAGAAGTTCAAGCATCGGACAGGCTTAAAATGACAATTTCAAGTGCCTGTAAGAAATTCTCTCCTTTCATTCATATTGGGGATTCTTATCGTTCCATTACACTTGCACGCCATGCTAATCAGCTGGACGAAATGCATTTATTGGAATGCCTTTACACTTTCGTCGTCCCAAGGAGAACTGCAGGCCATATTAATATCCCTGTTGAAGATGATAACAATGGAACTGTGCCCAGATTTCCAATTTCTGAGTTTCTTCGTCAGATGACTTCGAAATTTAGGGTGTTTTTATCTCCAAAACTATATCACAAAGCTGACAAAAATCTCCCATCGGCCACAGAATTGCACAGAAGAGGGGTGAAATTTGCTCCTTTTACGTGGGCAACTCAAGAAATAAGGTTTGATAGAGCCTGCTCTACGCTGCACCTTCCTTGCATAGAGATGGATTACAGAACAGATGTTTTCTTAAGAAATATGGTGGCAGGGGAAGCATTTATGAATTGGAAAACCAGAGTGTTTACTTGCTACGTAGATCTGATGGACAGACTGATCGACACTCCTAATGATGTTGCAGTGATGAAGAAATATGGCATCATCTACAGTAATTTAGGAAGCGATAAAGAGGTAAGTACTCTGTGGAATGGAATCCGCAGATCAATATGGAGGAGCGCCTATGATCCTATTGACCAGACTATCAAGGATGTCAATGATTATTACAGAAGCAGGTATGGAGTTTTATTTGGTGAGTTTTTACAGGAACATTTCTCAAAGCCATGGCGAGCTGCATCAGTGGTGGGAGCATGCACTCTGCTTGTTCTTGCTTTCTTGCAGACAATATTCTCATATTATCAACTGCGATCAAAATGTGAACACCGGTGCACATAAATTCTCTTTGCAGCATAACATCTCTACTTAATTCTTGCTTTCTGTAGAGTGAACGCTTCTCTGTTTCCATTCCAAACTACAATTCTCGGCGTTTAAGATTCCTATATTAGTTTGAGATTTGACTGTCTTCTCCACCTTCAATTGTCTTGTTATGGTCAAATAGACATCAAATTTAAGGTTGTTTGTTTCTAATCCAAACTACTATTCTTAATCTTATAGATTCCTCTGTTATTTCAGCTCTCATTTATTAGTTTGAGATTTAGTGTAAATTTGATTCTGGTGAAAACTAGTACACATATCTTACATAAATCTATTTGAAAATTGCATTTTCTTTATTTTTTTGTTGATTGATGATAGATAGTTTTAATCTAGTTGTATTATTAAATTTGACTCAGAAATAATATTTTCCAAAAAAAAGAGAAGAAACTGGCTTCCTAACTCCACCTTTGATTGTCTTCTCCACCTTCTATTGTCTTCTGATAGTCAAATAAACGTCAAATTTAAGGTTCTCAATAAACTGTTTATCCACAGTCATTACAACCACCCATCACTTTGCCTTGGCTGCGATCCTAAGACACCTATCATCACAGTGACTTCTTTAATAGGTTAACCAAGTACCAACAAGTTAAAACGACTTACGAGTTTTGCTTTTACTTATTTTATTAAAAGATAAATATCAAGATCCTTGGGAGTCTTTTAGCATCTGTTGATATTGGGTGCACAAATAATCCACCTTTTGTGACTTTGTACTATGGATTGAGGTATTCATTCCGCCAAATTTGTTAGATATAAATCAAGAGATTGACAATTTTAAAAATGTTTGAAGGAATTAAAAATAAGACTTACTCAGAGCAGCAAGTGAATATCAAGAACTTGGCATCACACACTTCATCTTCAACAACAATTGTGTCCTAGCAAGTCAAGGCATTTGTCTAAATTACTTTCAAGAATCCAATTTTTTTTGTGTTGGAAAATAAAATTGCAGTCTATTGACTGTCGGCCAATTAATTTAAATTAACACCAAATAATGTTAAATAAGCAAAATATTTGAGAGTTAAAAACATGTTTAATCAATATATTGATTTTGTTTTCATTCTCACCGTGTTTATTTTATGCACATGCTAATCAATTCTTGCTATTAGAAATTATAAGTTCAAACATTATTTATACTCTTTGAAAAACTTGAAGATATTAATAAAAACGTAACCCAAACCATTTTCTTACTCTGCTCAAATGAATTCCAAATCAGATGCTTATGAATGGCGAATACCTTTGTCAATACAGGGGCTTACAGTTCAAAAAGCAACAAAAGAATAACCCTGTAGAAAAATCCCTTTCCACAATTTGCATTTCAGATTAGGCCCTAAACAATGAGTTATTATTCAGGACTTCATATTTCATGTGAGAAGGTTTATGACGGATTGAGTTTAGAGAGCCTTTGAAATACTCACTACGAGCATTTTGATTCACATGTGTGAGTTTGTATCACAAAAAAATGAATAAAAGATGTATAGCTGTCAATCCATACAGCTGAGAGTTTTAAGGAGCTTGTCCACCTAAAATTAGAACTTCTTGTAGATGCCCTATTGGGCATCTTGTAGCTATAGTTGTTAGTATATTTAGAATTAGAAAGTCAAATTAGGAGTCTTTCTTGTTAGTGATTAATATAATTGCATATTAACCTAGTTTTAGAGAGAGATGGAGGAGCTGCAAGGAAGATTCGCGAGTTGGAGAAGAGAGCATAAAAAAGGCCAAAATTTCAAAATGCTCTGATTGAAATTATGAGAGAGGTTATGTTCATCTTGGTTTTATGATGAAAAACCTCTCTTCGTTTTTGTATATCAGCAATACTTAAAAGGTTATGTGAGTTTGAAGGTTTCAGTTGTATGTGAAGTTGTTTTGAAGTATAGTTTGCAAATATGTTTGTATAGCCCTTTGAGCCTCAGAGTTGTATGTGTGATTATACAGGATATTCATATTGTGTGTTGAATGTTGTGATGCACATTGATGCTCAAATCAATAAAAAAGAATGTTGTTCTGCATTAGAAATTGCTAGTTTACTCTATAGCTACAAGATTGGGCTCTTATTCAGTTGAGACCCCATACCTTGATTGCATTAATCGGTATCAACACAAGGTTTTTCCTTGTCGGGTTGAGTGTGTAAGGATTGTTTATGAGTCCATTACAAGATGTGAAAATGAATTATGCTAGAGGTAGTTGCATGTTGTGAAATATAAGCTTGCATAGAAAAGAGGATATGTATGTTGTATGTGTGTGAGAAGTCCTACTAGTATAGAGAGTGAAAGACATACTCTTGTTTGAGTTCATTGCAGGTTGTTAAAGAGAATCCTACTTGATGAAGATATGGCACACAAGAAGGAAGCAACACCATGAGTAGAAGGCTTGGTTGAGATGTTGAAGGAAGTTCAAACAAAATTAGACATGCTGGAAGCTACACAAAGTGAAGACGTTGTACCAGTACTGAGTGAAGAATAAGAGATGATGTATATGTTGTTCCCCCTACAAGGAAAGTTTGACCCATTGGAGAAAGGACAAGCTAAAAAGGCAAAAAGACCAACAAAGATCAAGGTGAAGGAAAGAGGTACGCCCACTTGAAATATTGTTTTGTTTAGTGGAAAAAAGAGCCCAAATGAACTCATGAGATGGGTAATTGAAATATCCCTCGTTGGATACCACTTAAATAACACAAAATATTGAAAATTTGCAGCCAAATAAAATACTGATTTTTGCATATTTTTACCAGTTAGGGCAGTGAACTAAAAAAAATTAATAACTCCCAAAATATCCACTCAAATCACTTGAAAATTTAAAGAGAGCTTGCTAATATTATAAATAACATAAGAAAATTATTTTTGGAATTTTTCAGACAATATAACACTGCCAAAAAATTACAGCGTGCCCTAAACAGCTGGAAAACTTCTAAAATTCATATCTTCCCGAATACAAGTGCAAAAACTATGAAACTTTGGAAAAAACATTTACAAATATAGGAGATGATATTCCAACCCTCAGATCTGAAAATTACCAACTGGAAACCCTCCAAATAAAGGCTGCAATATCCAAAACAAGTCGCCCTTTTTGGTAGATGGTCAAAATCCCTTTGAAATCCTCTCGAAATGATGTCAAACCCTTTATTTATTGATGTCGTAAGTCTGATATGAAAACCCACTGATTATCTTCACAAATTATCTCAAAACCCCCCAAAACCCTATCTCTAAAACCTCTGAAAATATCTATGTAAATCAGCCCTGAAAACACCTCCAAAATGACAAGCTAGGGTAGATCTTTCACTACCGAAGAATGCCCTGCTAGCTAGGGATGAATCTCTCACCACCGAAGCTAGGGTTCCTAGGGTATTTCACTCCACAAGCTATAGATTTGCAAACAGCAGTTGCGCATGAAAGGAAATAATTAGGTATGCAAGGATCCATTTCCTTTTTCCCCCAACTCCTTATATAACTTTTCCAAGGAAAAAGAGCCCCAATAAACCCTAGTCACATTTTTCCCTTGGAAGAGCCAATAAAATAAAAGTAACTTAAGTTACTTTTCCCTTTTTAAGTCGCCATGGTCCAAAAGTGACCCCCCCAACGCAAAATTAGAACATTAGTACCATGTGGCCCCTTCCTAACGACAAAACGTAACATCTAGTCCTTCCAAAACACCTTTTTCCATATGTCAATGAAAAATTATAACAAAATGGACTAGATATTCATACCCAATAGCTTCCAGTGTCCAAAGCCCCTTGGGTATGACCAAGGCTTGGACTCGAATTGGCCCTTAGGCCTTTGGCATAGGAAAGGGGACATTATTGTCCTCCTTTCCCAAATTTTTCTTGTCCTCAAGCAAATGCAAATTAGGATGCTGCAAAATTTACTCTCCCTCCCAAGTAGCATCCTCAAGTGACAATCCCTTCCATTGCACAAAATACTCGGTGATCACTCTACTCCTAAGCCCCCTCTGTCTCTCTTCAATAATGGATTCTGGTTTTAACACCAACTTCCCATCCTCATCTAGTGGCAGTAACTCTGTCGATGGTATAATATGTTGTCTGAGTGCCTTCTTAAGGCATGAAACATGGAAGAAATTATATATCTTACTGTGCTCTGGTAGCTCTAGCTCATATGCAAGCTTCCCCAACTCGACGAACTACGCGGTACGGACCGTAAAACCATGGTTTCAATTTCTCTACACCCTTCTGCTTCATTGAGGACTGCCTATATGGTTGTAAATGTAGGAATACTAGATCCCCAACCTCAAAATACCTGTCTATCCTGTGTCGAATCTGCATTTACCTTCTATTGATTTTGTGCCTTGTGAAGGTTCTCTCTGAGAACCTTCAGAATATCCTGGTTCTCCTGTAACCAATCTCGAGATTTGGGAGCACGGCTATCTGGTAATAGCAAATCCACAAATGTCATAGCGTCATACCCATACAAGGCTCGAAAAGGATTCATACCTATGCTCATCTGATAGGTGGTATTGTAGCAATACTCACCCATGTGTAACCATCTAATCCATACCCGTTGATGTCTTGACACATAACTCCGCAAGTAGCCCTCTATCCACTTATTGACTATCTTCTATCTGTTCATCTGTCTATGGGTGGTAGCTAGTGCTAGGAGTCAACTCCATACCTGCTAGTCTAAAGATATCCTTCCAAAAGGTGCTCATGAAGATCTTGTCCCTGTCATTGACAATATTTTTAGGCAACCCATGTAGCCTAAAAATACCTGTATAGAAGATCCAGGCCACATCCACTGCCTCATGCCCCTTGGGTAGGGAAAAGAAATGAGCATACTTAGTTAACCAATCAACTACAACATAAATGCAGCTATGCCCATGCACCAAGGGAAGCCTTGTGATAAAGTCCATAGATATGCTTTCCCATTTCTGTTCGGGAATGGGGAGAGGCTGAAGTAATCCTATGGGAAAAGACTGCTCGGATTTGGTTTGTTGGCAAACCATACACTCTCTGACATGATTAAGGACATCATCCTTCATCCCCTTCCATGCAAATCTCTCCCTGATAAACCTCGTATGTTTTGAAATACCCAGGATGCCCAGCTAGTGGTGTATCATGTACTACTCGAAGGATCTTCTACTTCATTTTAGATCCTGGTACAAGGAAAATCCTATCCTTGTAGAAAATGAGATCATCCACTACTCTGTATCGGTCATCATGTATAATACCATCCATGATCTGACATGCAAACTAATTTTTTGAATACTCAACAAGTATGTGAGTCTTCCAATCCACTGAAATCTCAGACATAGAACTAAGCATAGAAGCGAGGTAAGGCCTCCTAGATAAAGCAGTCAGCAAAAATATTATTCTTACCTCTAGTGTACTTTATGTCAAATTCATATGTTTGTACCTTGTTACCCATCTTTACTGGTGATCGTGCTGAGCTCCTTCTGTCCCAAGAAGAATCTCAAACTATTGTCATCTGTACGAACCACGAATTTTTTACCCACAAGGTACTGTCTTGTTTGGCCAAAGCATGCCTAATGGCTAACATCTCCTTATAATAAATTGAATACCCTCTCTCCACGTGTTTCAATTTCTGACTCTCATAGGAAATGGGATGCATATCCTGCATGAGAAATGCCCCAACACCTCTCATGATGCATCACACTCTAGAATGAATGGGTAGGAGAAATCTGGTAATGCGAGAAAAACCATACACAAAATCATCACCTCCTTGGGTGATCAAAAACCTGTTATGCTTCCTCTGACCAAGAAAAATCCCCCTTCTTGGTCGAATCGGTCAATGGAGTAGTCAACCGAGAGAAATTCTTCACGAACCTCCTTAGTATGTGCACAACCCAACATGAATGGCTCTCAAATGTGTCAATGTTTTGGGTGGCGTCCAATCCAGAATTGCCCGTATCTTCTCTCTATCCACCTTCACTGTACCCCCACCAATCACATATCCCAAGTATAGAATTTAGGTTATCCCAAACTCACACTTGGTAATCATTTCGCATATAGAGAATTAGCTTCTAATATCCCCAATCTTCTCCAACTTGCAACTGATATTCCTCCCAAGTTGTCCTGTTGAAGAATGAAATATCATCAACTGTATACCAATGCTTCGTCCTACGAGTGTCGGGTTGAAGAATGAAATTCATGCAAGACTAGAATGTAGTTGTAGCAGTCTAGACCAATCACGATGCAGCTTCACAAGAACTCAAAGTGCTTAATGCCCCAAATCCTGAAGCAATTGTTATGCACATCATCTCTTTGACTTACCTCTGTGGCATTCAACATTGCAACCTCCATTTTCGAAAAATAGATTTCACCATGTAGCTCTGTAGTCAAGCAACTCATCAAGCTGCATCGTATTGTCCCACCTACAGTTATTATCTTCTTTGTGCTCAAGGCATGGTAGTTGTATACATCATCCAGCATGGTCTATCCTTCTCTTCACCAATAACCACGTGAAGCAAAAGGGTCTGAACTCCACTATCTAAAACTATCCCCATTGTCCCTCTCAATGAGAATGATCCACTTTACTACTTGCCAGTCTTTACCTAGATCTCATCCTTATACCATAGCTCTCACTGGTAAGGGGCAAAGTATTACCGGCCTAGTGCACACCATCGAGCTGAATCACATGCTCAAACTACCCCTATCTGGAGGTATGCCTAGTAATGTCACCAAAAAGTGGATATCTGTCTATCCAATAAGCCTTCTTGTACCACATGCTCCTCTTGATGTCCATCCTTTAATTTCTTGGTCGAGACCAAACAATGACTCCCAATCCACCCCCATCCTGCCTGTTAAATCATCTCCAATCCCTTGGCTTAACAACTCGGGTTGTGCCTTTGAAGATAAGTCAACTCCAAGTTCACATTCCTATCCCTTCAGTTATCCTTTCATACCAAGGATTTTTCTGGAAGCCCCTAAGTCCTTCATACTCACCAAGGGATTGGACCAGTTGTTTCTCGAAGCACTTGAAATTCTCTGCATGTTTTTTACCACTTAACTAACATGTACATCAACATACAGAACATTACAGATAATATAACTGATCCATCCAAATTTCTTTGTATACACGCAATGGTCAAGAATGACCTTAATATAACCTTGCCCATCATGAAGCTACCCAAATTTCACTTGGAAATACCATTGGCATGGAGCTTGATATTATTAGGCCATGACAAAGGGAAACTCTTTTTGGAGTATTACAGAGTATCTCCTCTTTAACTCACTTCATAGCCTAGATGGTTGCTGCATATATAGCTCCTCTCTCCATAAGTCACCATGGAGAAATGCAATCTTTACATGATGGGACTGTTCTAAGTTCAAGCGTTCTGCCACATCTATTCCAAGAACAGCTGTCTAACTCTGATATGGACCCCTCATTTTGTACTTCCACGGGAGCCCCCAAACCCGTGAAATCTCCATCAAACTATACCACGTTTCTGTACAAACCCCTTGACCACCAACCAGGCCTTACTATGGCATTTTCTTTCCTCACTTCTTCATCTTTAAATCTGTACACCCACTTGTTGTGCACCATGCTCTTTTTCCTTCCGGTAGCTTCACCAAATCCTTTGTGGAGTCTAGTTTTTCATGACAGACTTATGCTCCTCACTACCATGGCTTGCTCCCACTTCTTAGGGATGGCATCTCACCTCCATTGCTAGGGTCCCTCATGGGATTTCTACTCTCACAAGCTATCAGTGAGTACAATAAAGCTGCATGAAGAGAAGGAGAAAACTGTATCAGGTTCTTTTCTTCCCTATCCCCCTCTCACTGTAGATAGTTTTTCCTTGTTAAGAGGTTCCTTGAACTAATTCATGGGTCACTTTCCCATCCATGGAGGGGCCTCTACACTGTAAGATATAGTTACTTTCTTGGATTCTTTGATGTTTTCCCTCTAGTTTCCCACTGTCAAAGCCATTCCCTGATATTAGAAGATTCCATTAGGAGCTTTTTCTTCACATTTCCAGCATCACTTAGCCCCACCCCTACAACATTTTGGACCTCACTTCAACTTGGGAGTCATTTAACTAGGAAAAAGGGTTGCTTACAGAAAGGGGACATTACCAGGCCTCCCTTCCCAAAATTTCAGGTAAAGAGCACATGCAAATTAGGATAAAGCTCATAATCTTCTCCCCCTCCTATTGTAGCATCCTGAAGCTGGCATCCCTTCCATATGTACACCATATTGAAATCATTGAAATGACTCTGATACTGAACTATTCTCAGACATCTTCATTTCAAAAACTTTTTCATTAAAGCACCAATTTCCCTTCCTTCTAGAGGCGGTAGCTCTTTAGATGGTACAACTTCCCTAATGCATCCATTAGCACCTTCTTAAGGCACATTTCCTTTGAAGACATTATGGGTATCTTACCGAAGCTTTGCATAGACTCTAGCTCATATGTTCCAAGTGCCCCTGATCCATGAACTACCGGTACGGACCATAAAATCATGGTTTCAATTTCTCTACACAACTTTTACTTCATAAAGGACTGCCTATATGGCTGATAAAGGTAGGAACTTCCACTAGATCCCCAAAGCCTCAAAATTCCTCTCTATCCTTTATCGATCCCTATATCTTCTATTGATTATGTGCCTTCTGAAGCTTCTCTCAAGAGCCTTCAAATATCCCTGGTTCAACACTTTAACCAATCTCGAGCTTTGGGAGCTTGCTATCTGGTAATACCAAATCCACAAATATGCGGTGTCATACCCATAGAAGGTCTCGGAAAGGGGTCATACCTATGCTCATCTGTAGGTGGTATTACAGCAGTACTCACCCATGTGTAACCATTTAATCCATGCACAGAGTGTCCTATTTACATAATTCACCCAAGTAGCCTTCTATCCACTTATTGACTATCTCAGATCTTATTACAAGCCTCATCTCTCTGTGGGTGGTAGCTAGTGCCCAGGAGTCAACTTTGGACCTATAGTCTCAAAGATCTCTACTAAAATTGCACACCCGAAGATCAAAAACACATCTTTAACTGACATTTTCTTGTAGGCATCCCATCATATGCATAAGACCATACCTATAAATAGAAAATCTAGGCTTACAGTCCAGTTTTACATGCCCGTTAGGTAGGGAAAAGAAATGAACATACTTAAAACCGAACCACTCCAACATAAATGAAACTATAGCCCAGCACGAAGAGAAGCCTTGTTTTACAAATACATATGCGTATAGAAAAATCATTGGCCCAAATGGGGAACAGGCATAAAGGTTACCCATTACCCATGGGTTAATAAACCACTCATGAAAATTTGCTTTGGGGGCTTCACCCCCAAACCCCCTCTGACATGACTCACCGGACATTGTCCTTCATCCCCTGCCATAAAAATCTCTCCCGAGTGTAACACATAGAAGGTGTTTACCACACTCTAGGATGCCCAACTAGTGGTGTATCATGTACTGCTCGAAGGATCTTCTCCTTCATTTTGGATCCTAGTACAAGGAAAATCCTATCCTTGTAGAAAATGAGATCATCCACTACTCTGTATCGGTCATCCTATATAATACCATCCATGATCTCACATGTAAACTAGTTTTTGGAATACTCAACAAGTATATGAGCCTTCCAATCTCTTGAAATCTCAGACATAGAACTAAGCATAGAAGTGAGGTAAGGCCTCCTAGATAAAGTGTCAGCAACAATATTATTCTTACCTCTAGTGTACTCTATGTCAAAGTCATATGTTTGTACCTTGTTCACCCATCTTTGTTGGCGATCATTGAGCTCCTTTTGTCCCAAGAAGAACCTCAAACTATTAGTGATCTGTACAAACCACGAATTTGTTTCCCACAAGGTACTGTCTGAATTTGGCCAAAGCATGCATAATGGCCAACATCTCCTTGTCATAAATTGAATACCCTCTCTCCACGGGTTTCAATTTCTAACTCTCATAGGCAATGGGATGCCTATCCTACATGAGAACTACCCCAACACCCTCTCCTGATGCATCACACTCTAGAATGAATGGGCGGGAGAAATGTGGTAATGCGAGAACGGGACACGAACTCATCACCTCCTTGAGGTGATCAAAAACCTGTTGTGTTGCCTCTGACCAAAAGCAAAATCCCCCTTCTTGGTCAAATCGGTCAATGGAGCAGTCAACCGAGAGAAATTCTTCATGAACCTCCTGTAGTATGTGCACAACCCCACGAATCCTCTCAAATGTGTCAATGTCCTAGGTGGCGGCCAATCCAGAATTTCCTGTATCTTCTCTCTATCCACCTTCACTGTACCCCCACCAATCACATATCCCAAGTATAGAAGTTCGGTCATGCCAAACTCACACTTAGAATATTTCGCATATAGCGAATTAGCTTCTAATATCCCCAATATCTCACCAAGGTGCCTGATATGGTCCTCCCAAGTCCTGTTGTAGACTAAAATATCATCAAAGAAAACCAATACAAACTTCTGCAGGTGGTGGTTGAACACATGATTCATGCAAGACTGGAATGTAGCTAGAGCATTAGACAATCTAAAGGGAATCACCGAGAACTCAAAGTGATTGTAATGGCATCTGAAAGTTGTCTTATGCACATCTTGCTCCATGACTTTGATCTGATGATATCCAGATCGCAAATCTATTTTCAAAAAATAGATTGCACCATGTAGATTATCAAGTAACTCAACAATGTGTGGTACGAGATACTTGTTATTTATTGTCTTCTTATTCAAGGAATGGTAGTCTATACACATCTGTATGGTCCCATCCTTCTTCTTCACCAATACCACTGAAGAAGCAAAAGGGCTGGAACTCGGTCTAATATGCCCCATATCCATATGAGCTCATGTATAGTCTTCTTGATCTCATCTTTAAAGCATTTGGGGTGATGGTAAGGAGAAGTAACCACCGGTATAGTATCCTAGAGCTCAATCACATTCTCAAATCCCCTATATGGAGGTATGCTGGAGGTATGTCACCAAAAACTGCACTATGTCTGTCCAATAAGCCATGTATATCCACATGATACTCCTGTTGTCCATCCTCTGATTTCTTGGTCGAAACCAAACAATGTACTGCCCAATCCACCCCATTGTGCCTATAGATTCTCTCGATCCTCTTGGTCATAACAACTTGGGGTGCCCCTGTAGAGAGGCCCCTCAAAATCATATTCCTCCCTTCAAACTTAAACTTCAGATCCATCGTCTAGAAGTTAGTTCGAAATTCACCAAGGGAATGTAGCCACTGCACCCCAAGCACTATGTTGGTCTCTCTAATACCAACAATATAGAAATCATTGGTAACTTTATAGTTACCCATCATGATGCTCAATTGGGGAACCCATCGTGTGCATCTCATAGAATCTCCATTGGCTACAACCACGTTGAAGCCCTCAAATTCCTCTTTGTTGTAACCCCCACCTCTCAACCAATGAGGCATCAATAAATTTGTGGGTTTCCCCACTATCAATCAGTACCACCACTCATTGTCCCTGTGAAAACTCCCCTAACTCTGAATGCCTTGTACCTTGAGGTACTAGACAAATGTGGTGATAGTCTCCTGAGGGAAAGTCTCGTTATCCTGCTCCACACCCACACTATCTAATGCCTCATCATCATCATCCTATAATCCCTGTGTCTCCAACTCCTCATCACCATCACTCTCCTCAAAGACCTCTATGAATTGGGCCTTCCCTCTACCCTTGCAATCATGTCCTAGGACCCAAGGTGTGTGGAAATCATAAACATAGTTTCTTTTTCCTCAATTCCTCCCTGTCCTCTCTAGATCCGAATGGTCTCCTAGGCTGTATCTTTCCTAGGTGGAGGTACCTTCGGCTGCGAACCATCAGCTATAGAAGGGAAACCCTTAGGCTACACTCAAAGTGGAAACCACGACTTAGGAGTGGATAACTCTAAGTCACGAGCTCTCCTAATAGCCTCATGCAAAGAAAAAGGCTTAAATGCCTTCACAAATCCAATGAGAGAGTCTATCAAACCTGCTGTGAATAGGGAAATCAACCTCATCTTAAAAATATCCGGTACCATGACCGATAGTCTCTAAAAATACGAAAAATATACTAATCCAAGGAACCGGTCTACCTCAAATGCTTCAACTCTCTAAAATACCTATTAGGGTCCCTCCTATCAAATCTGCTCACTAGCCTCTGTGTGAACTATGTATAAGTCGTGATGTGTATGTGTCCCTATGTGGTCAACCCATGATGCCACCAATCATGAGTGTCTCCCTCTAAGATGTAAGATTGCAAACTTAATTACATCTTCCTCATGCATAGGATTCAAGTCAAAATATGTCTTCAACTTCTGCACCCAAGACTGTGCAGGACACTTCTTAGAACTATCAAAGTGTGGAATAGAAATCTAATCCCAATCTCCTTTGCATATCTGGTACCTAAACCTGATAATCTCTCCTAGGCCTGCTACCAATCTTCATTTTGCAATATTCCTAGAATGGCATGTTGTCACGAAATCCATCACTCAAGGTTGGTACCTTTCCCAACAAGATTCCTCATCTACAATATCCCCTGGTTTCCCTACCTCTGAAACTTCTGGATCCTTCAAGAAAGAAGGTTCGTGAAACCCCAAAGGCATGGTAGAAGAATGGGGGGATCACTATCCTGAATGACCATCCTCACCTCTTTGACCATGTTGTCCCCTATTACTATTTCCTCCTCTTTCCATATGAGCATCAATTATGTGCTAATCTCTCAGTGAGCTAGCTCAAATAGAGATTGGTAGTCTCCTGTGCTTTACCATGTTGGTGAACAATTGTTCTCATCAGATCTACACCTATATCCTCACTATCTCTTTCTCCCATCTTCCAATCCCAACAAGCTAGAGAAAAAAAACCACTCTGATACCACTGAAATATCCTCGATGGGATACCACTTAAAAATTGCACAAAATATAGAAAATTGCAGCAAAGTAAAATACAGTTTTGTGCAGATTTCTACAATAGGGACAATGATCTAAAGAAACTTACTATTTCCCAAAATGACCACCCAAATTTACTTGGAAATACAAAGATGGCTTGATATTCTAATAATAAATCACCAAGTTAGGCAAACTCTTTTTGGAATTTTAATAAGGATGAATTGCTACCAGAAAATCACATGAGTCTAGACAGCTCGAAAAACTTGAATCCATATGATAAGTTCAAACACGCTTGGGAATCAAGGGTCGGAAAATGAGGACGTGCCCTTCAGTGTGAATTCAGCAACCCAGCTAAAGAAAGGCATTATTGTGATTCTGATCTAGGGTTAAATCTGCTTGAATCTTCTAAGTTCCCCCAAATCCACAAAATCCTACCAACGAGAATGACTCCAAAAAACTGCCACGCTTTACTGCCCAAATGCGCTGCCGCGTTGATCTTGCCTACTGTTGTGGATTCGCATATTTGGAGCCCACTGATTATCTCTCCAAGCGCCACCAAATTTGGATCTAAACCCTTCCTCTTGAACCTTCTAATGTAATATCTAAATGGTAACAGGACTCAGGTTAGTACGGCTCCAAAATGACAGACTAGGTAGATCTCTCACTACCGAAGAATGCCCTGCTAGCTAGGGACATGTCTCTCACCTCCGAAGTTAGGGTCCCTGTGGGATTTGACTCCACAAGCTGTATATGCATAATAACAACAGCTGCATGTGAAGGGGGTCAATAAAATGTATGCAAAAGTGCCTTTTTCTTTCTTCCCCGTCTCCTTAAATACTTGTCATTGGCAAACCCTAGCCCCACATAACCTATAGGTCCTCATTTCCATTTCCATGGAGTGGTCACTAAATAAAAGTAACTGTAGTTACCTTTTCCCTTTTTGAAGTGCCATGTCCAAAAGTTACCCTCAAATGCCAAACTTAGAATATTAAAACCACGGGGCCCCTTCCCAAAGCATCTAATCAAGACGTCTGCAACCCCCCTGGGTCTGACTAAATTTTGGACCCAATTTGATGCCCTTGGGTCATTCATGTGCGTAGGAAGGGAATAGGGGGCATTACAGAAATGGGAAACTACAACACTATGTTGCTCTTTCCAATACCAATGATATAGAAATCATCGGTAACTATATAGTTACCCATCATGATGCTCAATTGGGGAACCCGTCATGTGCATCTCATAGAATCTCCATTGGCTACAACCACATTGAAGCCCTCAAACTCCTCTGTTTGTAACCCTCGCCTCTCAACCAATGAGGCATCAATAAAGTTGTGGGTTGCCCCACTATCAATGAGTACCACTACTCAATGTCCCTACAAAACTCCCCTAACTCTGAATGCCTTGTACCTCGGGGTACTAGAAAAAGTGGTGATAGTCTCCTGAGGAAAGGTCTCACTATCTTGTTCAACACCCGCACTATCTAATGCCTCATCATCATCATCCTCTAATCCTTGTGTGTCCAATTCCTCCTCACCATCACTCTCCTCAAACACCTCTATGAATTGGGCCTTCCCTCTACCCCTACAATCATGTTCTGGAACCCAAGGTGTGCGGAAATCGAAACATAGTTTCTTTCGCCTCAATTCATCTTTGTCCTCTCTAGATAAAAATGGTCTCCTGGCTGTATCTTGCCTAGGTAGAGGTACCTTCGGTTGCGAACCATCGGATCTAGAAGGGAAACTCTTAGGTTGCACTTGAGGTGGAAACCTCAACTTAGGAGTGGATGACTCAAAGTCCTGAGCTCTCCTAATAGCCTCATGCAAAGAATAAGGCTCAAATGCCTTCACAAATCCAGCAAGAGCATCTATCAAACCTGCTATGAATAGGAAAATCAACCTCATCTTTGTAACATCAGGTACCATGACTAATATTCTCTTAAAATTTGTGATATACTAATGCAAGGAACTGGTCTTCATCAAATGATTCAACTCTCTAAAATAGTTGTCGGGATCCCTCCTATCAAATCTTCTCACTAGCCTCTGTGTGAACTCTGCATAAGTCATGATGTATATGTGTCCCTATGTAATCAACCCATGATGCCACCAATCATGAGCATCTCCATCAAGATGTAAGATTGCAAACTTAATTACATCTTCCTCACACATAGGATTTAAGTCAAAGTGTGTCTTCAACTTTTGAACCCAAGACTGTGCAGTACACTTCTTAGAACCATCGAAGTGTGGAATAGAAATATGTCCCAATCTCCTTTGCAAATCTAGTGCCTGTATCTAATGATCTCTCCTAGGCCTGCTGTCAATCTTCATTTTGTAATATTCCTGGAAGGGTATGTTGTCACAAAATCCATCACTCAAGGTCTGGTACTTTTCCCAACAAGACTTCTCATCTACAATATCCACTGGCTACCGTACCTATGAAACTTACAGATCCTTCAAGAAAGAAAGTTCGTGAAGCCCCAAAGGCTTGGTAGAAGAATGTGGAGACTGTTGCCATGAATTTCCACCCTCACCTCTTTGACCACGTTGTCCCATATTTTTATTTTCTCCTCTTTCCGTATGAGCATCAATCCTTCCCTGTGCTAATCTCTCAGTGAGTTGGCTAAAATAGAGATTGGTAGTCTCCTGCTGCTTTACCATGTTGGTGAACAAATTGTTTATCAGATCCACACCCCTATATCCTCACTGTCTAATCATTTCCCATCTTTCAATTCCAACAGGCTAGAGAAATAAATTCTCTAATACCAATGAAATATCCCTTGTGGGATACCACTTAAATAACACATAATATTGAAAAATTGCAACTAAATAAAATACTAATTTTTGCAGATTTTTACCAGTTAGGGCAGCAAACTAAAGAAAATTAATAACTCCCAAAATATCTGCTCAAATCACTTGAAATTTTTAAGAGAACTTGTTAATATTATAAAGAACATAAGAAAATTATTTTTGGAATTTTTTAGACAATATAACGCTGCCAGAAAATTACAGCGTGCCCTAAACAGCTAGAAAAATTCTAAAATTCATATCTTCCCGAATACAAGTGCAAAAACTATGAAAATTTGGAAATAACATTTACAAATATAGGAGATGATATTCCAACCCTCAGATCTGAAAAGGGCCAACTGGAAACCATCCAAATAAAGGCTGCAATCTCCAAAACAAGTCACCCTTTTTGGTAGATGGTCAAAACCCCTTTAAAATCCTCTTGAAATGATGTCAGACCCTTTCTTTATTGCTTCTGTAAGTCTGATATGAAAACCCACTGATTATCTTCACAAATTATCTCAAAACCCCTAAAAACCCTATCTCTGAAACCTCTGAAAATATCTATGTAAATCAACCCTGAAAACAGCTCCAAAATGACAAGCTAGGGTAGATATTTCACTACCGAAGAATGCCCTGCTAGCTAGGGATGGATCTCTCACCACCGAAGCTAGGGTTCCTGCGGGATTTCACTCCACAAGCTATAGATTTTCAAACAACAGTTGCACATGAAAGGAAATAACTAGGTATGCAAGGATCCCTTTCCTTTTTCCCCCAACTCCTTATATAACTTCTCCAAGGCAAAAGAGCCCCAATAAACCCTAGTTGCATTTTTCCCTTGGAAGGGCCAATAAAATAAAAGTAACTTAAGTTACTTTTCCCTTTTTAAGTCATCATGGTCCAAAAGTGACCCCCCCAACGCAAAATTAGAACATTAGTACCATGTGGCCCCTTCCTAATGACAAAACATAACATATAGTCCCTCTAAAACACCTTTTGCTTATGTTAATGAAGAATTATAACAAAATGGACTAGATATTCATACCCAATAGCTCCCAGTGTCCATAGCCCCTTGGGTATGACCAAGGCTTGGACTCGAACTAGCCCTTAGGCCTTCGGCGTAGGAAAGGGGACCTTACATACATGGGGTTAAATTTCAGAGTTGAGAAGAGACATAAACATGGTAAGGCCCAAAACAAAAAAAATAAGTGGTTGCTCAAAGATTGGCTATATAGAGTCAATTTGACTAGAGAGATCTCCAAGAGAGGAGACTCCTCTTGGTTGGAATTGTTGGAAAGTTGAAACATATGGTTTTGTCAATGTGGCTAGTTTTGCACGAAACTTGGATGCAAGGATTGTGTTGTTCGTCAACCTTCATGGCTCCTGCGGGCTTCTACAGCCCACTGGAAGCTGGGCTCTCCTTGTACTCACGTGAGAGATGTTTCCATGTGAGTAACTCAATGTTATAACAACAAGCTTTTCCGCTGTCTTAGGATATGAGTGAGGAGACTAAGTTTGTTTCTCTGAACAGAGTGTAACCATATGTTGAGACAGAGGTTTCTATGTGAGAAGCCAAAATATGGAAATTTAGAACAATGAGGCAAATGACAATGAGTTTTGTGAGCAATCTTGGGGGCCACATATAGTCACCGCCATTATCTTCTTGTGCGAGGATGTAGAGGTGTCTAATTTTCAACTGGAAGTCTTAGTAGCCTAGTCATGTTGATGATAAAATAATTTAGGAATTCCTAAGTGGGAAGAGGTTGAGTTTTCATTTGAAGATTCCTTTTGTATTGTACTCTTTTTCCCTAGGGAAGAAGGGATGAGGAGAACAAAGAAAAATCTGCATGTTTCCATAGCAATGACTCTACTCGGTCTTAACGCTGAACATGTTGGATTAATTGCTAGTTGTGCACATGTGAAACGGAGAGTTTAGTTTTTCCCACCCTCCATTGATGTAGAGGGATGAAATTGTAAGGGGAACTCTAGGGTGGGGTATCGTCCCATTAGTAGAATTTTTCTAGAGAATGCCATCAATGATACTCCATCAAGAGACCCAAGGTCGGGGCATGCAAGAATACAAGATTCCACATAAAGAGATGCTGAAAATATAGAGATGAAAAGATATGGAAGCATGAACAAGGACTGGTGGAAGAGTGTCTCTACACCAAATCTCCTTCACCCTGAAGAAGGATCTATGTCTTGAGAAGCTCCCACCAAGTGTTACTCATGTGTTGCATAGATTATAAATTGAGATAAAAATGGTACTCAAACATGTCTTCCATCAAGAATGAACTGGAGGATTCAGAAGTGGTGTCTGCATTGGCTGAGGAATTCCCATACTAGAAAAGGTATGAAAAGAGAGCCCTTGGTGGTTGTAGAGGCACATTGCATTTCTCTGAAACAACTAGTATGAAATCAATTTTTCTGATGTCCCTGGCTATGCTTGTGATGCCTAAGCATGCATGTAACAATGGGAATAAAGAAAAGATACATTGCCTTAACTGGAGCTTACCTATTTTTATCATCACAAAGCTACATGTGACTGGACCAGATTGGATGATGTTGTACCTTGAATTGTCTCTTTCGGAATTTGAAATTAGAGACTCCACATCCTGAATGTTTGAATACAATGGCAATTGCCTTGAGTAGAGAATAAGGGATCAAAGTCTTTATAAGAGATGACAATAGAAGATCCATACAAGAATGCATGGGAGGCTTTGATATGTCATTGTTATCACCAAAAAACAACACCCTCTGGAATATTATTCATGTCCAAAATGTGTGAGTGAGTGACTTAGTTTCATCTGTCCAGGAGGCGCATAAGATACATCTTCTTTGGTTACCTTAGACATAGTCTGCGTTGTAGATGGACCTCCAGAGAAGGTTGAGAAACATCTAGATGTGATGCCCATGCACTAAACTAATTTTTTTTCAGTGGCATCGTTAGCCTCCTCCATATCTTGTGCATCTAACACATGTCACTGAGGGACCACGGATCGAGAGTGCCATCGCCTTTTCTTTCGCCCTAGCCTCCACTCCACTCACCTCAAAAGCACCAAGAATTATAGGAGATGTAACATCAAGCTTGATGGAGCATACAGAAAGACAACTCCAGTTGAGAGATGCCTTATAAGAAGGGGACACAAACTACTAGAATGTTCATCTTACCACTAAATCTCCATGAAACACAACATCATGCACCTGCAAATGAGACATAAATGCATAGAAAAACAACAAAAAAAATAGAGGGGCAAGGAGATACAACAAAACAATGCAAGGGTTGAAAGAACACCACGAACACAATTTTATTGCTCTTAGAATATGCACAGTCCATTAAATTGTTGAAATAGAGGCACAAATACACTTGCCAGGCCCATTAGAAGGTTTGTAACTCAATGGTGTTGAGAATTTTTTTTTACAGAGTTTCCCCACATCCCAGAATATCTCCCTTCTCAAATGAGAAGTGTTTACAATATATAGAAAATGAATGAGAGAAAGAGAAAGAGTGAAACTCGGATTTCTTCTCTCACCAGCCAACAACTACAATTAAATGATCTAAAATTGGCATGGGCACCCTTACAAATCATCTTACACGCATACTTTAGCTTCTGGAAGAAGAAATGGGGTACCATACTTCATTAATTACGGTGGTTGGGCCTGAAACTATGTATTTTCGTGTTGGAGGTTTTTTCCAGTTCTTTGCACATCTAACCTCAATAAAATTAAGAAAAGTCCAATTTTGTGAAAATCGAATTCGTGGATCAAAAGTTATGGCCTTTTGAAGTTCGGGAGTCAGGCGCAAGACGCAGAAGGGAAACAAAGAGAAGGCACATGCGTAGGTGTGCGCATGGGAGGAAGGTATAGCTACAGAGGGCATGGAAACAGGGCACGCATACATTTAACTGAAGCAGGGTGTGCGGTGGTAGAAAAGGAAAGAGGACGCGTGACAAAATAGGGTGCAAGAAAGCGCGCAAGAGGAAGAGCATGGACATCCAATTTTAGGCAAGTCTGTAGAGGGACACACAAGGAGGAAGGCGCGGAAGGTGCATGCGCAAGAGGAAGGAATGGAAGGGGAAAGGGAAGGAGAAGAATGTAAAGGGAGAAGCAATAAGGCACGCAAGGGCACGCGGAAGAATTGTAGAAAGGAAACAAGACACAAAGCAAGATACAAGCACGCGAAATGAAAACAGAGGGAAATCGCGCACGTAGGTTAACACATAGAAAGAAAGAAGGCATACTCGTGGAAGCTAGGTATGGAAGTAGGGAAGGAGCATCCAATTGAAGAAGGGCACACGGTGACAAACATAAATGAGGGCATGTGACAGGAAGAGCATGGACTTAGCCAATTTTGAAGGCAAGATTGCAAATGGGCGTGCAAGAAGCGCGCACAACTTGAAATGTGAAACATCAGAGCCAAAATGAAAGTATAAGCTATCTAAATAACTAGGAGAGTTATTTGGATAACAATTATGTATTTTGAGTTTGTTACAGTATTTGATGAATGGAGAGAGATTGAAATTGTGAAAAATCAAGTTGCAATTTAAGAGGAGTTGTTGAAGCATGGTGTTGTAGAAGTGGGAGTGTTGAATATGCAACACCCTATATGAAAATTGGTGTTTTTCTAAATTCTTGGGTTAATAATTTTATTGCAAGTATGATTGAATGCATAGAAGAAGAGGAGACTGCCAAGAAGAATAACTCATTTGATTTGGCCACTAGAGATCAAGTATGTAATATGGTTGTGTATTTGATGAAGAGTATATGTGATGTATTTTTAAACAAGAAATCCATGGGAAAAGAAATGAAGAGGACATGGTTTGATAAAGAGCATGAAGTGCATGCTTTTATTTGATGATGAGGTAGTTTGTTTAAATCTCATGAAAGATTAAGAAACAACATTGGTGAATATAATTGGTGGTGGTTAACTAGTGATGGGTCAAATCCCACAAGAGAATTGAAGATAAGAAACAAAACATCTTGGAGAAAGTGGATGGATGATTATGTCCAAGAAAAGGGTACAGTAAAGAGAAAGGTGATCAAAATTATTATGATAAATATGGTTTATGGACCAGCATGTTGCTGGAAATGGAGAAAGAAATAAAAGAATAAACTTCAGTGGTACCTAACAAGGTGGAAGTGAATGCCTTGGTGATTAATCTTCATGACCACAAGATTGGTTCAACCACTTATTCTATTTGAGTAGGAGCTCAAATTATATTTTCATGGGTGTATGATGCAAGAGCATCCTGATTCACATGTGTTCTTTTGTCACAATAAAATTAATAAAATATGTGTGATTGTTAATCTAAACAAATGATAGTTTTAAAGAGCTTGGTCTCCTAAAATTAAAACTTCTTGTAATTGCCTTGTTTTATAGAATTGGTTGCAGCTTGTTAGCTATAGTGGATTATGTATGCATGAATTTGTTTAGCTAAGTCAAGAAGATTAGAACTAACACCTAGTAGTCCTACAACAAAGATAATTCAATATCAATACATCATCATGCTAAGAGCTAAATAAGTAATAAACATCAATACTATGCATTAAAATCTTGAAAATAAAACTCAAGCTAACATACTAACATTTATTGCTCTACTCTTTGGAAAGCTAAATAAATAAACTAGACCTATGTAGATCTTTTAGCCATCAAAAGGAGATGTTGGTTGCTTGATCCAAGATGATGAAAGATGGAGGTTCATCAAGCCATGGCTTATTAGGCCTTTCTTGATTAACTCCATTTTTCGTCACAACACTAACTTTATTGTTTGAATGCAAAAGGATGATGATTAGCTCCACTCTAATGGAGGAATGCTCAAAGATGGTAAAATGGTTATAGCGTATTACTATATGCTCACTTTTTTTATCAAGGAGTAGGTGAAAATAGAAAGGTAGGAGGAGGTCTCTTTATATAGCCCAATGGATAGAAGAATTTCTACATCCCTCTTCATGTGGGATAAATGGAGAGGTTGGGTTAGTTGTGGATAAGGGAGGTTTAGAAAGGGTTGAGTCAACCTTAGGAGAGTTTAGATTGTCCTTTAGTGACCCATGGGGTTTGAGGGGCTTTATTAATTAACCCAAGTGATTAATTAATAGGCGTGCAAGCTTATGGAAGCTTTTTAGAGGAATAAATAGCATGATTTAGACTATAGGAGAGATTTAATCAAATAAATGATGATTTATTGATTTAATAGAAGACGAAGATAATTAATTAATAATAATTAATTATTCTAGATAGAAAGGGGGATTAATTAATAGAAGTTCGTTAATTGGTTTATTTGTTGGATGGAAGGGTTAATTAACTAGTGTAATGTAGCTAATTAATGGCGATATAAGAGGAAGTGTGTCATATTGACGATATGTCATCAATTTGCGGGAAAGAGGATAATTAGCGCAATTTAAGTATTTAAATTGCTCAAGTTAAATTATAGGTGTCTACATTTTCCCCTCTTTAGGGTGGCATAAGTGACGCCACTTCAAAGATAGTAGACATATCAATTTTGAAAGCGTAGAAGAAAAATTAGTAGAAGTGAGAGATGCCTCCTCGAGTGTCGATGGGGTGATCAGGGAAGGCAATCAAAAATTGAAAAAGGTAAGAGAAAGGAAATAGAAGAATGGGTAGGAGCAAGATGCCCCAAGTGAACAAGAATACTAGTGTTGATAGGAGAATGATGTAGAAGAGGAATGAAGACGGGAAGAAAAAGAGAAAGAATTCATTCAGTGTATTGAAACAACTTTATCGTCATCATATTGCCAAAGATCTACGTCATTTGTCCTTATTAAAAATATAAGCATACGAAAAAATTATAATGACATGAAAACCCATACTACGAACAATTGTCCCTTACTGAAAACACCAACTCCATGCAACATACAAAATGCAATGCAATACGAGAAAGTAAATGATGCCTAACTCCTTGCAACAAACATAATGCAATGCAATATGAGAAATTAAACAAGCTATCCTAACAGAGAAACAAAATTCAATGTTTTTATTATCAAAATTTGATTTCGACCTGTGTGAATGAACGACAAGGGTTAAAATATGGTGTCCCAAACAAGGATACATGCAAGGGAAATAATGGAGGACACTTGGGTCCTATGAAAAGAAGTGCACTATGAAACAGTACCAAGCAACTCATTGTGCCCCAGAGTACATACATAGTAAGAAAACCAACTTTGTTGATGGAGGTAGATCAAGATGATCCGGGAGTCGCACACAAGCTCAGGCGAGAACGAAAGAGAGATGTTTTGTAGGATGATTTATATTGTTTTTTATTTTTCTCTAAACATATTTGAATGTTTTTTTTATTTTCTATAATTTTTCTGAAGCTATGTACAGGAAGACAAAGAAGCATGGATGCCCCTAGCGATAGATGGGATGTATAAGTGTAGAATGCCACGCGTACGAGAAAGTGAAGATGCGATATGCCCCAACGATTAGGTGGGAGTATTCAAAGACAAACTCTTCACAAATAGAAGGGGGATCAAGGCCAATATAAAATAGGTTCAATCCTAAGGGAGTAAGGATGCCCCCAACGTAACTTGGACAAGAAACACATGAGAGAAAAGAAGTAGAACTTTGATTTATTAAAGGGGGAAAAAGGTTCCTGCAAACATGGCAAAGAGGACATCTAATACACATGGATGTTCTAAACAATTTTTGAAGAACAGAGGATGCTATGAAAATATTTAGAAGGTGTTTGATGAAAAAGTGATTAGTCCAAGGCAAAAATCATGAGACAAGGCATGTGTTAAAGCAATATTTTGAACAAGGTCCAAAAAGTAACACTTGATAACATAAAAATCATGTTTACTCATCGAGATCCTATGTGTGCACATGGAAATGAATTACCTCTTGAAGGAAAGAGTTTATAGACAGCAAGTGAAGACACTAGTCAATGTGTAGAAATAATTTAGTTTGAAAGGTGATTTGTGAAAGGAGAGTCGTACATTGCTTTACTGCCAGCCAGGCATTCATAGCCCTGATGAAGATGCATTTGATTTTAATCACAACATTGCTCTACTTCTAGTTAGGTGTCCATAGCCCCAGTAGAGATTATTGGAAATACCCCAAGAGAGAGTTATATATCAATTTGCTTTTGCTTTTAGCTTTTTCTTTTTGATTGATTGATTTTGATTCTTCTGCTTTCTGAAAACTTATTTCAGCTCTCTTGTTTGACAAGGGGTTAAAAACCATTGATGGCTTGATGGAAGGATGTCAAAGTGATTGTAATGATGACATTGGATAGTAACATCAAATATGCCCAAAATTTCTTCCCAACAAGTTTATTATATGTAGATAGTGTTAAGATCTGTAAGAGGTCAGTCATTCTTTAATTTACCAAGGTGATAAAAAACCAAGGTCAAACGGATACCATAGATATAAATGTTGTGAAATTTGTGTGAATAGGCTAACCACGATAACATCAAAGAGATGAAAATGGTGGATGACTTGTAGAGGAATATGAAAGAAAGGGACGAACGAACATTCATGCATATGTAATACCTGATTGGAATGTTTGATCTTTGTACCTTTGATTTTATTTTTGTAATGTTTTAATGTTTTCTCATTTTTTTTGTATTTTTGAACCGTTTTATGATTTTTATGATTTTTAGATTTTTTGTAAGTTAGGACCAATAATGTCACTCTACGTGATAGGATCCAAAAATGATGTACATGCGACTTCCTTAATAAGGGAGACTAAGTGCGTTTGTTTATCAAGAGTGATATTATCCCCAATCTCGATGATCATGGTGAGTTCACACTCAACAAATGACTGTGATTTGTTTTGAAACATGGGTTTCATATGTGGGATTTTGAGTTCCCTATCTATAGGTTTCTGCACTTTGCGCCATATTTGATGGGTACGTTGGTGTGCATTCTAGAATCACGTTTGATTTTGAATTTTATAATCGTTTGATTTTTCGGGAACTTTGGAGCTCTTTGGTGTTTTGGTCTTAGCTTGGTAAAGAACGTGTCTGGATTTCTTATAAGCTAATGCTTGACTTGTCTGATCACGAGAAGTGATAGAAGAATGTCGACATTTGGAATTGATGAGAGGAATGGCAGTGGGCTTTCTGCAATCTTTGGTAGAAGAATAATGTGATGGGTGAAAAGGATATGGTCCAAGGATTGAAGAATATGGGCTACTGGGAGGTGAGCCATAGACAAAAGACAAAGGGCTACTAGGATGTGGTCTAAGAATAGAAGAATAAGGGCTACTAGGATGTGACCCATAGATGTAAGATGATGGGCTACTAGGATATGGCCCAAGAATAGAAGATGATGGACTACCCGGGTGTGATATATACATAGAAGACAAGGGGCTAGTGGGACATGCCCCAAGAATAGAAGATAGTGGACTACTTGAAAATGTCCCAAAAATAGCAGAGGGAGGGCTACTATAAGGTGACCCACACCTAGACGAATATGAAGGGCTACTTGGTGTTGACCCCTTAAGAGATTTTGATTGAGGAATTATGATAGACGAAGAGTGATTGGGTGATGAGAAGATAGGCCATGGATCAATGCAATACCTAGGAGTTTCCTTACGTAATGAAGAGTGTGAAGATGGAGGAATAAGAGGAGGATTGATTTACATGATTTAAGGCTCTTCCTCCATTTCTTGATAAACGGAATCTACCTTTTCCTCACAATACGCGGACGCATCAAAGTCTAAAGAGAATCCTTGCTCATAATTTGTTAAAGAGATATCTTCATGTGCCCCTATAAATGACGTGATTTTTTCTTCATTCTAAAAGAGATCAATTGGTATGAGTTGTTTATCGATCACTAGGGGTTGATTGGAAGAAATAGGTTAAATTGGTGTGGAATACTTAAAAGATGTTTGATGATGATTGATAGAATAAGATGACATGGGGAACGAAGAAGATGTGGAGCTAGATGTCTCAGGAGTAGAAGAAGTTGGTGTGGATCTACCTACACAATGGTATATCATCTATAAACTAGTAGGATTAAGTTGAAAGTCTGTAGATTGTGACACATGGGTTGATTCAAATTTTTGACTAGAAGGAATTTGAGTCACACAAATCTTAAAAGAAGGAATACTTCGTGGGGGTGATTGATGAAGAAGGTCCTGTGAAGAAGGGGAGGACCAGGATTCAAGAATCACATTGGATGAATAATAATAAGGGTCCTGCAAATAAAGAGAGGACCACGATTCAACAATTGTATTATATGTTTGATTGGAGGGATTTGGGGTCACGCGTATCTTCAAAGGAAGAAGACGTTGTTGAGGCAACTGATAAAAGGGGTCCTGTGAAGAAAGGGAGGACCGTGACATAGGAGTCATATTAAATGTATGATGAAGAGGGTCCTGCAAAGATAGGGAGGACCATGACATAGGAGTCGCATTAGATGAATGATGAAGATAATTTGTGGCAACACAAATCTTTAGAGGAGGAAAACATTGTTTAGATGATTGATAATAGAGGTCCTACAAAGAAGGGGAGGACCGCGAATTAGGAGTCGAATTAGATGAATCTGAATAGTAGTTTGGATCCGAATAGTAGTTTGGATCTGAATCATCAGAAGAGTCAGAGGAAATATTTGGATTAGAATCCTCAGAAGAAGAGGAAATGTTTGGATTAGAATCAGAAGAAGAGTGGGGGGAACCTGAATAGTAATTTGGATAAGAAGTTTTCAAACCATACCACTGACTATGAGATGAAGGTGAAGAACGGGTTACCAGAATGGGTTCTCTAGCACGAAGAACCAAACGAGGTTTGGTCATGATGGGCATATTTTGATGTGAACGCCGAAAATTTGATTCCTTGTTGTCGTATGTATAAGTGACCTTGTGATAATCAGTCATTGTTGGTGTGTGTTGGGTTCAAATTCCTACACCTAGAATGTATGATCAAACTTCTTCAAAGTGAAGAAGGCTTCATATTGATTTGGGCAGCCTAACAACAACCAACTAGAAATTTCATAAAGATGGAGATGCTTGTGTGATTTTCCAAAAGGGAAGCTAAGGAAAACATACATTGTGAGGACTTAAGATTGATAATTCAACAAGGGATGGAGACATAAATGTCAAAGGATTGATCAAAATCTTAGAACCATAAAGGATATAAAGGAAATCTTTCCAATGTTTGATTGATGAAAAAGTTTCTTGAATGCTTTTACCAAGGTTTGAAAGATGTGTTAAAAAATGTTCATGAACTTAGGAAAAAACAAGAAGATCAAGAGGATCAAAGACCCAAAAGGCTGTCCTAAAAATGAATTTATAAGATGGATAAACACAAGGAACAATCACGCAAGTTCAAAACACAAATCCAAATTGATGACCAAAGAATAATGAATGATAAAGAATCAATGGATCAAAGTGATTTTCTGAAATGGATATGTCGATGTGACAAACGAGACACAATCACAGAAAGTTGTTGGTAAACCATTTAGTCAAATGGAGTACTTCCTAAATCTATTTTCAAAAAGGTAGGTGGTGTTGTGTGATGATTAACAAAATGTCCCTACTTATGTCGAGTTCAAAGAAATGAACAAGGCGTAATAATAACAAGAAGTTAACATGACCTCCAAACAAAGTATAATAGAAGCAAACTCAAATTCAATCAAGACCTATATTCAAAAGGCTGTCAGTTACGATTGTGAGTGGCACAACAATTTCACCAAGATATGTTAACCAAGACCATCTTAAGCGAGCTCGATTTACCCAAAAAGTTGCACTGACTAATTTGGGAATATCTCGGCTTTACTTTACCCCCTTCAAGCATAGTGGGCAATAAATGTGTCCATCATGTAATCTTATTGGGGTCGTCATACGGATGACTTGTGACACTAAATCTCACAAATGGTAGTACTAGTCAAGTAGGTTGTGCGGAGCACTTCCCGTTTTGTCCACAAGGTTCCCTCTTGCATGGACTACTTTGGGATTCCTATGACCACCCCCATTTTTGTAGCTTAAGGCTTATGCCAAAGGGGTTATGTCCTAGTTTTAAGTGGATGGGACGTACCCTTATCTGAACCTGTAAATACAGTGTGTTGATTGTGGTGTGTTTTTTATCTTTTTTAATTGGGCGTGGTTTGCTTGAACACCTTTTGGAAACCTGCACGGAAACTGTATTAGTAGTTTAATTTTTTTTCAATGCCAGCTTTTCTTTGACAAACGTTTTTGGCCTTACACAAAGGAATAGTAATTTTCCAAAAACAAAAAAGAGGATAAACCATCGTTTATGATTCTCAAGATTGTCCTAGGACATAAGAGAAGAGTATACGTGACATAGAATCCAACTATGAAATCAAAAAATGGAAAAAACTTCGTTCAAATGAAATATTTGTTCATTTTTTTTATTATTATTGGCAAATAGTTTTTTGAAAGGGACTATACCCTTATACAACAGCACTCAAAAGCAAAATTTTACCCCAAAAAGCCCAACAACAGAAAAAAACTGCCAAGAACCAACAAAAACAAAATAGCTGCTATAAAAACAGCAAAAAAAACAACTTAAGAGCAACACAGCTGCCCAAAAACTGTGCAGTTGGCCATTTGCCCAGATGTAACAATAATAGCACCAAAAACATCAAGAATCAAACCTTGTCCGGAGTGGTGGGGGATTTAGATTTGACATTTCCCTTCTTTTTCCGATCCACCACTGTTCATTCTATATTTCCTGCATCCAATGAAAATGAAGCATCTGCAATGGATTTGATGGGGATGTGACCCATAGGAGCCGAAACTTCCGTAAACACTAAATCAGCAATCTACAGAGCATAGTCCGTAGGTAGTTTCTCTATGTTGGTCTGTGAATCAGCCACGACGGGTGAGTCAACTTGCAAGGGGGCACTAGAATGCTCAGCCAGATCTGAGTCAATTGTGAGATATTCAGGAAGAGAATCCTTCCACCAGGTAGTATTGGTCTTTCGTTTGGAATGTTCACAATCGTTTGTAGCATGACCAGTTTGGAAGCAACGCCGACATCTGAAGGCAAGTCTCTCATAGTCAATCCTCTGTACCCAGAGCCTTTCTCCAATCTGAAGATTGATTTCTGCTGGTAAGAGTTTGGAGGTATCAATATCAACTAGGATTCGAGCATACATAGTATGTGTTTGAATGGAGGTCTTACCATCAACTGCCACACATGAGCCAAGAGTATCTCCTATAGCAATGAGACAAGATTTGTTCCAAAGTTGTAACAGAAGTCCTGGTAAACGAACCCAAATCGGGTAGGTATCAAAAGACTCCTTTAACGGGTCGAAGGACAGAAACCATGGTTTGGACATAAGCCCATGTTCCCCCCAAACCCAATGCTGGCTAAAAATTAAATCCTGATCAGCAGGGGTTTCAAAGACCGCAATGAAGTAAGCTTTAGCACAGGGATAAAGCTCAATCTTACCTTGTATTTTTTCTCTCCATATCTGGGCTATCCATTCATGGAGCTGAGATAGCTTAGGCCAAAATTTATGGAATCTACATATGAGACCCAGCTGGGAGAGATTTTCTTCCTCCTTAAGAATCTTTATAAGTAGATCCTCCTCGATTTTCAGCATCGGGACCTCCTCGGAGGGCTTCAAGAGCTCTTTTCTGGTATTCTCCTTTCGTTTGGAGACCGCTGAAGCATAAGAAGTGGACTTACCTTCACCAGAGGTTGCTGTGTTGGATCTATCCATGCTCTTGAGAGAAGATCCGTCATTTTTAAATGATCCATTACCATTGTTGAGATTGGTGGGAGAGACTGAGCCAACTTTACCAGTCCCAATGGAGAGACCCTCTATTTTTTGATAGGTCAGAGAAACTCTATCCTGAATTTTCTTTAAAGGGGGGTCTTGATTAGCCTCAAAAGCCATGTCAATCCAAGAGATTGATGATGTATTTTCCACGCCATTTTTACAGGTGCCGCCATCAGATTTGCACGCTAGGGATAGGTTCCCATAGCCACCGCCAAGGGGAAGGGCTTCTTGTTTTGGTTTTCTGATCGTGTCTCCTACAGACCCGTGTTCTGACTGATCCATGTACAGTTGAAAGGAGTTTTCAGACCTACGCGAATGCGTAGCAACCATGGCGGCACGGCTAGGGCACAACTATAGGTAGGAACAAGGTAGGATAAAATTGTTGATGTTTGGAGTTTGAATTGCATCTTTGATATTTGTTAATTTTAACTAACTTTGACATTCATCCTTTTAAGAACAAGCATTAAGTTAAATGAGATGTTTTATAAATAATAGACAAGGTGTAGAATCATTTATGATTCCCAAGATCACCTAAAAGGTGCAAGGGAAGAGCATACATGATCCTAGCCTCCTAAACAAAAATGAAAAATTCATTAACTTTAATCAAGAAAAATTAACATTAGGTATCTTCAAATATACTATGAAAAATATAAATTAGTCTCAAATAAACCCTACAAGGTGTTATAACATCAAAGACCAAATTTTGCAAAGCATTTAGACATGTTAGAAATGACTAGTTTTCTAAAAAAATGAAAACCTTAAATTTTTGGTAACTCAAAAATAAAAATTTATGTTTCCATTGTGTATTTCTCTTCAATACCTTTCCAACGCAATAAAAATGGAGTCATTTCGAGTTCGGGAGAAAACGTTATGTCCTCCGGAAGATTGCTAATGATGTCTGCGCTAGGATTTGTGTGCCTGCGCGACTCTGCTAAAAAAATAGTTTTTAAGGTGTGTGTGCCATGGTTTTGTTGTTTACACCTAGTTTAAGGTGTCTGTACGTGGTTTTGGGCATCTGTACTAGGATTTGTGTACCTGCACCACCATATGTAAAAAAACACAGTGAGAGTTATGCCTGCGTGCATAGAATGATGTGTACGCTCCCTTTCTTGGGTGACGTCAAAAATACGTCATTTTAACATAAACAACTTCAAAAAGGTCAAATTTTTGATATGTTAGCTCAGAATTGACAACAACCCATCAAAATTAAACCCCTAGACAAGACTCAACACATGTAACGTTAGCAAAATCATAAGAAACTTAACATTATTTCACACATGTAATATTAGCAAAAGACACCAAAAAGCTCAAAACACTCCAAATTTTAGTATGTTAGCTCAAAATTGACAACAAACCATTAGAATTAAAGCTCTAAATGAGATCCTACACATGTAATATTAGCAAAATCCTAAGAAATTGAACATTATTTGCCATAGGTGTATATCAAGGGTTAGCCAAAAACTTAAAATAACAATAAAATTTGAGCTAGAATGTTAAGGGACTAAGGACCTGTCCCACCGAGCATGCCATATGTATGCATGAATTTTTTTAGCTAAGTCAAGAATATTAGAACTAACACCTAGTAGTCCTACAACAAAGCTACATCAATATCAATACATCATCATGCTAAGAGCTAAAAAAGTAATAAACATCAATACTATGCATTAAAATCTTGAAAATAAACCTCAAGCTAACATACTAACATTTATTGCTCTACTCTTTGGAAAGCTAAATCAATAAACTAGACCTATGTAGATCTTTTACCTATCAAAAGGAGATAGTGGTTGCTTGATCCAATATGATCAAAGATGGAGGTTCATCAAGCCATGGCTTATTAGGCATTTCTTGATTAACTCCATTTTTCTTCACAACACTAACTTTATTGTTTAAATGCAAAAGGATGATGATTAGCTCTACTCTAATGGAGGAATGCTCAAAGATGGTAAAATGGTTATAGTGTATTACTATATGCTCACTTTTGTTTATCAAGGAGTAGGTGTAAATAAAAAGGTAGGAGGAGGTCTTCTTATATAGCCCAATGGATAGAAGAATTTCTACATCCCTCTTCATGTGGGATAAATGGAGAGGTTGGGTTAGTTGTGGATAAGGGAGGTTTAGAAAGGGTTGAGTTGACCTTAGGAGAGTTTAGTTTGTCTTTTAGTGACCCATGGGGTTTGAGGGGCTTTATTAATTAACTCAAGTGATTAATTAATAGGTGTGCAAGCTTATAAAAGATTTTTAGAGGAATAATTAGCATGATTTAGACTATAGGAGAGATTAAATCAAATAAATGATTATTTATTGATTTAATGGAAGAGGAATCTAATTAATTAATAATAATTAATTAGTCTAGATAGAAATGGGGTTAATTAACGGAAGGTCGTTAATTGGTTTATTTGTTAAATAGAAGGGTTAATTAACTAGCGTAATGTAGCTAATTAATGGTGATAGAAGAGGAAGTGTGCTTTATTGACAATATGTCGTCCATTTGTGGGAAAAGGTCTAATTAACACAATTTAAGTATTTAAATTGCTCGAGCTAAATTATAGGTGTCTAGAACTCAAATAAAATCTTTTTAGGAAAAATAAATGGCCTCCGAACTCCACTTTGATTACCTTCTCCAAGAAAAAAGAGTAATTGTGTTGTTATGGCCAATTAATGGACATCAAATTTAAGGTTGACTTTAAATTGTTTATGGATATCCATTACAACTGTCAATCACCTCATATAGGCTACCATCGTAGGATTTCTATCGGCATAAAACTCCTCTAATCTCCTTGCATGACTTGATTCAAATGCTCCCACATTGTAAATATGTTCTTCACAAATCTCTAGACACTATATATCTACCTCGCAGTATACCACCCACTCAAGTAAGTGCCATCTTCTATAATCTATCTATTAGTGTGAAATCACAACACCCCCAAATGAGCTATGGATCTACTTTTCTAAGGCATGGTCATTTGGTGTGATTGCATAACATTGGATCATTCCCGAAGTTGTGGGACATGGAAATGGGAATGACCCTTTAGAAAATGTTGGTTCCTCTTCCTAATCTACCTGCCACAAGTTATTCTGGTGCAGGAAAGCTAATCTAATCCTAATCTAACTTCCAAGGAGACAAGGAGAGAAAGGAAACAATTAAAAACAAAGCCTACACTAAAACGGTGATACACTAGAGAAGGAAAATGTTGATCTTCTACCAAAACGGCCATGAAATGAAGGGAGGTGAGGTGAGAGATGGAGAGAATTGACAGCAGCATCACAGACCAAATGTCAGATTCACACATAACTCCATTTTTAATCTCCATGAATACATCTCCTAGATCTGTAAATGAAATGACCAAAACATGCACAAAATACTCCAGAATGATGAGAGGCAAGAGGATGCAATGAAAACAAGAAAAGGATGGACAAATGCATCACAAAAATGAGTTTTATTGCTTTATAAATTTGCACACAGTATCATACGCGAGCAAGAAGTAAAAAATGCCATTTAAAGAGTAGGGGAGGAGGTTCAAAATCCATTTTGACCCTGGGGAAGAAAAGAAGGGAGAGACAGAGAAGGAAAAATGAACAACTACTTTTTTACGCACCCGTCTTGTTATAATATATAGAAGAATGGGAGAGAGAAGAAGGAAAGAATCGAATCTGACTCCAACCACTCTGAGATACGCATTGAATCCCATTTCGAAAGCTCAATGACTGGAAATCAATGCCTTCTGCTAAAATATGCACCCAAATCCATATTTTCTACATCGATCCTTGGTTCGGCACCTTGAAGGAAGAGGAAATGGTGAAACAGATCAAATCTAATCTGGATGTTGAGGCAAGAAGATCCTGCATTAAAAGCCCGAAGATGTTTCCTCTATTTTCTTCACCTAATCTCCTCGAAATTAAAGTTTCATACCCCATGGCATGGGTGAGGCTGACATCTTTCCAATGGTGTCAGATTTGCAATATTTCGAGCTCTGAGTCACAATATATGCCCCTTCGAAGTTTGTATTGGATCCGTACGAATGAACGGGGAAAATAGTTTGAAAATGGGTCCCCTTTTAGAGATGGGACACATGGTAGCCAGATTAGAGAAAAAATTGGGCTCGTGGGTCAGCAATTTATCTCTTTGCCCTTTTGCGTAAAAAACGCAAAACTCAGAAAACCCTCACGGCCCTAAAGCTCCGCCTTTTGACTTAGTTTGACCATTTACCCCTTCCTCCATTTCGTCCTGAGACACGTGGAGATGCAGTGCTTGTTTGAGCTTCTCTTTTTGGATTCACTTTTGGAGGAGCACCGTTAGGACACGTGGTTCCCTCTGCTGGCTCTTTCATACTTAGTCAATTTTGGATTCTTTCCTGAACGGTTTTGAGCATGAAGACCTTGGATCCTTTCCGTTTTTCCTTTCTTACTCCTGTCCTCTTTTGCGGCACCACCCCTTCTTCTTTAACCCTGTAATTCCATTTTTTAGTACTCCCTTGACCCTTTAAATAGATTTAATACATGGAAATTCCCAGAAGAACCGTTTCTTCTATTTATTCTTGTGCAGGGTCAAATTTGACTTTCTCAAGCCTATGTTTTCACTTTGCTTGGTTTTGGAACTCGAGCTCGTGGGTCTAAATCGTTTCCCTTCATGTTCTCTTTATGTGTAAGGCTTGTTCTGACCAAAGTTTCCGGGGGGAAATTTAGGATAACACTATCTAATGACTCCATCACTCTTAATCCTCCATCAAATCAACACATCTTAGAGGCCATCCAAGATTTTCATTCTATATTTCAATACAAAATTCAAGCTATGGAAAAAACAATTACATCTCTTAAATCTGAAATCCAACATCTCAAGGATGATTTTGAAGCCCATGCTTGTTCTTTATCTACATCTCATCCTCATTCTATGTCTTCTACATGTGCTCATATCAATGAACCAAAATTCTTACCACTCCCTGTACCTTTCAAGTTTCATCAAAATGCTAAGAAACATAATATTCTTCCTCAGCTCCTCAATCACCAGTTGATCAATTCACCACCTACTCATTGCTATCCTCCTTATCATCTTTTGAACTATCAAGGTCTCCTATTCTACAATTATCATTGAATCAATGGACATAATGACAATGATTTGTATACTTTAAAACAAAAAAATAAAACACCTTGAGCATAAGGGTTTTATTTCATTCACTTCGTAACATTCTATTATATGCCCATCTCCAAATGCTACATCCAAATGGGCTTCCAAATTTACTCCTTCTATGAAAAATGAGCAACATCACATCATTTCTAATGTTTCTTCTTCTGTAAGTCAAGAATCACCTATCCAATCCAATGCCGTACCATATTCAAAATTATCTACCCCATCATCTCCTCCTACTAAGTCTTCTACAGTAGTACATACTCCAATTAAAAAACCTCCTTTAAAAGTCACCCCAACACCTCCTCTTCTCAAATCTTCTACAACATTATCAATCCCACATAAGCTACAATTAATCATTTTTTCCAAGGAAACTACTCCTTACATTAATCCCCTTAGGAGCATCAACTAGATCTACACACTTGGGGGCATCATGCTTACTGCTCCCCCCCCTCATAACACCATCATGTGTTTATCATTACGTTATGTGCTTCATACTTCATCTTTCTAAGCATCATTACACGACTAGATACACTTTGTATCATCACTACCCTATGACACACTATTGTGCTAAGGTTCACACTTGACTGTTGAGGGCATAAGTTACATCCACGAACCTCACACACTACACATTTCACGCTCCACACTTCACAATACATATTTCTAGCATTCAATTCTCACAACATCATACTACCCTATGACACACTGTAGTTCCATTGTTCAAACTTGACTATTGAGGGTTTAAATCTAAAATAAACCTCGCCTCTTCTACACTCTATGCCTTACGCTTCATGATATTTCTAGCATCTCTTTTCAAACCATTTCCCGATGACGATTTTTTTTCTATGGTTCATTCTTGATTGTTGAGGGGCATTTTATATATGAACCTCATCTCATACACACTCATACGCATACACTGGGGAAACACTTCTCCTATCATATTCACATTGCATACCATTCCACATCACACTCATACATAGCATATCGCATATCTTGGTTACACTTAATCTTGCTTGCTTATACTTACATTTTGTACTTTGCTTACTATGTTAGAGGGATATCCATTATGTCATTATATTTTCTATATACGCATGCGTGGTCACTTGGTATCTAGTTTTGAATGCAAACTTTCTAATGATCTTTACACGTAAAAAATGATGTTTGACATTATACCTCTTACCTGTCCCACTAAGGCTCGTAGGGAATCTACATTTCTATACATCATAGGTGTTATTGTTTAATTATTTACTATTTCCTATTTTTACTAGAAAACTATTTTCCATTTATCTATACACGCTTTGACATACTCTTTATCTTTCTAACATGCTAACGGGTACTTCATGTGTGTTATCGCCCTCAAAATCCCTTCCTCATTTTCTAAGTCAAATTCAAATATTTTGAGCTCACGCCCTCCATAAGTATCCACGTAAAGCTGGAAGTCCGAAAAGATAGAGAAGTTCATGCTTTGAAGTTGTTTAAACTCTCCAGTCTGTGTGGTTCGATAAAATTTCCATTTTCCTGTCTGGACCCGTGAAAATTTAATTGTCATCCCCATTTAAATGAAATTGTCAATCTTTCTATGGCCATGGATTTTTCGAACCTTGTATTGTTCTCAATTCCTTGGTTTGCGAAAGAAATCTTAAAATTGGGTGCAAAATGGTGGATTTTTCTTCTTCTCAGCATTTTTTCCACAGTCGTGAATGACGGGCGTTTTCTTCCCTGTCAAACTTTGGCTCCATTATCCATGGGTACATGGACATATCTAATTGGAAGCAGACCGACAGAGAAAATTGTGTTTTTGAGCCTTTTTCTAAAAAGTCTTAAATTTAAAAAGTTACCCGCGGCCCCGCCAAACACAAAGGAAAAATTCAAAGGTTGAGCCTGCATCAAAAGAGTCAAAGCGGGTCGGTGGAGCAAATTGTGTTTTTGAGCCTTTTTGCAAAAAAGGCTTAAAGTTAAAAAGTTACTCACAACCCCACTAAACACAAAGGAAAAAGTCAAAGGTTGAGTCCGCATCAAAAGAGTCAAAGCGGGTCGTCGGAGCAAATTGTATTTTCTAGCCTTTTTGCAAAAAAGGCTTAAAGTTAAAAAGTTACCCGTAGCCCCGCCAAACACAAAGGAAAAAGTCAAAGGTTGAGCCCAAATCAAAAGAGTCAAAGCGGGTCGTCGAAGCAAATTGTGTTTTTGAGCCTTTTTGCAAAAAAGTATTAAAGTTAAAAAGTTACCCGCAGCCCCGCCAAACACAAAGGAAAAATTCAAAGGTTGAGCCCGCATCAAAAGAGTCAAAGCGGGTTGTCAGAGCAAATTGTGTTTTTGAGTCTTTTTGCAAAAAAGGTTTAAATTTAAAAAGTTACCTGCAGCCCCGCCAAACACAAAGGAAAAATTCAAAGGTTGAGCCCACATCAAAAGTGTCAAAGCGGGGAGGCGGATCGTAAGGGCGATTTGAGAATATGAGCCTTTTTGTAAAAAAGGTGAAAAGTGAAAATGTGACCCGCGACTCTGTCTCCACTCAGGTGAAGCCACATGTCAGGATTATATCAAAAGTGGAAGGGCGGACCAAAAATGTAAAAAAAAAGCAAAATCTCTATAAAGTCACAAAATGCAAAAGGCATCTCTCATGCCCGCTCTAGTAAATTTCTCCCACGTGGACGGCTTTGGTTTAAAGTTTCAAAGGCAAGATGAACGGTTCAAATTCAAAGTTACAAAATGCGTGTAACAGCTGCATTATCAAAAGTATGGTTTTTCAGCCATTGGCGTTTCTTCGCAAATCAAGAATCTGAATGGACGCAAATGACTAAAAATATTGTAACTGTTTCTTGCTAACAAAGAAGAAGTTGTAACCATTTCTTGAAGAATATTTAATGGCTTCTTCATGCCATTGCAGAGGGTTGGTGATTGATCTTGTAAGCTCAAGAGTATACAGTACTTTGAGAGAACAAAGGAGATAGCCATTTTCTTCCATTTCCCCTCCCTTTCTCAATTTCTTCCATTTCTCCACTATGTACAACTTCTGTTTAAGAATCAATACAAGAAGAAGGAGTTTCTATCTTTCTTTGACTGAGGGATTTTGTGTTCATCAAATTCTATTCGGTCTTTTTGCCCTTTGTAGGGTTGTTTCCTCTAAATTTAGTGCATGTGATGAAGTTTCTAACTAGTGCGAGTAGGAATCTGATTTTTTACCTGCAACATTAGTTCTCCTAACTCTTTTCTCACTCCCTTTCCCACCTTCATAGCAAATTCCCCCCTTGTAGATAACTGCAAGCATTTGCCCCAGGGTCAATGGAGTGCCCCTATTGGATCCCTAACCAAAAGGCCACCAAAGAAAACCACACTTTCTCGCGCATGCATATACGACAGTTGCACCGGTTAAGTAAAGGGAATTATATTCCCAGAGCATTGGCAAGGAATGCACAAGTTTGTCCACCTGAAAAATTTCCTCACCAATAGTTTTTTCGCACCCACCGTGAGGCAGATTTAACATCATCTATACCTGAATGTGACCACAAGGTCAGAAAATTCAAAGTTCAGAAAGGAAAAAAATTCTAGAATTGGAATGGCTATATGACCCACATGGATTCAAATCATGGCTATTCCGGGAAACCCTCCTGTTGAAAGACCCGAATTATTCTTCCACATCCAAGAAGACATTGTTTCATATTTGAGGGAAGTTATTTGGCATAATAGACAAAGTTCTAATCACTAATTCATTACCACGATAATTCTGGACCTTGAAGAGGGACACACTACTGAATTGGAGAGGCAAAGACAAAGAAGAGCATAGATTTTCAAGCTGGCGGATAGAAGATACACCCCGAAATAGAGACAAGGAGGACAAACTGATCCTACTTTTTAGGAACTCCAAAGTAGACAAGAGCTACTTGGAATCCAGAGGCTTCCTTCTCGAGCGCTATCAATCCTTTGGACTGTGAACTCCCATACATCAACAAGAACCTTGAATATTTCACCAACGTAGAGACCAAATAAAAAGCTAGAGAAAGAGAAGCAAGAGTAGAAGAGAAAATAAGATCTCAACTCGAAGAAATCGAGAGACTTCAAGCTTAGGCAGATGAAAGAGCAACAGTAGAAACCGCAGCCTTAGCAAGGTTGGAACCTAGAAATAGAAATAGAATCGGGGATCATGAGCGTGAGTGTGAACGTGATCGCGAGGCCTGTAGGCCTAATGTACCATGGGGAGGAAATACCAGTCCACTAGCTCTTGCTTAACCACTCCATGAGCTACTGAGAGGCTCGAGAAAAAACTTCCCAAAACTCAAAGGGGATGGTTCTCAACTCCCTTAAGAGCATGTAGTAGCATTTATCACTACTTGCGGTGTGTTGGGTGTTGATGGTGAAGATGTGTCAGTCTGAATCTTTGTAGAGTCACTTCAAGAGAAAGTTTTTGAATGGTTCTACATGCTACCCCCGAGGTCTATCACCTATTGGGAAAATATAAGAAGTGCATTTGAACACAGGTTCAAGAGCAGAGAAGACTGTCAGGATATTTTGGTCTGATTTGTACAAATGAAGAAAGAAACCTCCGAGTCAATGAGGGACTTCGTAGCAAGATATGATAGAGTGATAAGAAGGATCCCTGAAGATGTGGTGCCTTTTGAAAATAATTTGAAGAGGTTTTTCATCAATGCTTTGCCATCAGAAGTAGGTTTCTTCCTCAGAAGAGCCCAACCAAGAACATTGAGGGAAGCCAAAGACTATGCAATAGAAACTGATGATGATCTAATCTTGTTTGGTAAAGTGAAAGGCCCCAATGGAAAGCAAAAGGGTCAGAATTCAAACTCTATCACCACAGATCTGATGTTCCAAAAAATTGCAAATGACTTGGTTGCCTTGAAGAAGCAGGTATCTCAGATCACAATGCAGAATGCTTCAACGAAACTAAACCCTCCATATAGGCCAAGGATTGCTCCACCTCCCCGTTGGCTTGCTCTTGAATCACCACCAGTCAATGTCATATGTGACACCAAAGAACTAGAGGAGGAAGCAGAAATTGATGAGATTAAAGACGAAAATATGGATGACTATGAAAACTATCTTGAGGTTGAGGAAGTTGATATGCACAATGTCCTAATTGAGTACGTTCATGATGAAGATGAGGATGATTAAGAAGCTCCAAGTTTCTCATGTGTTGTTTTCACTCGTGCACAATCCAGGAAAGGTGCTTCATCCCCAACGGTGGTGGTAAAGGATAAGAAGAATAAAGAATATTCTCCTCCAAGGGTCACTCAAAATAAAATCATCATTAGAGGATCACCATTGCCACCTTCTATGGAGTTAGCCAAAGAAAAAATAGACTCACTGATTGTCAGGGATCATGCTACTATGCCAAGTAAGTTATCTAATTCTTCTCCCAGCTCAAAAGGTTCTAAGAAAAATTCTCCTTTAAATATTGTCCCTACAAAAACGTCTAAGGATCAATCAAAAGCTACACCCTCACCCCCTTCCAAGCAAATTGCTATACCCAAAAAGGAGAATTCAACACCCAAAGTAGCCAAGCCTCTACCATGTAAATCTTCCTCCATTTCCGAGACCTCTTCCTTGCTCACCATAACCCCATTTGACTTAGTGGAACATGCAAGCAAAACCAAAGTCCAGCTCTTAGAAATAGAATACCTACAAACACACCCTACCCAGTTTAACAGGTTCATTAACGCAGTTTGTGGTGGTAACCCTATACCCTCGAGTCCTAATTCTAAAGGCTTACTGCCCACACCATCCACACCACCTTCCCAAAACATTCTAGCCCTCAGTGCCTACAAAACCAATAGGGTTGAACCTTTCTACCTGTCACTCCTCATTAAAGGCTTCCAGCTAAATAATTGTATCATGGATTCCAGAGCCTCAAACAATGTGATGCCATCCAAAGTTACAAATTCTCTAGGCCTCACCTTGACCCAAGTGAATAGCACCTGCTACTCAATGGAACCCAAACAAGTGCCATTGGTAGGAAGAATCAAAGATGCACATATAGCACTAGCTGATTTTCTAGACAAGAAGGTGCTCCTAACCATACTGTTAGTAGACATCCCAACATCCTTTGGTATGCTATTCAGTAGGAGTTTCTGCAGAGACCTGGGTGGAGAGATAAAAATTGATTGGTCATCTGAAACTATCCCAGTAAAAGGTGAGATGAAGAAGTTATTACCAGTAAGAAAGATGAAGTTCACAACACAAAAGTCTGATGATCCGAAATAAAACATTCTCTTTCAAGATTGTGGGCTAGGAAACTACTTCCTCACATCAAGAAAAGAGGAGAAATTTCCACTTCTCATGGAGGAAGAGGAAGATAAAATTTGGCCGATGGAATTTTATGGTACTCTTTCCAGAGTGGGCTCAGGAGCTGGTGTAGTATTGTACTCTCCTTCCAATGATTTGTACCCATTTGCCTACAAACTACAATTTGATAATACAAATAACATTACAGAGTATGAAGCACTACTCCTAGGCATGAGTGCAGCAGAGGACATGTGAATCATGAAACTGAGATGCCGAGGTGATGTAGAGGTTGTAGTAAAGTAGGTCCACCAACAATATCAAGTGAAGAATCCAAGGCTCCGGCATTACAGAAACAAAGTGTGGGACTGCATTGAATCTTTTAATACATTTTCCATTGAATCTATTCCAAGGGAACATAATGAAAAGGCTGATTCTCTTGCTGTTTCAACTTCCCTAGTGACACCTCATCCTTCTTTTGGTAAAGACAAAGTGACCATTGAAATGGTATTCAGGCCTAGTGTACTAGACAATGCAAATCATTGGCAAGTCTTCAATGGTGATAACCAAATTCTAGCCTTTTTAGAGCAAAGGGATAATTTCAATAATCTCTTCTTTGAAGGAGGTGAAAATCCACACTGAGAAGCAGTCCCCAAAGAAGAGAAAGAAGGAATTGAAGGGATTGATGATGAGGGAGTAATAAAATTGAAAGGGAACAAAATTCCCAAAGGCCTAGACTCTTTATAAGACCTCTTTGACAAAGATGATAGATTCATTCAAGAGAAAGAAAAGCAATCTCCTCGGTGCCCAGCTGATTTTGATAAAGAAAACATTTGTACCCTGGAGGAGCCAAGGGTGGTCAATATTGGAAAATGTTGCTCGCCTGAAGAAAAAAGAAGGTTTGTTGCATTACTCAAGAAATACTCAGATGTCTTGGCCTACTCTTATTATGAACTCAAATCCTTCCAGCCAAAGGGAATGCATCACTCAATTCCTCTGAAGCAGGGTGTTAAGCCCTTCAGGAAAATACAAAGGTCGTACAACCCAAATATTGCTGATATCATCAAGGAGGAGGTAATGAAGATGCTTGATGGAAGGATCATCTTTCCCATCCACCATTCAACATGGGTGGCTAACATTGTGCTAGTGCGGAAGAAGAATGGTGAAATAAGGATATGTGTAGATTTTCGCAACCTGAACCAGGCATCACTAAAGGACAATTATCCTCTTCCTATCATGGACCATATCCTGCAAGCAGTCACTAGATCTGAAATGCTTTCATTACTTGATGGATTCTCAGGATATAATCAAATCAAAGTGGCAAAGGAGGACCACACCAATACAATATTTACAGCATCTTGGGGCACTTTTGCCTACAGTAGAATGCCTTTTGGTCTAATCAATGTAGGAGATACATTCCAAAGGGCGATGGATTTGGCCTTCAAGGATCTGAAGCATTACATTTTCATATATCTTGATGATCTCATAGTATTTTCAATGAAAAGGGGAGATCATATCTATCACTTGGAACAGGTACTTCCAAGGTGTAGGAAACATGACATATCACTAAATCCACAAAAGTGCATTTTTGGAGTCATAGAAGGCAAATTATTAGGGCACATTGTGAACAAACATGGAGCACACATCAATCCTAAGAGGGTTAGATCCATTGTAGCATTAGCCCTACCCACAAGAAAGAAAGGATTTCATTCATTCTTCAGAAAGGTGAACTTTCTTCATCGTTTTGTGCTTGAGTTTGCTAAGTTGACGAAGCACATCACTTCCATGATGAAACCACAAGAAAAATTCAAATGGAACAATGAAGGGAATGCAACATTCGAAGAGATTGAGAAATCCATTTCCAGGGCTCCGAATCTTGTATCTCTAGATTTTAACAAAGAATTCATCATGTATTGTTATGCATCAGAACATACACTCTCTGTCGTTCTCATTCAGAAAAATGATGAAGGCTTGGAAGCACCTTTTGCTTTCTAGAGTTGTCCTTTGAAAAAGCATGAGCTAAAATACAACCAATTGGAAAAGCATGCCTATGTAGTGGTCAAGGCTATAAAAAACTTCAGGTTTTACATCCTCAACTCCCATACGGTGGTGATGGTCCCTGACAATGCAATCAAGTCCATCTTTACATAGTAGGATCCCAGAGCTAAAAGAGGAAATTAAATTGCAAAGACTCAAGAATATGATTTGGAGATCTGACCCTCTAATATGGTAAGGGGAAATGGCTTGTGCAAGTTGATTGCCGAAGATGAAACACTCAAAGTTCAACATGGTGAAGAAAATTGTGTTTGCTCAACTTATTCAAAAAAAAACCCACAGGTTCTCTTTGTCACCACTACTGATGAGTGGTATGCTGATCTTGCCTATAACCTGACTTATGGAGAATTCCCTCCCCATCTTGATTACAATAAAAGGAGAACACTTAAGCTGAAGGCAGCTAAATTTGTAATCTGGAATCATGCGCTTTACAAAAGAGGCCTTGATGGTTGTTTCCTCAGGTGCGTGGATAAAGAGCAACAAGAAAAGTTTCTTAAAGCATACCATGTCCAAGCATGTGGTGGACATTTTTCAGCAATGGTCACTATACACAATATCGTCTGAGGAAGGTATTATTGGCCGATCATCTTTTCAGATACTCAAGACTAGGTTTCTAAATGCAAAGCATGCTAACAGTTCATTGGAAGACGACAACTCATTGCATTACCACTCAATATCCCAAATAGAATATCACTTAAAAATGCACAAAAATATTGAAAATATGCAACCACATAAAATACTAATTTTACCACATTTTTACAATTAGGGCAATGAACTAAAGAAACCTAATATTTCCCAAAATGACCACCCAAATTACTTGAAAATATAAAGAGGGCTTGATATTTTTATAAATGACATAAGGAGACTATTTTTGGAATATTACAGAGATTAAAATGTTGCCAGGGAAATCACAATGAGCCTAGATAGCTGGAAAACTTCAGAGGTACGTTACTCCCTAAATAAAAGAGCAAAAATAAGGGTCTCTGGGAATAAAAATGACAGATATAGGAAATAATAATTCCACCTCTAGATCTAACATCGGTCAACTGGAAGACCCCCAAATAAAGGCCGCAAGTCACCTCGCTTGGAATGGGGTCAAAAAATGATGGAGGTGCCTTCCACGTGCTGCCATGCCCAGCCCAAATGGCTGCCGTGAATCTGATCTAGAACCCCTCTGATTATCTTCCCCAAAACTCGTGAACTCCTTTCCCTAAAACCTCTATCAATGAATCTTCCACGTAGCCCTGAAAATGGCTTCGAAATGACAAACTAGGGTAGATCTCTCACTACCGAAGAATGCCCTGCTAGCTAGGGATGGGTCTCTCACCACCAAAGCTAGGGTCCCTATGGGATTTGACTCCACAAGTTGTAGATGCGCGACAACAGAAACTGCACGTGAAGGAGGCTAAAAATGTATATGACAAAAGGTGCCTTTCCTTTCTCTCCCAGCTCTTATATACTCCCCCAAGGAAAAAGAGCCCCAATAGACCCTAGACGCATTCCTTTCCACAGAGGGGCCGATAAAATAAAAGTAACTAAATCTACTTTTTCCTGTTTAAGTCATCATGGTCCAAAGTGACCCCCAAATGCCAAACATCACTATTAGTACCATGTAGCCCCTTCTCAATAGCCCCCAGTGTTCCTAGCCCCTTGGATATGACCACGGCTTGGAATCGTTTGACCCTTAGGCCTTTGGCGTAGAAAATGGGTACATTATAGCATGTGGTGGACATTTTTCAACAATGGTCACTGCAGACAAGATCCTCTGAGGAAGGTATTATTGGCCTGCCATATTTGTAAATACTCAAGACTGGGTTTCTAAATGCAAAGCATGCCAACAATTCATTGGAAGACCACAACTCGTTGCATTACCACTCAGGCATGTGGTTATTGAAGAACCATTTCAACAGTGGGGGCTAGACTTCATTGGTGTTCTGAAGCCTAACTCAAGCGCAGGGCACACCTATGTACTCACAAAAACAGACTACTTCACCAAATGGATGGAATCCATCCTAACCAAACAAGCCAACACTGAAACAGTATGCAACTTCATCAAGGAGAATATCATAGTCCGTTTCGGAGTGCCACAGAAGATTGTAGCAGATAATGCTACCTATTTCTCTTCAAGAGAGCTGAGCAATTTCTGCTATAACTATAGAATATCCCTCTCTCAGTCTTCTGACTACTATCCATAAGGAAATGGACAGGCCAAATCAAGCAACAAGAACATTGTGACCAATGTCCGCAAGCTTGTAAACGAGAATCAAAGGAATTGGCACAAAAGGTTATACGATGCATTGTGGGCAGATAGGATCACTCCCAAAAAGGCAATAGGTATGTCACCATTCCAACTATTGTATGGGTTGAAGCAGAAATCCCCCTCACAATCGAGATGCAGCTCTCAAGTTGCTAAGGGAATAGAAGATGGGCAGTACGGGATTCCATTGACAAGAGGATCCTCTTTATTAAGAAGCTAGAAGAAAATAGAATCCGAGTGGTGGACCACATCAAAGAGCACCAATTAAAAGTAAATAATTTTTTTGACAAGAAAGCCAAGGAAATAGAATTCAAAGTTGGAGACTTCATCCTGCTGGGTAAGTGCAGGAAGTTGATGGACAAATATAGGGTCATCCGTGGACATCATATTGCAAATAACAACATAATATCAACTTGTAGGGATTATTAGCAATACATACACTCAAAATTAGACAAAATTATATTAATATGAATCGTAGAATCTGGAATCTAGTTTCTAAAATACTAATTTTTGTAAAAAATGGACAAGATTAGCTATACTAAACACTCAAAATTCAATGACTTGGTTTTTTTTTTAAAAACGCCGATAAGATTATAGTCCGTTTGCCCACAATTTGGATGACCAAAAATTGACCAATATATATTTTTTTCCTTTGGTGAGAAGTTATATGCCACTATCTATCTTGGGATGGATTTTATTTTGTATTTTTTTTGAGTGATATTTTATTTTTTATGATTTTTTCTGTGAAAGTGGTATGAAAACATAAAGAAAACAGAGCACTTTCCGTTTGCCCGCCATAACTTCATCAAAAAATATTGAAATCAAATAAAATTGTTTTGAACATGTATATAATTTCACCACGGTTGGGATGGTATAAGTTTTATCACATTCTGATAAGTGAAACAAATTTTGCAGTCTTAAACATAGACATAAACATTCACAGGAAAAAGTGTCTTAAAGACCTAATATTAGTAAAAAAATTATAAAATGATATTTATCCTCTTCTATTCACTTCAAAATCAGTATTTATACAAAGCTAATACTCTCCCCTACGCAATGGTACCATTTTTATGACATAGTTTTAACTTTTCGGCATGGTTCAAGTCCGCGGAAGACTAAATTTGATGTTTTGCTGTTTTTAATGTAAAATTCAGGATTTGATGTCCACTTAATTGTCCCCCAACTTGGTGCACTTACCCTGCTATGGGACAAGAGAAGAGAACCAAGGGGAACCCATGGAAAGTTTTATTCATTATGGCTCGGCCCATTCCAGTTTGGTGAAGCTTACGGTGGGAACACTTTTCTTCTCTCATATTTGGATGGAACACCGTTGGAATTGCCTCAGAGTAGGCAATACTTAAAATTGTATCATCAGTGAAAGTGGGTAGTCCCGTGTCTTGTACCATAGGTGATTGATAGGTGTGTTTCCCTTTTCGTTGTTTGGTTTTGTTTCCCCTTCTATTTCATGTCGTTTGTTTCCGTCCCGTTGTGTGTTTTTGTGTTTCCTTCTTCTGATATTACTTTCCCGAAGTTGTTCATGACTCTGAAACACCCAATGGATAAGGAACTGGTCAATGAATTACAGGGTCTAGAGATTGAGATTCGGGATTCCCATGTCATGTCTTCACTATACTCAGTCCATGTCATGTCCCCAAGCTAAAGCCAACTGTTGTTGCCCTCAAAATCCCTCCCTCATTTTCTAAGTCAATTTCGATGATTTTGAGCTCACGCTCTCTAGAAGTGTCCAAGTAAAGTTGGAAGTCTGAAAAGATAGAGAAGTTCATGCTTTGAAGTTGCTCAAACTCTCTAGTCTGTGTGGTTTGATAAATTTTCCATTTTCCTATCTGGACCCATGAAAATTTAATTATCGTCCGCATTTGAATGAAATTTTCAATATTTATATGGTCATGGATCATCAAACCTTGTATTGTTTTCAATTCCTTGGTTCACGAAAGAAATTTGAAAATTGGGTACAAAATGGTGGATTTTTCTTCTTCTCTGCATTTTTTCCACAGTCGTGAATGACGGGCATTTTCTTCCCCGTCAAATTTTGGCTCCATTATCCATAGGTACATTGACATATCTAATTGGAAGCAGACCAATGGATCAAATTGTGTTTTTGAGCCTTTTTGCAAAAAAGGCTTAAAGTTAAAAAGTTACCCGCAGCCCCGCCAAACACAAAGTAAAAAGTCAAAGGTTGAGCCCGCATCAAAAGAGTCAAAGTGGGTCATCGGAGAAAAATGTGTTTTTGAGCCTTTTTGCAAAAAAGGCTTAAAGTTAAAAAGTTACCCGTAGCCCCGAAAAACACAAAGGAAAAATTAACAAACATTGAGCCAACATCAAAAGAGTCAAAACAGGTCGTCGGAGCAAATTGTATTTTTGAGACTTTTTGCAAAAAAGGCTTAAAGTTAAAAATTTACCCATAGCCCCGCCAAACACAAAGGAAAAATTCAAAGGTTGAGCCTGCATCAAAAGAGTCAAAGTGGGTCATTGAAGCAAATTGTGTTTTTGAGCCTTTTTGCAAAAAAGGCTTGAAGTTAAAAAGTTACCCACAGCCCCGCTAAACACAAAGGAAAAATTCAAAGGTTGAGCCCACATCAAAAGATTCAAAGCGTGTCGTCGAAGCAAATTGTGTTTTTGATCCTTTTTGCAAAAATGGCTTAAAGTTAAAAAGTTACCCACAGCCCCGTCAAACACAAAGGAAAAAGTAAAAGGTTGAGCCCGCATCAAAAGAGTCAAAGCAGGGAGGCGGATCATCGGGGTGATTTGAGAATTTGAGCCTTTTTGTAAAAAAGGTGAAAAGTTAAAAAGTGACCCACGACTATATCTCCACTCAGGTGAAGCCACATGTTAGGCTTATATCAAAAGCGGAAGGGCAGACCAAAAATGTAAAAAATGCCAAATCTCTATAAAGTGACAAAATGCAAAAGGCATCCCTCACTCCCGCTCCAGTAAATTTCTCCAACATGGAAGGCTCTGGTTTAAAGTTTCAAAAGCAAGATGAACAGTTCAAATTCAAAGTTACAAAATGAGTGTAATGTTTGCATTATCAAAAGTATGGTTTTTCAGCCATTGGCGTTTCTTTGCAAATCAAGAATCTGAATGGACGCAAATGACTAAAAATATTGTAGCTGTTTCTTGCTAACAAAGAAGAATTTGTAACCATTTCTTGAAGAATATTTAATGGCTTCTTCATGCCATTGCAGAGGGTTGGTGATTGATCTTGTAAGCTCAAGAGTATACTGTACTTTGAGGGAACAAAGGAGATAACCATTTTCTTCCATTTCCCCTCCCTTTCTCAATTTCTTCCATTTCTCCACTATGTACAACTTTTGTTAAAGCATCAATACAAGAAGAAGGAGTTTCTATATTTTTTTGATTGAGGGATTTCGTGATACTTTGTGTTCATCAAATTCTATTCGGTCTTGTTGCCATTTTTAGGGTTGTTTCCTCTAGATTTAGTGCATGTGATGAAGTTTCTAACTAGTGCAAGCAAGAATCTGATTTTCTACCTGCAACATTAGTTCTCCTACCTCTTTTCTCACTCCCTTTCCCACCTTCATAGCAAATTCCCCCCTTGCAGATAACTACAGGAATTTGCTGGAGGGTTAGTTGAGTGCCCCTGTTGGATCCCCGGCCGAAAGGCCACCAAATAAATCCTTACTTTCTCGCACATGTTTGAAAGCTTGTTGATGAAGAATGCAGAGGAATTGGCACAGTAGAGGGATTGTATGATGCATTATGGGCGTGATAGGTGTTGGTTGGATATTTTGTCAATCCAAAATATGAGGTTCAACCACAGTACATGGGATTAAATCCCTCCTCAAAAGACAGGTGAGGCTGCCTGTTTATTACTAATCTAAAACATAATAGAAACAATATATACAGTATTCAAACTAATCTAACCATTGGGGTTGGGATAAAATCCTGAGATCCATATACACACGTATGGGAAGATGTTCTTTTTATAAATGGACTAGGGTCGGAAGTTATTACAATGTAAGAAAGCACAATGGAAATGAAAGGAGAGGAATGTATTTTCTTTCGAGTAAACACATAGAGCATGAAATAATCATACGAGCTTTAGATCATAAATATAATGTTTGAAATGATTAGAAATCATCAAGATGCTAAATGAAGGAATAGCTTAAGATTATGAACATAAGAACAATATATTAAGAAAGAAACTATCTCACAACACAAAGTTTGCAAAAATAGTATCAACTCCTATTCTTCAAATGATTTAAGAGAAAACACAAAGTTCTTATTCTTCACAATAGTTCTCAATACTACAAAAATATCAACCCTTTGGAATGTATGAACATACCTTATTTATAATAAAAAATAGGTTGAGGAGAAAATAGGACAAACCGCTATAAAAAAAATCTTTTTAACAAGTGTCCTATTTTGCTTGGCTCTCACGCAGAGGAGACCAAAGTCACAATATGATTCAAAAATGTGATGAAACAAATAAATGGAAAAGACATGTCAATCTCAAGATTGAAATGGCACGTCGCATCAAGACTTATTCTTGAATCATCATATTTTGCTTCCTCATCTTTCTCTTCCTCCAACTGGACCCTGTTTTTTCTGAAAATTATTGGAACCTTTCCGGATTATACCTTGCATCTCATTTTCATCAGGCGTAGTGGACATGATTCACTCCAAGACTTCACATGTTTCGTGAGTGTCACCTAGCACCACCGGGAAGCTTTCCTCAATCTTTTGTTGAGTTTTTCTCAAGGCCTCCAAAGAATTGTTCAATCCTTCACAAACCTATCGATGAATTTCAATACCAAAATCCATGAGTTGGTTCATGCTGAATATGATTCTTGGATTTGTTTTGATAAGATCATCAGCTGATAGGATGCTCCAAATTTCCAACTTGACACTTTTGCACATATTTTTATAACAGTTCTTCTTCCAGGGTCGCTCTTGCCATCGATCAAACTGATCTCTTGATTCTCTCAATTTACCACAGGGATACATTGAGAATATTTACCCCTGAACCCTTGATGGATTTGAGTCAGCTAGAAATGCTTATTCCACATGTGGGATTGAGGCCTTCTTCTAACTAAGAGGCATGATGGTATTTGCTTTTAATACCTGGAGAGTTTCGAATAAGTCAAATAAAGGTGTCCAATTTCTTGGGAGAAATCATCGTCCATATTTTCTCCATCACTTTGAATATTCCCCAAAGATTGATAGACTTCCCTACGGTGTCTTGAATCACTTCTTTCCCCCTGTTGGAGCAGCCTTTGAAGATCCATTCATCGACCACCCTTCCTTTTTTCATTAATCTCCTCAATTGTAGGCACTGATGAGAAATCGAATCCCGACAGGGACAGAGGAAGATGGTACGGATTCAAGGAGTTTTTGAGAGCTTAAGCAATACCTCAATCAACTGTTCCACCTTTTCCTTTAAGCTCATATTTGTTGTCTTTTGTTTCCTTCAATTTATGGCACAACACATTTTGTGGCATCCCATGCATCCTGGTGTGATCCTTCTATTGTCACTTCTCCTAGAGCCACCCTGGTTACTCTGATTAGTCAGAGGCTGGTTATGTCCTCTTTGGTTTTTTCAGTCGTAGGGAGTGGCGAATCTCTACAAAACTTATGCCCCGAAGTGTCCACCAAAACCCTTGAAACTAGTTTTGGGTTTCTTGGCTGATTTAGCAGTAGAAAGCCTTGAGTGAGCTAAAATCAAAGAAGCTGGTAATGGGTACAATCACCTTCCTCTTCCTCGGAGTTTGCTCGAGTAGCCATTGAGGCATGTCAGAGGGAGTTTTCCATTATTGTAGAAGTTGGCATCATACTTTCAGGGGGGAGAGGGATCCAATGGCGGAGTGGGGACAGTTACCAATGTAGGTAGCAGATTCAATAAAAAGAGGCACAGGAGGGGCGCATGTTGATAGATTACTTTTGGTACCTAATAGAGAGGGGTGAGAGTCCAAAGAAAATCCTGGGCCATGACCGAATGAAGTAGATGGGGAAAGAGGAGGTAGGATTGGTTTGTGAAGGGAGGAAGCGCATATTCCGACTCCAAAGTCTGGGATGCAAGAGATAAGGTCACTTTAGTTGGACAGTCAATAGATGGTGAAACTAGAGGCTGGCTTACTTCTCATTCCAAAGAAATTTATCCTATTTCTTGGTGGTACTGGTGATTCTGGGCACATTTCATCATTTCAACTGGAGTAACAATTGAAGAGATTTCTCGTTCTTTTTCTCTTCTTGACAAACTTGACATTTATAGGTCCCGTAGAAGATCTTTTATCTTTTCCCTTTTTGGAGGGTCTCGCCTCTGAAGTAACCAACTTTGAAAAATTATCATCTTTAAAACTCATTCCACAAGAGGCGAGCCATGCTTTGGTGCATGCAAGAATCAGGGCTAATCTATCTGTAACGGAGGCTTTTTCACTGATAGACCAATCAATAGGTGGGAAAACATATTGATCTTCATTCAATCCATCATAGGAAGGATCCAGAACACTTTCATTATCACTAGTACTTTCTGGTATGTCAGCGAGCTCAAGTGTCTGAATCTCAGCAAGTGTCAACCTGCTATGATCTTTTCTTCAGAAAGCAACCTCATCACGTAAATCAATCCAGATGTCTTCTATGCTTGGCATGTGCGGGTGCAGAGTTCCATATGACTTGAGGACTCCTCAAAAATCAAACCCGTCTCGGGGCTTCATGTGCTTCTTCAACTTATCTTGAAGCTCATGGACAACATTCTTGGCTTTCACCACCGTTGAACAAGTATACCTTCCAATAGAAATTGGGAAAGATACAGTGGCCTTGTGTTTACCTCTGTTGGAACTTGTGAAAATCCAACAATTTCCTGACTAACTCCATCAAGATTAGTTTGTCCCCTGGATATCTGGGCAAACGGAAAGGATCCCCTGGGTACATGACTACTCGAAGATATGTGAACTTCTTAAATTGCAAGAAGACACAACCCCATTTTGAAACTTCAGCCCATGCCTCATCAGAGACTCTCGTTTTCCTCAGTTTGGGGTTTAACCTGCAGATGTTCTCGTAAAAGAAGGCATCGTTTACCCTTCTGAATTGGTCCTTCAGACCCTTTTCTTGTCAGCTGAGGAAAATACTGATAAACATGCTCCACTAGTCTTGTTCCCCTTGGTTTCCAACCCCGGGATAGTTCCTCATGTCGGCTGATTGCATAGGTGACATACGAGGACATATAAAAAATTTCCCGTAGATAGGACTGTTGTCATTTGAGAATCTATCTCGTTACTGATAAGAGTACCCCAATCAATTCCCTGTTGATTCTTCTTAATAATGATCATGAACTGGTACATCCATCCTTGGAAAACATTTGATTCAGGGAAACCAAAAACCCGACTCAACAAGGTAATGATATCATTGATTTCCTGAATGAAATCACTTCTGGGAACAAGTCTTGGGAACCTAGAAACAAGCTGGTTTTGGAATTTGATTAGGAACTTCTTATTCACCGTGCTTGATGCAATCCTCCTGATCATTGTCCCAAGATTTTTGGGCTGACTTGAGATCCACATCTCCATATTCCTCAAAATTAGGCAGCTTGAGAAGGTCATCGAAGTAACCTCCGTCCAACTTGATTACAACTTCTCCCCACCTGGTTTTTCACAGAACGAGAAGCAGAGTCATAATTCGAAGCACAGGCTAAGATGAACTCGGGGCACTGAGTGGACATAGGGAAACCTGTTGCAAGAGGTATACCACTACCAACTATTGATTTCATCCATGGAGTTTGAGAAGAGCTCTTGACCCTATTCCAAAAATCCTCCATATCTATGTTTCCGAGCTCTGTATCCCAGATGCCATAATTACAGTCAATGTAGGAGGGAGACTCCACCTTCCTAAATTTGTACTTCATCCTTCCCTGATTTTTTCAGTCTTATCTTGTGATGGACCAGGGTCCGACCATGAGGAATTTCAAAGGAGGAGAGTGTCGGAGATCTAGAAGGTGTTAAACACTTTGGAAAAACCTGACACACTGGGAGGATTCCGGAGACTTCAGAATAACCCAACACCACTGGGAGGATGCCAGAGACTTGAAATAACGTGACACACTGGGAGAATGCCAGAGAGTTGAAATAACCTGACACACTGGGAGAATGTTGGAGAATTGAAATAACCTGACACACTGGGAGAATGCCAGAGAGTTTGGAAAACCTGATACTTTAAACTTTCTGATATATTGCAGGTTTTGAACACTGCAAAGCACCCTGTGCAAAAACCTGAGAAGAGGGAATGGGGGTAATTGCTGAGTTTGAAACATGCAAGTTTTTTCTTCACTGTTGATATCCCCAATATATTTTTAATTACAATGACATCTTTAAGGAATAAAACAAAGTGATAATTCCAAAGGGGTAAGCCTAAAACCATAAACCCTAATTTAGAAAACAACCCCCAAAAAGGAAAAGATAAAAAACCCCCAACAACCCCGATAAGAAAAGATAGAAACCTGGAAGAATTTTTTACACAATTATTCCACAAAAACAACAAACAAAGAATGAAGAAAAATTCCTTCAACCAGGACACGAAATAATCAAAAACATGAGCAATGCAATTAGGCACAGAGATGAGTCGGGTTTCTGGGTCGAAGATGCATGCGCGAAAATCCATGAGGTAAAAAGTACGTCTGGTAAAAATGACGTGGAAAATCCAAATATATATAAGAAAATTCTCATTTAATACACTTCAGTTGACACGTGCCAACTACCTGACAACTCGGCACTAATTCCATGTCAGCATGATTGGGATGTCTGGAAACTTGACACAAAGGGTTTTAGAGCAATTCAGGTTTCAGGTTGCGGGAAACAAGCGACATGAAGCATCATGCTTGATGGTCCCGGAAACCCGAAATAAAGGAGTAAATCGGGCTTCGGGGATCAGAAGACACGCGACATGAAGCATGTTTTGACGAAGGCATGTTCTGATGCTTGGAAGGTCCGCAAACCCGACTCGCCTTACTTGATGCGGGTTTTGGGTTTCGGGGAACACACGACATGAAGCATCCAAAACACATGTTGTCTTGCTTGTGAAACCTGAAAACCTGATTATCTCTCTGAAAGGTGATTCTTAGAAAACCAGCTCAACAATTTCTTGGTGTTATCTCATTTTTGGCGTAAACTCAAAAATGAGATAACAGTTTGCAAGGAATCCACAAGTTTGTCCACCCGACAATTTTCCTCTCCAACAATGTGCAACATTTATCTTGCAATAACTATTTTCTACCAGGGTTATCTATTAATATTTGTTTGCCATTTGTCTTCTATTGTATGCTTATTTTGTAGGCTATGCCCTTTGTCTTCTATGCACACTGTATGATGTTTTTCCGCTTCCGCCCTAATTGTGTTGTGACATTGTGAGTAATGTCTCGTGTATGAAACATGCTTTTCATAGTATATCTTTTCTTTTTGTTTGCTTGATTGCACATTGTCTTATATGTGCATACTAGCTTTGGTTTTGCTAACACATTTTACTAGCCTTCTTGTTTGAACGTGCATTAGTTTGTACTATGAACATCCCCCCTGCAAGATATACACAGTTCAGATCAGCATCAGGTCCTCTCTTTAGGCCGCATTCTCTTAGCAACGTCACATGCACCCCAAATAAGGGGGGACATACATTGGGTGAATCAGTTACCCCATACAACATCTTAGAGCTACAACATGGTATAGTTCTACAAAGGAACATAACAAGCTACAATTACATAAACGGTCCAAAATCATATTTGAGTCCTCAGTTCAACACAGACTCCAGCGCCCAAATACAGACAATAGTGCCTAAGTGCTCCTGACGTCTCCTAGGTGCATATGTACTGGGGGTAGATACAACTACTTTCTCATATCAACATATTTTACAATAGTTCATAGAGCATTTTTCATAGTACAGGAACAACCCTCCAACAAACGTAATACATTTTATCTCCATTTCAACACAGAACAAATACAGAACTAATACGATACAACTCGGGACAACACGGATCATACCATCTATAGTGGTGTATAATTTGGGAAGGAGTCATGGAAGGAGAGTACCAATAGACCTCTCTCCCTGACACTCTTCTACCATGGCGTGAGATTGCCCAAAAAAAATTTCACTTGGCATGATATCATGCAAAAAACTCATTCTTGGCATGAGATCACCCACAAAACTCACTCTTGGCATGAGATCACCCAAAACACTCTCTTCTACAAAAATTTTAGACATTTTCTATCATTTTACACACATTTTCATCAAGTTTGTCCTTAATACACATCAATAAGCAACCCTACATTAAGTAAAGCAACAAGTAAAACACGGTACAACACAATACACTTCACCCCTGGGGTCACTTCCTCGTTCTTGGCTTCCACGCTTCATTTTCATCACTCCACGCTTTCACTTGTCTCCTCGACATGTTATTGTCATCACATTATATATGGTTATCAAGTATGCATCTCTTATCTACTTTATGTTATCGATTACTCACTCAAAAACATAAAATGCGGGAAAATGTTGACACAAGATCACGCACTTTGGTACATTTCTAGGTCGTAAAAGCATAGTTTCATTCATATGATTCCTAAGCAAGAAAATTAGTAATTGACAACTACCCTTGGCCTCTTTTCTTGGCTTCTTGTCTTCTTTCTGGTCATTTACACCCTACAGCCCAGTCATTACTTTACTTTCTTATCTTTCATGACATCAGACTCCAACGCCCAGGTGCCCTCATCCCCTCTAGGTGCCCCTGACCCATTTCTATCTTACTCGCTTCTTTTGGGTTTGTTTTATCTTTTGGGCATCTTATTTTATCATGGATCGGCCTTCCTGTTGTTAATTACGAAATTTAACTAAGGGAATGTTATGAATACAAAGCTATGTGACCAAAATAAAGAACCAAAAATCTATTTTCATCACATATGGTTGCATTCAAAGGCATATAAGAGTATCAAAGGCATCCATCTAACATCCATTTAAGGGACAAGGGACTACATTTTCTGCATACACTCCATATGAAGGGGAATTTCATATTTCCATTCACACATCTATTTACATTGGTACATCTAGCTATCACCTATTATCAAGTGCACTTGCACAAGAATACATGGAGTCTGAGTTTTAGTACAGTGCTTGATCATAATATCACTCATTCGAGTGACCTTTGGGGTTAGTCTGAATCCCCATATTGCATCTTTTGTTTTTGGGATTTGATGTAGTTATAGGGTTTTTACAGGTGGACATATCTTTACAGGTTACATGCACATTCACCAATCATATTACGACATACAAGTGACCAACAACGACCACCAGTGAGACCTATGTGACACAAGAAAAATTAGGTTCTGAGCTCCTACGTAGTCACAAATGCCCAGTAGAGGTCTCTGGTGCCTAGGTGCCCCTGACCCTATCCAAGAGCTCTAGTCCAGCCTCATCCAACAGCTCCAGAATTTACAATTCACAATTGTGACGGTCTTCCCTTTCTATTCATTAGTTTTCCAATCCATATCAGTTCCAGGAAAAGTGCGAAATCAAATAAGTCCTTTACTCTCTCTCTCTCTCTTACACTTAGGGTTTCATATTTATTAACTTATTTGCTTGTGTCAAATATGTACTTTAGCATCTATTTATCATACGTGACTCTACAATTAGTGTTTAATAAAGAATCTAATTTTCATTAAATCAGGAGCCCTTGTTTGACCTCATTCATGGAGTCTTGAATTTACCCTGAGCATTGACAAAACTATTCACTTCATGTTCAACAGTTTTCCAATTCATAGTACTTCCATATCCGGTGTAAATCAACCAAGTCATTTTTTCTACATCTCTTTCTCAAGGTTTCACACTTTCTTATTTTCTTGCGGCATATTGCACTTAGCACTTGTATATCATAGTTTACATCAATTACTCTATAATAGGGTTTTACAAAAAAGTTTATTTTTTGTTAAATCATATACAAATTCCATGACATCAAGAGAAATTTCGATTTCACTTTGACATTTTAGGTCCATGACTACATGCGTAAGTTTACATGGTGGAGTCTACCTAAATCTACACATGGATAGAGATTTAATTATAGGTGGAGTAGGTTTTATCTTCAAAAATTATGATATGTTTGCAGACAATTAATGGGTAGAAGTATTATCGCCGAATCACAACACCCTATGGTTTGTACAAGTGTGTGTGCTTGAGCTTATTATGTGACTAGATAACATGGGCACTATCTCCAAGTTATGGGACTTCCTACTTGAGATAGACCTCCAGAGAAAGTTGGTTCTTGCTCCTAAAATACCTACCACAATCTACTCTAATGTAGGAAAAACTAACCTTTCCTAATCTAACTTTCCAAGGGACCAGGGAGAGAGAGAGAGAGCACGAAAAAAAATCCTACACTAAAGTGGTGATACACCAGAAAAGGAGGGTGTGAGGATAGCCTTCCAATGTGTGAAAAATAGGATCAAATTGCATACTAAAAGGGGTGATAAAAGTTCTCCACGGTCTAGAAAATGCATTCACAAAAATATTCCGTACATGCACAATGATAATGAATCCTTGCAAGAGCATAAAATAGACACAATATATTTGTAATGAGATTGAAGGGGCAAGAGGAATGCAAACAAACACAACATGGGAAGAGACATCCAAAAACTTATATCTATTGCTCAATGATATGCACAGTTCAATCTATTACAGGATAAAGGCCTGGATCACCATGCAAAGAGCCCACTACAAGGGCCTGCAGCACATTGGCTTCACAAAATAATTTTGATAGAGGTTTTCTACTCAAAAACCACCCCCCTTACAATGAGCCCAACACTCTAATTTATAGAATTTTGAGAGGAGAGAGAGAAGGGGAAAATGAAAATCCCGAAATTTGTCTTCCCACCACTTACAAGAGGTATTAAATGAAGTGAAATGATGTTATGTTGCTTGCAAAAGGCCCCCATACTGTCCCATAACTTGCAGCAATGAGAAATGTCCGCCCATGCTTCATTTAATGTACCCCAACTACCAAATAAAACGTTGGTCTAACTGGGCATGTTTTCTTTGAAATCACCATCAATTCTTTATCAAATCCTGAATTTCTTGATTTAAGTGCATTTGTCTTGGTGCCATGATTCCAACAGTATCAATTTTGTGTGATTTCATTGAGAAATGCAAAAGATATGGCATTATGAATGGAGGCAACTGTTTTGGGTTTGCCAGGGATTTCTGTCATTTGACGAGACTGGGTATTTAATTGACTGGAGCTGTATATGTTTCTTTCATTTTCAGATATCTATCCTCATTAAAATTAAGAAAATCAGAGCTCTGGATCAAAAGTTATGGCCTTTTGAAGTTCGGGAGTCAGGCGAAAAGTGCATAAGGGAAACAGGGAAAAGGTGCGCGCACGGGAGGAAGGAATACCTACAAAAGGCATGGAAACAGGGCGCGCGGGCGTTCATATGAAGAAGGGTGCACGGTGACAGAACAGAAAAGAGGGCGTGTGACAGAACAAGGTGCAAGCAAGCACGTAAGAGGAATAACATGGACTTATCCAATTTTAGGCAAGTCTGAAGAGGGTCACACAAAGGGATAAGAAAGAAAGAGAGTGCACGGGAGGAAGGCACAGAAGATCCACGCGCAAGAGGAAGGCATGGAGGGGGAACTTGAAGGATAATAATGTAAAGGGAGGAGTAAGAAGGTGCGCAAGGGCGCGCGGAAGAATGATAGTAAGGAAACAAGGCGTGAAGTAAGGTGCAAGCACACGAAAGGAAATCGAAAGGAAGCTGTGCGCGTAGGTGCGCACGCAGCAAGAAAAAAAGGCATACTTGCAGAAGGAAGGTATGGAAGTAGGGCGTGAGCATCCAACTGAAGAAGGGTGCGTGGCGACAGACAAAAAAAAGGGTGTGTGATAGGAAGAGTAGGGACTTAGCCAATTTTGAAGGCAAGACTGCAAAGGGGCATGCAAGAAGCACGCGCAACCTGAAATGTCAAACATCAGAGCCTGAATAAAAGTAAAAGTTATCCAAGTAACTAGGAGAGTTATTTGGATAACAAGAAGAGAAAAGGATGACATTTAACATTGAGATGGTCACCATCAATATCATCTATCATCATTAAAAAACTACAATTCCCTGCACAAGTTTCCTCTTCAGAATTTACGATATGTGAAATCAAGTGTGCCCAAACCATACAATCTAATTATCTCATGGAGGAGGGAGCATGTAGTGATGTCAGTGCATTGTTGTAGACAACATGGGAGATATAGTCGTGTCTGCAGTAGAGGGCACAACTATGGGGGCCTTTCTCCTACCTCTAACAGCCCCATTTTTGCCGTCATTGATCTCATGAAATTAGATGCGATCAATTTTGATATAAATCCCAAGATGTCACGAGAAGAGTTAAGTGTAACTATGGGCCAACTACACTTTACCATTGTAAAAAAGATTTTACGCCTCGATTTCCCAGATAAAGTATGTCCGGTTATAGGCACAGGAAACCATTTGAGTGGAGGTGTATTATGGTTTACCTTTAGGAAACAAGGCCTATCTATGGATAATAAATGAGTGACAGAGATAACGAATCCAAACTCTTGAGTATGTTGTGATTCATGCATAACATTTCCTTCATTTGAACCATCGTTGCAATCCATTACCTTCTAAAGTTATAACACTCCAATTAAACATGTACGATTAAAAGTAAAGGGAAATGAAAGTAACCCTAGTTTTGTAAGAAATACAACAAATAAGGACACATGCATAAATGCAACCTATGTAGCAGCATGATGCAAGGCCACAACACGCCATTCCGATCCCCCTCTTCAAATTTTGTCTATAAACACTAGGTCTTTTCAATTTATTTTCATTTTTTATTTTACTATGTCAAGGTTTTCAATTGGAAGGCATCTAATTTAGATTTTTTTATGTATTCATAGTCCATGAGATGGAGATCTGGTTTTCGGATATAACTATATCAAGTTTTTATTATTATAAACTTGTTTTGAATCATCACTTGTAATTCATCATCAAGACAAAACATAAGTTGAAACCAAATACCAAGCCATTAAATGATAAGACTGTTTGTAGCCTCTACCAAATGTGTTGTTGGAAACAATAGGCAATATTAAAAAATTAATGTGAAACCATTAGATTGCAATTAAATACCTACTAACACAAAGGTCTCAATGGTTTTCCATGATTGTGTATGATCAATTAGAATTTTATTTATATTTCACAAGTTAATCATAATAAAGATTATATTTACATTTAAATGACATATAATCTCATATTGTTCCTACGCAAATAATATCTGCTATCTACAATCTTGTATTATTCATGTGAGTGTAGTTTGTGGTTAAAGAGGCCAAAATTAAAAATGGGAAAAGTCCAATAGGTTCCAGGGTCGAAACCGAATTGGCACTTTGTAGCCCCTGTTTTTAGTTTTAACCTCGATTAATTGCAAGAAAACAGGCAATGCATGCACAATCATCGATAATTGAACCCCTCTAGTGGCTAGTCAAATAAACGATGGGTAGATTTTATGTGCCAATCAAAAGCTTTAGATGAGATTCCATACAATTTTTTAAATATTGTTGAGTGTAAATTGCTCTCTGATTTACAAGAAGCGACTTTTACAAATAAAACCATCAATATAAAATATAAAGTCTGAAAGAGATTCCTTGTTTAATTAATTTTAAATTTGATATACTTACTCTCGGTTGACGGAGTTGATTTCCTACCCATTCTAATAATAAAATTCATGAAAAAAAACAGCAATACCCATATATATATCGAAAATTTTAAACTTCAACCATGTTGGATCTAAATGTGGCTTTGGATAGAGCTAACATAGATTAAAAACGGCTGTTGGAAAATAGACGAGCGGTGGCGGGAAAAAGACTGATAATATTTGAAAGTAAAAAGTAGCAAATATTGTTCACCATGCCAAGTGGACGGCCGAAGGGACACTATACATAAGCAACCAAATCAATTTTCACCCTCCTTTAACATTACAAGTTACTTTTCACTTTTTTAACATTAACATGTTAAAATTAAAGCATCCATCCAAATCTGCTATGATACTTAGTCAAATCATTAGGTTGAAACTTTTAATTCATAATAATTTTCGAAATGTGTGTGAAATGGTGACTGGATCTCTCACAAATACTTGGATTGAAACATCTCAAAATTCATGATTCCATCTATATAGGGTTAAATTTGTCCAATCATTTAATTTGATTAAGAATTATTTTTGTTTTGAGTGGAGAAAATTTATGATACTATTCTACTGATATATTAGTTTAATGAACAATTGAATATTTTATGTATTTAACACTTTTGATGTTAATATATATTTACACCGAAGACATTCCCCCTATAGGAAAGGCCCTTCTGGTCGTTTTGGTCACTATTAAATTTGACGATCGTTTAAACATTTTCAATGTAGTACTTGTTCTTTTTACAATTGTCTTTCTACCCACAACATGGACATTCTTGTAAGTGCTTTTTTTCTTTTCATTTCATCTCAATTTCATACAATTTTCCATTGCTATTATATGGAAGCCGATTCAATTTTTATTTTGGAAACAATGTTTTAATAAATTTCTGGGTGCCCTGATTTTAAGTGGAAGCAAAATTTAAATGTTTCCTCTTTTTCTTTTCTTTTTTCTTTTAAGTTGGTTTGTTGTTTCAGAATTCTATGTTTTGATGTGGAAGTGGTTCTTTATATATATTTTATACTGAGGCCCTTTTTATTCAGTTGGGGGTGCTCGTTCTGAGTTTTGAGTTTTGAATATTATGTATTGGCCAAGGAAAAACTAACACAAGCATGGCCCTATTTTTGATTTTGTAGCCCACGGTATAGATTCCCTTTCGCCCTCTTTTATTTATTCTTGGGGTTCATCGTTGTAAATATTTATATAATACACTCTAGTTTATTGCTATAATACATCATGTTGCCCAACTCTAATGGAGGGAGGGCGTTCTTAGTTGTAGTGTCTTCTTTGTGAATCATTTGTGCTATTACTATAATTGTGTTTCCAAGTAGTAGACGCATTTTTAAAAGTGTGTTCAAATCTTTATGCAAGATCACTGAATATGGTGCTATGCATGCATTGAATTCATTCCTTTGGCTTTAGAGTTAGTTATTAGTCTTTACCATATTTTGCAGGTACCTTTACTTTGTGAAGAAAATTGTTTCAACTGTAGCATCGATTGGTTAACATCTTGGATTGTTATGGAAGATTAATTGCTATGGTGTTGGAAAATATGGTTTGTGTGGTTCTGGACATATTATATCAACATGTGTTGGTGCACACATATTATATATCCAACGATAGGAAATTGATAAAAGCATGCTTTGAGCATGAACGGTCTTAATCTAAATATTGGATGGTATGGTGTTGGAAGGTAGCTATGTGCCGAAGGAGATTGTCTAGATTTACAAAGAAATAGTTGATTTCTATATGCTCGAACTTCCCAAAACATACCAACAGTTCAGGGAAGAGGACATAATGGGAGCTTGCAAGAGAGAGCTGTCAGGATTAGAGATATCATGTTTAGGTTCTACTATAGTCCCAAGCATCATACATCCTAGCTGGCCCTACTGTCTATCCCCAATACAAAGGGAAAATATACTACAAAATTTGGATATAATTATTAATATATTAGATATACAGATTCCAATGTCACCGTAATGAACAATGATCATGCATGACACAAATGTGTTAAGCCTTGTCATTACTATGTTTAGTAAGAATACCAGTGAATACAAGTACGACATCTATTCTTTGAGAGGCAAAACTAATAAGGTTTTAGGGCTTGAGGTTGTTTGTTCACTTCCATGGAAAATGAGAATGAATCTACATGCATGTTATAATATATAGACCTAGACCTTGATCTACAGGTGGTAGCTTCCAAAAGTGTGATAAAGAAAGACTCTTAAGTCATTTCCTTTATACCACTCAACAACAGAAATTAGAAACCTTTCTAGAGAACATTAACACTAAGAATTTCCGAGGGTGAAAGATCTGTCACAATCCAGTGATGTGCAAATAATGGATTACAATCTCGCTAAGCTTGCAACTCAATTCGTAGCAAATCTTATTTGGCATAAAATGCATTTTTGTGAATATTATTGGCACCAGGTTCTTCAACATTCACATTCACATTCACATCCACAACCTACACACAAAACTTTCATGTATCGACAAAACCACAAAATAAAAAGTGTACAATGCATAGTGAACAAATTCATTTTTTGTCAAAAAATTTTAATTGTAGAAGTTTTTCATTACTGTGACAGCCACAGTAAAGCTAAATAAATTAGTAGCAACTAAATATATCATTAATCAAGATTGCACAATCACCATAGTCAATGACACAATACCGTAAAGAGACTCTACAATCCTTCATATACAATAATACTAAATTCAGTACACAAAGCAACCAACCTAACTCACTGCTTCACCAGGCTTACAGTCTACAACCATGTCCATATGAGTAACAAAAAAGTGTTGGTGCACAGGTGCATATAAACCAGGTGCAATCATTTTTGGGCCTCTCTGTTAGAGGCTTCTCTGCAATTGCTTCTTGTAAAAACTTCCAACATCTTGATATAAGTTTCAAAAATATTGATGATGCCAACTTAGTTGTCATACCAAATAGTGCATTTTTTCTCCACCATCTGAGCTTAGTGAAATGCGAGTCTGTTAGGGATATGCAAGTTTTGTTAAATTTCAAGGCTCTGGAGTACCTGAATCTTGATCAATGTCTCTTTGTCAATGACGAGGGACTTGATTTTCTGGTAGTTAGTTGTAGTCGATTGTCTGATTTGAGCTTGGTAAGAACAAGAATTACAAACACTGGTGTATCATACCTTGCGAGTTGTACCCTGTTAAGGTCATTGAAGATCCCTTATTACAAAGGAATTCAAGGTCCTGGTCTAGTAGTGATCGCAAAGTTCTGTTGCTGGCTGCGGTACTTGGTTATTAGTCATCGTTTTAGGGACAATTAAGCTTTGACCAATGGAGTTGAAGAAACAGTGTTGCTTGGTGTGGCTTGAAATCGATGACTCGACATTAGTCCCATTTGGTTTCTATGCTCTATTGTAAGGTCATTGCTTTAGACCATTATGTGTGTTTAAGCATGGAGTAAGAAATCATGTTTATCTCCTAATAAATTAAACTGTGTCTAAGTATATATGGTGAAAAATATTAGATGATAGAATGCATAGTCTATGCATGTATTATGTTATTCAAAATACAAAAATAGTTTTCTTTAAGTTCCACCAAGCCTATTTATGTATTATTTTGCTTATGAATATATTGCATTATGGAGTCAGTTTCTAAGCTAGATTAGAAATCTAAGGCTTTCAGAGTCCACCATATGCTAAAAGATTCGTTTCTTTGAAACCCTGTTATATTGACTTTTGGATTTATAGGGTTGTGGGAATGGGCATCGGGAAATGGAAAACATTGCAGATAATGGTGTTGGTGAAACAACTATATAAAACTACAAGTAGATCATTCGATACAAAGTATCCATAGGACGACAATTACAAGCATGTAAAATGTAGAGCATTAACTAAGAAATATAAAGGAAAACTCTTCAATTTCCCCAAAGCTTCTATTCATGCCCCAAAATACCAGATTTTATCTTCATATGTAGACTTGTTGCCTAACCTAAGGCCTAATGATTCCTTGCAGCCAATAGAAATAACATTTAAAAGTCCAACCTTGTGATTCGATGTTCACATTGCATTGTACACATGCGATTACTAATATAGTTAATCAATAAAATGTTGGCTGATCAATCTTTAAGACAAATTTTAATTATGTAATATATTAATTTATAGATGTGAACAAGATATATTGATTTAAGCTTAAGTCACATCAACCTTGGATTCCTACTTTACATAAGCATATCACAATTATTGGGGGACATGAAAGCGTTATGATAGAAAATGTTGTCGAGGACCATTATATGGTGTTGAATTTGTAGAATTTTTTTAATTAAATGCCAGAATCTATTAAATTCATTTTTTTAATTTAGTGTGAAGGATTGAAAGGTATTTATTTCACCAAATTCACCCATTTACTACTTTTAATTTGTGAAAATAAAAAAATGTCTGTTCCTAAGGTAGGAATTTCTCAATGGCTGGAACAAATTAAAAAAACACAGAAAAATGGAGAAGATGAAGGCATAACATCTCATATGCACCCAAACATTTTCACTGTGCTAGAGCCCCTGCGTATGGAAAGGCCAGAAGCTTACCTACCACAGGAAGTTTCTGTTGGACCTTACCATCATCTTAAACTTGAACTGTATGAATCTGAAAGATATAAATCTAGGCTTACTATCCAGGTTGAAAAAAGAGCAAAGCAGGGGCCTTTTGAGGGTTTGGTTAAAGAGATCAGTATGGCAGGGGAGATTAGGAACAGCTACAATGATAACATCGACTATGCAGATGAAGAATTAGGGTGGATGATGGCTTGAGATGCTGTGTTTATTCTGGAGTTTATTGGCTGTTATGACCACTTGGAAAGCCCTATACTTCAACAGATAAATCCTTATTGCTGGAACATGGAAGCTGTTTTTAATCCAGAAAGGAAGAGCCCTTTGTTCTTCCCACTTCAGGTTGATATATTTAAACTAGATAACCAAGTCCCACTTTTCATTCTAAAGAAATTTCTTGAATGGCATACTGGTTCAGAAGATCAAGCATTGGAGAGGCTTAAAATGACTGTTTCAAGCACCTGTAAGAAATTTTCTCCATTCATTCATATTAAGGGTTTTTATCATTCCACTACACTAGCACACTATGCTAATCATTTGAATGAAAAGCATATATTAGAATGCCTTTACAATTTTGTTGTGCCAAGGAAAAATGCTGGTCATGTTAATGTCCCTGTTCAAGATGATAACAATGGAACTATGCCCAGATTTCGCATTTCTCAGTTTCTTCGTCAGATGACTTCGAGATTTAGGGTGTTTTTATCTCCAAAACCATATCACAAAGCTGACAAAAATCTCCCATCAGCCACAGAATTGCACACAGAAGAGGGGTGAAATTCGCTCCTTTTACATGGGCAACTCAAGAAATAAGGTTTGATAGAGCCTGCTCTACGCTGCACCTTCCCTGCATAGAGATGGATTACAGAACAGATGTTTTCTTAAGAAATATGGTGGCAGGGGAAGCATTCATGAAGTGGAAGACCAGAGTGTTTACTTGCTATGTAGATCTGATGGACAGACTGATGGTGGTCGACACTCCTTGAGTCCACCATATAAAATTGTGAAAGTTAGGGGAAGCATTCATGAAGATGTTGAAGACCTAAAGAAATATGGTATCTTGCTATAGTAGATCTAGGAAGTGATAAAGAGGTAAGCAATCTGTGGATCATGGCATCTCGCAGATCAATGATGTTGCAGTGCTGAAGAAATATGGTATCATCTATAGTAATTTAGGAAGTGATAAAGAGGTAAGCAATCTGTGGAATGGCATCCGCAGATCAATATGGAGGAGCGCATATGATCCTATTGACCAGACTATCAAGGATGTCAATGATTATTACAGAAGTAGGTATGGAGTTTTATTTGGTGAGTTTTTACAGGAACATTTCTCAAAGCCATGGCGAGCTGCATCAGTGGTGGGAGAATGCACTCTGCTTGCTCTTGCTTTCTTGCAGACAGTATTCTCATATTATCAATTGCGGCCAAATTGTGAACACCGGTTCACATAATTCTGTTTGCAGCATTTCATGTCTATCATGTACTGAAAGTGAAGGGCATGCTCTCTATTTAAACCCTACTTTCTTTAATTTTTTCAGACCGTAGAGTGAACACTTGTGTTTTTTCATTCGTTTTATTTCAGCTCTCATTTCTATGTAGATTGAGATTTGATGTAATTTTGATTATGGGAAAAGCTAGTGCAAATAGATATCAATATGAATCTATTACTTTCCATGGAATGTTTTTATTGATTGGAGATAGATAGTCATAATTTAGTTATATTATAATGTTGGATTTAAAAAGAACATTTTCAGTAAGAAAAACAATGGATTCTTATTGAAAGTCATCTTGTATCATATTGAATTAATATAATATAATATAATATAAGATATTTTTCATCAAAAAAAAAAAAAGGATTCCTAACTACATCTACAATGGTCTTTTCCACCCCTAATTACCTTGTGTTTGTCAAATGAACATTAAACTTAAGATTGTCAATGAATTGTTCATCCGTAGTCAAATTACAGCAGCCTATTATCTTGCCTTGGTTGCTATCATAGAATGCCTATCATCGTAAAGACTGCTTTAATAAGTTAACCAAATACCAAGAAAGTAAAGAAACTATAAATTTTCTTTTTCTATTTTTTTTAATGATAAATATCTAGATCTTTGGGAGTCTTTAAACATCTGTTGGTATTGGGTGCACAAATAATCAATGGGCAGATAAAAATGATGTCCATGTAAGAATTCATGTCCTAGCTATTCAAGCCATTTCCTAGCTATGTTTTTGAAGAAATAATTTAGTAATTTTATGCATATGCCCATCAATCTTTGTTGTTAGAAATTAGAATTCAAAAATATGATACACTCTTTAAAAAACTTGAAGATAATAAAATAGTAACCCAAACCCTGTTGATGAATGACAAATACCTTTGTCAATACAGGGGATCAAAATTAATAGGCAATCCTGAGAGAGTTCCTTTTAAGAGTCCTATATTAATGCACTGTATGAATTTTGTGTTATTTTCTAATCAATTACTGAGATGATATCTCTGGAACTCAATTTTGTTTAGTTTAAATTGTTCAATATACAACGTATCATGGATATGTCGATATTCAGAAAGCATAAAAAGAATAGCCCTACAGAAAAATCCCTTTCCACAATTTGCATTTCAGATTAGGCCCCAAACAATCAGTCATTACTCAGGACCCCGTATTTAATGTGATCAAAACAACAGATGACAAGGTTTATGGTTTATGATGGATTGAGTTTCAGAGAGCCTCTTACTGCAAGAAAATAGACCTTTGAAATACTCACTCTGCACTCTTCAAATATTTGAAATACAATGCCATGAAATGTACCACTTTTTAATGGAAAAATTTAGAAAGAAGTGAATTTTTCAATAAAATCAGAAAAATCTCAAGTTAAATGGGAAAAAAACTAGAGGGTGAAAATTCAAAGCTTTACATTACATTTATTTTTCCAACCCCTCTTAACAATTTTTTAAGGTACTTATGAGAGTTAAGTGGAGCATCTTGCCTCATGTGAATATTACTAAAAAAGTACAAAGGGAAAAAAAATCATTAGCATATTGAGGACTCATAGAAGTCATTTTATGATGAATTAAATACGAACAGTGAAATCCCACAAAAACTTCTAATTTACATGATTCTTTTTTAAAGATTTAATCTTTACCTTTAATTGCTTCAAGGTTAACTAAATTGGATTGGGGCGTCCTCATTCTAACATCGTGTCAAAGAACACACAGTGATGATCACACAAATGTGGTCATTGAGCTCTGACGGATTTATAAGTGTCGATTTAGTTTACATTGTGTTGTGCACATTCACATTTATTTTACTTCAATAAAAAAACTAGGGACACTCGAGTGAACAATGTAACCGAACATTATTACATTGAATCAATCTTTCAACACTCTCATGTGGCATAGACATCTGTAATTTGACAATGTTACCGATAACTACATTGCCAAACTTCATTCTTTGTCTTTTAAGTACCATAAGTCCGCATGGTATGTTCAATCTAATATGTTAACATATGAGCAGACTCACAATAATGTTTACCTATTTTTCTATAATTGCTCAAGCTTAAAACTAATAAGGGGCTCTAAAAAATACTATAGGAAGCAAGCCTCGTGGTTGGGTTTGGAACCTCGAATCCATTAGATTTTCCCTATTTTTTATTTTTGACCCTTTAAGCACTAATTGCAGTCTCATGAATAATGTGGGCAAGATTGAGACAATAAAGTTAAGAACATATAGAAGATATTATTTGGGTAGGAAAAATATGAGTCATGGAATAACTGTGGGAATGATTCAATAAAATTAAATCTATTGTAAGGACACGGTTGATTAGATAAATATAGCGGTATCAAAGAAAGATCAAACAAATGAAATAAAAGAAAGAGTGATAGATAGGGTTTTGGGAATGAATCATCTTGTATCTATAGGTATGAATTGATTCTGAAATGAAGTATAGACTGGAAAGACATATTATGGACTATATTAGCTCTGTGTCTAATTATGGAAAGTGACGATATCAAACACATGAGCGCCTGGAAGGGGACATGGATGCCTAGGCACTAGCATCTGTTCTAGGCGCTGGTGTTTACGGAGTAGCTCAGAATCCGGTTCTATCTATGTCACTTAGTGTCACTCCTTATTCATTGTATGTCATATTAGATTCATTGTGTCGCACTTGCAACTTAAAAAATAAACCCTAGATAGTTGCACAATACTCAAGAAATAATTACATGAATAAAATAGTGTATATACTTGACTCAGACTGACCTCAATTGTAACACCCACTTGAGACCCAAGAATAACCTAGGATTAGTTAGGAAAAAATTATGGAATAATTTTTTTTGTTGTTTAAAAGATTCTACCACCAGGTTACCAGACAACAGTTATTGCAAGCAAGTTTCAAAGCCAAACACTATTAATAGCTTATTGTTTTATTAATATGAAAATTATTAAAGATCACAAGGTCCAAACTTAGGGTTGGATTAATCAATTAGGTTAAGAGGGTAATTTCTCACTATACCACTCTCTAACAGGCTTAAAAGATTCAACTTGATTTTTCTCAAACTTAACACACTCAAAACTTCCCAAAAAACATCCCCATTAGATAGGAAATTCCGTTACCTTTCCGGTGATATAAAGAAGTCCTCCTAACTCCTCATATTTCTCAAGTTATGGACTGACAGACCTTAGGAGGAAAATTTTCCCAAGAGCGGGTTTGCGGGCCTAGGGGAGAAAAATTTCCCCAGGGGCGGGTTAGCGGGCCACGGGGAGAAATTTTTCCTGGAGGAGGAGTTGGGTCGGTAGGGTTGTGGAGGAAATCTCTTCCTAGGTGCGGGCCATCGAAACGGGGGAGACATATGGGATATTTTCCCGTTTGGGCGAAAAACCACCTTTGCACCCGTGCACCCGCAAGTCTGCAAGGGACACGTGGCGCCTCTTAAGCCAATGCGGGGAAGTGGGGTGGCAGGGAGAAAAGAATTTTAATGCCCAGAAGGGAAAAAAGGATAAAAATCACCCGCACCCCCACTGACGCCTCGTGATGCCACGTGGCAGATCCTGATTGGTTGCGGGCCGGCGGGGCCGCGGAGAAAATTAGGAAAATTTTCCAAATTTTGATTTTGCAAGTGCCAAGGAAAAAAGAGACTCCATGCCTTCGAAAGAGCCTCGTTAATCCATGTGGCAACACCTGATTGGTTGCGGGCCGACGGGGCCATGGAGAAAACATAAAAAGATTTCCATTTTTTTTTTACAGTTAGAATTATTTTTTTGACGCCCCATGAAGGAAAACTTTAGAAGGCCATAACTTTTGATTGGGAACTCAATTTTTAGCAAAAAAGGACTTTCTAGAAATCTCTTGACGTTCTCTTTGCACACGAATCATTAATATTTCATTTTGATAATGTTTAACGGGTCAATTTCATGAAAACTATCTGCAGGCTTTAAAAAGGCAAACTGACAAATTTTGACTTATAAAATTTTACTCAATTTAATCATCTTTCTCTCTTAACAAGTCAAATAGGCATGGGGAATTGCTATTAGATGGATTTAGGATGGATTTGGAAGGTAAGTTTGTTTGATTGAGTTCCAATTTGAAAATTACAACTTTGACGGCAAAACGACAATGAAAGAGTTTGAGCCCGAGTTTGCTAAGTTTTCTAAGAAATTTCTTAAGTGTTAATGCCTAGATGAGTTCCTTTAGATATTATTGTGTCAAATTTAATGTTTCATTTGTTATTTCATTGTTGCAAGTTCAGTCTGTGCATTTTGGATTAAATAGTTGCCAGTTTGAAGATACAAAACAGAGATCAAATTTTAAAGAGTCTATTTACAATTTTCTACTTCCAAGTATTAGAATACATTCCAATTCCAATCTAATACATTTAGTTGATTCAAATAAAACTATTCAAACCAAAATGCAATTCTGATTTCAAATTTTACACCTTTCAAAAGACAGAGCTCTATGGTTTTCCTCACACGCATTTCTTCCTTTCAAACAGAGATTTCAAATACATTTAAATGATCATATTCATTACCACAATGCAATTTGAGAAAAGTAAAACAATTATTTATTGATTCCCAAAAGACAACTTACAACTTCTTTCTTTCATTCTTCAATTCATCATACAGAATACAACTCTTTCTTTCAAAAGAACAGAAATAGAGTATATCTCTTTCACATTTCAATCTTACAACTTTTGTATTCAATACAACATATTTCCATTACAAAACATATACAAGTTCATCCACTTCAAGTGGGAAGGTTACAATAAGATTCATCTCAACAAGGGACTGTCAACTGTTTTATTTCATTTTCCTCTTCTCCAGAATAACAACATGTAGATTTATCATTCTTCCAATTATGATCACAACAAGAATAGGGGAAAGGCAATGCTCTCCACCCAACCAAGACATCCAATGACAAGGAGAAGTCATCCTTCTTCATTGGCCCCCGAGCCCCAACCACAATGCAATAGGAGATGTATTTCAACTCATGACAACAAAGGCTTCCACAACACACAAGCAACATTTTCACATTTAAAACACAGTCCAACACAGAATGTAGTTTAAAACTACATTAAAGCATGACAAACAACACTGAGGCTTCATCAAGCAATCCAAATGAGCAAGAAACTATGAGGGATGCTACTTATGCCTCCCAAGGGGGAAATGGGTATCACCACCTGATTTCAAACCACCAAAATATAGTATATCAAATCCCCAACATGCCCTTATGCCTCCCCCAAGTACCCCTTATTCCTCACATTTCCTTATGCCTCCCCAACCTCTTATGGCACCCCATAACGAGTAAAGAAATGCAAGCTATTTCTTTGTAAGATGGAACCCAAATCCCAACTCCCTCCACACTTAAGCCTCCCCAAAACACTTGTTCCTCCCACAAAAATGAACCCCATAGTCTTCTCCTACACCACTCCTAGGCCATCTACCCAAAATAACACAAACATGCCAAAACATTCACAACAATAACAATTACATAAACAGAAAAGAAGCATTACAAGAGCCAAGCTCCTACCTCTCCATGATGGAGTTGTTCCAAGTTCCAAAACAACAAGCTTTATCCCAATGCAAGCATTCCAAATCAGCCCAGCACAAGCATGCAACAATCTTCCAAAAACTTCTCCAAGGCAGGAGCTCCAAAATAGCAAAAGAATTCACCCCAAAAGAGTTTTCCAAAACTGAAGCAACCCAAAACAAGGCAAGCAATTAGAATTTTACAGAAGAGGGAAGAGAAGAGGATGAGGTGGATCCATGTAGGATGCCACATCACACATCCTCAACCTCAGCCCAAAATTCAACTTCATTCTCCAATGCACAATAAATAAGTAGGTGAAAAATATGACAACTTACTTACATACTTAAATCCAACCCACACCCCAAAGGACTGAAATTAAACCATGTAAGAAAAAGTGCAATTAAAACTTACAATTTGTCTTCTCAAAAAGCATTATAAAAGTCTAATTTTAACCCCCAAACCATAGGTATGGTTGGTAGGTAAATTTAAGAGGTATGGGACAAGTGTATCTTGTCCCACAAGCCCCCAAAATTATCCTCAAGGACAAATTTGAATTTCCAAGAAGGTGGAGTATTTCACACTCAAAAGTTAACTTACACATCACTTACATATTACTTACACATTACTAACTCATTCTTACAACACTTTAAATCATAACCAACAACCATATTAATTACATTCTCATGATATCTTTTAATTAATTAACTTAACAACATGATTACTCATAGTATTTACACACCATTTAACAAATAATGAAAGGGTCAATGCACCACAAAATAAACACAGGAAAACATCAACAAAGGGTCCAAATGAAAGAAGATACATAAAATCCATTGGTCACATTTAAAGGTGATCTCCCCCCATGGGAATCCCTAACACAGAAAAACACCCACAAACAAATATGGTTGCCATGATGACCTTGTTGAATTCATCTAGAATTCCAAAGTGGTTGGTCTCCAATCCCTTGATGTTTTTTGTGATATTTTAAACCTACAAAATACAAATACCTCCTTTGGCCTCATGGCCATATCAAAACATTCAAAATAATATAAATAAAATTCTAAAATCATCTAGATATATGAATCGCAACAACATCCAAGCAACCAACAAGATCATTTGCAATTTTACTCAACAACTATATCATGATCAATTAATTTCCATTTCTAGGTCTACTCACAATATCCAAATTTCACATGTCCTAACAACATCCATAATATAACCATGTCAATCAGTATATCGACATCAATATCCAAAATGTCTCTAGTAATCATCATCCATCATAACTGAATCAAAGTCAACAACAATCCATGGTCTAACATCTAACGTCATACTATAATAAAGTCCATAATCATGTCGATAATATAATCAACAATATCATGATCAATATCAAAAAGGTGTCAAAGGGAAGTGGGCACTACATCAATAGTCACCCAAATGTGATTGTTATCATGCACTACACTACATTTCAGACTCTATGCAGTTCTTGTGTGTGTGATTGAAATAGTGTCCCTTGAGCTAGGATGCCCTAGTGCCAGTCACACAAAGAGATAGTGAGCTATAACTATTTTTTCCCAAATCCAAATGTTTGGTATGGAAATTTACAATAAACCCTCATATGAAATAAAGTATGCAGTTTTTAATATAGTAGATAGAAAATATTAGCTCCTTGTAGTGGTATGTGCCTCTTAAATGCTTGTCCTCATAATGAGGTTAAATAAGACATGTATATATATGATTCATTTGCTTCAGTTTCATCATTAACAAGTGAAAGGCCGACCAAAAGAAATAAAAGAAAGAAAGAAAGAAGTAATATTACAAAGGTCAAAGAGATAAAAGGTAAAGAGGAAGCATGCTCCTAGAGGGAACAGTAGCATCTGGGTGCTCCTGTCCCTAATAGATGGTTATGTACAAGGTTCTCAAAAGGTCAGATAGTGAAATCAAAGTTGAGTAAGATGTCGGCTAGTGTGTAAAATTATAATTTGTTAATTAGAAACAACAAACAATAAATATGAAAAGGATAAAAGCAATGTCAAAGCAAAGTAAAGAGGTGTTAATGAGTAGTTATCTTACTTAGGAATCGTGCATATAAATGAAGTATTTAGAGGCTACATGTAAATAGTAAGTGCATGATTTAGTGACTGCAGGGACATGCACGTATTTTATTTCCACATTTTTTTTCCAAATCCTCCATTCATGTCTTTGACATATCCAACAAATTTAATTCCTTCTAATTGAATACCATGGCATCATAAAGAAAAAAGTGAAGGCCATTTTCCCCATATTTTCTGAAAATATTATGTTTATTTTGGTTGTGTAAGGGTCAATTATTGGTGCCCCAAAACTGATGGAAAATTTAATGGCAACACTGATTGATTTTTTTGTGTTATGTTGTCTCTTAATGGAGAGGATAAGTTGTAATACGAGCATGAGCTAGAGGGAAGATGGGTAAGGGTAGAAGTGTGTTGGGATCAAACATATGCAAGCTTCCTATCTACAAGTGATGGTAAAGGAGACTTTGCAATTCCTCTAAGGTTAAGGACAATGTAGATGGTAGGGTCAATGGCCCAAGGCTTGCCCCCTTAGGCATAGATCATCACGGTCCCTTGGTGTCCTATGAAGAGCTTGAATTTGGTATCAAGTTATACATTTTGAGATTGTGTTGCCTCATCTACTCAACATATACATTGTACAAACTATTATTATTTCCAGTGAGAATGTTTTTTAGATCAATTGCAACATCCCATCGATATTTTTGAGGTCCTCTAGATACTTTGCAAGAAAATATCTCTGCTTCATGTTGTTCTGTTACATAGTTCCATCCGGCCCTTTTCAGACATGCACAACTATCCTCCTACCTGGGCCAAAACAAAAGATTAGAGAAAGACATAAGAAAACATCAAATCTTAATGTTAGGTGGATTATGTAGATGTAGTTATCAACACTGGGGGTAGAAAGACCTTAGGTGCCAATATTGTGTTCTGCAACCTTCCGCTCACTGCATAATAATATAAATAAACCCACAAATCATAAATCCTCCATTGGGTCGATAAAACACATATTACAAGAGAAGACATCATCACCTATATATACACAAAATAATATATGCCAAATACGAAGTATCCATAGCCAATACTAGTTTTTGAAATTGTAATGTTAAAAAGTAATTACGTTTATATCTATTTTTCCAAACTATAATGATGTATGTAAATTTTGACAACTTACAAATTGAATTGTAATCTTCAAATTGAAACATTCCCTCCTTATAACTATGGATGAGCTATAGGATCAAAGGATGACCCAGGCATGCACGCAAAAAATAATTTTCATCCTTTGATAATTCCTCAAACATTAATCATGATGATGGGCATTTCTAAATGGAAGTCTTGGTAGTTATGCGTAACACAGCTAAAGGAAATGGAATTCTGAGGTTTTGTGTGAGTTATCATTTATGGAAGTCATCATTAGGAATGTTGATGATAGGAAACCCTAATCACTACCTTAATCACCAAAGAGAAACCTTGATCATAAATGTGCATGAAATAGATGACATAAGGATCCCTAAAAACAATTTTTTATATATATAACATATGTCGACTTAAGGATTCAAACATATGCAAGTTTCTCGTGGAATTGTTCATTGACAATGCCTTGATTTTTGAGATGTCTCTAAATTAGAAAAAATTTCACAGTACAACCCCTTTCTCTATCGAACTATTAAAAAACATGAAAATTTGTTCATATGTGCATGTTATCCAAAATTCACCGCTCAAGGTAAATTTTGGATAACCTAGAAAATTCTGCTGACCTGGAGGGTCAATATTGGTTCAAAGGCCAAAAATCAGGTTTTGGGGGTCCCTTTAGCTCTTCTCTAACTCCCCTGTCCAAAACAAATCCAAGGAGTTAGTAAGAAATTTGTAAAAATCTGAAAAATGAGGTCACATGCCTATCTTAATGCATTGCGGGTATGGAGGCTGCGGATGGTACCAATGCGGATCATACCAAGGTTCATCGAACCAAGCTCAAGGCCACAATACAAAGGAAGCAGAAAAATTAGAAAAAAATTTCCTGGGCGGTCCATGGGACATTGAGATAGCCGGGACCCGAAAATTTGAGATGGCCGATTTGCAAAGGAATTGGTTAAGTTGAGTTTTTTCTGTTCTAAGCTGCACATGATCACAAGGGACGTCAGGACCTAAAAAACCAAAACAGCCGCAGTCAAAGGGATATAGGAAATATCAGAAACTTTTTTCCTGCACGGTCCGCAAGACATCAGGACAACCGGGATGCGCAAAGATGAAATAGCCGATCACAAAGCAATGCAGCAAATACAGAGGTCAATGTCCCTGACGGCCCGGTCAACAAAGGGACACATGGGACATCAAAACCTGAAATTGTTGTATTCAAAAGGAATCGGAAAAGATGGAGGAAGGAGGCCCAACCATCCCATGGGACATTGGGACATGAGTTCACCGAAAAGCTGAAATAGCCGCATATAAAGGAACTTGTCAGTTATAGACCCCCCGAACTTCAAACGGCCATAACTTTTGATCCTGAGCTTCGATTTTCATGAAATTTGACTTTCTAGAATGATTATGACGTCCTCTATTCCACAAAAGATGGTTTTCTTATTTTTAATTAGGGTAGGTATGTGAAAATAAAATAAATGTCTTCAGCTCCAGTCCATTAAATGTCTAGTCCCGTTAAATGACAAAAATGCCTGGTAGACCCAAAATATTTGCACACACTCAGAAGGCCATAACTTTTGCATTTCTCAATGAAAACACACAAAATTGGTACCATAGGAATCATGGATCTAATACCGATGCAAAGAAATCAAGAAACCAGAATTTGATGAAGGATCAAAGGTGATTTTACAGAAAACGTGTCCATTTTAGAACAATGTTTTATTTGGTGGTTAGGAGTGCATTCAATGAAGCATGGGCTGACATATTTCATTAATGTAAGTTATGTTAGGAAATAAGGGATAAAATATGCAGAATAATCCCTCACAGAATCACAACAGTAGAAACTAATATGCAGAAATTATTACAGATCTCAAATAAAATTGTAGAATAAAATAACACAACACAAAGAGACAGTATTTAACGTGGTTCACCCAATTTGGGCTACGTCCACCAAGAATCACTTGCTCAGATTTTATTACAAGCCACCGCTCTCTCAATACAATACCTAGATCCGTTTGGAGCTATGCTCAACAAACTCTACAGAATTCACACCCGAATTCAAAACACATCTGCAATACATTTGCTTGTACGTCTATCATATGCATAAGACCATATAAATACACAACTGCTTAAGTAGTTTTACAAAACCGTGGGTATCAAAACTAGGGGAAAAAACCCGTCCCATAAACCTATGGGTCAAAAAACTCACCCATATGAGAAAAGCACGTTTCCCGATATTTCGGGTGTAATTTTTCGAGGCCAAAAAATTTACGCCTAAAAAATTTATTTTTTTCGGGGGCTGCGCCCCCGAACCCCTGCTACCGGGGGCTTCTGCTCGGGGCCCGGCCCCGAACCCCGGCGAGGATACATGAAAAGTGTACAGTACTCTTAGTGTATAGTCTTCAACACTTTCACACATGAAAACAGGCTCCACAACCTAACAATCTCCCACTTGGAGACTAGTTTTCCTCTGAGGTAAGCTTCTCAACCCTTCACTAGTTTCTGTGAAGACCAACCAAAGTTGAACACAACTTTAGTTTTTCCCTTGTGACCACCTTGGTCATCATGTCTGCAGGATTCTGACTGGTATGAATCTTCTCCAACTTCAACTTCTCTTCCTCCAAAGCTGTCCTGATGAAATGATACCTTAACTATATATGCTTTGTCCTAGAGTGGAAAGCAGAGTTCTTAGCTAGGTGTATAGCACTCTGACTATCACTATGCAACTTACATTCCTCCTGCTTATGCCCCAACTCCTCAAGTAATTTTTGTAACCAAATCATCTCTTTGCTTGCCTCTATGGCAGCAACATACTCAGCCTCCGTGGTTGACAAAGCCACCAGCTTCTGTAGTCATGAAATCCAGCTCACTGCTGTCCCACCTACAGTGTAAATATAACCTGTCGTGCTCCTCCTACTGTCTACATCTCCAGCCATGTCTGAATCTACATAACCACATAAAGTGTTGTCTGATCCACTGTAGCACAAAACTGCCCCCATGGTCCCTCTCAAATACCGAAGGATCCACTTTACTGCTTGCCAATGCTCTTTACCTGGATCACTCATAAATCTACTCACAGCTCCCACTGCATGGGCAATATCAGGCCTAGTGCACACCATAGCATACATCAAACTACCAACTGCTGATGAGTAAGGTACCTTGGACATCTGGTTTCTTTCCTGCTCTGTCTTGGGACACTGCTCCTTTGATAACTTAAAATGGCCTGCCAAAGGAGTCCCAACCAGTTTAGCATCCTGCATGTTAAACCTATCCAATACCTTCTTAATGTACTCTTCCTGAGATAAAGTCAACTTCCGTTCCTTCCTATCCCAAGTTATCCTCATACCAAGGATTTGTCTGGCTGCCCCCAAATCCTTCATATCAAAGGATTCACTTAGCTGTTTCTTGAGTACTTTTATTTCCTGCATGTTTTTACCTGCAACCAACATGTCATCTACATACAAACACAGGATAATATAACTTCCATCCTCAAATTTCTTTGTATACACACAATGGTCAGAATGACATCTAATATAACCTTGCTCCATCATGAAGCTATCAAACTTCTTATACCATTGACGTGGAGCTTGTTTCAGGCCATACAAGCTCTTCTTCAGTTTGCACACCATCTCCTCTTTACCTTTGACTTCATATCCTTCTGGTTGCTGCATATATAGCTCCTCCTCCAAATCACCATGGAGAAATGCAGTCTTTACATCTAACTGTTCTAAGTGCAAGTCTTCTGCTGCTACTATTCCAAGAACAGTTCTGATAGAAGTCATTTTTACTACAGGAGAAAAAATCTCATCAAAATCTATACCTTGTTTCTGTGTAAACCCCTTGACCACCAACCGGGCCTTATATCTTTTCTTTCCTCCTTCTTCATCTTTAACTCTGTACACCCACTTGTTCTGCAATGCTCTTTTTCCTTCCGGTAGCTTCACCAAATCCCAAGTCTGGTTCTCCATGAGAGACTTATGCTCCTCATCCATGGCTTGCTCCCACTTCTTACTGGAATCTACCTGCATTGCTTCATCAAAGCTCTCTGGCTCTCCACTATCAGTGAGTAATAAATAATAAAGAGAAGGAGAAAAACGTTCAGGTTCTTTCTTACCCTAGAAGACCTCCTCACTGTAGGAGTTTGGGGTTCCTGTTGAGTAGGTTCCTGAACTGATTCATGGGTCACTTTCCCATTCGGAAGATCCTCTACCACTGCATATTCTTTCTTGGATTCTTCCCTGTTTTCCTGCAACTGTTGCTTATACATGACTTTCTCATTAAAGACCACATCCCTAGACCGAATGATTTTCTTGTCCTTAATACTCCAACATTTAAATCCAAAGTCATCACCACCATAACCAATGAAAGTACATTTTTCTGATTTAGCCTCTAACTTGGTCCTATCATCCTTGTCTATATGAACAAACACCTCACATCCAAAGACTCTAAGAAATGAATAATCAAATTTCTTACCGGACCAAGCCTCCTCAGGTATGCCTCTATCCAAGGCACTTGAGGGTCCTCTGTTTATCAAGTACACAGCTGTGCTCACCGCTTCTGCCCAAAAAGAAAGAGGCAGTCCTGCATGTAACCTCATGCTCCTAGCACGTTCCATTATTGTTCTGTTCATCCTTTCTGATACCCCATTCTGCTGCGGAGTTCCTGGAACCGTCTTTTGCCTGCAGATTCCATTCTTAGAACAGTAATCATCAAATTCATTGCTGCAATACTCCCCTCCATTATCTGACCTGAGACATTTTAGCTTAAGACATGTTTCATTCTCTACCAAGGCTTTCCATTTAACAAAAGTGTCAAATACATCAGATTTGTTTCTAATACAATAAACCCAAACTTTCCTTGTTGCATCATCAATAAAAGTAACATAATAACTTGAACCCCCAAGAGATGATACCTGAGCTGGTCCCCACACATCAGAATGTACCAGCTCTAACTTACTCTCTTTCTTCGTAGGTCCAACCTTGAGAAATCTTACTCGCTTCTGTTTCCCATATATGCAGTTCTCACAGAAATCTAAACATGTTTCTGTATATCCAGGAAAATTCTTATTTATGATGTTCATGCCCTTATGGCTCATATGACCGAGCCTATAGTGCCATAATGTTGTATCTGCATCTGAAGCCACAAGATTACAATCATTAGTACTATCAGTGGTTAAATACAAGGTTCCAACCTTCTTACCTCTTGCCACCACAAGAGCACCCTTGGTAACCTTCCAAGAGTTGGCTGTAAAAATCACAGTACAACCATCACTTCCCAATTGCCCCACCGATATCAAGTTTCTCCTTAATGTAGGCACATGTCTGACATCCTTCAATAGCCATGTATTCCCATTCTGCATCTTAACCTGAACAGAACCTTTTCCAACTATGCTGCAAGGCTCATCATCACCAAGAAAAACATGCCCAAAATCTCCTTGAACATAATCAACAAAATAATGCCTATGTGGAGAAGCATGGAAAGAAGCCCCTGAATCTAAAACCCAAGATTCAGTAATATTGTGCAAAGAAAGAATCAAAGCATCCTGACATACATTACCCATTGCCACATTTGCCTCCTTGTTTTCTTCCTGTTGTTTCTTCTTATCCCGAAGCTCCCAACAGTCCTTCTTTGCATGCCCAGGCTTTCCACAATTCCAGCATACAATCTTGTTCTTGGATTTTGACCTTGCCCGATCTTTTGATTTTCCACGGTTTCCTCTATTCTTCTGTCTCCCTCTAGTTTCCACTGTCAAAGCATTCCCTGAAGTAGAAGATTCCCCAGAGCTTTTTCTTCGCATTTCCTCGCTTAGAATCACCCCTACAACATCCTCAAACTTCAACTTCGAGTTAGCTGGAACCGAGTTACTTACCGCCATTACAAGGCTATTCTAACTCTCAGGTAAAGAGCACAGAATTAATAAAGCCCTAACTTCTTCATCAAATTTTATTGTAACCGAAGCTAGCATATTCACTACCGTATTGAAATCATTTAAATGATCTGCTACTGAACTATTCTCAGACATCTTCATATTAAACAACTTTTTCATTAAAAATATCTTATTAGAGGCAGAGGGTTTTTCATACAACTTCCCTAATGCATCCAGTAGATCTTTTGTAGTCTTTTCCTTTGAAACATTAAATAATACTGAAGATGCAAGACACAGCCGGATTGTCCCAAGTGCTTTCCTATCCAGCAAATCCCATTTCGCATCTGTCATACTTGAGGGTTTGTTCACCTTCTCAGACAACGGAGTATAAAGATCCTTCTGATAAAGGTAATCTTCCATCTGCATCTTCTAAAGACTGAAATTCTGCCTGTTGAATTTATCAACCCTAGATCTTCCTTCATCTGCCATAGCTCCCACTCAAGCTAAAAACTTTCCCTGTGATTCAGCAAACCAAACCAGGTTCTGATACCAATTGTTAGGAAATAAGGGATAAAATATGCGGAATAATCCCTCACAGAATCGCAACAGTAGAAACTAATATGCAGAAATTATTACAGATCTCAAATAAAATTACAGAATAAAATAACACAACACAAAGAGACAGTATTTAACGTGGTTCACCCAATTTGGGCTATGTCCACCAAGAATCACTTGCTCATATTTTATTACAAGCCACCGCTCTCTCAATACAATACCCAGATCCATTTGGAGCTATGCTCAACAAACTCTACAGAATTCACACCCGAATTCAAAACACATCTGTAATACATTTGCTTGTACGTGTATCATATGCATAAGACCATATAAATACACAACTGCTTAAGCAGTTTTACAAAACCGTGGGTATCAAAACCATGGGCAAAAACCCGTCCCATAAACCTATGGGTCAAAAAACTCGCCCATATGAGAAAAGCACGTTTCCCGATATTTTGGGTGTAATTTTTCGAGGCCAAAAAATTTACGCCTAAATTTATTTATTTTTCGGGGGCTGCGCCCCCGAACCCCGGCGAGGATACATGAAAAGTGTACAGTCTTCAACACTTTCACACATGAAAACAGGCTCCACAACCTAACAAGTTATGGGACAATATGGGGGGGGGGGGGGATTTTGCAAGCAACATACATCATTTCACTTCATTTAATACATCTTGCAAATGGTGGGAAGTCAGATTTCAGGATTTTCATTTTCCCTCTCTCTCTCCTTTCAGAATGCTATAAATAAGAGTGTTGGGCTCATTGAAAAAGAGATAGTTTTTTAGTAGCAAAACTCTGTCAAATTTGTTTTGTGAAGTCAATGTGCTGTAGGCCCTTGTATTGGACTCCTTGCATGGTGATCCAGGCCCTTATTCTGTAATAGATTAAACTATGCATATCATGAAGCAATAAATACGAGTTTATGGATGTATCTTCCCCTGTTTTGTTTGTTTGTATTCCTCTTGCCCCTTCAATCTCATTGCATATATTGTGCCTATCTTATACTCTATAGGGATCCATTATCATTGTGTGTGCATGAAATATTGTTGTGAATGCAGTTGCTAAATTATGGAGAACTGTTATCACCCCTTCTAGTATGCACTTTACTTCTACTTTCACACATTGAAAGATTATTCTCACACCCTCCTTTTCTGGTGTATCACCGCTTTAGTGTAGGCTTTGTTTTCATGCTCTCTCTCCCTGGTCCCTTGGAAAGATAGATTAGGAAAAGATAGTTTTCCCTACAGTAGAGTAGATTGTGGCAGGTAGTTTAGGAGTAAGAACCACCTTTCTCTAGAGATCTATCTCTAGTAGCAAGTCCCACAACTTGGAGATAGTACCCATGTTATCCAATCACACCATGAGCTCAAGCACACACACTTGTGCAAACCATAGGGTGCTCTGATTCGAAGATAATAGTGCATTGTCATAAAAAAGAAGAGTTTCACATTGGTTCTCCCTAGCATTTTCACGCCTAATATTTTTTTTTTATTAAGGGCAAATAGTTTTGAAGGGACTATACCCTGAATACAAAAGGGCTCAAAAGCCAGATAGTAAAGATGAGAAAAGCAGCCCAGAGAAGGGCAAAACAGTCAACCAAGGAGGCTCAACAGCCAAATATTACAATATATGTGAAAAAAGGATCAAAACGTACAAAGATCCAGAGAAAAGAAGGCAAGTTCAAAAAGAAACCAAAAGAGAGACAGCATAAAGAGCTCCGCCAAAAAACAGCTCTAGAACCACCCGATGACAACCACATCACAGCCAAAAAACAGCATCACAGCAGCCCGTTACTTGATGGCTCTGTCATTTTTGGTCTTGATAGCCTGCAGTGACATGAAGAAGGCAATGGCAGTGGCCTGAGAGGAGTCTTGCAAATCTGCTTGGGCAATTACAATGTCCCTTTTCTCTTTAGGGCCCCATATGTCCTCATTAATCCCACTTAAACTGCAAACACTGTGGACATGTTGTTCAATGAAATTATAAATGCTTTTGAGGGCAGACAATATGCAGTCATTGCGGCTTTTAGCATTCCCCAATCTGCCATCTAAGGACTGAAGTTTCTTGAAGACTTCACCAATAACCCCCTCTTCCTCCTCACTTTGAAGGACCCTTTTACCCTTTGCTCTTTCCATGTTTTTTATAGCCCCTTTGAGCTCTTGTATCTCCTTCTCTAACCTGTCCACCCTATCCAACAATTCCTCCTCTTTGGGCTCCTCCACCGGCTTACTAATATGCAGGAGGTTTTCAGCTAGTTCTAAGTCTTTGTGACTCCTTAGGACTCGTTGGGAAGCAGGGATTTTATCTTTGAGGCTCTTGCTTTTCTTGCTGGAGACAACATCTTCAATCTTTCTTTTTAGCAGGGGGGAGTGGGAGCAGTGTGGGCAGATGGAGGTATGGAGGAGGGAGCTGGGCAAGAATTTACGTGGGGGCAGCTGGAGAAATGGCGGTGAATCAAGAGGATAAGGCCCTGGTGCAAAGGGACAGCCCTAGAGTGGCTTTGAACTTCCCTTGTAGATTTCTCCAGAGAGTTAATCAGATAGTGAGGGAAGCTGATAATGTTATTTCTACAAAAATGATTCAGAAAAATCAGATGCTTATGAGGTATAGTCACATATCTTCCTTCAAGGGTAACATACCTTACCACCATTTTGGCCAGTTCATCAAAAGGTTCAGGGATCGACACCACCTTGAGGCCAGCAGTCACGAACTCAAGATTCTTCCCCTCTTCTAGAAATTTCTTGGTTTCCACCTCCCTATCGACCTTCTTATTGAAAAATTTTGTGCCTTCCAGGCTGAGACCCGTGATCTGAGCTATGAGCTCTTCCGTGATTTCCATTTTCATGTTGCTATATTTGACTATTCTGTTCTTCCAACCCTTTGCGAATTTGATGGAGATGTCTTGCTCGAAGCCTTGAATCCTTTCAATGAAATTTGACAGTCCCCCGATTTGTAGGTAATCCCAAAGCTCCGTGTTCTCTTTCCACTCAGGATTGTGGGTCGGTTCAGTTTTGCATGGCGGCCCCCCCATGTTTCCTTTGCTCCTTTTCCTGTTCTCAACGGTAAAATAGCTACCAATGTGCAGGACAGGCCAAACTTTGATTTTGGTATTTGAATCTTTCCTTTCCGTGAAATCCGGTTTAATTATTATACTACACTTGCTATTATTGCCCCGCTCCTCGGCTTTCCTCCTATGCCAAGAAATGATGACAGTCCAGCTCGCACAGATCGCAACAATCATCCCAATCTTTTGTGATGTCATCATTATGTACTTGGGGATCCGCACATTAGCATCTAAAATACAACCGTTAGTTGTGATTTTCACTGCCATGAAGATCAATGATTATGGCTTTATTGACATGAGCGGGTAGAACGTCCCCCCCAATCCAAGTTTGAAAGGAATTATTAACACCTAAGTTGGCCAAACTGTCAGCAACCCTATTTCCTTCCCGGTATGTGTGGGTGATTTGAACATTTTCAAAGCTTTTGCATATATCAATAGCTTCCTCAATATAATCCCTGATAGACCAGCTGGGATGTTGCTTTTTATTCAGAAGATTGATAATATTTAGAGAATCCCCTTCAATTATGATATTAGGAATATTACAATCTCTAGCAAGTCTAATACCCCAAAGAGCCGCCATGGCTTCGGAATAATGATTAGTCTGTCTGCCCATTCTCCCAGAAAAAGCAGCAACATAACAGCCTCTTTGATCCCTGATGATTCCCCCACCTCCAGAGTCTCCCGGATTGCCCTTAGAGGCTCCATCAAAATTTAACTTGTGCCAATCAGTGGGGGGTTTAATCCATCGTACTGAGTTTCTGTCAGCACCACTATTATTTCTATTGACAGTGGCAATATTCCATTCAGTCAAAATGCATTCTTCATTCTCCGGGTAGAGTCTATTTTTAGGGGGTTTAAATCTAGTAATATTATCTTGCACAGCAATGATAATTTCCTTATAAACTTTGTTACAAGCCTGTCTATTGTTTCTGAAAATACTATCATTACGAGCCTTCCAGATTCTCCACATAGTGTGGGGCAGAACAAGTTGCCATAGCCTTTTCACCATGCAATGTTTAAACAGAGAGCTCCATTGCTCCCAAGCCTTAAGGCAGGTAACGGGAAAAATCCATCTCAGATTAAATTTTGCAAAAACAAGCTGCCAAATTTTGGAAGCAATCTCACAATGGAGGAATAAATGCTTTATATCTTCAGCCTCTTGCTAACACATGCAACATCTATTCGGCATGATAAATCCCTTCTTGATGAGGTTGTCATTAGTTAGGATCTTACCATTAATAATTAGCCACCAAAAGAAGTTCACTCTAGGGGTTAGCTCTGTCATCCACAACTTGTGCCACTTAATTTCGCTTTCCATGGATGTGAAGAAAGAATTATATCCTGATTTAACAGTGTACTCCCCATCAAAAGAATCTTTCCAGATGAGCTCATCTTTAATATTTTGATTACTTATCTGGATTAGGGAAAGCTGATTCTAGAGAGATGTAATATCAGCCTGAATGTTATCATTCTCCACTTTTAGCTGCTTCCATTTTCTTTTGTTTCCATCCCTCTCAATGTACCCCTGGATTTTGTGTCCATACTTTACAATTAAGCTGTCTTTAATATGATCATAAGCAGAGATCCAGTTAGAATCCGTCCACTTATCAGTCCAGAAGTTTATGTTTTGCCCATCTCCAAGCTTCCAGCTGCACCCTTGAGAGAGAATGTGTCTGCTGCATAGAAGGTTGTTCCAGAAAATAGAGCCACTCGGAAGGGACTGATCATATATGAAGGAAATCTTGTTTTGTTTTGAAAGATATTTGATTTTAATCAGCTATGTCCAAGGTCTGTGCTCTTTTATAAGCCTCCATCCTAATTTTGCAGTAAGGGCAGTACTCATATGTTTTATATCTTTGATGTCTAACCCCCCTAGTTTCTTAGGTTTACAAACCTGTTCCCAAGCCACAAGATGATATCTGAATCTGTCCTCAGTACCGTGCCACAGAAAGTGTTTTTGAATCTTCTCAATACTGTTCATCACAGCAGTAGGCATGCTGAACATTGACAGTATGTAAATAGGCAAATTTTGAAGCGTGCTTTTAACCAAAAGACACTTACCTGCACTTGAGAGAACGGCTCCTTTCCAGCCAGCCAACTTTCTTTGAAATCTCTTAATAAGATCATTCCATACCTCCACTGAAATCTTGCCAGTACTTAAAAGTAACCCTAAGTAAGTAGCTGGCAGAGAATTAATATTGCATCCAAGAATATTAGCAATCTTTCTTTGCCTCTCCTTAGGAGTATTGAAGAAGTAAATAGAGCTTTTGTCAAAGTTAACTTTCTGTCCCGAGGCTTCCTCATAAAATCTAAGGACAGTTTTAATGGCCTTTGCCTCAATAATAGAAGCCATTAGAAGCAGCAAATTGTCATCTGCAAACTGCTGATGAGAGGAGATCTGATTACCAGTAGTTGGAGGGAAGCCTTTTATCATGCCAATGTCAATAGCTTTGGAAATAGATCTGCTTAAACTGTCAGCCATGATAATGAATAAAAGAGGGGAGAATGGGTCGCCTTGCCGTATACCTCTATTTTCACGCCTAATATTAAGGTGGATTACCCCAAAAATAAATTAGGCTCAAAACTCAACAATTATTTTCCAATTTTCAAGTATAAAAATTTGGATTTTTATTGGAAGGGAAAAAATGAAAATCTAGAAAAATAAGAAAAATAATTAGAAAGTCTAGTTCGTAAAATACTATGAAAACATTAACACAATTAAAATTGTAATTGTTAGGATTCATGCAAAGAAAATTGGCTAGAGAAAACAAATATTACAAGAATCTTCCCTAAAAATGCAAAGAAGACCATTATTTTAGAAGGCATTTGAGATATTTCAAGTAATTATTTGTCCATACATATAAAGTTTTTCTTTAATTCTTTAAAATTAGGATTTATATTGTTTTTATTGATTTCAAGAGTATGTTCGACAAAAAGAAATTCAACCGTCCATTTGTACTCGAGGGAATTAAATGAACAATTACCTTTTTATGTAGCCTTAGATTCAAAAATGTCTATAAACAATATATTGTAGGGCATATAAGATCATAGAGAACTTAAGACCACATAAACACTTGACGATGAACATGAACATGCAATTTTTTGTTGGAGTATTCATGTTTACTTGTTTTATTTAACAATTCAGAAATACCTACACTTTTGGATGTTTTTATTTACATGATTATTGAACTTCTCCCAACTAATATTTTTGGTGAGAAACTAATTGTGTAAAATCTATTTAATAGTTAGTCTTTTGTAAAATCAATGATAGATTGTAAATATTGAATGTGAATTGATCTACGCTGGTGTATTATGTGTGTAATTACTTGGATTAATATTTTTTTAGATAGTGGTTTCCTTGAAAATATCATGGTGACTAAGAAGCAATGAATTCTCCTAGAACTTTAGAATAATGAACAACACCAAATATTATTGAATCTTAAAAGAGGAATTATGGAAATTAACTTAAACATAATATTGCACTACAAATTAGAACAACAACGTTACAATAACAGTCCCTCATGGGCTTGGTCCAATCCATTCTTATATCTCAAACTTTAAAAGCATCGTCTCTCCTCTTGACTCTCTCAAGCAAGCCTCAATTTTTTGATGTCAAATATTTCCTTTTCTTCTCTAACCTCTTGGAGGCATTTTTGAATTTCGTCAGTTATTGAAAATATTCAAAATACAAAAACCAACATTTTGGTCAATTACTAGAGTTTTGTAATAATAAAATTGATCGCTATCGGATGCCTAAAATTGTCTCCTTCCTACTTCATGATGTTTATTAAAGTTGTGATGTTGTTTTAGCACACCTTCTAACCAAATTCACATTACATCAAAGAGATGTTAAGAAGATGATGTAGACACACTACTATTTTTATAGTTGATGTAATTTTATTGACAACCCTAGATGATCCTACATTACACCTTGTGTCTAGGTTAATAATTCATGAACTCATTCTCGTGAACCTTTTAGAGAAATATTCCAATAGTCTATTTTACTTTTGAATCTCAGATTCCTTTACACAAGTCGAATCTTCCATTGCTTTATCATTCCACGTGACCAAATATAATGTCTTGTTGCTCTTGCACATTGATCATGGTATCGATCAATGCTCTACATAGATTCCTTTGCCTCTTGAGAAACCACCTTATACCTTTTTGGCACATTGCTCAATTTCTAACACCTCATTCATTTCCTATACTGATGAGACCTTATGGGTTTGCTCTTTACTATGGGATTCAATATCCCCCACCATCTAGACCTCTCTTTCTAGGTTTGTAATACCATAAATGGATTTGAAGTATCTTTTTGTTAAGAATGGCACCTAGATAGTCTACTAATTTGGTGGTTATTCTATGGATAGGCTCTTTGGCTACCTCCATTCTTATTAGTTTAGTTTGAACCCTATTACATTTAAACACATTAAAATTTGGACCCACTTAAGGCTATTATGCATCATTCCTTAGCATCCAATTGCTAACATTTATTAACCTTTTTTATTGCATAATGTTTTTGGTAAATTTTTTGTATAGATGTAGGGACTTGTTGGTCAAGTGTGCTACTTTGCAATGTCCCCAAATTGGGTAGGGGATGAAATCAATTTGCTAGAAAAAATACTCCACCTCCCCTTACGGCTCCAGTACCTCTATATTCATGTCCTTCTCCATACCCATAGTTATGGTTGGGTGGTTCAGTAGCTACCCAGAAAATTCCCTTCTCCTAAGCCTCACATAGTTTCTCAATAAATCAAAAATACTCTTTTACATGCATTCTTGAATAAAAAATGTACCAAAAATGATACCTTAAGGTAGATATCTCTCTAAAGATTTGTGTAATCATTCATATCATGGTCTCTATGGCATATATCACAACTCCTCAGCATGGCCTTCAAGATGTTTTTCTAGTAACGGTTCTTGTTGTGGTCTTTACTACATAGTCAATATAGAAAACCCCACTGCAAGACTTGTGCATGTTGTTGATTTTTAGTACCTACAATTGGGTGGACATGCTCAAAATATGTGCTTCTATAATGGGAATTATCCACCTATTCACACATCCAACCACCTCTACCAATGGTGTGACTTCTAAGGCCTTTCTTGGATCCATGAACATATTCATGGACCACACTCACCAAAATGGCATAAGAAGGCCACCTATGAACCATTATGCATGCTACATGGGGAAAAATTCATAAGATAGCTTTGGGATTAATATCTTAAACCTTGCATCATAAGCACAAACACTTTAGAATACTCCTTGGTTGATCTACTTTAACAATGTTAGGCTATGTTGTATGAATTCTTCAACAAAATTCTTCTTTAACATGTCATAATCTGGGACTACCTATAAAGGTAAAACTTCTGGTACCATGTATATGCATAGGATAGAAGGGTCATTTCAAACAAGACTTCATTCCGCTTGACGTAGGTTACTCCATTTTCTCTCCATATGATCTCGTAGGGGTGATTCTGATCAAATGCATTCTCCACAATTCAGGACTCTATAAGATTTAGAGGTTGATCGTATTTGTACAAACACTTATGTTTCAGGGTGATCCAATTGATGAAGGACTTCTTTAATGGATTTCATGTTTGTGGTGGTTATGTGGGTTGTGGTCTTGTGGTAAATGGATCGCTAATGTATTCCCTTGTGAAATGATTGCACTTGGTGGTGATTTTGTAGTTTTCAACATACCTCCCATTCTAGGTTTCATTATATAGTTTTTCACTACTAACACAAAATTATTTTTCAATGGCTGATATAAGACTAACAATACAAATAATTTTACTATCCTCCTTGTAAGCTCCTTTTCTCTCAATATCCAACATCTTCGTTAAACTCTTATGGTGTAAAGTTAACAAGAACATGAGAGTATATGTTTTGTGGTGTCAAGAGTGGTGCATTTCCTTTCCTATGACCTCTCATCTCCAATTGTTCTCAAGATTATTTGACTACTATTTTCAATGGGAGTTCATACTCATTAGTGTTGAAGAAGAGTGTATGGCTTCCTTCTTCTTTGAGGGTCCTGAAGTAATGAGTATGCCTTTGTTCTTGGCAAGTTTCCTCTCATTATGGTCCTCATTTCTCATCATATTAATGTACCCCCACTTTCTTTGGACTACTCTTGCACATACCTTCCTTAACTGAACTTCCACCTTCTTATTTATGAGGTGGATTTTCCTCCTCGTGGGTAAGACTTCAATACCCAATTACACAAATAACTTCTATATTTTCTAGGGAATTTATCCAATGAATGTACCTCTTATTTTTCACATAAACTAGTATTTTACTTTTTCAAGGCACTAGTATATTGATAGTACAAAATCCAAAATATATCTCCTTATTCCTCCATCCTACAAGATATATACTATGCATGTCCAAACTTCATCCATATGCTGCAACTAATTGATGAAATCTAGCATCCAAGGGTACCTCTTTCCTATTTTTTCATTTCCATTAGGCATGTACATTGTTATCCACACATACAAATTCTCAAGAAGATCACAAAAAAAACACTTGGTAGATCTCAATATAAATAACATCTTTGACTAATTTTTTTCTCTTATCTCACATAATGGATAGTTTACAACAAACGCGTCTTTTTTCTCTTTAAACAATTCTTTAACAAGCTACAATTAGATTGTTTCCAATGTTTCTTGTAAAACCCATCACGTCAATTAAAAATATTTGGAAATGAGACCAAACATTTGGAATTTTTAATCCCTAATTATACTCAAGGGGCTTACACCCCATGTGTACCTATATCTATGCATGTTGTCATATCAATTGTTGAATTTTCAAAAACCTACCCTTCAGGTGCTCAAATTTCCAATTACATGTTGGTTTGGGATTTTTCTTTCCTACTACTATTAATAGGGTATTCTATGTCTATAGATATGAACATCAACTATCCACTTAGATAAAGATAATTAGATTCATTGAATTTTAAGAAAAAAACACAATTAAAAGCAATGGTTACCTATCCCTATGCATGTTGTCATATCACTTGCATGGTGCTCAAACTGTCAATTACATGTTGGTTTGGAATTTTATTTCCTGGTACTATTAACATGGATTTCTATCCATACATATAAACATCAACTATCCACTTGGATAAATATAACTAGTTTGATTGAATTTTAAGCAAACACACAATTAAAACAACATAAATTCATCATGCAGAAACATAACATTGTGAAAATCATTCAACATCAGATCATATTCATTAAGGTAGGTGTTTACATAATACTTGTGCTGCTCATTTTGGCAGCATAAAAATGCTATATTTACTTCCCATTTAGAGGTTACAATGGGATTATTATACAGGAACTTGCCTCTATTATTTTACCATTCAAAAAATAAGTTCAAACTCAAATCACCAATTTCTTGGCATTAATACTACACAGTTCCACCTCATGTCAAGATCCTCTATAATTTCCTTCACAATTTTCATTGATAATGGCATTAACATTCTTTGATTCGTTGATTGGATTCTTTTGGCCCACACTGCATAATCATAACATCTTTATTTGTGTTCTTCACACACAAGTAATTGAAGGAAAAACAAAAGTAATTTTTTATATTTAACTAACAAAAATGTTATTTTCAATGTTAAGCATCATATTCAAGTTTATGTTAAAAATGTTCATTTAGAGGTGAGCACCTCCAATCTCTTCTCAACCAATGGAGTCCCTTGTGTTGTTAGTAGAGTACCTCATGATTTCCCTCGTCATCACACACCATGTCAAGGTCCTGGTCAGGCATATCAAACTAAAGGCGCTTAGTTAATTTCCATTATTACTACATTTCTCCACAGCTTATCAACATCCTTCATAATTCCTTTTAACAATGATGTTGACATTCTCTGATAAGGTGGTTCACTTCCTACAAAACATGCCACATAGTCAACACCCTGATTTTCATCTCTTTCTACATACGTGATTCGAGGTAAATTTTGGGGTCAACATTTGACATATTTTTCATGTTTAAATATTCATTTTTACATTTAGAAACACAAAAATCATATTATTTTCAATAAATTATATGTGAATAAATATTTTTTTTGTAACTAACAGAGTTGTTATTTCTAATGTTATGATTCATATTCAATTCCAATCTAAACATACTTATGTGGATGTGAGCACTCCAATTGACCACAAAGGTAGTTCCCTTTGTGCTATTTGTTGAGTGCCCCTTGATTCTCATCATCATCACTCAACTTCTCGAGGTCATGGTGATGGATATTGAGGACATCACCACTCAAGAAGTGAGTGAAGATTTTCTAAATTCTTTCCTCTTCCTTTACTTGACACAGATAGTGAGGGTGGTGTATTTGATAAAATTGGTGGTGGTGTTGGCAAAAGAAGCCCAATGATGCCACTTTCTAAAGAAAAATTTCCTTGGGATTTGCGATTTCCTCGTGAGTAAAATTAATGAAGAAAAATTTAAAAATGATAAGATTGTTAGGAGCTGATACCAAACATGACAAATACACTTGGTGGCAATGTTGGGGTGGTAAGCTAGACTATCCTCCCCCTCTATCGATTTTCGTGTTTATTATTATTACATTATTTTCTGCACCTTGATGTTTTTGTTGTTTTCTTAAATTAATATGAATATACCTTTATTGTCTAATATTGACAATACCATTCAATTGGACATGATGGAGAGATTAAAGGAAAAACAAAAGTATTTTTTTTATATTTAACTAACAAAATTTTATTTTCAATGTTAAGCATCATATTCAAGTCTATGTTAAAAATGTTCATTTAGAGGTGAGCACCTCCAATCTCTTCTCGACCAATGGAGTCCCTTGTGTTGTTAGTAGAGTACCTCCCAATTTCCCTCGTCATCACACACCATGTCAAGGTCCTAGTCAGGCATATCAAACTCAAGGCGCTTAGTTAATTTCCATTATTACTACATTTCTCTACAACTTATGAACATCATCCATAATTCCTTTTAACAATGATGTTGACATTCTCTCATAAGGTGATTCACTTCCTACAAAACATACCACATAGTCATAACATCCTGATTTTCATCTCTTTGTGCATACTTGATTCGAGGTAAATTTTGGGGTCAACATTTGACATATTTTTCATGTATAAATATTCATTTTTACATTTAGAAACACAAAAATAATGTTATTTTCAATAAATTATATGTAAATAAATTTATTTATTTTGTAACTAACAAATTTGTTGTTTCTAATGTTATGATTCATATTGAATTCCGATCTAAACATACTTATGTGGATGTGGGCACTCCAATTTACCACAAAGGCAGTTTCCCTTTGTGCTATTTTTTGAGTGCCCCCTGATTCTCATCATCATCACTCAACTTCTCGAGGTCATGGTGATGGATATTGAGGACATCACCACTTAAGAAGTGAGTGAAGATTTTCTAAATTCTTTCCTCTTCCTTTACCTGACATAGATGGTGGTGTATGATGGTGGTGTTGGTAAAAGAAGCCCTTAGATGCCAATTCTAAAGAAAATTTTCCTTGGAATTTGTGATTTCCTCGTGAGTAAAATTAATGAAGAAAATTTTTAAAATGATAAGATTGTTGGGAGCTGATACCAAACATGACAGATACACTTGGTGGCAATGTTGGGAGCTGATACCAAACATGACAGATACCAAACATGACTATCCTCCCCTCTACCAATTTTCATGTTTATTATTATTACATTATTTTCTGCACCTTGATGTTTTTGTTGTTTGCTTAAATTAATATTATTATACCTTTATTGTCTTATATTGACAATACCATTCAATTGGACATGATGGAGAGATTAAGCTCAATAGTTTCGATCTTAGATCGATAAAATGTTGAAGACGTTGAGAACATAATTGTCAAATATGTGGGGATATATTTCAATGCCTTTCGACATGTATGTAGGAGTCAAAACTTTGCAAATTACTATTAGAACTTATTAATGATTATTTGTAACCCACAATTCGTAAGATATAAACATTCTAAACTAAATCATATTTTCTATTTCAAATGGTTAATTTTTTTAAATTTTTATTATCGTGTAAGGTGTATCTGAATGACATTATCCGGATTAAATATCATTCTAAGTTCATGTTTATCAAGAGATATTTCTCAAGAATCTTTTTTGTGGGGTGTTTTGTTCTAGTATAATAGATAATCTCCTGTATGTTTTATTATTTATATTTCTTCTTGTTAAATAAAATATTTATATATTTCAAGTTTAAAATTTTAATAATAATTTTAAAGAAATGGACGTAATTTTAATTTTTAAATTTATTCATTATTAAGAACGATTACTCATAGTTTTTAATCAAAAGTATGTTTTTTTGTTATATGAAGTATAAATATTATTATAAATTTTTATTTTAAAAGAGTTAGATAAATATATAAATTTTACAATAAAATTAAGACCAACCCTTAAATTTTAATCATTGGAATTTTCCCTTCAACTTGTACATAAGTTTCTTTTCTTACAAGTACAAACCTACCCTGTAGTAAATGAATGTGATAATGATAATGATGTTGATCGTATCTATATATGATTATGATGTCATATTATTCATTCTTGTCCCTTTTTTACATGTTACAAGATAAACATAATGTTTGAGTCATCTTTTATATATAAGGGAGATGCACCCGTTGCTGAGGAAACTATCTTTAGGGTTATATAAATAATTTTTGTTGTATGATAGTCCAATAAATTCAAAATCCACATTAAATATTTTATTGTGATCATAAAAATGTTGTTTTTCCACCTCAGTGCCACATCAAACACCACCTGACAGGGAAAAAATTGAAATCACATTAAAAACTCTTTTTGGAATGATAAACAATGGCTAATCTTGTCTACCTAAAAACTTACATAGTTCAATGTAGTGCATGAATATTTACACGTCCATTAATAAATCTAAATGAATTCAACCTTCATTCAATTCAACCCTATCACTCAACTTGCCTCCTCTATGAAAGCCAAATTTTCACCAATACTCCATTCAATGTTACCATTGACTACCATCATCCATATACAACCATCCAAATTGTGGATCTTGTAGATGAATGTGAATGTGCTTGTCTCTCCTACAATGACACTAATACGCATCTCAAATTATCTCCCTCTAGAGGTTTTGAATTATGTTGTCGTGTTACATCACTCTCGGTTTCGAATTGCACGTGGTTCATGAGGTGAGCTTGGGTTTCAGTGACTTTTATATCTTGTGTATGGGTTTCATGCAATGATTACATTCACAAATTATAACTGGATCACAAACATAATTTCAGTATATATTGAGTTATTTTAGTGCATGTTCTTATATAATCTTCCATTCTCCAAAAACTCAACTGGTATGGTTTATTCAATTTCAACAATAGGGTTTCTCATTCGGTGACATATTTGAAAGAACCATTACCAATTGAAATTGTTGAAATTGAATAAACCATACCAGTTGAAAGACCTCGGGTACCCGAAAGGTCGTATTCTATTTTCAGTGACATATTTGAATATGTCACCGAAAGGTCTATTCAAATATGTCACCGAAAGGTCGTATTCTATTTTCAGTGACATATTTGAAAGACCTCGGGTCACCTACATGCTGGGTACTCGATGGGTAAAAGGAAGAGCACTCAAAGGAAAAATAAATCGCCATCTAGTTGCGGTTGGAATAGCTCATCTACAGTGATGAATCATGAGGCTATAGAAGAGACAGGTCATGGAGGAATCTGAAAAAATAATTCAAAAGAAAAAGTGGAACAACAAGAAAAAAGGAAGGAAATAGCCAATGTAAAATGTGGCCACATTTCTAATAATTCAAATAAATCGAACTCTAAGAATGATCCCATCCTTGATAGCGCCACAAACCATGATAGTATGAAAATGGTGGTAATTTCATATTTGGGTTAGTGGCAAGAGGTCAAAAAGAAAAAAGGAAAAATGGGGCTATATGTTAACCTTCTCGGCTACTACTCTCTGTATGAAGAGCAGTAGCTCGTTGTTCGTGTTTGAGGGGTTCGTTTATCTAGGTTCTATGGTTATTGGTTCATATTTCATGTTTGTATTTGGGTGGGATCCCTTCAATCCCCATGTTCTAAGCTCTTGTCAAAAGCATTTAACCATTTAAAAAACTATGCATTCAAAATTTTAATATGCACTAAAATTATTGGATATACTTTAAATATGCTAACTTAATACACCCCTCCCTAAAAAAGTTCAGTACTGGTGAAATTGAAACGTACACAAAAAAAAATCTCCCCATAACACTTAAATGACTTAATATATATTGAATATATGGTAGAACTTTTTCCATGGAACATGGTGTCTTTAAATAAAAAATTATAACCATTTTTAGTGTACATTTAGTAATTTCAGTGTATGTGGATAGTTTTTAAATACACCAAATGCATACAAGCATCATTCATTTCTTCCCTATCACTTCGTCTATCTTCTTTGTGAACTATAGTTGTGCATCATTACTCTATTCAATGTTTTCATTAATTGTCTTCATCTGTCCTCAAACTTCCACATTTTTTCCCACCTTTATTTATCAGGATATATTTCTCCATGTTTTGAATCACCAATTAGTTCATCAAGTTAGCCCATATTTAATTTATTTTTTATGTTGTGTTTACATTTCTCATGCAATGAGTATATTCACAAGAAATCCTAGGATTAAAAGCATATTTTTAGTGTGTATTGAGTGATTTAAGTGTTTGTTGGTATTCAATGTTCCATTCACCACAAAATAAACAAGGACAAATTATTCAATGTCAAAAATAATGTATTTTCGAGCATGTAAGCTAAACTATCACATACATAATATATGTCGTGTTATATGAATATATAGTGAAATGATTGAATATATAGTTGTAATTTAGCTATCATAATAACTAAAAATTATCAAAGTATGTAAATAATGTTGAAATATACATTAATTATATGTATACGCATTTAGTATCACTCCAAATAACATCTAATAAATAGTTGAATATACATAAATGATTTGCTTTTTAAGGCTATTAATATCTAAATTTACATGGTTAATATTATTGACTCATTGAATATACACTAGAACTAGATAACATGCTTATAGTTTTGTATTTTTCAACAAACATTGGATATCCTATGATTTCATGTAAATGTGTTTAGTGCATGTGGTTTCTGTTTTTAATATTTAAAGGAAGAAGCAAGATTATGGGGGAGTATTCTTCTCGATGAATTGGTGACAATGTTCTAATTTTTTCTTTTGACACCATACATCTATTATAATAATTGTTCTATCTTTGGGTAAGGCCATTTATGAACTTGCTTAGGAGGTAACCTATTTTTCATTATTGTCATAATTATTGAAATATTTTTGTTTATTAGGGTTTTTGGGGTTTTTTAACGTGTTTTAGGTTACTTGTTACATGTAACCTATTAAAATATAATTAAATTGTTTTCACAAAGAATAAGGAAACTGTAATGTGACATTATAGATATGTAAACATTAACAAAACTTCCACTTACATATTGAATTGATGACGTTAACAAAATATAAGTATTAGATTTATCTTTTACCAAAATAGTTACATGTATTAAATGTCTTTGTTGTTCCATAATAAGGTTAAAATTTAATACACTTAGAAAAATATTTTATACCAAAATTTGCATACATTACATTCTTACATTAATAGATGTGTATCATACCAAAAAGTGTATACATTGAATCCTTACATTTACATAGTCCTAGCATGAAATGGTTAGGAGATGATGTGAAAGAAGAAGTAGTTGTTCAAAAGGTTTTGAGATCTCTAACTCTTAGATATGATTCCAAAGTCTCAACTATTGAAGAATCCAAAGATTGGACTACCTTGAAGATGGATGATCTATATGGTACTTTGACTTCCTATGAGATGAGGGTGATATATTCTAAACCAACTAAGAAAAAGATAACCTTCAAAGTGGAGTAGATGGAAAATGACAAGAAGGTTAAAACTAAAAATGCTACTCAATATCTAGATGATGAAGAAATTTTTGCCATGGTTGTTAGAAGGATGCCTGTTGGAACTTGTAATTATAAGGGTAAAATTCCTTTTAAATGATTTACTTGTGGTAAAGTAGGTCATTTTTCTGCTAAGTGTCCTCGTAGACATGATAAGAAAAGAAATGATTATCATGAAAGTTATCATGAGAATAAAAATCAGAAGTATGATAAAAAGAAGAAAGAGTTTAATAAGGGTGACTTCAAGAAGAAGGGTAGGAAGAGTTTCTATACCAAGGAAGAGGCATTTTCCTCTAAAGCAAGTAGTGGAGTTGATGGATCTGATTATGATATTGAATCTAATCACAGAGATGTAGGTGATGAGGTCATTTTCATGACAAAGGAAGCCATGAGATCCTCTAGTGGAGGTTCTACTTTTTGGGGCGATCTTACACCTGATTCTTGCAAGGAGAATGAATTAGATGATGATGGTTTGAGGATTGAATCATCTTGTGTACAATTATGATTGGTACATTCTAAAAATAATAATGAGAAATTATTTTCTCAAGTCTAGGAATATGAAGCAAATATTCAAGAACTTGAAGGGAAACACTGGGCTATCACTGAAAAACTAGATGAAATTGTGATAAAGTTAGAAATGCAAATGAGTAACATGACTCTTAGCTTGCAATCTAAGGAAGAATAAGTCACCATTATTAAGAAGGATCTATCAGATGCAATAAATAAGGCAATTTCATATCATAAATTTGAGACAACTTACAATGCTCTTGGTGATCTCTTGAGAAAACAGAAATCTGCAAATGACAAAGCTGATTTAGGCTTCAAAGTTGAGATCAAGGACAAGGAAATTAAGAAGGAGGACCTAAATTCAAGAAAATAAATAGGTTATCCAAGAACCAAGTAAGGTAATAATGATACCTACATCAAGGAAAATGAAAAGACTAAGACAATTAGGCAACCTAATGCCTCAAGGTATGAAAGATATTTTAATGGTTATTGTTATACATCTAATGGATTTGGTCATAGGGCTAAGGAGTGAAAAAGGCCTCCTAAAGATACTCATACATGGAGATACAATAGAAGTGAACATGTTAATAATTTTTTATGATAAAATTGCAATGAGGTAGGCCATGTTGCTAGTGTTTGCTCAAATAATACATCTAGTCATGCTGATGATTTCAAGAAGAAAGATACATTTGTGTATCACAACTGTAACAGATTTGTTCATATTGCAAGGAACTGCTATCAAGATTATTCAAATCAAAAAAAGAGATTTCAAGGTTCTATAGTACAAGGAAGTGGCCTTTAAGTACCTAGGATGCATGAAAATGGTCCAAGAAGGACTTGGGAACCAAGAAGAGATCATGATACTTCAATAAAAGATGGTGATGATGGAAGGAAAGGTATAATACATGTCTCATATCAGAAGAGAGAAGAAGGATTTCTACATGTGTTTGAGAGGGCTTGGGACCTCTTCAAGACCATCTTTTAGGTCTTCATGGTGTTCATATGCCTCTACTATTCTTATTAGAGGTATATCAGTCTATATAAAGAACTGGATTAAGGGAGAGATGTCTTGGTCAAAGTGTGTGTCTCCTCCTTGATGATAAGGTATGTCATTTCATGTTCTTATGCATGGTCTTGAGAGTTCATATGGTTGATCAAGTTGAATTAGTCTAGGTCTCAGTCCTAGTGTCTCAAGTGGAATATGACTGTATTTCCAAGTTATTAATTACATTATCATGGTGAATTGTCAGTCTAAGATGACTCAATATGTGCAAGAGTCATTTTGAATTCACATAAGTGGTTTTTAATTTCATTTCATTCATGTAAATATATTATTTCAATCTAAGTTAGTGGTTGGTAGTATTAAATGATTCTATGGTCTGTGGTGCCTCATGGTGTCTAGTTCGAGTCAAATGAAGCATTTGAGTTTGTCATGAGCTTGTTATATGATTCAAGTGTTTGAATCATGTCTGTCTGAGGATGTATGAAGTATGTGAAGATGTAATTATCCTAAATAATGTTGTTGAATGTGGTCAAGTGTCTCAGAGGATTCATTTCCCTTAAGAAGACTATTTTGGTCATCATGAGTGGTCTAGGTTGCTCAGTGGGTTGTGTTTCTTTGAGTCTCGTGTTAAGTATGAAAAATTGATGTAAGTAATTATAAATCAATTTTGAATATTAGTTGATTCATCAAGTATGATTACTTGGTTAAATCATCATCTCCATGAAGTATGTGCAAGTGCTCTTAAGGATTGTCAAAAGCAAAAAAACATGAATCCAAGTAAGAAGGTGGTATTCTTGCTTCCTAATCAAGACAACATGTGCTCAGGAGTTCAAATGATGATTTTGATTGTTGATGATCTAGTTTGAGTTTATGAGGTATAAATTTGTGCATTTTAGATGTCTTTTTTCCTTGACTGGTTTTTGGCTGAGCCTATTAAGCGGTATGGATGGAATGTGAAGTTTGAAGAACCAAATGATGGTGTATATTGCTAAAAAAAATTAAAAATCATATTGATAGAGTGGTCTTCAATATTCAAGAGGTTTGAGGCCATAAAGTTTCCGAGATTATTGGGAATCTATGATAGTTTTTAGTTTGACTGTATTAGTGCTAAAAAGTCCTAATTCAGAAGGTATATCTTACAATCTAGGCTTGTCTCCTTTGGAATGTGTTCTCAAGGTCTTTAGAGGATTTGAAATGGTCAAATGGGTATCCAGGTCTAGTAAGATATCCTCTTAAATGATTGAGTACCAAAAATTATGTATGATTCTTCTGGTGTCCAAGGCTAGTAGTCTATGAATGTGGATTTGATGATGTGAAGAAGGTATTGTGAAACTTAAATGATCACTCTGAGCTTATTGGGCTTGTATGATCTGAATTTGAGCTCATGATGGGGGAAAGTTAATGTGCATATGTGTCAATATTATGCATGTTCATATGCTTATCTACCCTGACTGGGTTTTTACTGTGTCTTTATGAGTGGTATAGATGGAATGTGAAATTTGAAGAGACCAAATGGTTGAGTGTATAGTTGCTAAAAATTTGTACAAATATGTCATCATATTGATAGAGTGATCTTTAAGATTCAAGAGGTTTGAGGATGTAATCTAACATGTTTATATTGGGAATCTAGAAGTTTCTCACAAATTTTGACTGTGATTAGTTTCAGTAAAAAGTCCTAATTCAAAGTGTATAGATACAATCTGGGTTGTCAATGTGTTCTCAAGGTCTTTAGAATTTTGGTCAAATGTATCATACTGGTTGGCATGTGACACTTCATGTGAGAGAAGAAACGAATGCTACAAGGTCATATGAAAGGTAGAGTATGGTGCTTCTGAGAGGTTTTCTATCAGATCATCCATGGTATCTTAAGGTTCCTTAAACTTATCTACATGATACATGTGTGTGTCTACTAAAATTGACTGGGCATGATCTTCTTGCTCATTACATCTTACATGCACATAGGTGTTGTTTTAGGTATGATGATAGTTTTTTTGAAGGGATGCAATGTCATTGTTTCTTAAGGTTGAGCAAGGTATTGGATAGTCTTAATGTTGGTATTTTGAGTGATTGAGTCCCGTTGATAAATCAAGAAGCAAGTGTGTCAACTACTACAATGGTCCATGTATGTGTATAGGTGGATAAGATGTATGACTTACCAAGTGAAGCAGTGAAATTGAAGGTGCATCAATCTGTGCTAAAAGGAGATATTATTGACTTGAAGCTTGCATGTAAGGATGCAGTTTTGTGGTAGTAATGGTGTAATGCCTCTACAGGTATAAGATAATGTACTCCAAATTATCAGGGGTATGTGTGAGTGCTTCGAGATAGTGTTATGAAAATCTTCAAAGCACACACGATATGAAGTGGGTGTTTGCAAAGGTTTAATTTTGGTTTATGAATGCATTATCTCATCTAATGTGTATCAAGAACTGATTGTAGGACTCTTATGTTTGCATGTTCTTGAGAAAATTGAATTTGTGCTTGTCTGCTAGATATGGTTGTACTAAGTCAAGGGGAGTAGTGGTATACCTTGTTGATGTGAATGATGCTTGAGAGATTTTCAAAGTTGGTTCTAAGGTCACTAAGAGCCTTCAGGGATGTATGGTGATGAAGACTAGAAACATGAGACTAATATAAACACGTTGAGTTGGGCCTACGAAATGAATGAAAATATTTTTCTCTTGTGCATATTTTTTGGCATGTTCATGGAGATGTCAAAGGAAGAGCATGTGTGTTTGTGTCGACCATGGCATGAGAGAATGATCATGACAAGTATATGGGTTAGCGAGGGATTGTTGGTTTGATACAATTCAGTATCCCTCAAATTGTTTATGTGATCTAAAGGGTCTATTTTGGTTTACCTTAAGTCAAAAGTTGGTATGTCTTGTGAATGTGTAAAGATTGGGAAAATTGAGATTCAGTCTTATATGGTTTAAAGTTCACTCAAATGTGGGGTCCATAGTGAAGGCAGGTATAGAATGCATCATGACTGAGTTGAATTTTGAAGGGAGAGCCCAAATGTGGCAGTTCTCCACGTAGTCAGGGTCAACAGAAGTATGGGCAGCAGGCCCGAATCAGCTTACAAGAAGGGCCAGCGGACGGCGCCACATGCCTCATGCATCTCCATCAAGCCCAAAAAGTGGTCCCCAACAAGATCCGCCACGTAGTCAGAATCTAAAGGGGGGTATCATCGTTGAAAAGTCACAGACCCGCGGAGGGCGCCACATGGCTCAACGGTGTAAATTCAAAAGGCGCAGCCCATTCCCAAACAAGCGCAGGCCCTCAACATGTCCCATAAAAGGGGGCATATTGAATCAGCTATGCTGAAGCCTCCACATGTCTGATCGGCGCGACTAAGAGGCACGTTTGCCAAAAAGCCCGAAAGTTGAACCAGACCCAAATCGGTTATGGTATCAATGGAATTCTCCATGTCATCTCAGCGCAATCAAAGGAAGAACCAAGAGCAGGTTCCCAAATGAGCGTGGGCTCACCATGTGGTCAGATTCAAAAATGGGGTAGAGAAGGCAACAGCAAAATGCGGAAGCCTTGCATTGGCTCAGCATAACTAGAGAAAATCCGGACGCATGACCCAAATGTGCGCTGAGCCTGTGTCCCGGGTCAAACATAAAACCTGTCAAAAGGAAACAGAGAAAAGCCATGTGTCTCCTCGGTGCACATCCAAAAGCGGTTCCCAAACGTTTACATCTCTAAAGTTTTCATCGTGGGGAAGACTGTGTGATATTAATAAACACTTGACATCATTTGAAGGGGGGAGAAATTGGAAAATGGTAAGTTATGGACTTGCGGGGGCTTTTGGGCAAAAGTGAATTTCAGGATTACAGGGCTGTGGGGAGTTTTTGCACTTTTGTAATTTTTGTGCAAAAGGTGCAAAGTGAATTTAGGGCCCGCGGATCCATTTTACAAAACTAGTTTTTTGCCATTTTTGTACGGATTCAAATCAAATATTCAAATGGGCATATCTGATGATTTGGTGCATTGTATAATGGGATGAAAAAGTTCTCTATAAAATTGATTTCCCGACTCCATTTGAGATGTAAGCCTTCTCCTACACCTAACAAGTGGATTTTATGACTCTAAGAAGAAATGTAATGGTCTGTGCACCTTCTAGAGCAATAAACTCATATTTTTTGTGGTGTTCTTCAACCCTCTCTCATGTTTTATTGTTTCTTTGTGCCTCTCCCTTTCAGATCTATTTTTTGTGCATGTATTTCACATTTTCAGGTGTAGGATGTTATGTTTCATGGAGTTTTGATGGTGGATTAGGATCTAGGTCTGTGTCACTTCAATCTGACCTCCCTCATCTCCCTTTTCCCTTGTTTCATCCTCCCTCAGCAAAGTATCTCGCCACTTCCTTTTCTGGTGTATCACCACTTTAGTGTAGTCTCTCTTTCACTCTTTCTCTCTCTCCTTGTCTCCTTGGAAGGTTAGATTAGGATTAGATAGGTTTTTCCTGCACTAGAGTAGCTTGTGGTAGGTAGTTTAGGAAGAAGAACCCAGCTTTCTCCGAAGGGCCATCTCAAGTCCGCAAGTCCCACAACTTGAGAGATGGTTCCATGTTGTGCAATCACACTGAATGCCCCACTCAAAACCAAGGCCATTCAGGGGTGCTATGATTTTTCCACAACAAGATGTATATGTTATTCCCAGCTAGGGGAGTGTTGTGTCTACATGTTTGAAAAGACACTAAAAATCAAGTTTTGTGTGAAATATCAAAGTTTTGTGCTTGAATGGTATCTTTGGTTGATGTTTCCAATCCAAAAGATGATCCTATGAAGAAGAGAAATGTGAATTGCATGTTTCTATAGGTATGCCTTTGTCATTAGTGTAAAAGGGGGAGAATTTCATGTAATTTTCCATCAATGACAAAGGGAGAGATTGTTGGCATGTTGTGCTTTAGGTGTTGGCATTGATGCAAAACCCCATTAATGACAAAGTGGATGATGTAGTAGGGTCATTGCATGTTGTGGATGATGATGACATGATGATTTAAATGATATCATTGTGATATTAGGTGATTCTATGAGGATTGCTTGGTCTTACAAGCCTATTCAGGTGACCTAGCTAGGCTAGGTGATTTTGCATGGTGGTATGAGCTTCTTGGTGACTTGAAAATCATGTTGGCGTAATGGATAACATGTTTTCAGAGTTCTTTGGAACTAGCATGGGCCTCAGGGTGCAGATACAAGTTGGTGACCATGTTTCAAGTGCTCATTTAGAGCAAGTATGGATGTTAGGAGGTATGCAGATGAGCTATGGATCTATATGATCTCATGAATGCATGTATGTCATTGTATCATGATGTATCAAGTATGTTAGGAAAATTTGCAATGCTTTCATGTTATAGTGTCATTTCAGATGACCCTAGCCTTTACAGAGCAAAACCCCAAGGAATGGCTATGTAAGTATTAGTTTCTAGAGAGATGGAGTGTTGTTTGTGCCATGTTGATTATTGGAGATTTAGTATGATGTTTCATGGTGCTTTGATAAAAAAAAAATTAGGATTTCATTATGTGAATTTTGCAAGGTGGTAGGTTTTATTGAAACAGGGTCAAGAACAAGGTTATTTCCAGCTCAAATTGGGTCTTCTGATGCTCACCGTAAATTGTGCACTTTGCATGAGACATTTTGGATTTCAGATATATATATATATTGAGTTTATAATATTTCAAAAAAATCATGAGGTTGGTTCATCGTCATGTTTTTATGAACGAATGTTAAGAAGGTAAACGAATTGTTATGAGTTTGAAACCCTAGCTTGAAAACGATTTAAGAGATTTTCTTCCTAAGTGGCCGTAATTGCTTCCTAGTGATTGTATGATTATTATAACATGTAGAATACTCCTTCATATTTCTAGAAAGGTATGGTTTAGGTTATGGTGATGAGTGGACCCCACTCAAACAAATCAGTTTCTAAAGAAGTTTGTTTTCGGACAAGGTTGTCCAAAGGAGTTGCCAAATAAATGGACATTGTTTTGAGTATGTGAGTTTTTATTGATGTTTAAATAGGTTTAAGGAAATTAGGATACATAAAAATGGAAAAGTGTTCCCTATGAAGGTTGACTATCAAAGGACAATTTTGGGATAATTTGGAGCAATCTTCAATAAAGTTGACATTACAGGAGCTAATGGAGGAGTTAAGATGTGATTCAAGTTATGTTGGAAAGATAATTCAGATATATTTCTAGTGATATAATGTTTTTATAATGATTATGAGTTCTAATATGGTTTTCATATCAGTTTAGGGATAGGAATATTTTTGTTATTCTAGGAAAGGACATTGTTTGTTGAATGTTTGAGTTGTTTGGAGCATGAAATGGATTAGATGATGATTTAAATCACCTATAATGTAAATAAGAATGATTTTTTCATCCAATGAATCCATTTGGAGGTCTTGAATGTATGAGGAAGGGTGTTAACCAGTTGCATTTTGAAAACTACATTTTGGGCAACTTGATTTGGTGAAGGCAAAAGTTAATGTTGTTTTAACCTGAGGTTGTTTCAAGAGTTATAAATTGTTTAGAATTTTTATACATGTTCTAAAATTTATATTTAGTGTTCATATGCCATGGTTGATTTGATCTTGGGTGATCTTGATGCCCAAAGGTTTTGGCAAGGTCCTGAAATGTGTTGTTTTGTGAAGGATAAGATGCACTGGGCCCATTTAATGAAATGTTTTGATTGGTTCATGAAAATTTCGACCATGCATGGTTTTTAAATTTAATTTTAATTATTTATATTGATTTAGGGTTGATTAAAAATCATGGTTTTATTGTTAGAGGAAGTTTCTCTCTCTACCCATGGGAATTTGAGTCATTTTGGTACATGGAAAGTTGTCTTTGGATCGGCCAACCTATTTGGGTAACTTTTAGTTGTTGTGATAAAGTATATGGGGTGTTGTTATGATGTATTGGTTGATTAAAAGAAGGGAAAATGTTTGAGTTTAAATTTGAATTATGAACGAGCTTATAAAAGAATATTTTTGGGTGCTTTTGTGAGCTAGTGGTGTGTGTGCAAGAAGTGCGACCTAAGTGTGAGAGTTTTGCAGGTGTGTGACCATGAATTGAGAGTTGATCAATTTTATGATAGGTTGAGGAATTTCTGCAATAATGTGTGCAAGGGTTTGAAGCTTGAAGAGTGAAGCAAGTGTTTGATTATGAGAGATTGAAGACTCGGGGTTTGAAGAAGTGTGAGCTGAATCATTGGTCTCTATCAGTTGTGGAAGAAATATTTCAGAGATCAAACATCATAAGGTGGTTGAGTGGGTGTTTAATCATTTTGGGGGGTTGTAGCCTCCTTGTGGAGTTGGTGTTTCACAAAACTAGGGGTTGGTGCTCCTTGTAGGGTTGTAGCTCTACTAAACTAGAAGTTGGTATTATTTGTGGGGTTGGTGCCTCACTAAATTTGAAACATATCAATATAAGGATTGTGTTTCAGTGGATTTTCTTCCCCTTGAGGGTTTCCCACTTATATCTTATGTCTTGTGTTGACTCTCTTGTTGATGTTTCATTGCATATATGGTATTTAATGGTGTGCACACATAAATGAATGGTTAAGTGGTTTTTGTGATTTGAAGAAGCAATCTGAAATCTGATTTAATTTTGTAAGGGTTGATTCGCCCCCCCTTTCAGTCCATTTTTCTTCCAGTAGTTTTCACAGTCCATGAGATGGAGCTATGGTTTTCAAATAAAATTGTGTCAAGATTTTTTATCATAATCTCATTTTGAATCATCACTCATGATTCATCATTAAGAAAAAAACATAATTTGGAACCATATATCAGGGTTTTAAATAGATATTCGTAGTAATCACCATTAGAATTCAAACGATAACACCATAAAATATTATGACCGTTTGCAACCTTTACCAAATGTGTTGCTAGGAAAGACAGAAAACATTATAAAATTGGATGTAAACCCATTCTTGCATTTAAATACCTACTAAAACAAAGTTATTAATGGTTTCCCATGATTGCGTAAGATTAATTAGAGTTGTATTTATATTTGACAAGTTAAACATTATAAGGATTATATTTAAATTTGAATGACGTAGAATCTTAGTTGATTATACAATCATTTCTCTCCAATAAGCAAGCAAGTTCTGCAAGATTAAATTATAACCATTTTACAGTGATATAATGTAGCCATTAGTTATGGTTTACATTATATAAGAGAGACATGAATAAAAAGATGGAAATAAAAATGTAGAAACTGAATACCTGCATGTGCCACACCTATTCCATGGCTCAGATTCTTCCTACCCAAATAATATCTACTACATGCACTCCATTTTAGTGTCCTGATCTTGCATTATTCACGTGAGTGCAATTTGCGGTTAAAGGGGTGAACATTAAAAATGGGAAAATCTTATAAGTTCCATGTTTGAAAACCAACCACAATGATTGTTTTTGTAGCACTTTGTAGCCCCCTTTTTAGTTTTATACTTGATTAATTGCAATAAAATAGGCGATACGCCAACAATCATCGATAATTGAGCTCTTCCAATGGTTAGTCATGTGAACGATAAGTATATGTGCCAATCGAAAGCTTTAAACTGAGATTAATATTATTTCTTACATTATTGAATGCAAATTGCTCTTTGATTTGCAAAGAGTGACTTATACAAATAAATCCATCAAATTTTACCGTGTTATGTCTAGGTGACAATGATGATATTTAAAAGCAACATGCAGCAAACACTATTCACCACGCCAAGTAGACGTCGAACAAACACAGTACATCAGCAACCAAATTAATCTGCACCCTTCATTTACTAACATGTGTCAGCCATAAAGACTTCCACTCCAGTTTAGAAAAAAACCTTCGACGTAATTACTCAAAACCATTGAAAACTTCCTTTTCACTTTTTTAATATTTGTAAAAATTTCATGACTGAAAGCATCTATTCACATCTAATGTAACAAGGGTTGTGGTGCAGCATGAGTACCTGCCGTTGGTGTGATATGGTTATTGAGAATGATGTTGAGTCAATTGAAGAGTGTGTTATTTTGGCTATTCTTTAAGAACTAGTTAACAATTTTAGAGTTGAAGGCTTGAAGTATTTTAAACATTGTGATGCCTTATAAAATTGTGTAAACTAGTAGCATAGCCTACATCTAGTTGTATATAGGTAGCACCTTGAAGGAGTTACCCATGGTTAGCTTGATTTTACCCTAAGATGGGCAGAGGCATTCATTCATTTGTATTCTACTTGCAAAGTAAGAGGCACCAATCAATGCTTAGGACTCCCTAAGTCTTTTCATTTCACCTCCAAGTCTCCAAACATTGGATACAACTAATTAATGGCAAGTGGCATGGCTTGGAGGGTTTTGAGTGATTGAAGGGCTTAAACTTAGAGAATTTTCTCCTCTCCAATTTGAGAGAAATGGCTTGAGATGAAACGTCATTGCCATCAGCCCTCTAGCACTTAGAAAACTACTCAATGCCTAATCTGATGTCATGATTTTTGTTACTTGGCCGATTACCTACAAGTGGCAGTCATTGGAGCTTGCAGAGTTTATAGAGAGCTACACTATCTTGTGCTCTGCAATTGTCATGTGTGTTCTCTTAGAATCTGTTCTTTTCAAACTACACCGAGGCCCGATTAATGATAAGTGGAAAAAGAGAGTTGTGGAAAAAATCAAAGAGCTGCACTATCATTGGCGCAAACCTCATAAAACTCCAATGGGGTGCATGTTGCAAAGATCTAGTCGTTCTGTGACTGGTACAGTGGCTTGTGCAAGAGATTAAATTGAACAGTGTCAGGTGGTGCATATTTAAACTAGAAAATGTCATACCTTGGAACATGTCATTGGTTTTATGATCAAAACTTTGGACCGAAGAAGGCCTCTTTTTCAACTATAATGATATTGACAAAATAAAGAACTTGCAAAATTGTTAATTTTGTAAGAAAGCACGAGTTTGCCCCATATTTGTGGATTAGTTTAAAAAAATCATTACTGCTTCTTGAGAATTCACAATATTGGGCTTGTTTTATGGCAATGGTTTCATTGGCCTCTGAAAAAATATAGCAGTGAATGAGTTAGAATGAGCTACACACAAGTAACAATGCAAACTAACATAAATTACTGGAACTTCATTCAAAGCCAAAGAGACCGATTTCTGGGTGCAAGACAAGGTAACATCACATACATCTCAAAATTAGCCGGGTAAACATTATAGCAAATGAATCACACACAAGTAATAGTTGAAATTGGCCTCATATTAGAGAGCTATGTCAAGATGTGAATTCAAGACAAAGAATGAAAGATTGACTATGTACAATTACAAATGGAAATAAACCGCACTAAAAACTATGAAAAATCCAATGCACCTCACGTGGAAAAGATCTACCAATAGGGTTTTCCATTGAGACAGCAAACTGGATATCAAATGCTATGTGACAGGCATGTGGCGACAACTTTGAAGGTTTTCAAAGACACACTGTTGAGAGAAGATTATTAATTGACTACACATTTATAAACATTTTTAATTAGATAATGGGATAATCACTTAGTTCTCACTATCCACTCCATGATGGTTTAAAGCCTTGGACTAATTAAATTCTAGCACATTTATCCCTCCATCAGATTAATGGCCTGAATAAAAATCAGTCATTTTCCTGCATCTACCCGTAAAGCATCAGCATTATGAGATACTATTTAAAACCAAAAACAAAACATGCATAGGAGCAGACGGTTTGAGCATTAAACTAACTTCAAACTTTCCCGACCTTTTTAATTTATTTCTATCTATCTTTTGAATAATTCCACTAACTCACTTGCACATGGATTTGACTAATAAATAGCTACAATTAACATAGTAAATAATTGATTCCTGAGTCATCAACACAACATAGCAGAGATACTCCAAAAAACATAGAATTACACGGAAGGATATCTGATCAGCTAATTCACAGGGGAATATATCGGTGAAATGAATGCTGGGACAAGAATGGTATGTGCTCCCTCAAACCATAGCAGAGGCCCTAATAATGCCGAGGACAGAAAGGTAAGGGAAAGGCCTTACAGGCAGAATTTACAGAAGAATCAATGGAGAACGACATCGAGATTGAGATCTCGAAGAAATTATAAAACTCATGTGTTATGAATTGGTGGTCTGAATTTCTCAGAATTCCATAAGAGCTGGACAAGATGGAGGAAACAGAATGAAAAGGCTGCCTGGCCTTTTCCGCAGCAAGGCTTTTTCTTTTTCTTTTTTGGTGAATTTTACTGTGAATTTATTATTTTCCTAGTTAAAGTTTGTGGGACCCTAATGAATTGAGTTTTGCAACAGCTAATTAGGCCCAAGTAATACATTCATTATTTTAAAATCGATACCTTGTTGTCAGCAAATGATCCGGGATCAAATTTAATAATAATGAATCCACCTGGAAGCAACGCTGATCTAAAGGAGCAGCGGCAAGTTGGGCAGAGAAAATCCAATTGCACACAGTTAGTCACGAGCTGAAATCTCGCCAGCTTATATGCCGATCTCAAACAATTCACAAAAAAACCACAATAAAAAAAACCAATACATAGAATTTGGAAAACAAAAGTATTAGTCAAAACTCTGGATGCAGCGTACCCCAAACAAGTAAACCACTTGCAAGACCAGAGTAAAGTTAATGAACGAGATACAAAAATTAGCCCAAGCCAAAGATTATTCAACAAATGAAAATTACCAAATCAGAATTGAAAGAAAAATAAAAAACCAAGCTCATAAAAAATTCACGCGAGTCTTGGATAATCTCCTGTTGCATTTGACTGCTGGAGGAAAGAGCCACATTTGATGAATCCATGACTTCCGTGCTAAAGCATGAGCATGCACGTTAAAGGATCAAAAAATATTCCTCTAGCTTTTCCCTTGATAACTCTAAACAATCTCCAAATTTGGGGGAATGGGGTGAAATGGCAATGCCCGTGGCCAGACGACAAAGCCTCTGCTTGCAATTTAATCTTCCTCCTTGCCTCAGTATTTGCAAGAAAGCGTGGAGAATTTTTATAGATTTTGAGTTTCCTAGTTTTGGAGACAAAGCAGTCAAATACGTGTACAGAAGTCAAGTGAAGCAATTTTAATCTTGATTGAAGTTTTCAGAGCATCGAATTTTCATGGAGGACTGTTCTTAATTTTGAAGAGATTTTCAACGCAAAATTGGTCAAGCTTTGTTTTAACCAGGGAAAATCAGTCTATTTCGAGGAAAATCATTGTAAAATCATAACATCTTAAGTTTTTTGAAATTCATCAGGTAAGGTGTGTATGTCAATTTTGTCTGTATAAAGGCAGTCAATGGTTTCCAGATTAAAAAGAGAATTCTGCATTACTTCATTCAAAATAAGGCTTGCCTGTTAAAGAAAGTCACATCATTTGATAGAATCATGATATGGGTACTCATTGTTGCAGTGATTTTTGGCTGTGTGGAAGTGGAAGGCTACAAGAATTACACAGTTGGGGACAAGCTAGGATGGTTTGACAAGCTCATGAAGCCTAGTGTTGATTATGCTAAGTGGGCAGAAGGCAAAAACTTCAGCCTTGGAGACTTCCAGACTGAAGTTGCTGCTGCCATTGAAGCTGCTGCTGCATCATCTGCAACTGAGCTTGAATCTGCTGCAGCAAGAACCATATGAAAAAGCAGGGAAGCGGTGCCAAAAATAAAAACCAACAAGTGGAGTTCATGCATACAGCCAGCTATCCACAGCAGAGAAGAATAGCAGGGAGAAAACAAATTAATTGGCAATAAAATATAAGGCGGACAATGAAGGAAAAAGCGGCCACCAATGGAAAGCAAAGAAATAAAACATTTGGCAAGCTAAAACTATAGTCTTCCTAAAATATGGAGGGAGACCTTAGACAAAGCCACAGCATTCCAAAGAAATCAGCCACTCCCAAAGCACCGCCCCACCGCCTTCCAACTAATACCAACAGGCGAAAACAATAGTACACTGCCAGCGGCAGGTACTAATAAATAAAATCCGCTATTATACTTTGCCAAATCACTAAGTTGAAACTTTTGATTGATAATAATTTTTGAAGCGGTGAGTGGATCTCTCACAAATAATTGGAATGAAATATCTCATAATTCATGCTTCCATCCAAGTCTATGTAGTATGCAATAGTGTTAAATTTGTTTAATAATTTCAATTTGAGTAAGAATTCTTTTGTTTCAGTGGAGCAAATTTAAGATACTATACTACTGGTATGTTTTTTGATGTTAATATATATTATTTTTAATCAATGAAATGTTGGCTGATCAGTCCTTAAACAATTTTTAATGATAATAGATATTACTGAACAAGATATATTGTTTTAAGTTTGTCACATCAACCTTGCATTTCTACTTGATATTTGTAAAAAGGATTCTGGTTGCATATCACACTGGCATATTGGAATCTACTTTAGTGCTAAAATCCATGTTATTGTGGGGATATGAAAGGGCCGACAGAAATATCGTAAGGACAGAAAAAGTTGTGGACAATAATGGTGTTGAATTTCCTACATTATATGGTGTTGGATTTCCTTCCCATTTTCTTAGCTGTTTGATTGAAGGTAAACTTCCAGAATTTTTTAAGTCAATTTTAAAATCCATTAGTATAAATGAAAAGAATAGTAAATTTGTTTTTTTAAGTTTAGTGTGAAGGATTGAGGTGTATTTATTCCACTAAATTCACTCATTTCTTGTTTTTGAATTTTGAAAATAAAAAAATGTCTGTTCCTAAGGTAGGAATTTCTCAATGGCTGCAACAAATCAAAAATACACAGACGAATGGAGAAGAAGAAGGCATAGCATCTCATGTGCATCCAAACATTTTCACTGTACCAGAGTCCCTGCGTGTCGAAAGGCCAGAAGCTTATCTACCACAGGTTGTTTCTCTTGGACCATACCATCATCTTAAACTTGAACTGTATGAATCTGAAAGATATAAATCTAGGCTTACCATCCAAGTTGAAAAAAGAGCAAAGCAGGGATCTTTTGAGACTCTGGTTGAAGAGATAATTAGTATGGCAGGGGAAATTAGGAACAGCTATAATGATCACATTGACTGTGAAGATGAAGTGTTAGGGTGGATGATGGCTCGAGATGCTGTGTTTATTCTGGAGTTTATTGGGTGTTATGACCAATGCGAAAGCCCAAGAATTCAACAGGCAAACCCTTATTTTCAGAGCATGGATGCAGTGTTTAATCCAGAAAGGAAGAGCCCTTTGTTCTTCCCACTTCAGGCTGATATATTTAAACTGGAGAACCAAGTGCCACTTTTCATTCTAAAGAAAGTTCTGGAATGGCAGACTGATTCGAAAGATAAAGCATTGCATAGGCTTAAAATGACAATTTCTAGTGCCTGTAAGAAATTCTCTCCGTTCATTCATATTGGGGATTCTTATCGTTCCACTACACTAGCACGGTATGCTAATCAGCTGGATGAAAGGCATATATTGGAATGCCTTTACAATTTCGTTGTCCCAAGGAAAAATGTGAATGTCCCTGTTGAAGATGATCATAATGGAATTGTGCCCAGATTTCCCATTTCTCAGTTTCTTCGTCAGATAACTTCGAGATTTAGGGTGTTTTTATCTCCAAAACAATATCACAAAGCTGACAAAAATCTCCCATCAGCCACAGAATTGCACAGATGAGGGGTGAAATTCGCTCCTTTTACATGGGCAACTGAAGAAATAAGGTTTGATAGATCCTGCTCTACGCTGTACCTCCCTTGCATAGACATGGATTACAGAACAGATGTTTTCTTAAGAAATATGGTGGCAGGGGAAGCATTCATGAAGTGGAAAACCAGAGTGTTTACTTGCTATGTAGATCTGATGGACAGACTGATCGACACTCCTAATGATGTTGCAGTGCTGAAGAAATATGGTATCATCTATAGTAATTTAGGAAGTGATAAAGAGGTGAGCAATCTGTGGAATGGCATCCGCAGATCAATATGGAGGAGCGCCTATGATCCTATTGACCAGACTATCAAGGATGTCAATGATTATTACAGAAGTAGGTATGGAGTTTTATTTGGTGAGTTTTTACAGGAACATTTCTCAAATCCATGGCGAGCTGCATCAGTGATGGGAGCATGCACTCTGCTTGTTCTGGCTTTCTTGCAGACAGTATTCTCGTATTATCAACTGCAACCAAAATGTGAACAGCGGCGCACATAAATTCTCTTTGCAGCATTTCATGTTTATCATGTACTGAAGGTGAAGGGATTACATCTCTATTAAATTCCTACTTTCTGTAATATATTGTTTAACACTATAGAGTGAACGCTTTTCTATTTCCATTCCAAACTACTAGTCTTGACCTTATAGATTCCTCTGTTATTTCATCTCTCATTTTTTAGTTCCAGATTTGATGTAATTTTGGTTTTGGCAGAAAGTTAAAATTAGTAGAGATAAATAAATCTATCTGAGAAATACTGAGAGATATCAATCTGAATTCATCACTTTCTTTTCGATCCGAGTCTAATGTGTAGTTATACCACTATGTTGGACTTGGAAATAAACTTTTCTGGCAAAAAAAAACAAATGGGCTCCAAACTCTATCTTCAATTATCTTCTCTAAGCAATAAGAAAAACTATTGCCTGATGGTCAAATGAAGATCATATTTAAGATCATCAATAAATTATTTATCCACGGATATTACAGCAGCCCAACACGCCCACCCCAATTATCATTGTTGAATGCCTATCATCATAAAGACTACTTTAAGAGGTTAACCGGACCTATGAATTTTACAAAACAAAATCTTTGATTGAAAGATAAATTTTTAAAACCTTCAGATTTTTTTGAATTGAATGTACTAATAATCAACCTTCTCTAGTTTGATGCCACAGACAGACTGGTATACATTCCGCCAAACTTGCCAAAGACCTGTAATATTTCCTTTCCTTTGGCTTCCTCTATAATTTGAAGGGATTCTTCAACTCCTAGATAAAGTCTTTGAAGGAATTAAGAATGTGACTCGCTCAGAATGTTAGGTGAATATCAACAGCTCGGCATCACACAGACCATGTCCAACAACAGCAATGGTGTCCATGTAAGAACTCACGTCCTAGCCATTCAAGGCATTTCTCTAAATTGTTTCCAAGAATTCAATTTTTGTTTCTGGAATAATAAATGCCCTTTAGTTTAAAAGATGAGTTATTAGGATTAGTATGAAACACATTAATAGGCAATCCTGAGAGAGCGCCTTTTTAGAGTTCATGATTTACACTCTGCACGTACTTTGTCTAATTTTCCAACCAATTACTGAGATGATATCTCAAAAACTCAAAAAACTAGCTTGAATTGTTCACTCAACTGTTTATTTTTATGCCCCATTGCAATATATGCACAGACTTCTGTTTAAATTATTGATGTATCTCTTCCATATACTCAACAAAATCTTTAATTACAACAGTCTTCCCACTCAAATCAACATGGTTCTACAACTCATTAACACCTTTTGGGCTAGACCCATATACTATCTGGAATGGGATCTTCACTGTGCTCCCGTTGACTAAATTGTTAATGGAGAACTCAGCTTGTGCCAAGATCAAATCCTACTACTTGGTCTTGTCTCCCACCAAATTTCTCAACGAATTTCCATGATTACTATGCACCACCTATGCACTACTAGTGTGTTCAATTTGAATTCAACTCAGTGCCAAATTTCTTTCACAAAGCTCACCAGGAATGACCCACAAAACAATAGTTCAAGGTAATCCATGCAATTCAACTATTGCATTGATTTTTATTTTTTGGGGACATTTATTGCATTGATATGGTATCACAAATAATCTTCTGTCAAATGAAATGGTAGAAATGTTTGGTTTGAAAAGAGACACCCCTAAATTCATACAATGTTTCTTGGTTTTATAAAGGGCATTAAATCTTGGTGAATGAACAATGTTTGGTTAATTTTTAAATTGGATCTTATATAGATAAGTTTTATTGATATTATGACCATGGATGTGTGTCATGTATTGTTGGGTGGACCATGAAAATTTGAAAGGAAGGTCAGTCATGATAGTGGAACAACTACCTACAAATGTCACTAGACATTCATGACAACAACCATACCAATTCTGTGGTGCCAAGTAGCACAAATATGGTACAAATTTTGTTTCGAAAATAAAAAATTAAAAGTAATATAATTATTTAAATAGCAAAAGATTATATTATAATCCTTTTAATATATAGACATAGAGCATAATGTATATAAATGTGAAATGAAATGGTCATATTTTAAATTACTATTATGCATACTAAAAAGACACATTGAATACCATTTTTATATGAAAAATTAATATGATTATAGTAATATTTACACAAATTAATTTAAATTTAAAATTAAAAAAAATATATATATGCAGATTAATGCTAAAATAAAATATCACACATCCAAGAAAATTAAATAATTTCTAAATGAACTTAACATTACTAAAATAGCATACATAAGTTTTCAAACATAAAATCATGTTTTAGGGAAATTAATCATAAAAATACCAATTTAATATTAAATTTGAGAAAATAATTAATTTCTCATACACAATACACTAACATGAATTTGAATTACAATTTAAGCTACTAGTATGAATAAGGTAAATCATTAATTAATCATCACTATCATCATCTAAGAGATCATTCTAGTCATGATAATCTATGTGGTCATTGTCCGTATTGTTTAGACTAAATTTCATTCTATGCAATGATGGGTTAACCTAGTCATAGTCAAAATCATCATAATCATCATCAATACCATTTGTAAACTCAAGGCCATAACGTAAAAGTGATGACTTATATACCTAAAATTACAATATTTCATAATTTTAAAAGTATTTGAAATTCAAGATCTACTAATTAAAGATTTGAAATTCAATTTCAGTTACCTACTTAAATATAATTAGTATTTAAGAAATTAATATGACTTACGAGAACAAACCCATGAGAATGTTCTCGTTCGTTTAAAACCACAGTGTTCCACAAAACAAATTTTAGTACTGTCAGCCCTTGTTCAATGGTTTTAGAATCATACATCTTCTTTTGAAAAACAATTTGAAGTTACAAATACAATTTAAGTATGAACTAACAATTTTTTTATACTAAACTATTTAAATAAACTTATGAACTTGAAATCAACATCATCTATACTCATTTTTCCTAAATGATTGAAGTCATCAACTTCCCCTAGCTTATCCTAGATTATCAGATTTTTTGGAGATACGTTGGACCACGATGTTAATGTGAATACTTAAAAGAAATAAAATTAGTGAATATGATGTAGACTTAACCTATTTTATGTTATATCATTGATTATCCTAATTACTAGAAGCATGTTCCATATCCCGTTTGAGACATTTTTCATATTGTATTTTCAACAAAAATGCATTCATGCCTACAAATCAGTGTGATAGTCTCTCATCATTCATATTATCCCTATAATTCTCTTGCACATTAAATATTTCATAGATTTTTATAAACATATAAAAAAATTAATTTATTTCTCTCTAGTAGTCATATATGTTACATGTCATCCTCCTAAGTGCCTGTATTCATTTTTTCCAATAATGCCCATATAATAATAGGTGCTACAAAAGTTTTTTAGTAGACACAACGAACTTTTTTTATAAAATTAAATGATTTTGAAACGTATTCCACATGGTAAATTTTAAGAAAATAGTACCTTTATTCACATAATAATTCTTTATTAGAAGTACCTAAAAGAAAATAACGAAATTAAAGTAACTTAAACAAAATATAACATGCCAAAAAATGATTAAAATTACAAAAAAAATAAACGAATACATATTTTCCACAAATATTTTGTGATATTTTTGTATTGAAGGGTTCACATAGTTTTTTTGCATGTAAATGCCCCTATACTCGACACTTGCAATTATTTAGTGTTATATGAGATGGTCAGTCCCCCTTAGAAGAAAGTGGAGAAAACATGTATTCCTTGTCATTAGAACATCAAACACCTTATCAGCACTTGTGGTGGTGGTATCCATTTGTTATAATTTAAGATCACCAAAATATTGAGGTTGCATTGAAAACATTTCTACATAAGATGATGGCATAGAAGACAATGATATGTGGTTAGAAAATAAATAAAAAAGATAAAATAATTTTTGAATATGACTATAGGACGCATATAATAAAATATCATTTTATGGCTTTTCCTCTCTTAAAGTAAGGGAAGCATGATATGATGTCTTGTAAATTTCACCACTTCTAGAACATCAATCAAGAGATGTATGATGATGTGAATACACTAGAACTAAAGTAGAGGATCTAAAATTATATGATAAATCTAAAAATACTAATAAATTATAAAATAATTTTTCTAACATGACTTCGAATATTATAAAATAAAATAAAATATTAACTCTTTAGAGACCTTGTAACATATGAAACAAGATAATATAGTAATCCTCGGTAATCACATAGCCTAAATACCATCGATGCACATCAAGAATATGGTACATAATTGAATCTCTATGTCCATGATATGATTTTCAAAGCATGTGACTAGTATCGTAAAAAGGGTTAGAGTACTCATTGATATTTTTTATGGAAATTTAATGAACACTAGTTCTACCACAACCCAAAAATTTTAATGTCATTTTTAAAAATCTAACGAATGGGAGGAAGAGCTCTATTAGTCCATTTAGGTCTTAGTTGTTTGTTCATGCACATCATCACCCGTACTGTCATCATATTGATGTCCCTTCGCGTTTCCAATAGGATTTTCACTCATTAATTTTGTTACGTGGGTATTACTCCACCCTTAGGGCGGTGACAAGTCCCCTTTTAATGGCCTTAATAATGACTTCCTCATATACTAATGCAGGTCTTGTCGATGGAGTGACTAACAAAAATGGCACCAAAGAAATCATGGAAGTTTGTCCTAAAGGTTTTTGACGACGTAATGAGTCTGATACTCCTTTACCTTATGTTGTTCTTGATTTACCTACTTTTGATAATGCATGTAACTGGTTTGAAAATTATACCCTGGTTGGGTATTTTGTTGGCCAAGTCCCCCTTGAGAGAGTGTTCTTCTGATACCAATGCAAATGATTGAATATATTGCTTTTAAAACAATGGGTTCACAACCACTAGTAGATTCATGGGGTCAAACTCATTGGGGTTAAAAATATTACAAAGGGTTCTTTTTTATTTTGTTTTTCCAATCCTAAACACTATAAATCCATTGTTAACAATGGTCCTTGGTTCATACGCAATGCCTTGGTTGTTTTTTTGCACTAGACCCAGGACTTACAAGTTTCTGAGCAAGCCAAGCTCAATGTCCCTATTTGGATTTAATTTCTAGGAATCCCCATACTACTTTGGGGTTTTATTGGGGACTTAGTCAAACCATTGAGGAAGCTCATCTTCAATGGGAAACCCAAATTTTTTCATGCTCATCCTCAACACCATGTGTGCATTGAGATCAAGTTTTCAAAGGACTTAAAATAAACCATCGATATTCATATTGGGGACACCCATTTCTCTCAAAGGGTGCTTTATATCAACTTACCTAATACTTGTTTTCATTGTTAGTCGTCTGAGAACATGATTCGTGAGTATGCTCTTATGGCTGACTCTCATTCTACACCAGCTGATAAACCTCCAACAAACTCTAAATTTTTTCCCATTTCTGATGGTTGGACCATCGTCACTAACAAAAAGGGTGCTTCGCAGGGACCTTCAAAATCCCTAGCTCCCACTTATCATCAAGTTTCTAATATGGTGCTACTACATCCACGGCCCCTGTCAAACAATCTGAGGCTATGAAATTCGAGCCTCTGCCTTCCCCTACGTCATTGGACATGTTTGTTGTTGCCCCTATTAAACTTCCCCAATTTATTCCCATTTCTTCCTTCTCCCTACTTGAGTCTCCTTATATGGATGACTTGTCTCAATCTCGCAAGACTTGGGTTACCCACTCTCATAGCTTATCCCCCTTGGAGGTTGGTGAGTATGTGCAAGAAAAACATTGTCCTTGGAATTTAGGAGATCTTTCTTCATTTTTTACCTAAGTATCTTCTTCTCATAACCAGTTTTGTACCCTTTGCAATATGGATGATGAGGGGCATATGTTGTTAGATTCATCTCAATGATTGTGTATTCTTGGAATATATGTGGTCTTACAGAACTAACCTGGTGATATCTGGTTAAGGAAAGTTGTCTTCATTTTCTCCACTTGAAAATTTTGTGTCTGCAAGAAGTCAAGCTAGCTAGAATTTTGTTGCACTTTGTGGCTCATACTATCTGTCCCCGTGCCATTTGTTATACCTCTAATCTTGATCCTGGCCATGGTGGATTCATGACCTTGATTTCTCCTGACATTTCTCAACATGTGATTTCCTAGGGCTCGGACCCCATGCATCAAGTTGTGTGGTATATTTTTTATTTAGACGGGCGTATTTTTGGGTTAGCCAACATCTACACTTTTAATAATATGAGAAAGTGGGCTCTTTTTTAGCGTTGCTTTTCGACTCCTTGTCGGAGGTTCTCTAGATCATTTGTTGCGATTTTAACATAGTTAAAAGCCCTAAGGATAAGATTGGGTTTCTTCCTATGCGTTAGTGTGTGGGAGAGCAGGATGCTTGGTTTTATTTTAGGAACAAGTTTGGAATTTTTTATCCCAATCTTCACTTTCACCACAAATCCTCTTCTTCCTGATTCACTTAGTCTATTTTTAGAAAAGGATAAGATCAAATTTTTCAATGGTTGGATCGCTCCCTCATGACCAGTCGGGATTTTTTATATCTTTCCCTTGTTTTGGGTTGTCATGTTGTTTTCGCTAACAGTTCTTTTCTATTAGATCATTATCCCATTTTTTTAATATTATGTGGTCTGAACCTATAAAAAATCACCAACTTACTTCTCAATTTTATCGTAACACCGCTCACCTTAAGCATTTTTTTACAGTGTCACACATACATCGAGTATGGAATCTATTTGATCGGCCTTTTGATGGCTCTATTTGGATCAGTTGGTGGAATTATGTTATCAATCCCACCCCCACCTTTCTCTGTATATATGTGAAGCAAGCCTCCATCTTTAGGCAGCATGCCCATGAGGCTTCATATAGTGAATTCTCCAAAATATCACAAGAACTTAATGCATCTCCTTTCAATTGAGCTTTGCAAACCCAAAATTCCTTTTGGCGAAACACTCTTAAAGTCCACAAATCTTACCAGGCCTGTGGGGTGCATCTTCGTGCTCGCCTACATTGGCTTAAAATTGGGGATTAAGCTTCTAAGGAGTTATTTGTCATTATGCACTCTAAACACACTTTAGACAAGATCAAAGTGATCTCTCAAGGAAATGCTAGGCTTACCACCTTGCTTGAGATTCTCTGAGATTTTGTGCATTATTATCATAGGGTTTTGTTGATCAACCTACCACTCAAGCTCAGGAGGCGACCCTTTTAAAATGTCTCTAAGTGGTTCCCTGCAAAGTTTCTTGAACCCAGCGGATGGCCTGTATTAGGCCTTTATCTCTTTTTGATCTTAAAGAAGCTTCCTTTCAAATGGCTTCAAATAAAGCTCCAAGAGTTTATGGATTTCATATTGAATTTTATCAATCTCTGTAGGACATTGTTGGTCCTTATCTCCACAATGTCTACTTGGAAGCTCTAGAGACTCGTTCTTTGGGTAACCTAATCAATCAAGGCAATATAAAATTCATTCCCAAAGCAGGAGATCCTGAGAAAATTTATAATTGGAGACCCATTACTTTTCCTAACATGTCTTATAAGATCATTGCTAAGGCTCTAGCTAATAGGATTTCTAATCTTCTACCTTTGATAATTATAAGTGAGAAAAATGGATTCATTAAACACATGTATATTCACGATAATATTGTAACCATATAGAAAGGTATGGAATGAGCTCTTCTTTCCTCTCAAAAATCTTTATTTATCAAGATTGATTTTGCTAAAGCGTATGATAGAATTGAATGCTCTTCATCTTAGTTATGCTCCAAGCTTTAGGGTTTGGTCCTCACTTTGTCAGGTCTGTACAAATGCTCTTTCAAAATGTTGGTGCCTATATTACTATCAATGGTGTCTAATCTTCCAAGTTTGGTCTGTTCAAATCTATTAGGCAAGGTTTCTCATAGCCCCTTCCCTTTATGTGTTGGTTGTTAAAGGATTTAGTTATCTTCTTGCTCACAGTGCTTCTCAAGGATTAATAAATGTATATCTTTACCTTCTTCTAGTCAGCAAGCTTATTAATGGTCATTTTTTCCTATGATTATTTTATCACACTCTTGGAGACGAGAAATATGTTCATCATGCTTTTGATAGTCGTAACACTTTTTGTCTTTCTTCGGGTTTTGTTATTCAATGGGATAAAACTTGGTGCTATCAACAATCTCAATCTCCCATTCCTACTTGGTTATCTTTTATGAAATGGAATTAGATTCAACCTGGGGTGTTGTTTAAATTTCTTGTTATCCCTTTTGCTTTTCTGGCTATTTCAAGTCATCTTTGGTCTTATTTGGTCCAACATGTTGAATGTAAAATTTATTTTTGGATCACCAAACCACTTTCTCTAGTAGGGGAATTTCAAATATGCTCTTAGATTTTGGATACCACACATGTGTATTACTCCTCATGTTGGGCTCCTTCCACTGCTGCTTATGCCAAACTTGAGAAGATTCTTTGTGATTTCCTTTAGGCCAACACTAAAGGGCACAAGGGGTTCCACAGGGTTTCTTAGGAAGTGTGTTGTTTTCTTAAAGAAGCTAGTGGTTTGGGGTTAATTGATGTGAAATACAAGGGACACACTCTTTGTGTTGAATAGATCTTGTGTAGCCTCGAAGGGAATGAATCATGGAAAATTCTCCTTCGGGGAGGCTCATTTGGAAGGGTCGTAACTTTTAATATATCCTTTTCTTTGATGTTCCAGTTAAGATTAAGGGTATATTATTCTACAAAGTATTTGTAAGGCTTGTGAATTACTCAAACCACACATTCTTTGGGTTGGAAATGGCTTTAGATGTGGCATCTCTCTCAATTATTTCTCTCTCTAGTGGTCCTCTCTCTTTTATTTTCAAGATTCGCCCTTGGATTTGGCTCCTTGGGCTAAAGCTCTAGTATTTTCAAAAAGGGGATTAAATTTTTTTAGGGATTTTTTTTGCAAGAACTCTCGTTCTTGGCTTTCTTGGGAGACTCTGGATTTAAAATTCCACCTTTTTCCCATAAATGATGCTCCTATCCGATAATTAATTAATTTCATTCCTAACTATTATTTAAAATAGATAGGACTTACCTCTAGAGTTCCTTGGTGGCATGACTAGAATTGGCCTATTGATACTCCTTTTCGCAGATACAAACCTTCCCTTGGTTACTCTTTGTTGGCTCCTCATTCTGTTGACAGTGATATGCTTAACAAGCATTGGTCTCTTTCCTCCTCGGCTTCTAATTGGTCCTGTCACTTTCATATGGTTTGGTCAGCCATTGTTGAGCCTAAAAAAACCATTTCCTTTGGTGTCTTCTCCACCAAGGTCTTTCCTTTAGTTAACGACTCAAGCATTTTGGGCTTAACCCTATTTTCTTTTGTTGTAATCAGTCAGAGTCTATCAAACATATTTTTTTCTTGTTCCCTCATGCTTAGATGGATTGGAGATGGATTCACTCCCTTTTCCAACCCTTTTCTCCCAATTTTTTTGCTTGGAAATTGGTTCTCTTGGGGGATTCATCCATGTTACCTGTAATTTACAACAATTTTTGGCACATCTTCATAACTGACATTTTGTTCCATTTATGGAAACACATAAATAATGTCATATTTAATAATGTTCCTCTTGATTATGATTTCTCTATTACTAATAAAGTGGATGTGGTTTCTACTGCTATGCTCCAGATTCAAAACCAAGCTAAAAAAGTGCACTTAGATGTGGAGCATCTCTAGCGCCTCCTTGACCATTGGGGTTCAGCTCCTTGTGTCATCAGTTAGGTACCCCTGGATACACCTTCACACTGGGCCACTCTCCACCTTGATGTGACTATTCGCCACCTCTTACTTGAGGACAGGGGGCCTCACTATCATCTATGGAGTCCTCCTCCTCGGTGGAGGTCCCCTTGATTGAGGCCGCCTTCACCTATGTATGCTTCGCTTAGTGATTCTGGTTAGCTTAGCTTGTCTTAAGGAAAATTCCCTCGGATGGCTTTATCCATTTCTCTCTATGGGCATGATGAAGATCCTGGTGAATATCCGAAGAAGAAAATTGGTTGGGATGGGTGGGAGCCTATCTCAGATGAGGCCCATCCCTATGGTTCGGGCTAGGGTGATAATCTCGATAGTCTGCTTCCTCCTCTGCCACCTACCTCCATGTTTGCAGTTGTTGCTTGATTTTAATTCTCTTTTTATTGAATTTCACACTTTTGTGGTTATTATGGTTAGTGCTTTGAGGTGACTTGGCCTCTCTCGACACATTTTTAGCTCGATTTGATTAGACCTTTGGCATTCTGGGATATGACTCTTTCCACCTAGGTTTTTTGTATGATTAGTGTTGTACATTTTTATTATTAATATAAAAGTGATCTTTTCAATCAAAAAAATAATGACCTTACAACACTTATCTCCACATTTTCAAATGATTCAAAAAATATTAATCTTTAATATCTATTCATCCACATACTTTTTAGGATGTAACAAAACTCTCCTCATAGAGCTCCTCTATGTTCTAGTTCTCCCATGTGATTGGGTGATGCAATGGAATTTCATCTACTTGCTCGATGTGATTTATGCTCTCATTTATCTCTTTATTATTATTATTATTATTTTGTGGTGCTCATAATCTAAGTCATCAAATTTTCCACATTTCAAACAAGTTCTCAAGAATCTTCATCCTCTACTGTATTTTGCTATTCCTCTTAAAGGATATGTTATTCCTCTTAGTGAATGATTATGGTTGTGAGAAATGCTATCTTCAACATCATGGGCATGTTATCTTCTCTTAGCATTTTCTTGGCCTATTCCCACAATACATATAACTTTTCTTCTTGATGTTTGGTATTTCCTTTACAACTTCTCTTCTAACTTTAAAGCACATTGTATGTACTTATAATGATCAAAATCTTATCATTCCAAAAATGTCTTTTATGGAATGATGGAAACTATCCACATACATTGAGATATTTTTTCTCATCATATTCTATATTATACTAAGATTTTTAGCTTGTACAACTACTTGGTGTAATATTATATAGTCATGTCTTTTTACCCTAGTTTTGTAATTTATTGAACAAACTTAGTTGACAATAATAATTAGGACCACACTCACATTTCACATTTGTTACCATTCTATGCAAAGTATTTATTTTATCCTTCCAGTGCAATAATTTTTTATATTTTCATCCCACCAATTTTTTAATTTTATTTATTATCAAATTCTAAAATTATAATGGGTATCTTCTCCTAGAAATTAGTTAACCATAGCATGGGCTCATACACAAAATTTGATATAAAATAAGCAAAGCTTCCAGTTTAATAAGTTTGTAAAAGTTCCAATCAATCCATGGCCATAACATTCACTTTTATAAAAATAACTTAGAGACATAATTACCTAAAATATATCTTTTTGATTTATATATAAATATTTTTATCGATACAACTTTTAGTTAAAAACTAATTTCAAATACATATATACTCTCCAATTTCACCTCGTTATGCGCTCCATTAACACACGCACTTATAGTTAAAAACTAATTTCAAATACATACTCTCTCTCTCTCTCTCTCTCTCTCTCTCTCTCTCTCTCTCTCTCTCTCTCTCTCTCTCTCCAATACTTATCCATCTATTATACTCTTGTATTGGTACAAATTAGTTTCATTACAGAATGTCATGTTTTTTACTCACATTTATGATACACATAAAGTTTGTATTCTAAGTCATGAAGCATCGTACATAACCACGCATGACCTAGTAATTCATGCCATCTCCTAACCTGTTGTGTATTCTAGAACTTCTGAAGACAATATATTTTGAGTGAACCTAATAAATAACACTTCCAACAATGTTGTGTTTTCTCTATGCACGTGTATGATCTATGCTTTGTTTACTCATATGTTATTATTTCTATATGTGTGATCTTTCATTATTCGTTTATTTTATGCTCACACATTAGGTTCTTATCAGCACTCCTATTTCACGGACACATTGTTTGCTGCATCTTTAGATCAAAATGAATCTCCTATGATATTATTCCTCTCTTGCTAAAAGTATTAGCGTTATATATACTTGACTTATGACATACATTGTTTATGACACACACTACATATGATATACATTATTTAGAGCATGTGTATTATTGGCATACTTGGTTAGAACACATTCCTTGATTACATTTATACATCTAATCCCAATGGTTGATTCACATTACAATTTATTGCTTACTCACAACACATTACTTATTCTATGCTAACACATTGATTGATATATCTCTTGATTTATATGTTGCTCATGGCACTTTGATCATTACATTCATGATTCTAATCTTGTTGTTTGATACGCTTTTATAATTATATCACTTATTGTTACACACTTACTCTAGTACATTGATTGTTACACTTATTTCTCCAAATACAATGGATGAACGCATAAGTTTGTATCAGATTTAACACATAAATTAAAAATTTTAATTTAATATATCTTCTCACAACATTTGTTACATATATATGTAATATGACTCCTATTATTGAGGTATATTCCCCGTCACTAAATCCTTTTAATATCTCAATAACCCTATTTTCTCACACACGTCACTCTTCATAAGGTGGGATGCTAACACAACTCATGTACACTAATATGAATATTATCTCACTAAGACACATTAGTATAATTTTACTCACAGATATATTTTCTCATAGATCACATTATTGGAGTTTGGAGTTCTGATATATTTTCAAAGATGCATAGCAGATCGACTTACATGTTTGGATGATAATGCTACATAAATATAAGCATGAATATTAGATTTAAATATTTATGATTGGCTAGGAATTTCAAAAAAGGATCCTTTCAAGATTGTTATGTGTGGCACTAGCATAAGAAATAAAGTTGTTATGTATGGCACTAGCTATTTTCCTTGTTTGACACATGAAAGTTTGGAAAATCAAATCTCAAGCTGAAATATTAATAGTTGGCGATATATTATTGGTTTATTTAATATTAAAATGAATGATTTCATAATAATGTCACAAAGTATGGAGGGGAACTAGGATCAACTAAAAGTTTTGACAAAGATTTTTATGGTACAAATTTGGAGGGCTTCAACTATGCTAAAGATTTCAGATGAAATACATGCAAGTTAGTTCACCTTTATCAAGCTTATACCTTTCTAAATTGCATGATTTGCATAGATATTTGACCGTGTGCATAGATGGCATGACTTAATTATCTGCACAATGAAATTATAAAGGTACATGAGAATTTGGTCGGATCTGACATGATGGAAGATGTAACATGCATTTTGAGTCAAAACTGCCAATAATCGATACCTCAATAAATACAAAGGCTTATTAAAGTTTACAAGTATAAACTACCATATTCAATAATCAAACTAATGTAAATTCTTTTGAATCCTCCATCGTAAGTTCATAATGAATTTATAGCTATATTATTAGAACAGGGCTCTCATGGCTAATGGTTAACTAGCTCTCATACCAAATACAAAGTTTTGGATCATTTTGACACATAAACACATATGTTTCATTTATTCTATCTTCTCAAAACATTAGTTACATATGGAGGTATTATCACACCTATTATCAAGGATTCTTCCTCATCACTAAATACCTATAATCTTTAAACAAATGTATTATCTATCACAAATCACTATTTATAAGGAGAGTTGTTAACACAACTCATTTATATTATATATCACTTTGCGAGGGCAAAAAGGGCCTACAATTTTACCCGATGATTTCATTTTCAAGTGGAGAGAGCTAGGGTTTGAAGAAGAAAGGACTCATATTTAGTTATAGAAACAAAATTGTGAAAATCCAAATGCATTTCCAAAATCTAGAGACATAAATCTTTCAGGTGTCAGAACTCATAACTAGATTAGAATAAGAGAGAGTAAAATGGTCGTAGAGGGTAGAAACAACCAAACCCACTTAGATGCACTCAGATTTATCATTCTAGATTTCTAGATTTTATATGAATCTTAATGACATTCTGTGATGAGACGACTTAGATGTAGTTTTGAGAAATAGTAGCTTAGTTAAAGTAAAATGGAGAGTATATATTTGATCTATTTTCTAGAAATATACTACAATATAATTATTATTCATATTTAGTATTTATTAATAAAAGATATCATATGTTGCAAAATAGATTATTAGTCATTGACGAATAAAGATGAAGGGTTGAAGTAAAGATACAATCTACAAGATCAATTTCAAAAAAATATGAGATGTACTTCAAACTTATCATCAGACTATTTCAACTTCAAATATATCATATGATGTTAATTCTAGACCATTTTCATATTTTAATAGTCAAATAAAGTCATCTCCACACTAATCAAATCTAAAAAATGTATGATAAGTGAGCTTCAAAAAAGAAGAAAAATGTAGTTTTAGTAAAACTATGATATCTCTCTCATTTCATATCAAAAATTTAAAATTTAAAATATCATCGAAAAATTAAACTGGGGAGCACAAAAAAAATAAAATGTCATTTTAAGAGATTCATAGAACATTAAAATCTAGTTTTGATCATAAATTATTGGATGTGAAATCATGTGCTTGGACAGAGACAAAAGGTGGAAAAGAAAAGTCAAGACACCCAACATTTTATCCTAAAAGGAAACTATGATTTATTTAAAATAAATGTAACACTCAATGGTTGAACAAAAAGAGTAGTTTTTGGTTGAAAATTAGAAAATTGTTATAATTCTAGAGAAGCAATATAAACTCGATTTTCCAAGCAGTTGTTGCAGCTCTTTTGTGATTGATCTAAGGGAGAGTCTGACAACTCCTCCCAAGAAAGAGGACACCATTTGGTATTTATGTTTCTTCTATTTTAGTTTATTTTTTTATTATGTTCATTTTTTATTCTATAATTTCTTTTAATCTTTATTTATTTTTATTCTATAATTTCTTTTAATATTTATTTATTTTAAAAAAAAATTTAAATATTAACAAAAATAGTTGGATCCATAGAATAATAGTTTCTTAGGTTTCCTTTCTATAATTTTAATTATATAAGTTTTATTTCAGTACTTAGATTAAATTAAATTTAGATTTATTTTCCAAGTATTAGTTTAATTTTCATTTTCAACAAGTAGATTATATTAAGTTTTTTTTATTTCATTAGAAAATAAATGTTAGTATAGAAATATTAAGGTTCCTTTACATATAGCCTTAGACACCAATCATGGATTGATAAATTATTAAATTAAATGGAGAGGATTATATTCTCTTTTTATTAAATTATTTGGTGACAGAAAATAATATTTTAATAGAATATATAACAATAGAAATTTGTATGGGATTGGATTCATAGTTTTGATCTAGAAAAGAAAATTTAACAATTCTTTAGGAGTAATTTTAGAATTAATAAATTAGTTTTTGTTAAAGTAAGAATAATTTTAGGGAATTTTACATAAACTTTATTTACCAACCCTCCAATAAAAAAATTAAAATCTCATTGAAATTAATTGATAAATTTTAAAATTTATAAATTTGTGTTAAAAAATTATTTAAACAAATTTTTGCAACATTAAAAAGTGTCAGATCTGATTTTAAAATGGTCACTGTTATTAATATATAGAAGGTCAAATAAAAAAAAATTAAAATGTATATGAAAGATATCCATGTGAGTCTCGATTCATTTTCAAGTAAAATTAGGCCATTTTTATATGACACTCAAAAGAGTGACTTTTGTTCTAGAATAAAAAACTGAAAAATAGTTTTAAAACTATATTTTAATATATTTGGAATACTAAATGAAAAAAATTTCAAAACATGTTGATATGGGAGATATCTATATAATCCTATATTCATATTCAAGTGGAAACAGATTAATTCGATGTCAAACAAAATATTTATTAGTGACTGATTGGTTTAGAACTAAAATTGTAAAAAATAGTTTTAAAACTATCTTTTAGTATATTTTACATAGTAATTGAAATATTTGAAAAACTTGTTTTTATATATGATAGACTTATGAATTTAATTTCTAAAATACTTTAAATCATTTTATTTTGATAAAGTATGAGTGAGATATAACCAAAATACTGGTCCTAGTCATCTTAAAATGGAAAATTATTACCATTTTTCTAAATTTAGAGCACTATGGATCATTGAATATCATTATTCATATTCATCATATAGCTTACGTAATTTAACATTAAAATTAAATTTTAAATATAATTTATTGTAATAGTCACATTATAGATCAATAAATAAAGTCAAAAATTGTAACCAATAAATAAGTTGCATATTGAATTCTTTTAGGATATCGAATGTGCATGACCTTATACAAGTTTCTCTTATTTTTCTTGTTTTCATTTTTTATCTTCTTTTTTCCTTCATTGACTTCTTCTTTTATATATAACTGAGAACTTCAAATGTCAATATCCTTTTAACCATTTTTGTTGTAGATAAATAGAGAGATTTTTTTTATATCATTAAGAAAAACATAAAACATTATTAGTTTTCCATTTGAAGGCTTGTAACATTTATATAGACAATCTTTTTTATAAAGAGTCTAAAGTTTCTTCAAACTCCCTCACACTTAGGATCTTGCAAACCTCTTACAAAATTTCTCCTCTTTTTACATAGATCACAACTTCTCCTCAATTAGATTTTCTCTAAGTGGACTTATTTGTAACTAAAACAACTAATAACTTAAATAGTAGAATATATCTTAGTTATAGTATGAAGTTTTCCTTTCTTTCTTCATGTCTATGATCTTAATTTCTTCAATACAAGAAAAAAAAAACAAAGATTCAATCAAACTTATTTGAAATATATTTTTTATTTGAAAAAAATTGTTATTTATTGGTTTTCAACTCTTCTAATTATTTAAAAGACATGTCATTGCTTGTTTTTAACTCTGTTATTTTTTAGAAAAAAACACAATTGCTAGTTTTCAACTCTTTCCTTTTTATATTTGTAGAAAAGATATGTTATTGTCATTTTTCAAATCTTGGATTTTTCTAGAAATGGAAGATTAACATATAATCCATAGATTTTTATTGTTCATGTTAATATTCCCACTTCTAATATATTTAGAAGTGAAAACATAGTGAGTGCAAAAAAATTGTATTATTGGTCCGTCCCTTTGCTAACAAAATTAAATTCTTGTTATTTTTCATCAGGAAGTAAATGTGAGAAATATGAAAATGGATGGACTGAAAGTGAGGTGGATTCGAAGTGGTGATATATCTAGTATGCAAATGATGAATAAATTTCTCAAAACAACACAAAGAGTTAGCTCAAATCATATTACTCATATAAAATTATATCTCATGTAAATCCTACCAAATCAATGTGGGATGATCATTGTATAAAATAGTGGTGAATTGCATCAATTCTTGTATAATTACTTTTATTGAACTCCAATTATGATTTGCATAAAATTACTTACACTTGTTTTGAAATTTGAATTATAAAATTAAAATAAAATTATAACCAAATTTCCATTTGATTTCTATTCCATCTCACCAAATTAAATGGGTAGTTGGGTGCTACAATCAAGTAACACATGAAATAACACTAGATACTAGTTTATTTGGTTACAATTTATCTATTTGTATTTTAAATATTCATTTATCCATATGTAAATTAAGTTAATTATTATCAACAATAAGCTATATCATAATACCAAAAATATAAATTCAAAGCTCAATATTTTTTTAGATGGTTGAAAAATATTTTGGTTTGAATTTTTTTTAGAAGGTATACATGTAAAACATAATAGTGAATAGATGTGTATGCAATGAGGTTCATTTTGTTTTCCCCCTCAACATTCAAGAATGAACCATAAATGAGAGTGCGTCATCAGGAAATGGTCGAGTAGTGTTTGTTGTGTCTAGCGCAATGTGGTGAATGTGTATGTGTAGTAATGAAGTGTGACATATAGAAAGGATATGTATGAACCCTATAGCCAAAGTGTATATCACGACTTAATGAATGGATAAGTGATGATTTATCCTAAGTGTATATCACTATATAAGGAATGCAAAAGTGATGATTTATCCCTAAACATATATCACTATAAGATGAAAGGAATAAGTGATGATTTATCCCTAAGCGTATATCACTATATAATGACTGGTAAGGAGTGGTGATGTAACCTAAGTGTAGACACCGAAATTGGGTCACACTCCTCTTGGTCCCCTTTCAAATAACCAAATTAAACACATTCACCTAACCATGACCCTTATACCCCACATTAATATTAATTTAATTATTTACAATTAAATTAATACTCATCCTCACTTCATTCATTATTTAATTACCTCAATTAAAACCAATTTCCACCTCACCTAGACACCTCACCATAGACCTATTCATAGCATACTTCCACAACTAACTAAGACTTAGCCCTACTCACCTTAATGAACTAAGACTTAGTACAACCCTAAAATCACATGCCTATTCTCCCTCTAACCACTTTCCCGTGTATCTAAGCGCAACGTTCCTTTTAGACCTGACACAAATGAGAAAAATCTAGAAGAGGATAGCCAAGATCTACTATTTTAGGCAACCTAGGATATCTCACCTTAACTGACACCAGTCAACTCAAAACCGACGCCGGTAACCCTAAACCGTCATCAGTTACCATATAACCATTTTGGTAACCTTGTTTGGGAGGTTAGACACATTCTCAAGTTTTGGAGAAAAGGGGATTTGCATGCAATCAAGAACCAGAGCTCTTTCGCACATCCAGGTAGCCATAACCAACACAACCATTGATCATAAGGTTTTTGCATTCACAGGAGCACTTCGGGAAGCACTGCCACGACACTGATCATCATTTCACTGATCAACCATCACCACCACCCAGCCATTGAACCTACACAATATTAAGTGTGTCTCTAACCTGCACCACTTCATTTCTAGTCCATTTATAAGATTTCTTCACCTTTGTTTATCAACCATCACTTATATTTTCACCCCACCATTATTTCCTTCCTGTGAACCCAACCATTCCCATCACTCATAACCCTTTTAATCACCTATGTCTACTCTTGAGTATCTTTGAATATTCCCAACATCTCTCCAGACCAAAATATGTCTCATCTAATAACATTCTTTTCAACTCTAGTATACCTTGGTATTAAAGTAAAATTAGATGTATTTTTTAGAACTAGTAGCTTAATTAAACTAAAATGTAGATTATATATTTTGTCTATTTTCTATTATTTTCTTTAAAATATATTACAATCTAATTTTCATATTTCTTTATAAAAAATCATATGTTGCAAAATAGGTTATTTCAGTCGCTCAAGAATAAATATGAAGTATTGAAGCAAGATCCAATCAACAAGAACAACTTCAAAGCAATATGAGACACTCCAAGTTCAAATTCAAACTATTCTAACTTCAAATATATAATATGATGTTAGCTCTGGAGCATTTTCGCATTTGAATGGTCAAATAAAGTGAGCTCCAAACTAATCAAAATTAAAAAGGTATGAGAGGTGAGCTTCAAAAAAAAAGGAAAATTTTAGTTTCAATAAAATTGTGGTATTTCTCTCATTTCTTATCAAAAATTATTAATTTAAAATGTTCTGAAAATATTAGAACAAGTTGCACAAAACCTAGATAGTAATTTAAAGATTCATAGAACATAAAATTTAGTTTTTGTCACAAATTAGTGGACATAAAATCATGCACTTGGAAATAGACAAAAGGTGCTAAAAAAGTCAAGGCATCCAACCTTTTCTCCTAAAAGGTTGGGATGAGTTGTTAAAAATGTTGAATAGTCAAGAGACCCAATGTTTTCTCCTATGGGTTGGGATGAGTTGTTGAATATGTTGAATTGTCAAGAGAACTCATATTTTCTCCTATAAGGTTGGGATGAGTCATTTCTAATGAGATAATAAAGGATGGTGTTCCTTTATATTAGTAGTATTTTGTTAAGGGTCTTCAATAAGATGCTCTCTCATTTTTCTCTCATAAGTATTTGGGATGTGCAACAATAGTATTTTTTCATTAGGAGTCTTTAATAAACACACTCCCATGACTTGTTCTTATATGAATGGGATGAGTGGTAATATTTAAGTAGTATCTTGTGAATGTAACACTTTCCAGTGTTTGTTTGATTTCATAGTAATTTAACACTCAATGGTTCAATAAAATTTGTAGTTTTTGGCTGAAAATTAGAAAATTGTTGTAATAATTTAGAAGTTATATAAGCTTAAGTTTCTAAGAAATTTTTGTAACTTTTATGTAATTTATATGTCCTCTTCCAAGGGAGAGGGCAGCTACTCCTCCCAAGTAAGAGGACACCATTTGGATATTTATGTTTTCTTCTTATTTTATTTTAGGTTTTCATTATGTTAATTTATATTCTATGTTTTCTTTTAATATTTAATTTTTTTTTCTATATATATATATATATATAAAGTGTAATGATGTATATGTGAACTTGATCTTTAGACTACTATCAGTCAAACAATCGTAACAATGTGTAGTAAGCAAATAGTAAAATAATTGATCAAGAACGAATAGGCATGGATCATGCCAAATCAATACATAAAGGTAAACAATGTGATGCTTAGATGAAGCACAATGTAACATGTATCATAAGATATAATATGATGCAAGATAAGTAAGAGAGGATTTGTATCATCAATGTACATGTGTGTAAAGATATGATCTATATAAGCCTAGTAAGTGAGATGCCCCTAGTGTAGGTATGATTCTAATATGGTAGGTATTCCCCAAGGTATAAGGTTATCAGAAGTAATTTTTGAATGATATGATCTAATAAAGCTTAGTATGTAAAATTCCCTTAGGTTTGGTATGTCCCCAATGTGGTAGGTTTCCCCTCTTATATAAGGTTAAAGAAGCCATAAAATATATGTATAATTTCCATAGATTAAGGGTATTTTTTATTTTTTACTATTATGATAAAGTGTGCAAGGATTAGGGTATGTAGAGTGTCAAACCTAAATAATGTCATAATGTCTAAGTTTAAGTGATGAATTTGAATGTCATATGTAGTTCCTAGTTCGGTAATTTTCCATAAAAGTGATATCAATAATATTACTAATCACGATTTGTACTAAGGTCTTTCGGCCATAGGTTGTAATAATAGGAGAATTGAGGTAAATTCCTTAGTAATAATTAGTCTCTCAACAATAATATCAAACCCCTAGAATGTTCTTCATGTTGGGTTGTGTCGTAGTCATAGACTAGGAAAATGAATTCAAATGATCACTAATTATGCTAAGAGAATATATCATAGGCGGCAGGATAGTATACAAATATGTGCATGTTATAAGATATGTACAAGTTATTGCATTCAAAATGTGAGTAAGAAATCTTATGATCTCTTCGGGTAAATTAAAATATCATATAAATATATTGTATGAAGGGTGTTGACCTTAAGCCTCGATGTTAATGTGAGTATTAAGTAGTCCATTCCTTTGTAATGTATATGTCAAATATCAAGATTATTGAATAAACAATATTATAACATAAGAGAAGAAAATATTGGAACCAAAATATAGTCTTTATATTAACTTCTCAAATCAAGTTACAATTCATAATTTAGCTTCTCTTCTCACACACTCTCTTTTCATCCAACATTCCATTCCTATTATCAAGTTATCTCAATCTTACATAAATTTTACATTACTCTCATATGGTTAATATATCCTATTACAATGAATTACCATAAGTACGTGATTCATATGATTTACCCAATAGTGAGTTTCTTTGGTGGCATGACTTTGTGTTTCTCGTGTTGGTCTCTCTCCTTGATGCGTTGTTTTCCTTTTGTTATGTAGCTTTTACAGTCTTTAGCGATTTTTTTCATGTTTAGAAAATTCTAAATTATCCATGAATCCTTTAATGTCTTCAGAAAATCCCTAATTATATGGAACTTTCCTCCATGTTTCCATGGCTCTGCCTTTCTTCGCGGATTCTTCTAGTTTTCAGCAAACTTGTTAGTGTCTCGTGTATTTTTATTTGTTTCCACAGTGTGCGGTCCTTCGTGGCTTCTCCTCCAAATAACCATTAAAGCATAATTTAATGAAGAACCCTATCAACGTCATCCCTGGACTTCAAAACATTGTCTCACCCTCAAGACAATGAGGATGAAGAACCCTTTCTAAACTACGCTTTGTTCATACTGCTTACATTGTCTAATTTTGTGGATCCTCGTTCTATCTTCAAAATATGGTTTCTATACGTTGTCTTCTTGTTTTAGCATGGGAACACCATGGCATCAACCTACAAGAACTTAGACTTCTAGCATAAGGAAATGCTCCTTCACTCAACTCGCTTGACTAGATTTACAAGACATGGTATGTTCTAATGACTGCTTAGAAAAATATATACAACTATGTACATATTATTCTATGTGTTTATGGTGCATCCGCAACGAGGTACTTGGCATATTTGGTGGTTATAGACCCTTCAAACTTCTTCCATGAAGATATGTTTTATTCTATGGATTCATGTCAGAGTTGTAGTTTAGTATTCTCCTGAATGATTGAGATGAGCTCCATTAGAGCTTGTTTGTTTTTATCCTTGCATAGTTTTTTTTAGAAATTGATAACTCTCATTGTATGATTGACATGTCTATATTGGCATTGTATTCCTTCATGTCTGTTATTTTTATCCCTTTCCCGTTGCTTTTTTCAATACCTAGCTACTAATTCCACCAATTTCTTTCTCCTTGTATTATCGAAATATTTTGAAATGTCATATGTTAATGATTCTTTATTTAATTCTTATTCAAGTATATCTAACTCTATTTTTTCTTGTTATGTGACCCTTGGGCATCCCATTATAAAAGGGTAATATGCAGCCATGTTTGAAATCTCCATCTCCAAGGATGTGAAGGATTAATTTAATTTTTCTTTGCATTTCTTGTTTTCAACCACGTGTATTTGAACCTCCGCAATTTTATATATTTCTTATTTTTAGTTTTGTTTTTCTCTAACTTCATCTGGAATGGAGTGGGATAAGAATTTTTTCAATGTCTTCTATGCTCTTTTCTCCATCAATAGTGTTTGATCCATCATATACTAAGATCTAACTATTTAAATGGATGTGAGAATTTTTTCCATTGTCTCCTCTAGTTCCGCACATCTCTGCATCCAGTCATTTTTGGAACACTCCTATAGTATCATGTTAAATTTTGATTTTTTAATAGGGTTATGTTTTTTGAGATGCATTGTGCATCACTCTTGTTCCATGAATCCATGTTTTAGTTGAAAGATTTATGCTTTTTTGTTGCATCAAGACTTGTTTGATCAATTTCAATGGATCATACGGTCTCTCAGATTAACCAAAGCCATGAGATATTGACATAATGTTACTATTTGGGGTGTTTGGAGGTGTAATATATTCTATAGAAGGATGTGATATTTGTGCTACCGTTGATTTTTTTATTCTTTTTATATATGTTTCCACTCCTCCTCTTCCCATTTTTCCTTATATTTATTTTCATGTTCCTCCTTTTGCTTCTTCTCTTCTACCTCCTTTTTCTCTTCTTCCTTCTTTATTTTCTTTTCTTCATATTCATTATTCTTTTCTTCTTCCTTCCTTCCTCTTTTCTTCTTCCTTCTTCCATTTCTCCTCTTCCTCTTCTTGCTTCTTTTATTATTCTTCTTTCCTCTTCTTTTCTTCTTCTTATTTCCTCTTCTCTTCTACTTCTTTCTTCTTATTCTCCTTTTTCTCCTCTTCTTTTTTATTTTTCTCCTTCTCTTTCTCATCTCTTTTCTTCTTCTATTTGTCCTCATCTTCATTTTTCTTCTTCTATTTCTCCTCCTCTTTTTTTCTTCTCCTTCTCCTCCTCTTATTTTTTCTTCTTCTCTTTATCTTGTTTCTCTTCTCTAGTTTTTCTTCAACAGCTTTGTGTCAAGTAATTCATGTATTTCTTTGATGTGTTTATTATCCACAAATGTTTTTTAGTTTTCTTCAACTCTTGGAGCTCAGTTTCAAACTCCTCCAAAATAATTTCTTCATCTAATTTTAGTTTTAGTTCAAGATATTTTAATTAAAAATGTGCAAGCAAGTGAACCATATCTTCTAACACTAATGATAACCTTTTTAAATAATGCATCAATACCTCTACTATGGTAATTTATTGAGTGGAAAAGATTAATTTGTAATATTGGCATACTTGGGACACCCATCTATGATCAATGCATACCTTATAGAATTTTAGGTAGATAATTTGATTTGAGACTCCTCCAATGATTTCATCGCACATGTAAAAAAATTCCAGCTATCTTCTTCTTTGGCTTCTTGTGGTGTTTCTTATTTGTAAGGAGAGGGTGTATTAGCCTCCATGGGTTCATCATGTTTGATTTTGTTGTCTCCATTGGATCTTCTCCTAGCCATTGTGGCTCTTCACTCTCTTCTCCTTCCCTTATTACTTGTTTGGGTTTGCATCCTTTCTATTTCTTTTGTGTAGCCTATTGTGTTATATTCTTCTTTTCTTTCAGATGTTTCCACTTATAAACCTTGGGAATTTCTTTCTCTTATCTTTTCTTCTTTCCTTTCTCCTTTCCTTTTGGAATAATTTCTTATAGCTTGGATGACCCCACTAGTTTTGCGGGATCCGTTGTGAATTCCTCAGGATACTTCTTTTGGAATTCCACCCATGTTTCTTCAATGACATCATCTATGATTACTGGCTATGAACATGGGGTAAGAATCTCTAAAGAAACCCCAAAATATTTGAAACAAACAACTCAAATGACCATCAAATTAGAGATAAACAAGAGCTACCTATTTGCATGCATATATAAAGCTTGAAACAAACAATCAACCTCTAAACATGACTATATTAGTTCTCTACTCCATGAAAGCTATCTATAAATGAACCTATTAAATCTCTAGCAATCAGTTATGTGTTTATTGATGTCTCAAAAGCTTAAGAATGGAAGCTCACCATTAATGGCTTCTCCCATTTACCTAAAGCTTTGAAAGGATTAGCAAATAACAAGTAAATAGCTCAAATAAAATGAAATGACTATAAAAGACTTAAGCATGACCTAAATCAGAAATGAGATGAGAGAGAGAGTTCTTAGGAAAAGGTGGGAGGGGTACCCCTCTATTTATAGTTTTTGGTTTGGAGAAAAAGGTGTTTTGGATGCATGTGGGACTAAAAAGGAGTCAAAAAGGTGATTTTAAGAAAAGCACATTGGGAGGTGTGAACTGGATTTGGAAGGCTAAGTGGTTATTTGGAAAAAGGTGAGATATTTGTTTAGAAAGTCAAATTCTCTTTAGAAAGTCAATAAGAGGGTTAATTAACCTAAACAAGGTTAATTAAAGGGAAAACAAGCTTATAGAAGCTGGTTAGAGAGGGATTAGCATATTTAGGGGGTTTAGAAGAGGTTAGAAAGGGTGATTTACTAGCGTAGTGTAGTAAATTGACACGAGACTAGGATAGTTAGTATGATCTTAGTAATAAGATCATGTAGACCAAATTATAGGTGTCTACATTTTCCCCTCTTTGAGGTGACGTGCACGACGTTACTTCAAAGAAAGTAGACAAGCATAAACAAGTAGAAAATTTTGAAGGGGTAGAAGAAAAATTAGTAGGATGAAGGATGCCCCCTCGAGTGTCGATGGGGTGATGGAGGAATGCGATCGATGATCAAAAAAGAGAATGGAAGAAAGAACAATGCGAAGAAATGGGAGATAGAAGAGAAAATAACAAGAAAAAGGGACTTTGAGCTATCCACAAGGAATTCTTATATAAACAATTCTTATTCATCATATTGCTAGTAATCTTCATCATCGGTCCTTATTAAAATATAAGCATACGAAGGAAGCATAAAATGACATGAAAATTCAAGATACAAACAAACTTCCATTGCTAAAATGGCCAGCTCCATGCAACATAAATAAATGCAATGTAATACGAGAAGCAAACAAACTCACTGAACAGGGAAATAAGTATAATCACACACACTCAAACCAACAACGTTTAAGAGTTGCACAAATATTTTGTTATCGAGTTGCAATCCCAAATGTTTTGATAAATGACAAGGGTTGAAAATGATGCCCCAAGCAATTTGTATATGCAAGGGAAAGGATGGAGGACACTTGGGTCCAATGGAAAAGCAATGTGCACTACGAAACAGTACCAGACAACTTATAGTGCCCCAGAGTATCAGACGAAGTAAGCAACATAGCTTTTGTAAATGGTTTGGAGATTCAGATGATTTGTGAGTCATTGTTTCAATATGCGTGGAAATGCCAACAAGATATGAGATGAACACCATGTGAAAGACATAGATTTCAGCTGTAAATGAGTTGATTACCAATTTTAGTCCATTTTCAAAGTTTTTACGATTTGTTTTGGATTTTTGGATGACTTTATAATTTTTAAATTTTTGATCGGTCAGAAGAATTTAAGAGATGGAAAATCTCCTAGAAGCATGGAAAAATGCCCAGGACTAAGAGAACGGGCATCGGGTGGCAATAAAATGCCCCAGCAAGAAGAAGAATGATCCAAAAATAATTATTTAATAAAAATAATTATCACGACAGGTGAAATAGAAGATAAATAGAAGAAAATGAGAGAAAGCAGCGCCTGGAATATTTGTAAACTACCCCAGGGCAAAGAAATGACCGCTAGGTAGCACTTAGTGCTCCAGCATAGCAAAAATTAATAAAAATAATATTTAAATATAAAAAATAATCATTTCGGTGAGCAGAAGAAGTGTTAGAGTGATCACGACGGAGAAAACATGCCCCAGGGCATCACGATAGCCTAATATACCCACCTAGGGGGGTAAATCAATCACAACCAATTCATTTGTAGCAGAGCTCTTGCAAATTTTCACCACGAGTGAGTGTGAGAGCATTGGAGTGAGATGGAAAGGCTACCAAGTAGGAGGAGATGAGAAGATCACATCTAGGAGTACCTTTGGGACGCACCGAATGGACCCTACATGACTTCCCTACCCCTGCTTTGTCATTTTAGCATTTAATGTCATTTTTAAGCATTTTTTAGGTCAAATTTTGATGTATGTGCATGCACGCATGCGTAAAAAACTATGGGTAAGTGTAAATGTACCTGTCAAAATATAGGTATGCGCACGCAAACCCATTGAAGGGGATGTGTATGTATCAGGAGGGGGAAAATAGGGACGCATGTAAGATCTCATCAAAAGGTAGGCACATGCGTCGAACTGGACGCGTATGCATCCTGGGTAGGTAGGGTGATTAGGTTAGAAAAGGGGGTGGGCGTACACATCATTGTGGAGGCGTAGGCATTAAAATGGAGGTGCACATGTGTTGGGCACATACATGTCAAAATAGGTGCGTATGTGTCAAAGTAGGCACGCATGTGCCAAAGGAAAGTGCATAACTCACCCTTGCAAACAATTAGCCAAGTATAGATGAAAATAGACTAGGTTGTTGTAGAAGAAAGTGAAAAATTAGTATGTTAGATGAATGAAAGAAGAATTTTACTAGAAAACTAGATAGAAGTAGATAGAAATGTAACCCTAATGCGTGTATCATTTGTTTGTGCACAGCGGATACTACCCATCCTTCACACCCAAGAGAGATATGATCGTCTTGTAGTGATAGAGGCACAGTTAGACAAGGAGGATCGGAAGATACTAGATATCATCCTATATGTTACAGGGCTAGCTTACATGTCTGATATGTCACAAATTACTCTAGATCTTGGCCTTTGGATAGGCATAGCTGAGAGATGACAAAGCGAGAGTCAATGTTTCTTGATCCTGACTAGCTAGATCATTATTACATTAGAGGACATGTAGCACATCATGCGGGTCCCTATCTAGGGTGAGTTGATTCAGTATATGAGTCACTAGCCTGATATCGATTAGTGTATTCTTGATCTATTCAGCATTCTAGCTATACCGCACCACATGGGATGACTGTCAGACTATCACGGTGCATAGAGGATCCCGAGCTTGATCGGGTTGTAGTTTATCTGATGGATTTTGTCAGTGGAGTTTTACTCCCTGAAAAAACTAGAGCTTCATTTCCACTTGGCCTCATTGGAGTGATACATGGATTGATCGATGGTGAGACATATTGTTGGGGCTAGTGCATACTGGCATACTTATACTGGGATTTACATTTGATTACATACTACCATCAGAAGATGGTAGGACCTACCAGGCTACTTCAGATTTGGGCATGGGACCATATTGTCATTGGTCACCCTACAGGTGTACTGAGAGTTCAAGCTCTAGAGGAGCCTTCTGTTATGGGTTGGGTTCCGATTGGGGATGACGTGCGGCCACACATGGGAGATTCATACCATTACCATTGTGAGCTAGATGATTTACAATAAGCCACAGTAGTATGGAGGCCATACAGACATTTTCAATGGCCTCAGGATGGCCTAGAGCTCAGCACAGTGATAGTTGAGCACTTCATGTTGCGTAGCCGCAGCTATATGCGGGAGTTTTACAAGGTGGATCGGTGACAGAGATAGTTTGGTATCACACATGTACCCAGGACAGACATGTGGTATGCTCGTAGGGCCAGAGAGTACTTTGATATGGGGCCACAGATTACCAGGGATAGAGCATTGACCAGCTACTTGCATGCGGTACCAGCTATGTGGGTACCCTTGAGATAGGTCAGAGATCTAGGGTGTACCCCAAAGTATGCTCCATGGTACCAGGTAGTGATACCTTGTTGATTAATGATTTCAAGAGCTACCTATGATGCAGTAGTATGAGAACCCCAGTGGGGCCTCCTGATGTGGAGGTGATGAGGGTGGAGGTGATGGTGATGACGATGATGATGATGATGATGATGATGATGATGATGATGATGATCCTTTTGATGGCCAACGTCATGATGGGGGTGGGGGACAGGGTCCTCCACTACAGTAACCACATAAACAGGGGCCTAGGATTAGACAGAGACAGGCACCCAGGGCTCCAGATATAGATTTTCCTCTAGTAGGCATTCCAACAGGGGTATATGCCCAATTATAGTAGTTGTTTCCACAGTAGGGTCCACCACCTCGTGCTCCAAGTGGTGGTGACAATGGTCAGCTAGCTTGCACTTCAGCAACAGCTACAGGTGGTGATAGCCATTCAGTTACAGGTGGCCACCAGAGAGACCAGGCCAGGGCACAGTTATAGGCCATGACAGTAGAGAGAGAGCAAGCAAGATCCTGAGCCACTCAGGGAGGTGATGGTGGAGCATGGAAGCCATATATCAAGAAGTTAGTAGCACAGGGTGCTCAGATATTGAGCCTCTTATACCAAGCATAGAAACATGCACAAAGTGTCACTTTACACTGGGACTAGGCTCAGGCACAAGTGTAGGGTTTTATCATATAGAGAGACCAGGCATGGGCTCTGGTACAAACCATTACAACAGATAGAGATCGGCAGGCTGCTACTAAAAGACATGCTTATGTTGATATGGGTAGATTGACAAGGGAGCTAGATGTTGATGTACAGGAAGCCACTACTTTTGGGGACACAGAGATGATTCAGGATATCATGAGAGCCAGTGGCAAGGCCTCATATTACAAGGCCACCTATTACAGAGCAGTAGGATAGCAGGTTGCACCCTTTGATCTTCTAGATGTGAGCAGGACAGGCTCTAGATCACGGAGGTCAGGGCGGTCAGTTAGATCAGTACAGCAACCAACTAGACAGTAGGGTGGTACACCTGGAGCCAACCCATCACAACAGTTGTCATTTCCTCCTCCAGGTCATAGACCAGGTATCCCCAGAGAGGGTGAGAGTCATGGTTGACTCTCCCTTTGTATAGACATATGTATGTATACTTGCCTCTTATGAAGGCTGATTTTGATCAATGTATGTATTGATGTATCATGTTTTGATTATGCCTCTTGATGAAGGCTCAGTTTTGATTCATGCCCTTTAGATGGTAGATTTGTATCGATGATGTATATCTTATTTTGAGACAGACATTTATACATGTATATATATGGACATTTGATGGTTTATATTTGTCACGTTTTATATGCTCTTATGATGATGATTCATGTTTATAGATGTATGAGTGTATCATGATGATGTATGATTCCCATTTCCTATGTATATTTCATGCTAGATAGCGATGTTGTACCACATGTTTTTATATTAATGATATATCCATAGATGATATCATATGTTTTTGATTATGAGATATTCTAGTTTTATGCTAGCATTTGGGATGATACTAGATGATATTGGTGTGGGGGGGATAGATTTGTGATCATGCGCAACCCCTCTTGCCCCCATTGATGATACGATATGTGATGATTAGCTTAGTATACATGCATGATGTAAAACTTATCATTTTTGTATATATGATGTATTAGATGATGTTATATGTGATGAATGATAGATGATAGATGTGATAACAAACAGATGTGTAGTAAACAAACAAACACACAAGAAAAAGTTAACAAAACTAAACAAATATACACCTACAAAAACACACAACAAAATGCAACTAGACATGAATTCATGCAAATCCTAACAACAGATTAAATTGGCATTCAATCTAAGTAAGTAAAATGAATCCTAATAGATGCATACAACAGATGATGAAAACATAACAATATCTTACAAGTATGAAAGCTAAAAATGAACTCAATGCAACACACAATTAAATCAAACAAGATCCAATCTAAGGTAAGCAAATGAACCATTCTTTTAAATCATACAACATGAAAATATACTCACAATCAAAACTATACAAACCGACAACTAAAAGTAATTAAATCACTACCTTGTTTTTGTGGGACAACATTGATATATTTTCTAATGTTTTTGGGTTATCCTGAAAGATAAGTTTTCAAGGCTACTATTCACATTGTTTTTGAGGTTTCCCTAAGACAATGTTATGAAGTTGGTGTAGCTTCATTCCAAGGGGAATTTTCTGAATGTTTAGATTTTTGTGTATCTTTTTCTGAATGTTTTTGTATTTTTCTAAGGTCATGTTCCGAAAGCAATGTACAAGGACAAAGAAGTGCGGATGCCCCCAGCGTGATGTGGGAATATACAAATGGTAGAATGCCATGCGCATATGTATGAGAAAGTGGAATGTGAAGGTGCCCCAAATGTTAGATGGGAATATACAAAGGCACATCCTTCACGCAGATACAAGAACAAATAAGCCAGATCATGGCTTTGCAAGATAGATTTGGTAGGGTTCCTAGACCTAGCAAAGGAAACTAATCCTAGATAGTGGTGAGAGTTACCCATCTGGATGCAAGAGTAGCTTGTGACTGATGAATCCTCGTTGAGCACTGCAGAAACTAGTTTTCACCCAAAGACCTACCCACTGCGCCACAATTGCATGGTTTTCACATGTGGACGACCTATTTTTTCTTTACTGTTTTCTTGATTTTCTCATGTTTTGCTTGTTTTTTCTTTGTTTTTCTACTTTTTAGTTCTTATCTGATATCTGCACCATGCTTAAGCATAGAAGCACTTGAGATGCATGGTGTTCATAGGTTCCAGAAGCTCTTCACCATCTGAGTATGCCATTTTATAAGCTCCTGATCCATATTTAGCAACCACCACATAAGGCCCTAACCAATTAGCCTCAAATTTACCTTTCTTTTCTCTGTCCTTGACAGTGTTCTTCTGATTTTCTTTTAGAACTAGATCACCTACATCAAATTCACGATGGATGATCTATTTTTTATATCCTCTTGATACTCTGTTCTGATAGACCTTTAGGTGATTAAGCGCTCTCATACACTTTTCATCCAACAGCTCTAGCTCTGCTAGCCGAGCCACTCTATAGTCTTCATCCTTATCAAGATAGTCTTGAGAGATATTCTTAGGGAGGGAAGCTCCACTTCCAAGGGTATGATGGCTTCAGTGCCATAGACTAGTGAATATGGGGTCACACCAGTAGGAGTGTGGATGGAAGTTTGATAGGCCCATAGGGTAGGATGTATCTATAAGTACCAATTATGGCCAATTTTACTTACCATTTTCTCCATGATACATATAAGAGTTTTATTAGTAGCCTCAGCTTGTCCATTACCTTGAGGGTAATAGGGGGTAGACCACTTGAGCTGAATATGGAAGCATTGACATAATGTTTTAAATATTTTATTCTTGAAGGATTTACCATTATTTGTGACAATGGCGGAGGGGATACCATAATGGAAAATGAGGTGATTCATGATGAATTTGGAGATTTTTGCACCAGTGACATAAGTAAGAGGCACAACCTCTACCCATTTAGTAAAATACTTGATGGTATTGATAATGTGGGTATGGCCATCTGAAGAAGAAGGATGGAGCTTCCCTATGAGATCCAGGCCCCATTTAGAAAAAGGCCAAGGTGTTGTGATAGGATGCAAAGCTTGTGCTGGCATATGTATCAAGTTTCCATACTTTTGGCATAGCTCACATTTCTTTACAAAATTACAACAGTCTGCTTCCATGGTGGGCTAGTAATAACCTACCCTTAAGAGATTCTTAGCCAAGACCATACCACTAGTGTGCACTCCACAAATACCTTCGTGTACTTCCTTAATAGCATGAACTGACTCAGTAACATCCAAACAGATGATTAGATTCCCGTTGTAGCCATGATGATAAAGGGTGCCTCCTAGGAGGGTGTAACGGGCTATGTGGTGGATAAGGGATTTCTTCTCAGAATGGGTAATGTCTGGGGGAAATGTGCCATCTTGTAGGTATCTAAATATAGGGTCATACCAAGGGGAAAAGGGGCCAACAAATTTCACATGCCAAACAAGATTTTGGCATATCATATGTGGGTACACGTAAATGCTCTATAAAGAAGGGAATTTTACTTTCCTGAGGTGGAATGTGTAATAGTGATCCGATAGTAGCCATAGCATCTACTGATCTATTATGCAACCTTGGTTTTTCTCAAAGATAATCTGTGTAAAATATTCCTTCAAGGTTTCAACCAACTTCTTGTATGGAATAAGCTTTTCATCTTTAACCTTATACTCATCATTAACTTGTTTAATAATAAGTTGGGAGTCCCCAATGACTCGTAGTTATCTGATATTCCAAGTGATAGCCAATTTGAGGCCAGTAATGAGTGCCTCATATTCTGTAATGTTATTAGTGCATGGGAATCCCAAACAAAATTTTCTTGGAATAACCTCACCTATGGGAGTGATGAGCACCACTCCTGCTCCTGATCCATGGAAGGTGAATGATCCATCGAAATGGACTTGCCACTCTACAGACTCTTCAACATACATCATGGATGCATCTGGAAGATCCAGACACAAAGGTTCCATCCCTGGTAAAGGAGCTTCTGCCAACTGATCAGCCAATACCTATCCTTTCAATGATTTCTGGTTTACAAACTCAATATCAAATTCACTTAGGAGAATGATCCAATTAGCCATTCATCCTATAAGGGTGGGTTTGGATAAAAGGTATTTGAGAGGGTCAACTTTGGATATTAGCTTGGTCTTATTGTTAAGGAGATAGTGGCGTAATTTCTGAAAGGTAAAGACAACTACCAGGTAAACCTTTTCAATATATGGGTAATTGAGTTCATAAGCGATCAAGGTGTGACTAAGGTAATAAACTTCCCTTTCTCTATGGTCTAGGTCATATTGGGCAAGCAGTGCACCAATAGCAAATTGGGTAGCTGAAATGTATAATAGGAGAGGTTCACCTGGGGTAGGCGGCATGAGTACGGGTGGGTTGACAAGGTATTGTTTAAGTAGTGCAAATGCCTTTTGACAGTCTGGTCCCCAGTTGAATGTAACATCCTTCTTGAGGAGATGTGTAAATGGGTGGCACTTATCTGCAAGATGTGAAATGAAACGATGGATTGCCTGTATCTTTCCTTGTAAACTTCTTAGTTTGTTTGAGATTTGTAGGTGGAGGTATTTCTGTGATAGTTGTAACCTTTTCAGGATCTACCTCTATTCCTCTTTGTGAAATGATGAAACCTAGGAGCTTTCCTGAAAAAATGCCAAAGACACACTTCTTAGGGTTCAAACATACTTTGTAATCTCAGAGACGCTGAAAAATACGTCTCAACACTTTAGGGTGTTCTCCTCTTCCTTTGGATTTTATTAATATATCATCAATGTAATCCTCCATGATTTCATTCATCATGTTATGGAAGATGGCCATCATTGCACATTGATAGGTGGCCCCAGAATTCTTGAGTCCAAAAGACATAACCTTCTAACAAAATGTTCCCCAAGGGGTGATGAAAGATGTCTTATGTTGATCTTCCTCTGTAATTCGGATCTGGTTATAACGTGAAAAGCCATCCACCAAGGATAACATTTCATAACCAGTGGTAGAATTGATAATCATATCAATATTAGGCAAGGGGAAGTTGTCTTTGGGACATGATTTATTGATGTCATGTAAGTTAATGTAGATCCTTATGCCAACTAGCTTCTTCTAAATTGGGACTATTTTGGATATCCAATCTGAATATTCAATGGGTTTAATGAAATCAGCAGCTAATAACTTTTCCAGTTCTTCTTTGACAAGTAGTGCAATTTTGGGATGCATCTTTCTCAACTTTTCTTGATGGGTTTGGCATCTGGGTGCACAACGAGGTTGTGCACAACTAATTCTGGGTCCAAACTAGGCATATCTATGTATGACCATGCAAATATATCTGCATATTCTCTTAATAACTCCACAAAAACCTTTTGTTCTTGAGCTGAGAGTGAAGCTCCCAACTTTATCATTCTAGGTTCCTCTTCCGAGCCAATGTTGACACTAATTGTTTCTTCAACCAGCATTTTAGAAGCATCCTCCATCCACGTAGGATCAGGAGGAAGAGTAAGATCAACCTCCTTAGGTGGCTCATCATCATCTTTGAATGGGTATACCATTTCATCTACAGGTTCTTCATTTTGTTTATCTACTAGTGCCTCAAAAAATTTGTCACTATGAGACTTGCATTTTTTCTTTCCACAAGGCTTCTCTAAAGCATTCTTACTCTTACTTATGACCTTCATATTCAAGTGTCCACACATCTCTTCCTCTTCTCCAAAGTATGTGCAATCATCTAGCTAGATTTCAAATCCTTTCTTGTGATCCCCAGTCAGAATAGAATCCCTAAGTCCCATGAATTCTGTGAATGCCTCGTCATTCTCAAAGAAATTGATTGGCACATGAAATTATTGATCCCAATCTACAAGTTTGGGATATACAAGGTTTACTTGGTAATTGGTTTGAGAATTGGATCCATATAAGGTAAAAATAGTAGAATCAAAGAATATGTTAGTGAAGGCAAGATCCTTGTAGAGGCTACATTGGGAATATGTGTCGCTATCTAAATGAGACAAGTCATCCTCACATTTGGAAGAGGTGGCATCAATCTAAAAGGGTGGATCATCATGAGGTCTTATTCCAAGACCATGTTTTTAATATTTGAAACAAGGGATAGGAATGGGTTCCAATCATCCTTGCGCATTGATACGACATCCAAACCCATTGTAACCCATGACATACATCATGCGGTGGCCCTTGATTTACTACGGAGCTTGATGGCATGCAGCCATGGTACCTTCAGGTACCCTCCCAATGGGATCTTCTAACATCTTTCCTCGAATAAGAGACCACTACAGATGAACTTCTCCAGTGGTTTAGGGAATTTATCTTGAGTGTTGTTAAACTAAAAGTAGGGTTTACCACGTGTCCTAGGTGACACTGATAGATATGATATTAATAAGGCCTATTGAAGAGTGAAGTGCTCACCTGGGCCATACTTTACAGATTTTTCCTCCCATAATGTAAAAGGGTTGACTAACGAAGGAAAATTTTTATTACAAGGAGTGAGTGAATCTTGATCCACACGTTCCTTGATAGCTTTTGTTTGTAAAGGAACAACAATATCCATAGAAGGGCATTCATAAGTTGCATGAGAAAAATTGTGTAATGCCCTACAATGAGTGAACGGTTCTGGATCACTTTGAATGGTGACTGTCTGTCCTTCATGGCACATCTTGATATACTAATGGAAAGTTGAAGGAATGGCCTACATGGCATGGATCCATGGGTGTCCTAAGAGCATGTTGTATGGAAGATCCAAGTCAAGGACATGGAATGTTTTATCATGACAAGTCAGCCATACTTCCATCAGAACTGCTATAGTACCTGTTGACTCATGCTCCTCCTTATCATAAGCTATGATTGTAATAGTTTTGACCCCTATGGCCTAGTTACTTAACTAGCTTCAAAGTATAAATATTTTTACCATATCCACCATCCATAAGTACTCTCTTTATCTTATGATGGGTAAAAACCACTTCTAAGTATAGGGTTAAGTTGTGCTCTAGGTCATTACATGGGATTGTAGCGTGATCAAAAGTGATATTATCATTGGAATCAAGGTGTGCAACCATGGTTTGAAGGTGTGTCGGATCTACATCTGTGGAGACCGCCAAAATCTCCAGTATTTTATGCAATATGTTTTTATGAGCAGTAGATATCTTTAGGATATCTAGAATCGATATCTTAGCGGGTGTCTTCTCTAACTGTTCTATTAAGTTGTACTGACCTTCCTAAGGGATAGGTAGGGGAGCTGGTATGATCAAATGAGTGTGTCGTGACCCTACTGCACAAATGTTTTCTAAGATCCTAATAGGGTTGACCCATTCATCATATGAATGGATACATCCTATGAGGGAGTTAAAGGGGATATCATTAGTTGGATAAACATAAGCAATAGTCTTATAGTCATTGGAAGTTTGTTCGTGATCTAGCTTTATGTTTTTCTTATCCGCATGGTTAGGAAAGGGATCTTTGAAGATACCCATTTTCTCATTTGGACCTTTTCCCGAGTCAGGGAGAGAATCTACAGGGATTTTTCCCTTTTCGATGAGGTCTTGTATATAATGTCATAGTCTCAAACACCTATCAGTTTTGTGTCCATTAATATGATGGAAATCACAGTATTCCATCTCTTTGAACCAACTGGATTTTGGAGCATCCTTGGGGTATGGTACTGTCACGATTAGGTACTACACCATGTTTACCACATCTAATTGTTTAACTATAGGTGATAGTTATTCGGTTATCGGTGTGAACGTACGTTTGGTGGGTGCCTTTGGGCAAGGTCCTTGGGAGAGCTTTAAAAGCAGACCAGTTTGAACTCTTTTGGAGTCTGTAATACCATCTCCAATGACATGTTTGTTCTTATTGAAGAAATTTTATTTATCTGAGGGTTTTAATTCATGTTTGTCCTTGATGACCGGTTTGAGCGTACCCTTCACGATGAGAGAATTTTTTATTTGACTACCCTTATCTATAACTTTCTCAAAGTTAGAGCTGTAGTGCAGTTGTAAATGGAAGGCTATCTCTAGGTTTAGGTTAGGAATGAATATGCTTACTAGTTTTTTCTATCAAAGCACAAAGGAAGCGGCTTGCCAACCCTCGCCATCGTTGTAATAATCTTGCAAATGTCTCATTGGGATTATATTTTGTGTTGAAAATCTCATTCATTGTGATATCATTCTCCATGTTTAAGGAATAATGTCGAATGAATTTTTCCGCTAGGGTGGGCCATGTTGTGATGGATCCCTTGGGTATATTAAATAACCATTCCAATTCTAGTGCACCTAGGCTGCGGGGGAAGATTCGTATTAAGAAATTATCGTTGTACGTGACCTCTTGACAATCCATATAAAATTCTTTGATGTGATCACGAGGATCACCTTTGCTTTTATATTTATCAAACTTAGGAATGGAAAAATGCTTTGGGAAGGGTTTCTACAACATGTCCTTATCGAAGGGTTGAGGGAATAGTTCTTCATATAGGCACTTCCTATTGTGTCCTACGTTTCCTTCCTATAGAATAGTAAGCGTGTCTTTCATTGATTGTAATTCCCATTGAATGATTTTTTCTTTGGTAGGTGATACTGGTCTATTTACCTTATCCACTTTAAAATTTGTGTCATCATACAGATCAAAGTGGAACTCACTAGATTTGGTTTTGAGTTTGTCTTTATGAACGTTCTTGCTTGAAGAGCCTAAGTTAGCTAATTTGAAACTAGGCTTCAATATTTACTTTTGAAGGATATCTTCTTCAACTAAAGGATCATCTTCCTCATCAAACTTAGGAGGCAGTGAGGCTTTTTGCTTATGCTCAATCTTGAATTTGTGGAAGTAGAAGTAGAAGCATATCCTACATCTAAGGGGTTATCCATGTCTACGAGGGATGTTCTCTCTTCTGTTTTATGATTAATGATCTTATTATCCACTTCAAGTTCTTGTAGAATCTTAGACCCTAATTCTAAGACTCTCGCAAGCACTTGATCTCTGTTATAATAAAGGAGCTCGTCAAATCGACCTAGGTCTAACTTATGTTGTTCTTCAGAAGAATTAGATTCTTCTCCGCTATGATCAATCAATGGATCTATGTCTTTGACCTATGAAAAGATAGGTGCTAAGTTATTGCCGCTAAATGGGAAGGATTCAAAAGGATTTTCTTCTAAGTCTCACTCATTTGGTTTAGATGCCATTTTCATTATTTTAGGCATTACTAGTCAAATTTATACTAGGTTTTGTCTAAATGCTTTCAAAGTTGTATGCAACCTAGGCGTATGTTGTGTAACTCATTTGATGTAATGTCAAAATATCCCAGTGTAAACTAGATGTAATGTTATGCAGTTGTTTTATCATTCAAAGAACACTCATATTTAAATCAAACAATCACTCAAACTGTTTTTTAGCAAGACTATACCCTAAACGATGGTTACAATAAAGGGCTCAAGGAAGATAGTGGCAATACCCTATTAATACATAGGTCAAGTAAGAATACCAACAAGGCCTAAATACCAAAGCGATATTGTCATGATCTCTCCATGAGATATACTAAGACTAGTTTAAATGCCGACGACACCTAAGTTTTTTTTTTAAATGGAAGCTACGAATGTGGATAGCGTAACAACACTATCTTGACACGTTAACCTAGCGAGCAAGGTGTTAGTATCAAGATGATGTCATCGCAGTATACACAAGGCAATATTGACACTCTCAAAAGACTCAGATGACGTTGGAACTGAAACTAAGTATAAGTATAGCAAGAATTTCTTAGTTGTGAGAGCAGCGCAACCGTACAATAAAGGGATTTATACCAAGTTTTCATAAGAATTTAAAATGTGGTGTAAGTACCAAAAATTTAGGGCTAGAATGCAAGCAAAAATAAAAAATTAAGGATAAATAATGATGAACCAAAATTGTAGCAATGGAGACGATCTTGAAATCAAAATCAAAGGACTATCAAAGACACGAAAGCATACTTGTGCACTTTAGACATTTAACAACCCAGTCACAAACATGGATGGGTGTAAATGGACAAAAATTTGGCTAATATTGTCTTTGATAAGACTCACACAGTATGCTTCCTTCTCACCCCAAATGGGTAGTGAGAACGCAAGGGTGTAGATCAAAATACAAAAATAAACTAAATGCTACTTGGGAAGAGTTTCACTTTATCCGAAGGTCAGAGCAAAATTAAGCTAAGTGAGACATCGTTTAATTATGTGATGAAAGACACTTAGATCTAACTCAAGTGGAATTTTTTCCTTGTTCAAAAAATAAGGTTCAGACTCCAAATAATTTGTCACTTTGTGATGGCTTGACACGACGCGATAAGGACTAGTAAAGTGGGCTCCAAGACAGAATGTATTTCCTAATATGATCACTATTGATGGCGAATCACAGCACCCCTGAATGTCTGCAACTCGATGGGTTGAGACTCTCAGTGTGATTGCATAACATGGATCTTTTCCCAAGTGTGGGACCTTGTGAATCAGGAAAGCTCTCTGGATGAAGGCCGGTTCCTATTCCTCTGTTTAGATGCACACATAAAAATACAGAGGGTTTACTCAAAAACCTAATCTAACTTTCCAAGAAGAAAGGGTAAGAAGATGCATAAAAATAAACCTAAACTAACAAAGGTGATGCACCGAGGAATGAAGAACACCCATCTTGCCAATAAACACAAACCATTAAAATGCAATGCAAGATCATGCACAGATAACCAGATTTGCAGTGAAAGATCAGGAGGATGCAAATGAACACAGAGAGGGTTGAGAATCATCCACATACATGCATTATTTTCTCTAAATATTGATACAATACACTACAAAATGCCAAGAGGAAAAGTTGCATTACAGTTTTAGATGGGAGGTTTGAACTCCACAAATTTTCCTACCAAAGAGAAGAAGGGAGGGGCAAAACAAGAATGTCCAACCTTTAGAAAGAAGCCCCTCTTTACAATTTATAGGAAGAATGAGAGGGGGAAGAGAGAGGAATTCTAAATCTACCCCGACCACCTCCAGGTTGTATTTAATTCATCTCATTATGGGGGTAGGTGAGAACCCTAGCAAACCCAAAAAATGGCAAACTGTATTTTGCATTTTTGAAGAACTTGTTCTCACCCAGTTAAAGATATCCAGTTGTAGTTGGACAAAGGACCTTGTAATATTTTTGAAAAGTCCAACCTTGCATGAATCCGAGCTCCCTGTGAAAAGTTATGGCCATTTGAATATCTGGGTCAGGGTTTGCTTTTTGTCGGGTTCGGGGTGTCAACACTCAAAATGTTGTGCCTCCTGAAGATGCACCTCGGTACATCCATCCTCATGTCAACATACTCTTAAGTGCACCATAGGCACTGAAAATATGGTGTTGATGCCTTCCAACCTGCGCCAGGGCGCAACCTTTTTCATGTCGACATTTTCTTACCTGCGCCTTCCAACCTACGCCAAGGCGTAACCTTTTTCATGTCGACATTTTCTTACCTGCGCCTTCCAACCTACGCCAGGGCGCAACCTTTTTCATGTCAACATTTTCTTACCTGTGCCAGGGCAGTTGGTGACATAAAAAATGTCAGGTTTTTGACCATGCAATGCACTTTCAAAACCCGAAATGAAGGATTTTGATTTTCCTTGATTTCTATATTCTTATGTTTGTCTATATTTACCTGGGGAGGGAGATATATATAACAATCACTCAACTACATGTCAAGAGTTGTCTAAATGTGATCTCAACTTACCTAAAGAGTCACACTGACTAATTTGGGAGTATCTCGGCTTTACCCCCTTCAAATACGATGAGCAATAAATGTGTTCACGCGTATTCTCACTAGGGTCGATATGTAGACAACTTTGAATCTAACTTGCAGTGTGAAATCTACTCAATTGGGTAAGTGGGAAGCTTCTTGTTTCATCCACGAGGATACTCAATGGTGGATTACTTTAGGGTTCCTAGAACCACCCCCATTGTTGTAGCTTAAGCGTTATGCCAAAGTAGTTATGTTCTAGTTGAGTGGATAAAGACTTGCCATTTTTTGAAACCTATGATACAGTGTGATGTGGAGAGGTGTGTTTTTTATATTGCTTTAAATTAATGTGGTTTGAGTATCATACAGTTTGGAAACCTGCATGAAAAACATGTATTAGAAGGTTTCATTTTTGCGACTCCTTTCTTTGACAAGCGTTAGGCCCTACACATATGGAGCTAGTAATTTTCCACCACAAATAATGATATCAAGAAAGAGAGTTTGAGTGTTTACTTTTAATTCCTAAGATCACCAAAAAGGTGAAAAGGAAGAGCATACACAATGTGGAAACTCCACTAAAACAATCCTTATGGAAAATACTTTAAGCATGTTTTTAAAAGATAGAGTTCATTTTAGCCAATTTTGAAAGGTAAATTTGAATTAGGAAGCATAAAATTAGTGTTTTTAAAAGTGACAAGAAGGTTTTTAGAAGTGTTTTTGATCCCCAAGATCACCTAGAAGGTGTGAGGAGAGAGAATACACACTTCGAAAAATCCCTTTCTAACTAATAAAATGAAACACCTAAACTACATTAGTCAAATAACTCAAAAGAAACTAATAATCACTTGTTAGAGCCTGTAAACAAGCAGAAAAATTTAGCAAATTGATGTTACAGCTCGAAGAGAATACTTTAATTTTTAACTCAGACACCTACGCATCCAGAATGACACATGCATGTCCCAGCCAATGGATATGTGCCCAAACCAATGGGGATGTGTGGCAGCAAATTATGACAGTAGTTTCCAACAACTATGTGGGCCTAAAGACAGGTACATTAGGGTTTTAGCGGAGATGTGTGTAGTTTGATGCATATGCTTGTAAGCCAAAATGAAAATCAACACAGTATGTCAAAATACACCAGCGCATCCAGAGGCACGAGTATCCCTAACAGTCAATGGAGATGCATGCAGTTTGATGGATATGCAACTCTTTGTAAAATATTAGTCGCATGGAAAATATGCCTATCAGACAAGTGTGCGGATAGGTTGACCCTTTGTAAATGCTAGGGTCAATTACGAACATTATAGCTGGATGCCTCTAGAAAAGAAACCTACGTGTACCCCCTGAAAAACCTACAAAAGTCATGGAAATGAAAATTTTCAACAGTCAAACAGGCTAGTTGTTAGTCAAAGAAACCTATTTCAAGTTGAAACCCACAAAATATGCATGAACATGGATGATTTAGCTTACTTAAAAAATGAAATCAAGTAAATAATAAGTTGTTTCGCCTAGAAAGCATGAAAGTGAACTTAAAAATCTTGGAAAAGGATCCTAGAGAACAATGGAGTAGGTCCCACCGGGTGTGCCAATGTGTGTAATGAAAATTTTGTTAAATCTATGAACATGGGGTAAGAATCTCTAAAGAAACCCCAAAAGCTTTGAAACAAACAATTCAAATGACCATCCAATTAGAGATAAACAAGAGCTACCTATTTGTATGCATATATAAAGCTTGAAACAAACAATCAACCTCTAAACATGACTATATTACTTCTCTACTCCATGAAATCTATACATAAATTAACCTATTAAAGCTCTAGCAATCAGTTATGTGTTTAATGATGTCTCAAAATATCAAGAATGGAAGCTCACCATTAATGTCTTCTCCCATTTACCTAAAACTTTGAAAGGATTGGCAAATAAAAAGTAAATAGCTCAATTAAACTATGAAATGACTCTAAAAAGACTTAAGCATGACCTGTTGGTCTGAAAATCTGTCGGGAGGACAGATCTATGGATAGATGAGCCAACAGTGTGCAGGGCATAGCCCCTCTTTGAGACAGCAAAGTGAAACTGGTTTATTGCTATTCTACCAGCAAGAATCTATGCAAGTCCTACAGTATTCTGCCTTCAGGGGTTTGGGATCTCGTCCCAGTAGGGGTATTTCCGACTATGAACAGAAAGGAACAAAGGGAGGAGAGGAGATAGGATAGATCTGAAGGGAGAAAAGAAATGAATTCCAAAGCAGAAAGGTCAGAGGGTTTATGTTTTGGGCTGGTAGTAAATAGAGTCAAACCTACTTGCATAAACAAACAAAGCAATACTGATGAGCAAATGACAAAAAAGTAGAGATATATCTGACAAAAAAGCAGCATAGATCTAACTTAAGAAAGATCTAATACACATAACACATCCATTGAGCACAAAGTCTTAATTTCTGTATTAATATTTTCTGTTTACAAAAATTACAAAGCCTTTTCCTTCTCACTTCTATTTTTCATCTAAAAAATGTCCACCTCCTGAATACAACAAATATCCAAGTATATATAGAAAGAGAAGGAGAAAGAAGGAAAAAAAAACCAACAACTAACTATTTACAAAATATCTAAAAGTCAACTGTTGACTTTGGGGCAATTTAGTGGATGACAACATCTCATGGTGCAACATGGATGATGTCATCATTTGTGCCAACAAACTTTTAAATACTATACAAAAAAGGGAACATTCCTAGGAGGAAGGAGCCTATTCGTTGTCATCCCGTGGCTGGAAAGGAGTATCTTGCTTCTCCTCAGGAGAGGAAATATGAAATTGAGCACAATACTCCATGAATTTTCTAATCATCGGTTGAAGTTGATCCTGAGCAGGACCCTTGGTGTGATCACCGATGACTTCACAAGTCTCCCATTCATCTCTGAGTCTTTCTGGGAGCTTGAAGTATTCATTACCTGCCTCCATCAGGTATCCAACAAAATCATGGCAGGCCAGAAGGTTGTTGATAGATTCTGCATCAAAAGTGGCTTCTGACCCTAATCCTTACGATGCGATCTCCTTAAAGAGATTTGAATAGTGTCATCTATCTTCCTCAAGGCGTATGATGGGGTGAGCAAGCCTAGAGACATCCTTAGGATGATCTACTCCATTTGATGCATTGCATCCAAGGCTTCCTCCTTGATTTTATCAATTTTCTCCAAGACAAATTCCATCTGATCAACCTGATAGTCCAAAGCAGCAAAGACTTTGTTGGGTGCTCTAGGGTGAATGAAGAAGCTGAATTTTACTAAGTCATCGACCGAGCAGTCGAGCATCTTTTGGAATGTCTCATGTTGTAACCTAGCATGGTCCAACTCTTCGGAGATAGGTCCCGCAATCGCCTGGAGTTCCTTGTTAGCCTGATCAATATTCTGATATAGCTCTGTGAACTTTACAATTACTTCCTCACTATCCTTGAGGATCTAGTCTCTCCAGGCGGATACTGCCATACCTTGCTCACCAATCTTGGCATATTCATTTATCTTTTCCTGGCTAAGGGCCTCAAGAGTTTTAGTGGTAGTTATAGGAGGTGCACTACCCATTTTCTGCAGGGCTTGGAGAAGATGTCTTGTTCTATTCTTTCAGTATCCTCTTCTCTTCCTTTACCTCCTGAAGCTTTTTGCAAAGGGAATCCACTACAGATAAGGCCTCTCCCTGTAGGATTTCTGAGGATGTTCCCATTGTGACCTGTGTCACTGTATAATCTGTAGGAGACAGATCCTTTTTATCCTTTATGGGATCAGGGTATGCGATCTCCATTACCCTTTCACCTGAAGCACTCTGAGAGAAGTGGGTTATTGGCTTTTGCTTCTTATCTCCTTTTGTTGGGATGACGGAGAAGTCCATAGGTGCAATGGGGACTTTCCTCTTATGCTGGCTCAGGTGCTTGGAGATCCATTCTAGACTTAAGGGAGAGGGGCCAGAGGGAGAAGAGGGAACGGAGGTAGAAGAAGGAGCAGCTATAGTGATCATCGGGAAATGTGTTGAGATGCTTGGTAGCGGGATCGATAAACAAGCCAAATCTCCAATGCTCATAGGGGTAGGAGTCACTGTAGGAGAGGAAACCATAGGGGTGGAAGGGATTTCAGAGATGAGGGAAGAAATGCTGGGGGACATCTCTACGAGGGAAGAGAAGATGGAGGAAGAGGAATGGGGAACAACAGAAGATGGGGGAGAAGACACAACCAAAGTAGTGGTTGCTTGAGTGACATGAGGAGGGGAAGGACGAGTGGGAGATGGGATGGTGGGAACCTCAGCAGTTACAGCAGTGGTAACATCCTGAGTGGGTGTGCCCATTGGAACACTTACCGCCTCTTCTTTTTCTGGGGAGATCAGACTTACTACCTGCTCCTAGGTGGTGGAAGGAGGACTCATGGGAGTTAACTCCTAAGCAGCGCTTGATTCTCCCTCTTTGTCTTTCCTTTTGCCCTTTGGTAAGTGTTTTGGCCTAGAAGGTGCATCACCCAAATGAGACGTGGTGAAGTCTACCCCAAGGTAGATGAGACCATTTTTCCTGCACCAATGCTCTGTGCGCTGCAGAGTGCCTTTAACCCTTTCCTCAATAGTTTGAGGTGCCTTTAATCTATCAATCTCAGCAAATGGCCAATTTTCCCCGTCCGTATCTAGATAGACCTGATCAAATTCTTGATCAGTCGCTTGGAAACCTGTCGGGACAATGGCCACACCATACTAGATGAAATCTGCTAGGGCCAGGTGGGAGTGATCCTTTCTTCTGAGCTTGACCTCATGATACAGATCGATATAGATATCCTCGATCTGTGGGACATGGATTGGATCGAGCTTTTCCCTTGGAAGGAAATTGCGAGGATCAAAGGTCAGCCTTGCCAGGAAATTGTGTTTCAAGTTGAGCAACTCTAGCTCTATAAACATTTCCCAGGCTTTGGTGTGAGAAGTGCAGGTGTACCTACCCACTGTGAGGGGGAATGGAGTTCCACCCTTCTTTCTTTTTAGGCACTTCTTGTGGTATGTGATAAGCTGCCTGGATAGCTCCAATAGGATCAACTTCGGTCCCACATACATTGGTAACTTGGTGGGCTCCCCCAAGAAGTTGGTCAGCTCTGAGATAAGTGAAAGTGGGGAATTGCCTAAATAACGCTCCCCACTTCTCTGTGGTAGTCACTATGCTCTTGGTCATCCGACCGTGAGTCATATTGGGCCTCAATAGGCAGATGATGCCATAGAAGAAGGCATCATTGATCTTGCTGAATTGTGTGATGCTATTTTCCAGTCTCAACTCTAGATAATATTCATATATTTTTACTTGGGGCCACACCCCGCATTGACTTAGTGCTGGATAGTCTCTTTCTGAGGTAGTGGTGTAAACCACGTAGGAGTTCATGTAGAACCTCCCATTGTTGAGAGTTGTTGAAGCTGCTCAGAGATAGTGCTGCTGATGATCTCCGCCCATTCAAAACGTTGATCAGGAACATTTTTGCTCATTGTCTTCAGGTATTTGAGCATCCATTTGTGGAAGTAATGGGTGTTAGGAAGCCCAAACACCCTACTCAGGAAGGTAATGGTGTCGCTCAGCTCCTCTGAGAATTCATTGTGATGAATAACCTACGGCTACCTGGTTATCACCTTCTTGTTTTTTAGATACACTTTGTTCATGAGATGCATGCATTTGTCCTCATTCTCATCCCATGCTTTTATGCAGTCTTCTTGGCTTATCACCACAAAGTGTTGGTGGTGGGGGATACCCAACATGATTTCAAAGTGTCGGGTAGTGAGGTTGATTATTACCTCACCCTTCTCATTCTTGACACATCTTGTGTCCTTATTGTAGCAGTGGGCCACCACCATCATGAATTCATTGTTTACTACGCTCACAGGAATTCCCCCAGCAAAATGCAAACCACTACCGACCAATTTGTCCATCCACGGAATGCCTGTGACCTTTTTGGTTCTAGCCCAAAAGTCCTCCATATCAATGTGACCAAGTTCAAAATCCCTGATGTCCAAGTCACATTCTACAAGGGACTCAGGCATCCTGACCCTTTGGTATTTGTACTTCACTTCTTCTTCTGTGAGTTTGGCCTTACCCTTAGACTTGGTTGGCCTCTTACTTGATGAAGACATATGTGAATCTGAGTTTAAAATCTGAAGAAGGAGGGAATTCCATCGCAGAAGAGCCATGTTAGCTGTTAAATCATCCATCAAAGCTTTACAGAATGAAAAATTATCAATTTACAAGTCTCTGGGCGCAAGGCGCAATTCTATTGCAGGCTGCAGGGTCAGAAAAGCAAGGCACACTACTGGAGAGTGTTGCATGGAAGAAAATAGTGCAAAGGGGCACAGGGCATAGAAATACTACACACAACATTCAGTGTTGGTGTCAAAGGATGTGCTCCTATGCCATATGAAGGGTTTTGAACTGGGTGTAAATTATTTTGGTGTTGCAAGGTTTCAGGATGCACCATTGGTGCAGATGTGATACATATTGCATATATTTATGGTGCGCCAATGGTGCAGGTTCAAATGGTGTATCATTGAGTTAAGATGCACCAGTGTCTTAGCTTTGGTGCGGTGCAGGAAGAGTCTGCATGACATTCAAATGTTTGTGTAGCTGGAATTGTGCTTGTGCCTTGTGTTAAGGGTTTTTAGAGTTTCATAGGGCATGGGGAGGATGCATGCTACAGGAAAGGATAGTGTGCCCCTTGGCGTGACTGTGGTTTGTGCAACAGTGATGGCATTTGCACCAAAGAAAAGCCGTGGTTTCGATTGGGATAATTTTAGATTTTTTACTCTTTTTGATAGGTTTGTGGTTTTTGGCCTCTTTCAACATAGATTTTGACAATGAGGGGAAAAGAGCAAAGAGGATTTTGGATTCATTTTCGAGACAAAATCCCTCCAAACCAACAGGTCTGGAAGGAGGGTAGAAAACCGTTTTAGGGGGAGAGTTGATTGCAAAATGGGCTGGAGGTTGTGTTTTATTTCTTAGGTTCAATTTCTTTGTTTTTAACAACCCTCTAAAAACAATATAAAAACCCACAAACAATCAACACAAGAAGAGCAAGGACCACTTACCAGGAATATATAAGATGGAAGAAATGATACGGGGGTCCATGAATGCGATGTAAAGCAACACGGGGATGACAGGAGCACTGAAAGGTGTAGAGAAAATAACTTTTTCACGTTTTTTCAATCATGAAAATGACAGGTCGGATGCGCCTATTTATAGCAAAAGGTGTAATAAATGTGCCACCAACATTTTTAGTCAAGGCGCACCAAAACAGATGACAACATGAAAATATTTGCACCATTGGCAATGGATTCGGGACTGTCGACATTACCTTTTCAGTGCTTTGGTGCACCATTCAGGGGCCAACAATTTTAATGTCGACAAGGTGGCGCATGCACCTTGGCGCAGGTTTTAAAGGTGCATCATGGGAAGGCGCAACATTTGGAATGTTGACACTCCAAAGGATGCGCCAAAGGAATAGAAGGGGGCACAAATTCATTTGATGTTGCATGAATAAAATTTGTGCCCAGCCAAAAAAGGACCAAATGACTAAGTTCGAAAAACTAGATTTTCCGGAAAGGGATTTTATGCCATTCCGAACGCTAAGGGACCTTAGCAGGGAACCGAAACAAAATTTTGGTATGGTTACCTGCAAAATTGCCCTCGTCAATTTTACAGGATAACAGCTGGCTCTTTCTGGGGACTATCTTTGAGCAAAGCTTAAGGGTAGAGAATCCCAGATCAACATGTGCCTATCCATTGGGTTACAGAGTCAAAAACAAGGGATGACGAAAACACAAAAGGAAAACACACACAACTGAAAGCAAACTGTACAAAGAAGAGAGCAAGCTCTACTTCCTGAATATTTTGAGATGTTTCCCGCTATAGGGAAGCGGGAGCTCAGTTCCATCTAGATACAAGAGATAGAAGCTATTCTCTCTGTTGAGCTGCTTGATCTTGAAAGGCCCTCTCCATAGAGAATCAAATTTTCCGTGCATGCCCTTTGGCTCTCTTTGCTTGTCCCACAAAAGGACAAGATCTCCCACCTAAAAATCTCTCTTCTTGGCCTTCTTATCAAATAGTCTCTTGACTTGATTATGATGTTTGGTGATCCTGTCGACCACTCTTACTCTCTTTTCTTCAAGCTCTGTTAGATACATGACCCTTTTTTCAAGAGAATTTTGGAAAGTCTCATCTTCGATCACTCGTGCCAAGCATAGAGCAGGAAGTTCCACAAAAATGGGAAGCTCAGCATCGATTCTATATAATACTTGAAAAGGTGACATATTGAGGGACCTATTTGGAGTAATACAGTCTGCCCACAAAGCATCATACAATGACTTGTGCCAGGACCATTGGTTCTCATCAACTAGCTTCTGTATGATGGTCACTACGTTCTTATTACTAGATTTTTCCTGACCATTTCCCTAGTGGTAATAATCTGAGGCATGGGCCAAGGTTATCCTGTGTTCATAGAAAAAAATGATAACTTCCCATGAGGAGAAGCTGGAAGCATTATCAACAATGATCTTGTGTGGGATGTCAAATCTTACAATGATACTTTATTTGATGAAGTTGCAAATAATTTCAGAGGTGGCATTCTTAACAGGCATGGCTTCCACCCATTTGGTGAAGTAATCTATTATTGTTAGGACATAACTATGTCTGGCACTTGATTGGGGATGTAGTGCTCTGATAAATTCAATTCCCCATTGCCTGAATGGTTCGTCAATAATGATCATCCTGAGGAGGAAAAGCAGTCAATTTTGATTTTCCAACAAATTGTTGGCAGAGCTCACATTTTGCTACCTAGGTGGCTGTATCCTGAAATAGCATTCAGCAATAGTACCTAGCCCAAATGATCTTATGTTCTATACACAGATGAGTATTGACCACCACAGGCTGAATCATGAAAGATTTATAGTAATTTTAATTGTTGCGGCTTGTCAACACATCGCAAGAAGACGCCATCAATACCGTGTTTGTATAAACCCTCATACCATATGACATATCTGGCTGCCTTGAGTTTTACAGTCTACTTTTCCTTTGAATTTAGATGAGCTGGGCACTCACCGTAAGTGAGAAATAAATTGATATCAGAATACCACTCGTCGCTAGTCGCAACAAATAGAACCATTAGTAAAGAATCAGCTTTCTCCAGCTGGCCTTACATTCCATCGAAGAAATCATATTTTTCTTTAGGGACCTCTGAATCTTTTTTTTCAGCCATAAGCTGACATAGGCCCTTGCCTCTTACCAGCTTGGTTGGTTTTATGTCTAGATCATACTCCTAGACCTTTGCAATCCAATTCCCTCGTAAGCTTCCTAACTCCTGTTGAGTTAGGATAGACTTGACTGTTGTTTCAGGAACCAGCACTACTGTATGAGAGTTTAGGATGTAATATCATAAGTTCTTGACTGCTTTGACAATGGCGAATGTGTGCTTTTCTAACTGATACATCTTCAATTCATGAGGCTTGAGAAGAGAGCTCATGAATGCAATTAGAGATTCAACATCCTCAGAGTTCTTTTGCATTAAGATGGGTGATACAGTATGCGCAAATGCATAACTGTACATGATAAAATCCTTGGAGAAGTCAAGGACATCTTAGGACAAGTGCATGAGAAATGAAGGATTTTATATCCTTGAATGATGCCTTTCCTTCTTCGCTCCACTGGAAAGTTTACAACCCCTTCATCATATTTGATATGTGCTGAGTCTGTTCAGTAAAGTCAGGGATAAAGCGTCTGAGAAAATTCACCTTTCTAAAAAAAGAGTGAACACCTGTCTTACTTGTGGGTAAGGTAAGGCTCTGAATGGACTTAACCCTTTCGACATCTATTTTTGTCCCTTTCTTGCTGACAATGTGTCCCAACAACTTTCCTTCTGTGACCCCAAAAATAGACTTTATCAGATTTAGGGAGATCCCGTGTTCCCTGGCATCTAATCAATACTTGCTGCAAATGATCACAATGATCATTTCTCTATTTAGAGAAGATAGTTAAGTCATCTAAATAAACTACAATAACCTTTCCAATAATACCTTGAATGTGAATTCCATTGCTTGTTGAAAGGTGGCACTAGCATTGGTCAAGCCAAAAGGCATCTTGCTATAGGTAAATGTGCCCCAAGGAGTAGTGAATGTTGTTTTGAATCGGTCTACAGGTGAGACTTCAATCTAATTGTAGCCCAAAAAACCATCAAGCATGGACATCATTTCTAAACTAGTCACTGCATTGCAGAACTTGATCCATTATGGGAAGCGGGTAGTTGTCCTTTAAGGATGCCTGATTCAGGTTGCAAAAATTTACGCATATGCGTATCTCACCATTCTTCTTTCGTACTGGCACGATGTTTGCGACCCAAGTAATATGATGGATAGGAAAAATGATCCTTGCATCCAGCATCTTCTATATTTCCGCCTGGATGGTACCCCAAGATCTTGGGATCGAAGTGCCTCTATTTCTAGCGAAAAGGTTTGACATCTTCTTTCAATGGGATTTCATGTTTAATGTCCTTCGGCCTGAAAGGCTTTAGATCAACATAAGACCATGCCAATACGTCCATATATTTCTTCAACAATTTTACAAACTTCTACTTTTCTTCAGGTGTGTAACATTTACCGATGTTCATAAACTGCAGATGTTCCGTAGTACCCAGATTAACTGATTCAGTCTTTGGAGAGGAGTTAGGATCATCTTGTCATTTCTTCTTAACAAAATGATCATGTTTGTCAAATAATTGTTCCAGAGAGACTAAGCCTTTTGGGATTTTATTTCCTTTGAGCTGACATATGCCATCACCTCCTTTTGATTCATTTGCTTGATCAATGACAAATTAATAACATGCAGAAGTAGATCCTTCAAAATGAAGCTCGCTGAAATTCTTTACCTTTTGCAGAAAGGCAATAAGTTGATTGTCATTGTTGAATACCTGCCTATGCTGAGAATTGTCTGGCACGCTTGGGCGGAAGACTACCTCAATGTTATATGTGCCTATTTTCAACCCTGGGTGAGGGAGCATGAGAGACGTTGAGATGGCCAGTGAATCGACCATGTCATTTTGAGCTCTTGGAACAGTTTTTATTGAGAAGGTGTCAAATTCCTCGATGTTATCCCATACTACATTGCGGTATTTCCTGAGCCTTTCATTCTTTGCTTGGTATATTCGTTTTACTTGATTTACGACTAGCTCAACATCACCTTGTACTTTTTAGGTTCTTGATTCCCCTTTATTTTGCAGCTTACATGCCAAGTAGCAAAGATTCATATTCAGCAGTATTATTCATATTGAAAAACTATAACTTGAAAGAGAGAGGAAAAATATCTCCTCCGTAGGAGATATTAACACAGCTCCAGCACCGCATTCGCTAGTTGCACAACTGCCATCAAACTACAATGTCTAAACCTTGTTAAGGTCTTCTTCCTGGATGAGAATGTCCATTTTATAGAACTTACTAGATAAGAAGTAATTCCCCATCCCTGATGATTCAAAGAGAATTTGGGCTTTGGGGTTGTCAGAATTGGTGACCAAATACTTCTTTTGCGATTCAGGCTCCAATGTCTGCATTACACCCTTGATGGGGATTTTTGGCTTTGGACCAGTCCATATAAATCTCTCCACCAACTTATTTACAAAATCTCCTTCCTAGTAGAATTCCATATACTGTAGCGATATCAGCAACGAGGATGGTCATCTTTACTCTTTTCTCTGGGAATGTCGTAATGAACTGTGTGTCTTTGATTTGACCAATCAATGGAACCTGTTTGGATTCCATGGAGTAACATCTACTGAAAGGCTTGGTAAGAGTGAGGCCCAAAGCATGGGTGACCTTTTCCGGCATGACATTATCGGACGCCCCATAATCAATTATGCAGTTGCTTAGCTTGTGACCATTGATTAGGAGGGGAAAGATAAAAAGGTTCAATTTTTCTTGACACGGAAGTCGAGGCCACATTTATGCGAGTTGTAGGAGTGGGAAAGGATTCCTTTCGGGGAGACATGAGAAATTACGGCAGCTTGGCTTTGGATATATTCAGTCAATCTTACAAGTTGCTCAGGGTTTTAATGAAGATATTCAGCCTCCAACATTTGAATCTTGGTCTTTTTATCATGATCAATTATGTCGAATGCGACCAAGGGTTGCGTTGATGAGGGAATGAGTCCCTCACTTCGCAGTGGAAGGGTAGGATTACTGGTCTTTATGGGAATAGAAGAGAGCTGATTTGGAGGAGAGATGGGAGGAAAATATTTTTTCCTAAAAGACTTAATAGGAGGTTGAGCAGGAAGAGGATTACCTCTTTTAGCAATGGTCAGAGGCATGTTTGACAAAGCCTTCTCTTTTTGTGTCCTGGCAGAAACTTCTACTTCTTTTCCTTGGGAGCGGGTGAAAACAGCATATGACTGTCCACTTGCATACCCTCTTCTTCATCAGATTCTTCATCTTCAAATTCCATATACCCGATTTTAGAGTCGCTAGTTGGTTCACCGACATCTTGATCACCTCCACCTAGGGATGAAGGTTCTTCATAATTTTCCTCCTCTTCTTCGACCTCGACTAGGGAATTGACTGGAGGGGCCTCAAGTGCCAACTGCGGAGTGGTTTCAGGAAAATGCAGCCTTTGTGGGGCGTTGTTGGAAGTGAAATTTCTCTGTGGGATATCCTGGTATGAAGTGTTAGGAGGAGCTTGAGCTAATTGCTTCTTCAACTCAAGCAAGTCGTTTGCCATCTTCTAGAATGCCAGATCTAATGAAGTGGCTTGAGAAGGAGTTGAAGCTTTAGGCTTAGATGGCTCTCGTTTTAAATCACCAGATATAAGCAAGTTGTCCTCTATTCGAATGGCAGCAACCTAAGCGAGAACTAGGGTAGTGATTTTCTCTTGTAAGCGTAATAAACTTACTCTTGAGCTCATGGCGTTCACAAAGAAACACTTATAATTTTCTGGTGTTGGCAGCATGGCAGGCGGCACACGGTTAATTAGTGAATTGAAATGAGTGATAAAATCATGCATGGTTTCATTGACTTCCTTCTTTAGGTGAGTTATCTTTGACAGTAACGCAAACACATCTTCTGAAGGCTTATACATGTCTTCGAATGCAATTCGTAATATGGCCCAACAGGTGATAGATCTGGCCAGCAAATGTTGGAACCACTCTGCTGCAAGTCCTTGCAAGGTCTCTAGAAATAGGTGTATTGATACATCTTCATGGGTCACATCCAGGAATCCCAAACACCCTACTCATGAAGGTGATGGTGTCGCTCAGTTCTTCTGAGAATTCGCTGTGATGAATAACTTGCAGCCACCGGGTTATCACCTTCTTGTTCTTCAGGTATACTTCATTCATAAGTTGCATGCATTTTTCCTCATTCTCATTCCATGCTTTTATGCAGTCTTCTTGGCTTATTGCCACAAAGTTCCGGTGGTGGGGGATACCCAACATGATTTTGAAGTGCCAGGCAGTGAGGTTGATTATTACCTCACCCTTCTCATTTTCGACACATCTTGTGTCCTTATTATAACAACGGCCCACCACCATCATAAAAAAAAATTTTACTGTGCTCACGGGAATTCCCCCAGTGAAATGTAAACCACTTCCGACTAATTTTTCCATCCATGGACTGCCTGTGACCTTCTTGGTTCTAGCCCAGAAGTCCTCCATATCAATATGACCAAGCTTTGAACCCCTGATTTCCAAGTCACACTCAGCAAGGGACTCGGGAATCCTGACCCTTTGGTATTTATACTTCATTTCTTCTTCTATGAGTTTGGCCTTACCCTTAGACTTGGTTGGCTTCTTACTTGATGAAGACATATGCAAATATGGGTTCAGCTGTTGATCTGCAAGAAGAAGGAGTGAAGTCCATCGTAGAAGAGCCATGTTAGCTGTTAAATCATCCATCAAAGCTTTACAGAATGAAAATTTATCAATTTACAAGTCTCTGGGCGCAAGGTGCAATTCTATTACAGGCTGTAAGATCAAAAAAACAAGGCACACTATTGGAGAGTGTTACATGGAAGAAAAAAGCACAAAGGGGCACAGGGCGCAAAAATACTACACACAACATTCAGTGTTGGTGTCAAAGGATGTGTGCCTGCGCCATATGAAGGGTTTTGAACAGGCGCAAATTATTTTGGTGTTGCAAGGCTGCAGGATGCGCCATTCGCGCAGATATGGTACATGTTGGAAATCACTATGGTGCGCTAAGGGGCGTAGGTTCAAATGGCGCATCATTGAATTAAGGTGCACTAGTGTTTTAGCTTTTGGCACGGCACGGAAAGAGTCCGCATGACATTCAAATGTGGGTGTATGCGGATTTACACTTGTGCCTGTGTTAGGTTTTTAGGAATCTTATAAGGTGCGGGAAAGATACATGTTACAAGTAGGGACAGTGTGCCCCTTTGGCACGACTGTGTTTTGTGTAACAATGATGGCGTTTGTGCCAAAGAAAAGCCATGGTTTCTAGATTGTAATAACTTTAGATTTTTTACCCTTTTTGACAGGTTTAGGGTCTTTTGCCTCTTTCAACTAAGATTCTTCAGTGAGGGGAACAGAGCAAAGAGGGTCAGGGATTCATTCAGAGGTAAGGCCTTCCTAGTTTAGCAGATCTGGAAGGAGGGTAAAAACCGGTTTGGGGGGAGAGTTGATTGTAAAACGGGCAGAGGTTGTAGTATTTCTTATGTTCATTTTCTTTGTTTTTTAATAATAACCTCTCAAAGTAACATAAAAAGCCCTCAACAACAACACAAGAAGAGCAAGGGCCACTTACCAGGAATATATAAGACGGAAGAAACGAATTGGGGTCCACGAACGTGATGGAAAGTAACACACGGGGGTGACAGGAGCACTGACATGTGTAGAGGAATTAACTTTTCATGTTTTTTCAATCGTGAAAATGACAAGTCGGATGCACCTATATATAGCGAAAGGTGCAATAAATGCACCACCAACTTTTTTATAAGATGCACCAAAACAGATGCCAACATGAAAATATTTACGCCCTTGGCGCAGATTTAGGACTTTCGACATTACCGTTTCAGCGCCTCGGCGCACCATTCAGGGGTGCAACATTTGTAATGTCGACAAGATGGCGCATGCACCTTGGCATAGGCATGAAAAGTGCATCATGGGAAGGCACAACATTTGGAATGTTGACACTCCAAAGGATGTGCCAAAGGAATAGAAGGGGGCACAAATTTATTTGACGTTGCATGAATAAAAACTGCGCCCAGCCAAAAAAGGACCAAATGACTAAGTTCGAAAAACTAGATTCTCCAGAAAGGGATTTTATGCCATTCCGAATGTTAAGGGACCTTGGCGGGGAACCAAAACAAAAGCTTTGGTATGGTTACCTACGAAATTGCCTTCATCAATTTTACATGATAACATGACCTAAATTAGAAATGAGATGAGAGAGAGAGTTCTTAGGAAAAGGTGGGAGGGGTACCCCTCTATTTATAGTTTTTGGTTTGGAGAAAAAGGTGTTTTGGATGCATGTGGGACTAAAAAGGAGTCAAAAAGGTGATTTTTAGAAAAGCACATTGGGAGGTGTGTACTGGATTTGGAAGGCTAAGTGGTTATTTAGAGGGTGAGATATTTGTTTAGAAACTCAAACTTTCTTTAGAAAGTCAATAAGAGGGTTAATTAACCTAAACAAGGTTAATTAAAGGGTAAAACAATCTTATAGAAGTTGGTTAGAGAGGGATTAGTAGATTTAGGGGGTTTATAAGAGGTTTAGAAAGGGTGATTTACTTGCGTAGTGTAGTAAATTGACACAAGATTAGGATAGTTAGTATGATCTTAGTAGTAAGATCATGTAGACCAAATTATAGGTGTCTACACCATGTGGGAAAGATTTTGAGCAGAAACAGGTGTGTTGGAATCCCATTCGATATATCCTACTTTTCCTAGTAAGGTATGTGTGAATTACATTGCTAGATAAAATAACAATGATCCGTAGCAAATTGTATGCTTACCCTCCTTAATTTTCTTGGTGTTCTCATCAAACTTGACATTGAGAACCTCACATAGTTTACAATAATATTGGATCATTATCATCTCCAATTCTACATTAGCACTTGTAGTATGGGCCATGTATTCTCGGTTAGTATGGTAAATGTTTAAACATATAGCATTGGCAGCATACCTTAATACATTGTTCTTGATATCGCTAATATGCACCCCTCTCTTGCTTGTGATCATGCCCATTAATCATGCATCTTGTTACATTCCAATATTCTTCTTCTATAGTTTCAGTGTTAAGTGCTCATGTGTTAATAATCTTGTGACCCTCTCCATTACTATTAGATTGATTTGATAGGGATGGTATAAGTAAAGCATGTCATTGGGAAATCAACTGTGAACAACCCTAGTTGTATTTTCTTCCATTAAAAAGAATGGGACCATAATTTAGGCATCCAATTTAATTTTTGCAATCACCTTTTCATTTTCCTTGTATTCCTCTTCCCATGTTACTTCATTCACTTTTAGTAGTAATTTTTAGTCAATCTCCAACCTGGTGTGGTCGAATTCAGAAATAGTAAATTGAATATATTTTTTGTATCATGTGCATGCACGACTTTGAAGGGGGCATGGGAGAAATATCTTGCAAGGTCTGGTAGCATAAACTTCAATGTTCTCTTCTGAAATTTTGGCTTTGGTAGTTGTGATTGTGGAACAATGATTAGAACTACATTTTTCCTTTCCTTTTTGTATGCCTAGTTCAATTGTTGCTTCACTTTGTATAATTTTTCTCTTTGGAAAAATGATTAAGTATTTTCCCTTCACTATTTTATGGTCGTTTTATAGGTTTACTCCATTCACCTACCGTGTTTATTTTTTTTCCATCGATATACCTTCATTGTTTTAGTTTTTTTGTGGATTACCTTCTTCATGGATTCCCATTTATTCGTGGTGGATCTCAATATATCGCAAGAATTCTTTTTGTCCGTAGTACTCTTGTATTCTATAGTTTTCTTACCTCCTTCCATGGTTTACTTTAATTTCAGTTTGTTACATAAATGTAGCCCGTATTCCTTATTTGTGTGGATTTCCCATTTATGTTCATTCTATGGTTCTCAATTTTCTTCCCTTTGTAGTTTAATTTTTCCTTCTTTTCGTGAATTTTCCTAGTCTCTTTCAATTCACATTTCCCCCTTCATCCCACGGGTTTTTCCGATTCTCCTTCCTTTCGTAGATGTTTCTCATATTCCTTCATTCTAGGGGTTTTTCTAATTCTCCTTCATTCCGTGGATGTTTCTCATCTTCCTTCATTCCATAGGTTAATTGATTCTCTTTGTTCCATAGTATTGTGCTTTTTCCTTCAATTTCTTTGTTCTTGTCTCGTTGTTTTAACCACGGAGTTTTGTTTTCTTTTCTCCTCTATCTACTCTTTTTACTTATCTTATTTTACTAAATTTTTGATGTGATGGCATCATTTAAGAGGATTACACAATACAATTTTGTACTTATCTACATGTTTAGAAGCATTTAGAGTAGTGTTCAATGAGTAGGAGGTCTTAATTTTCATATTTGAGTTCAAATAAGAATTTCTCTCCAAAACTATTAAATTTGAATTTCTCATTCTTGTAACCTCCTCATTGGGCAATTTTGGTTATGTTTTGTGTCTTATTTTGGTCTAGGAAGTGTTAAGGGGTTATAATTCAAATCTTGATTCCTTTATTGGGGACATAGCATTTTATACATGTTCTTGTTGTGAGAACTCTTCCTCTTTGTATAACTCAAGCATGTTTACTTGAGTTTTGAAGCATGGTTTAGTCTATTTTTGGAAGGTAACCATATAGAAAGTATTTAGGGATAAAAGGAAATAAAAGTGTGTACATGAAAAAGATGAAAATAGATTTTCTCCTTATGTGGAGAGATTTTATGTAAGAGGGAATATATGTGGGTAGACTATGTGTGCAGGCTTTTGACATCAAATTGTAAAGAAAATGATAATGTTCAAGTAATATATTCTTGATTCTTGAATGGAGAGCATGAAAGTGAAAGGAATGATAAGAATATTGTTCTAATTTTTTAACATCTCCGATGATAATAGCACACCAAATTTAATAATCTGAAATGAATTCACCAAAATACCCGTACAAAAGGATTTGAAACCAAAGAGCTAAAATATCATATATAGAAATCCATCATAATATCATTTTCTCATTACGTGAATTAACTCAATTAGCATAATGTACATATAGGAGGAGAAAAGTGTAACTACTACCTAGATCAGTGGTGAAGAACTCCCACCAACTAATACTGGCAATTAAGTTAACACGACAAGACTAGTAATTTAACTCAACACAACTAGTAAGTTAACTCTTCACAGCTAGTACACCTAAACAAGCTAACCCAATAAGTGTAGGGATAACCCAAGTGAAAACATCATCCTAATAAATAAATAAAATGATAAATAATAACTTACACTAATACTCCCGTAAGCATAGCTTAGGTGGGTGGAAAAAAGGTGGATCCTAGCAACAAGGCCTGATAAGGTACCCACGTACAATAACTGGGAAAAAATGGGCATTCCAAGGTACCCAAAACTAGTAATAACAAAGTAGAGAGAGAGAAAAAAACCCACTATAAGGCATCCCAAGAAGCTCGACTCAAAAAAATCATACAATGTTGAAGAAGTTTGGTTTGCACTTTGTTTTGAATCCACTCCTTGATCACAAAACTCAAAAACAATTGACATTAGGCTTCATCAAAATAGCTCCATATAAGGAGAGTGTCAATGGAGTGATGTCAAAAGTGTAAAAAACACCAAACATAATTCAATCAACTATTACAAATAAGTCTGCCACGATCCAAGAATAAGAACCAATGTAACAAGGCAAGGACAAAAGATCTAAAGTAATATGAGTACCACTATCCAAGAACAACCAAGGTAACAAGGCAAGGACACAAAACTTGAAGAAACGGGATAAGAACCACACCCTCCCATACTATTTAATCCATGAAGCAATGCTACAAATTTGTATGAGTTGTCAAAACAACTACTTGGACACTAACAAACTAGGCTTCACCAGAATAGCTCCCCCATAAGAGAGACTATCAACATGCCTAAAAGTGTCAAAATACACATCTAAAATCTCTTAACAAACAAGACATATATACTACACCTGTTAAAGAAAAATTCTCAAACAAGGGACATTACAATACATATACTATAGAAAGTGAAACAATAAGCCAAATGGTAGAGGAGCCAAACCTATAAATTTCTCTCAACGAATGTCTATCTCTCTACCTCAAGTGATCGGAAATCCACCCGAAATCACCATGGATAGATGAAGATGATGTCTATATATGATTCGGTGTGAAATGCACAACATAGTCATGTAACGGAAAGTCAAAATATGTGTTAGGTTGATCATGTCTAACAATTGAAATCGCATGTTTCTCAAGCCTGAGTGAAGGTGTAGAACTCATGTGTAGCTCATGATCCTCTGAAATATTCGAACATACAAAATAGGAGTTTTGTCAATGTGTGATCACAATGAAGTACCTTCTTAAAAAGTAATGTCGTGGCAAGAATTCCACTTCGTGGAAGGAATAAGGGAAGCAATACCTTGTAAGTGTCTATCAATAGCTCCACTAGTGAATCCCATAAAACGGAGCATACGAGAACTGAATGCATTAGTATGGTTCTCAAAAGAGCCATGTAGGTGAGTAGTAGGATCTGAAGTGGGATATATGGAGTGTGTTATTTCAATAGGCTTAGGTGCAAAAGTAGAACATGCAGTAACAATCCTAATAGGCTTAGGAGCATCAGATGCAGTAGCAGGCTTTGAAACTGAAAAAATAAGGTCAATGGGTATAAGAGCAATATTTGCAAGTGGACTAGGAACATGAGTAGGGGTTTGAAAGTCCACAATTTGAGGATGATTTTGTAAGTAAGCAAGTGTTTTTTGTAAGGAGTGTATTATTTTATCCTCATTATAAATGAGGTTATAAAGAAGAGAATTTTATTTTATAAATGATCTATGTTGTTCAACAAATTTGACCATATCCTCCTAAATTCTACACACTTCGGGGAAAAACATCTCGTTTTCAAAATCCATGATAGATACAAGAATTCAACACTAAAAAAGTTTAAGACGTCAAACTCAGCCAAAAATGCAACATGTGAGTACAACACCCCCCAAATGTTGGCACTTTATAATTGAGTGTGTGTTGCAATGATGGTATTTTATAATTTTATTATGTTTCTCAAAATAAATATTTCTAATGGAATAAACATGAAAAAATAAGCATTTTTACAAAAACAACACACTATTTCGAGTTGTCTATCAAAAGTTACAAGCTTTTTACTCTATGCTTTAATATTTATTTATAAAAAAACATAAAATTTATTTTATCTACACTCTTTAATTTACTTTTTTGGAAAAAAATTTCCAATTATGTATTTGCGAAATGGAAGAAGAAAAAAAATCATTACTGAATGTGAAAAACCCATAAACTATTTTTTTGGATCTTCTGTTTTGCTAGCACTAATTTCTAAAATCCTCAAAGGTAACATGGATCTACAAGATCCCTAGATCCTCATCACATAGGAGCTCTGCAAAATGGAATAAAAAATCATTACCAAACGCGAAAAACCCAGCAAGTATTTTTCTGGACATTTTACCTCACTGACACGGATTTCTAAATGGATCTGCAAATCTTCAGATCCTAGCTTCCTAGGAACTCTACAAAGAGGAAGAAAAATCCCACTACTGAATATGAAAAAACCCAAGAAAAAACCCATAAACTATTTTTTCTGGAGTTTTTGTCTCTAGTTCGTTCTTGTCTGCATGGATTTCTAAGATTTCTAGATCCTCACCAAATAGGAACTCTACAAAGCAAAATAAAAAAACCCAATACCGAGCGTGAAAATCCCAAAAAAAAACCATAAACTGTTATTAGGACTTTCCACCTCCCTGACATGGATTTTCAAGTGGATCTGTACATATATGTGTCCTTTTATACAAAACTAAAACAAACTCAAAAAAACAAACTGTGTCCTTCAATGACCAAGTTTACAGTTGTTTCTAGGGTTTTCCACCTTTTGAATCCAACAGAGCCCTCCATTTTATGTAAAAATGGATGTTGCAAGAAAGTGCTAAAAAATTCCAATATATATAAAAACAGATGGATATTTACATCATCTTCCGCTCTGATAGCATGAAATGAATAATAAGAAGAATGTTCCAAGCCATGAAGATCTCATATGATAATACCACACCACATTTAATAAGTTGAAAGGAATTCATAAAAAACCTTACAAAAAATTTTACAACCAAAAAGCTAAAATATCATATACGGAAATCCATCATAATATCATTTTCTCATTACATGAATTAGCTCAATAAGCAGGATGTACATATAAGAGCGGGTAAGTGCAACTACTACCTAGATCAATGGTGAAGAACTCCCACTAACTGATTATGGCAATTAAGTTAACTCCACAAGACTAGAAAGATAACTCATTGTGAATTTTAGTGGCTAATCTTCGTTAATTCATGAATAGTTTGGATTTTGAAATTTGGATTTGGCTAATTTTGAGGGGTTAGGTCGCTTGTTATTTTGTCTCAATTTTTCTAGGTACAAGTTAATTTTTTTGATTGATTCGCCTAACATTTACAGTAATAGCCAAAGTTTTATATTCAAATAATCTTTACCGCGTGTAAAAAAGAGAAATTTACTACCGAACGGATAGCCTAATGCTACCAACCGACAATTGCTAACTGGCTAACAACATTTTTTTTTTTCAATTTGTGGCATTCGCCAAGATTTTGAAAGTCATTTATAGAAATTTGCCAAGTAATATCTATGGTTATTTTTTAGGGGGCTCTTAAAATTTACCCTGAGCTACTAACTCCACACAACTGGTAAGCTAACTCAACATAACTAGTAAGCTAACTCCACACAACTAGTACACCTAAGCAAGTTAACCCAACAAGTGTAGGGATAACCTAAGTCTAAGAACTATCCTAATAAACAAATAAAATAATAGATAATAACATACACTAAAAGAAAGGATATTGCAAGCATTGTATTTCATGTGATTTAAGACCATTTGATGATTTACTAAGGATATTTATACATATATACAAAAATATGAACTAGTTAAGCGGAGTTTTAATGTTTTTAACTGGTAAATTACATTTTTAATCACTGTAGGTGGTTTTAGAAGGTGAGACTTGTTCCTAAAGATGTGAAATGGGCATACATAACCTAACAACCAAATTTGAAGCTTTGAAATTGAGATTTGCCTTTTAAAAACCTTAAAATCTTGCTTCTCAAGTCTGTGGAGAAACCTTACCTAGGGTTTTAGCAATTTTTTTGATTTTAAGGGTTTTAAATCTTTTCAAAGACTAAAATTGGTAATGTAGAACTTGCTAAGCATCCCTCACCATATTTTAGTGGTTTTGACTCTTGTTTAGTAATTTATCATGTGCAGAGGCCTTATTTCCATTAAATTTTGTTGTAGAGACTTAGAAGACCTAATTGAGGCTTGGGATAGTCATTTTGGAAGCGTTGCCTTGGGTTTTGGAGTCTAATATTTGGTATCAAGATATAACTCATTAATGGGTATCTGAAAGGGCCAAGAGTTTCTCATAATTCCATGTGGATCTCTTTAATAATAAACTTTATGTAAAATCAAGTCTACTAGGAAATAGACTTAGTTGTGAACTGAGGTAGGTGAGTTGAAGGGTTTGATTTTCCTTATAGGTTCTAAAATTTTGTGTGAAGCTACAAATCCATAATGTGTATCTAAAATGGTTTATATTTTGTTCTCGGTCCTTATGAGTCTTCCCCAACAATAAGGTTAATGTGAAATCAGGGTTATAAGATAGAGGAGACAGATAAGAAGGGGAAAGAACTTAATTTATCTAAATTTCTTATGGTTCTAATAAAAATAGATGTGTGAGAACATGAATTTATGTTGGTTGGTGAATGTATTGGCATTCAGAACCTTGGAAGAATATTTCTTAAGCCAAAAATTGTTTTAGGTGAACTAGACCACAAGATATTAAACTATTCTTAATAAATAAAAGAAGAAATTTTAAGTGATTAAGCTAACAAAGTAATTGTTTTTTCAGTAAGAAACTCTCCCTCTGCATCATGTGGTATCAGAGAGCGTTTGGCATCATAAGATGACTTGAAATAAGGTTGAGATTCCTTAAAGAAAAGAGAATTGATTTGTCGACTAGTGAGTTGCATTGAGAAGTCGAGATGCCACCAAGAAGAGTACCTAGAGCATGTGTTCATATAGGGGATGTTATCTTAGAGGAAATAAGAAATATGATATTAATTTTTGATGCTAAATTCACAACAATATAGGTAAATCTAAGAAGAGAAGCAATTACAAAAGACATGAGTGACAGACAGGAAGAACCACAAGTTGTTTTAACACAAGGAGAGATTGAAGAACAGGAAGAAGGAAAAATATATAGGTTTCTCAAAGTGATAATGGGACAAGGATCTGAACCAAAAGTGGATATTCCTGCCTATGTAGGAAGTCTTGATGGAGAAGAACTCATTGACTGGGTTCCAAAGTTAGATAGATGTTTTAAGTATTAAAATGTTCCTAAAGAAAACAAGGTAAATTTTACTTGTACAAGGCTAAAAGGAAATGCATCACTTTGGTGGGATTTCATACATGATGAGAGGATAAAGAAAGGAAAAAGCATAATTAAATCCTGGGATAAGATGGTAACAAAACTCAAGGAAAAATTTCTACCTAGTGATTATCATACTAACTTTTTTAAGAAGTTGAAAAATATGAAACAAAAAGAGATGAGTTTCAAAGAGTATACAAAAGATTTTTATAGATTGGCCATCAGATCTGGTCATATGGAAAATGATATGGAGAATATATTCATGTATCTTAATGGGTTAAGATACAACACTTAAGATGAATTCAGCCTAGTAAGCCCAAGGACCGTAGAAGAATGTTATCAGTTAACTCTAAAGGCATAAGACAAGCTGAGTGGGAGGGAAATGCAGCATACTAGAGGTATAGCTAGAGGCTTTAGAGGTAGAGGACAATAAACAAATAGAGGATAGAAGCAACAAAATCAAGAAGAATATGCAAACATCTCTCATGTACAAAATATTTCAGGAGGTGGATACTTAAGAGAAGGTTATCCTTATAGAGTAAGATGTAACTTTAGAATAGGAAGAGGAGAATTTATAGGAAGTTTCTTTAAGTGCAACAATTTTTCTAGACATAGGTCATATGGATGCCTAGAAAACCCTTAAGCAAGTGGTAGTAGAATGAGTAAGGTAAGAAATCAATTGTTGCATGTTGATGAAGAAGATAGTATAGGATCAACATCTCATGTTGAAGAACCTAAAATAGGAGAAGATTTGATGATGAGAAAAGTGTTATTGAAACCAAGCAAAGAAGTGGAGGATCCAGCCCAAGGAAGACCTTTTTCATGACAATGTGTAAAAGTGTTGCAAACTTGTAGTTAACAATGGAAGTACCGATAATTTATTATCTTCTGAAATGGTGGAAAAGTTGGGACTAAAAAAGTTTCCACATATGAACCCTTATAAAGTGTCTTCGATCCAAAAGAAACAACAGGTGTTCATATGTGAACATTTTCCTGTAGATTTTCAAATCGGGAGTTATAAATATAAGGTGTTTTGTGATATAATGCCAATGGATGTGTCTCTTGTGATCTTAGGAAGGCCTTGAAAATATGCCAAGAAGACTACTCATGATGGAAGAAGGAATATATACCTTAGAAAAGGATGGCATATGTCATACCTTTCTACCTTTGATAGAAGAAGGAGATGGAAAATAAACTAGACCATGTATCATGATGATGGGTGAATAGGAATATTTACAGTAGGAGAACAAAAACAATCTTGAACCAAAGGGAGTAATAACTAAAAATATGTACAATGTTTATGTGGGTTTTGTTTGTCTCACTAACCTCTTCATTGTTGCTTTCTTCTATATTTGATGTTGAACTACTATGGTTACTGGGTGTGAAGCTTTGTAATCTACTCGTGGCAGTAATCTTCCTTAACTAATTTCCCTCAACATTGTAATTTTCTCCCTTGTACCCCTATACAAGCACTTTGCCACAAGTTCATTGGAGTGTCCTTGTGTGATCCCCAACCAATTTTTCCACCCACAACATTTAGATAGGATTAGGATTAGTTACATCCAATAATGGGAGTTGTACCATTCAATGCAGAGGGGCATAGTTAGTGAACATTAGTGGAGACACCTAATTTACCCACCCAAAAAAATTTCTCACCAACATAATGTTATACTAGAGTGAGCCCATTCTTAGAGGTGTAAATCACAGCCATGGTGAAGCAATTAGAGAATCTCTCTTCCAACTCAACATACAAGACGTACAGTGGTATATGGTGTACTAATTGTGAGGTTGAAGGGCATACTAAGGATAGTTTCCCATGCAAGTCAGTGCGCGCATTGTTACTGGATTGTAAAATTTGTCACAAGGACCATGATGTATGAAATTGTCCTCTCTTTCAGTGTGTGTTTCATAAAAATGTGTCTGTGTATTGTAATATTTTCCATTCCCATACCCACGACACAACTAATTACAAACTAATTGATCATATTCATGAAGCTATTGAAATAGAGTGTGTTAGAATAGTGTGGTGTGCGGATCAAAGGAACAAGAAGGAAAACATAATGAAGGGCGTAACAATGGGGATAATAGGAGTGGAGGCTTATGAGGTGAATATCAAGGTTGAGGTCATGGTGGTGATAGAGGAAGGTTTGCTTAAGGAACTTGTTATACTTGTGGATCCCCTAATAATTATCAGCGTGATTGTCCTCAGAATATAGTTTTTTCATGGTGTGGGTAGTAGCATAAGTTAGAAGATTGCCCAGATCTATGTGATCAAATGAGTAAAAACAAGAAGAAAGATAAGGGCACGGGGATGATCAAGGTGTAACACGTGAATGTTGATCATTGGATGCCTAAAAATATGCCTGATCTGTAATTACAACCCATGTTATTCACAACGCATGCTCAAGAAGTATGTGCGCACAAGCCTCTAAAGGCCAAGCCACTTATCACGAGGCAGGAGGTAATACATACTAAGCATCCACATGAGGCACATCAGAAGGAGGTCTACTAAGATACTATGGGAGTCATCTGGGGCCTGCAGGGTGAAATATAGTGTTTAAAGGAGCAAGTGCGTGAGAGAGAACGTGCAAAAAAAATTAAGCTCTCGTAGAAGGATGTGGATGAATTGAAAGAGATATGTAAGATGTTATGCCAGGGAAAATATTATTCCTCTACTATATGAATGAATACATGATAAATTTCCACACACTGGAACTAAGCACAAGAGGTATATACTTTATGCAAATCTACCCCCTCAGAATCATGAATTTGACAAAGAGATCACACTTTATGTCATGATTGATGGATGGTTAGTATGAAATATCCTTATAGATATAAGCGTTGAAGTGAATGTGATAACTCTAGATGCATGGAATAAGATGGGTAAACCAACATTGTAGTCATCTTCCAATGTGTTGTATATGGTGAACAAGGCTAGGGCTATGCTTATTAGGATGTTGAAGGATGCATCTATTACCAGTCAAGGAGCCAAGTTTAATGGAGACTTTGAGGTATTGGATTTTGCTAAAGTAGACAAATTTCCAGCATTACTTGGACGGCCCTGGTGTTATGCGAATAATGTTGATTTGTGCTTTAACAAGAGGTACATCAGTTTTGAGAACAAAGATGAGAACGTGATCATACCTTTGCATGATAGGAAGGAAGAGCCTTATGTTGAGCCCTTTATTAAAGAAGAGCTTAATCAAATTTATGTACTAACGGTGCGCGATCCAGAACATGTGAAACCATTAAAGGAATGTGTACGTCAATGGGAAGACGTGTAGTCTATAAGTAACACTACTAGTGTTTCTTGTGATAATTGGGCTCGTGGAACGTACAAGATGGTCGGGTATGAAGTTAAAGGGAAAGACACCAGGATGATTAGGTCGCGCATGGTAAGGCGGTTAGGTTCAACTCAGGTATGAAGGTATATTGGTGAAGGGAATACATTCTTATGCTCCATGTAAACTCAGTGTTAGAATGAATGAGATAGAAGAAACACGTTTGTTTATACCTTGTGCTGGACAACAATGTGTTGGTGGGTTACACATGGATATAACCTCTTGGAATGAAGAGAATTGAGAATCGTCTTTTCCACCAAGTTCATTTAGAATAATGTACCTACACACATATGTGAATATAATGGTAATACTTTGGCCTCGGTACACGTCCATAATTGTGAGAGACTATGGGTGTAAGGCCAAGATGCTTTGCCTCCATCCCTATGGGTACATAAGTTCTACTCACAGGATCTGTTTCCAAAGGATGGGGGGATTAGGATCTATGTAGACTACATAAATTTTAATTTCATATGTGTCATAGATCCTTTTCCCACCCCATTCGTAGAGGAAATCCTTGAAGGAGTTGTTGGACGTGATATATATTCTTTTACATATGGGTTTTTCAGGGTATCACCAAGTGTGCATTACACGTGAAGATTTGGAGAAGACCACTTTCACTACTGAGTGGGGAAGATTCACATATGCAGTTGTGCCTTTTGGATTGAAGAATGCACCAGCCATGTTCTCATACATTGTTGTGCATGCTTTTCATGATTTTATTCACAAATTCTTGTAGGTATACTTGGATGACTAGAATGCCTATGGGCTTGTTAAACATCATTATGAAAATCTGAGGCTCATGTTTGAGAGGTGCAATAAGCTGAGCATCTCTCTTAACATTAATAAGTTTATTTTTGCTACACCTTTTGGCACTTTTCTTAGGCACATTATTTTTACATTAATAGCTTTCCATTTGAGTTGCACTCTGTCAGTTGATTAGAGGAGATTTGTACAAACTAGGTCGTGATGAGATCTTGCATCGATGTGTCCTTGAACATGTGTGCTAATCCATTATGGAGGAGGCTCGTGGTGGAATAACAGGAGGAAATTATGCAAGTGGTTCCACTGCATGCAAGATCCTTATGAATGGCCTTTGGTGAGAAACCTTGTACAAGGACACCAAGGAATATGTGAAAGCATGTGATCATTATCAACACCTTTGGAATCATGCACATAGAGATGAGATACCATTGTGGCCTATAAAAAGTGTGCAGCCTTTCGAGAAGTCGGTTATTGACTTTGTAGGACCAATTGCACCACCCACACATAGGACTAGCATGTGCTATATAATCACTTACACTGATTATTCGACAAGGTGGGAAAAGGAAGTGCCTACAAAGGATTACACTGTAGCCACAACAGCATGATTCTTATGGGAAAATATTATTAGCAGGTATGGTTTTCCATTAAGCTTGACAAGCGATAGATGCACTCATTTCTTGAATGAGACAATTAGAATTCTATTGAAAGAGTTTATGGTAGCACACCATAAAACTACTCCTTATCACCCTCAAGCTAATGGTATTTTCAAAGCTTTCAATAATATTTTGGGACAAACTCTTATAAATATTTATGATGTTGGAAGAAAATATTGGGATGATAAAGTATTAGTTGTAATTTGGGCATACAGGACCACTTAAAAAATGTTGAATAAGGCCACACCTTTTCAATTGTTGTTTGAAGTAGAGGTTGTGCTCCCATTTGAATTCATGCTACCATCCCTGCGTATTACATGTGCAGGTGGACTAGATGATGATCAAGTTGTAAAGGAGCGCATTGACAAACTAATGTAACTAGATAAGCAGCACACCATTGTACTTTAGAGCCAGAAGATTTGTAAGGCAAGACATAAGGCTTGGCATGATAGGCACATTAATGAACAAGACATTTTGTAGTTGGAAAGATGGTCCTTCTCTATGACTCCAAGTTTTGCATGCACCACCTAGGAAATGTTGAAGGTGCATTGGTTGGGACCTTTTTTAGTACCCAATATACTTGAATCCAGTGCATATCAATTACAAGCGCTAGATGACATCATGTTACCTGGTTACATCAATGGGAGTAGGCTAAAGCCCTACTATAAATAATTTTTTTGGTGTTTGTAATAAAGAAATATTACCACTTAGATTAGTTTTCCCTTTCATGTTTTTTCTTCTAGTTGTTTATTTTGTTTTGTTGTTTCGTTTTCCTTGTTTTGTTGTAATAAGCACGCTTGTGCGCAAGAAGTTGATTACTATATATTGAGTTCATGCACAGAGGGCTGTACATACATTTAGTGTGGGGGTGAACCAAGGTGTAAAATGCATGTGAAAAGAGAGACCTTGTTGGTTGCTTGAAGGCAAGTTGAAGTGGATTAAAGATGTATGTATGATGGTAGAAGGATGGTGTGTTGGTTACAGGGTGTGCGCATAGGAAAAGAGGAAAAAGGTGTCATAATAAATGAGAAGGATGGCAATAATAAGAAAATTAGTCAAGATGAAGACCACGCATGGAAAAGGATCACGTAGTGTAACATGAGGTAGGTAGTAATAGGATAGACTACTTGGTGGAAAGTGTAGAGGAAAGATGTATAGCAGCGCAAGGAAGCACGCGTGAGGAGGCCTTCGGCTTAGAAGTAATATGTGCACTAGAAGGTTATAATTACACTATGAGTAAAAAAGCATCCAAAAGCACGAAAAAATCAAAAAATCATAATTAAAGCTAAGTATGGTGGTAGGTGAAGAGAAATTAATGTGAAAAAATCAAGAAAATCTATAAAAAGGAGGTCAAGCAACTTCATTCTTACCTTGCACAAGAGATTATTTGAGCCTAGAAGAGCGATTGAAGTGCGAACAAGTGCGAAGTACATGTGAAGAAGAGAAATTTAGTGAACCTATGGAAGATTTGGCATGGCCTGAGTGAGGACTCCTTCATAGGAAGTGTGAGGGAAAGGTAAAGGTATGCAAAGAGAAGGATACGAGGTTTGAGTGCTGAGTTACAAAAATGAGGGTTTGAGAAGAAAAATTCGTAGCTAGGGAACACGGGTTAAACTAACTAGAAAAGGCAAGGAGAAAAGGAGTTGCAGGAGTAAGAAATGGTGAGTGATATAATACATAGGGAACCTTTTGAGTTGGAAAATTTTAATTACAACAGTTAGCAATGGCACCCAAGAAGTCAGTAAACAAGGGAAAAAATCTCGTGACTGAGGAAGCACCAGATGAATGGTTTACAGAAAAGCAATACTCAAGCAAGGTCATATAGGGTAATTCATGAAAGTTGCAATTGAAAAAATGCAAGAGTATCAATTTTAACCATCACTTGGAGAAGAATGAGGGTGATATTGAGAAGGACATGGTCATGAAGAAAAACGATAGGACGGAGTCAAGGAAGAGAATTTATGATGACTTCGTGCATAAGACCTTGGAGAGTATAGGATTGTTACAACTTTATGAGCTGTCATTCTTTAGGAAACCAGAATTCATGTATCAATGGTTAGTATCACAAGTCCATGAGGACTATTTTTATTTTATAGGTAGGAGAATGTGCATCACAATGCAGTTGATAGGAAGAGTGACGAGGTTGCGCAGTTCGGGAGAAGAGATAGAACTAGATTTGGATGATGATACGGAGTAGAAGCCACTGTATTCTAGCTTAATTATCATAAGGGAGGTCATGCAATGGATGTAGTAGGTGTCATAGACCCTGGAATGAGAATGGTTGCACATTTGGTAAGTTATAAACTAGGCGCATCTGAGAGGTGAAACCAAGTGAATAAGTGGTGGTTGCATATAGCGTATAAGATGGAAAATAAGACTTACTATAATATCATGTAGTACATCGCTAAAGGCGTCATTGAGGAGGTGCACATTCAAGAAGATAAAGGTGAGAAAATTACTTTAGGTGTTATCTTGCTTCATTTGGTATTTTGCAAGATTGAGGTACCAAATGGACCCAAGGAGAAGATGTGGATATATTTTATGGAAAACAAGTCTCCAGCCCAGAGGTTCACCCAATTTACTTGTGATGGTAGTATCATTGGTGCCTATAAGTAGCAAGTAGAAAAATGGTATAGAAGGATGTGTGAAGCATTTTAAGGTGAATGGCACATACCGAGAGAATTTCCCTTGGTCTTAGATGGCCAAGCAAAAATTTTCACCTACCAAAAATTTTGTTTTAGCATGTTTTATATGAAGTATGGGGAGAAAATCCCATGGTGTAAGCTACCATTTGCATTTATAGTGACATACTTCAAATATTTTGTGAATATACTATATAATATGAAGAAGATGAGATTTGATGTAGATAAAGTGGACGCATATTACCATATAGTACGGAAAACCTATTTCTACCCCAACAAGACAACTTACAAATAAATGATGGAGTCAGATGATATTGCAATCACTCATGAGTCTATGGCAGTTGGGAAGATAGAAAGTCACGCATGAATATGTCTACCCAAGGCCCAAATTCCATGATGGGAAGTATGTTGGTGGTGAGGATGTGAAAATTCTAGACCCTCCTAAAGGAAAGTATATAGTAGACCCCAAGAGGATGCATGAGGCTACTTCTCTTAGGTAAGAAGAGGAATGAATAAATATTGATCTTGAGGTTGAAGAGATGAAGAAGGAATAAAGTGGTGTGCTTGACTAAGGCCACAGAAGAAAGATGAGAAGAAAACATAAGGATTAAATCATTGGCGCAAGGACCTCTAAATTTGTTATAAGTTCATTGAGGATAATGAAAATTGTACAAAGCCCAAAAAAGAAAAAGAGGAGAAGGCACAAGCTAGTGCACAAGAGTCACAATGATGAAGAAGGGTTGTCAGACGAGGCTGCGCACAACATAGATTCTCTAACTATTCATAATTTGGAAAATGAAGAAGATTCTGGGAGTGAGGAGACACATCGTGACGCGGAGGTGCCCAGTGATCATGAAGAAAGTCCCATTAGAGGGGATGAATAAAAGGAAAGGAGTGATTGCAATCCATTCAGGGAGGATGGAGGAGCTTCTGGTGAAAAATAAGGGGGTATTTTCTCAGGCACCGAGACTCATATACCCACAAGAAGGCATACTCATGGCTGAAGGGGGGAAGAAATTTTATGCACACCAGACATTAGGTATGCCAATGATCCTACAAAGATAATACGCACAAGGTTCCAAAGCACTCTCCCTACTGAGAAATTGTATTGGTGGGAGATGATTGATCTAGAAGGCGTGAATATGTGCACCAAAAATATGCTTTCCTGGAGCAAGCAGATACATGTGGATGATCTTGAGTTCGACATAAGTGAGGAAGCATGTATCAGGTGCAGAATGAAAAAGGCACCTCATGTAACCCATGTAATGGTAAATCCTATTGAGCTCACTAATGAATGGGCTAGAAATTCCTTAACAAATATGGTGTAGAAGTGCCTCGTATAAATTTAGATAAGGGGGCACTCTTAGGAAAATGATTCATGAAAACAAATAAAGAACATGAGGTACAGAAATGTACTTAGGCGTGGGACAAAGTAGAGAAGCGCACGAAGGTTGTGATGGATATGGTAGTCCATGTTGCTGATGAAATCTTAGAGGTGCACCCAGAATTTGATGAACGAACTAAGGAAAATTACCCTTTAGTCTTGCATTACTTGCAAGATTTGGTTCATACGTTACTCAAGGAGAATTCGACTATACAAGGGGAGACACAAGAGGACATAGCAGCAGAGAAGGAGAAGAATAAGAAGATTTTAGTGTGGAAAGTTTTGGATCTATAAGCCATGTTGCATACCATAAAGGATGCTTTGAATAATTCAGGATGGGCCTTTGATCGTATTCAATATCTTGACCCCATCCTCAAAGAATACACTACTCAAGAGGAGGTTGATTTAGCAAGTACACAAGATGCAAAGAAATAAGGGAAGCTTGGGCGAGAGGAGCTCCTAGTAGAGATTGCACAGAAGAAAGATTCCCTTAAGATAGTAAGGGACACTTATGAAAATAGGCTTAAGGAGCTAGGATCCCTCATTGCATGGAATTTGGATAACATGGAGGGGTTGATCTCAAGTCTAGCCAGGGTAATAAGGGAATTAAAGTATAAGGGTGAAGACATGAACCCCGAGGATATGGTGGAGAAAATAGGCTTAATCCTAGAGACAGCCACAAAAATTTTGATAGAATGGGGTGAGTTGGAGAGCACCCTTAATAAGGATTTCCCCAAAATATTGCAGTCAATTGAGGAATAGGATATCAATGCGCATTGTAGATTACTTTATTCTTTTGACTTATTCTTTGTGTTTGCATTATTTATTCTTTCTTGAATATTTTGAGACAAGTGTTTCCAAATATGGAAAACATACCTAGTGTGGGGAAATGTTGGGCAAAATAATTTCCAAGTATATGAAGGTTGCATGGAAGAATGGGGCGTGTGAGAGTAGTATGGCAGTGTGCTCAGGAAAGCTAGAAACAACGCGTAGGGAGTTCACTCCTAGGTAGACAGGATTTAGGACTTAGCCAATTTTGTTAAGTACAGGCTAAAAATAGAAACGTAGGATGAAGTGCCAACCAAGAAAAGGGATAAAACAGGGTGACTTAGTAGCCAGGTAAAGGATATTTTTGGAAGATGAACATGCAGATTAAGCACACACATGGAGGCTATTAATAGGATAAAGCAAGCTTTATTTATATGATGGTTTATTATTAGTTGTTTTTTAAATCATGCATGTAGTCTATTTTTGGGCATGCCTATTATTAGGATAGCGCATGGGCGGTGAAGGGAAAATCCTAACCCCTATATATATATATATATAATGGTATACCATATATATTGGGTACTACATTTGAGTTTTGGAAGTGCTAGAGTATATCGTGATGGTTTAGGGTTTGATGTTACACACATGGTTTTTTAGCAACTAGTTTTGTTTTCAGCTTTTTTGATGTAATGCTTTTGTTATAATGGAATATGATGGATGGATTATGATCATTGATATGTCTAAATATGGGGTTGTGTCTTTGTAGTTGATTCTTGTTATGATTTAATGGTAATTATTGTTGTTTCCTTACTAAATGTGTTTCCAACTAAGTATATGCAATGGTTAAGGGTTATTGAATGAGTACTAGGCTAAGTATCATTATGAATCTGCAAGCTAACATCTTGACAAGAAAACACAAAGGAGGGACCTTGTAGTTGCATATACTTTACATGAGCATTTAGTCCTGTTGAATGAGGTGTCAGTGCACATAACACTTGAAGGGAAATTTAAGACTACATTCTTGTACTCTAGACCAAGATCCATAGTGCCCTTGAGATATCTCAAGATCTACCTTGACACTTTCCAATAAAAAACTTTGTTTTCCTACTTGAACTATGAAAGATAGATAACTACAAATTTATCTTTGCCATCAATCTTGTTAAGCTTAATCCTCCCATCTAGTATAATTCAAGTAAACGAGACTCCTAATTAACTGTCGATAGAGAGTTTACTTACTAGTGGAGATGAATTTGTACGAGATAATTGAATTCTTATCTTTATAGGTGTACAACAATCGATGTGTAATCCATCATCCTAAATTTTTAGAGTGTTGTCTTGGTATATTTCGGTTGAGAAACAAAGATATGATTTTCATTCTTCCATACTTGTAATACAAGACAGTAACTTGCATGATCGTAAGTTATGTCAAGTTGAATGATCGATTAAGATATTTCTTCGTTGCATCGATCATATTCACTGTGCTGAAAAATGATGAAAAGATCATCGACATATACAAAAACTATAACAATTTATCCTCCTTTCCTCTTGTGGTAGATATTGGTATCATATAGATTCCTCTTGAATCCATGTTGAATGAGATGCTTAAAAATTGTGATGTACTAAGCCTGAGGTGTTTGTTTAAGGCCATACAAATATTTGATGAGTCTACCTACCTTTATTTATTCTTTAGGTATGATAAAACCATTTGGTTAAGTCATGTAGACTTCTTCCTATAGATCTTTGTTTAGAAAGGCACTTTTCATGTCCATCAGGTGGACTTTCCACCCAAACTATGTAGCTAGAGCAAAGATCATCCTGAGTGATTTGATCTTAGTTGTGGGATAAAATTTCTCCTCATAATTTATGCCTTCCTTCTTTGCATATCCCTTTATTATGTGTCTTGTTTTGTACTTTTCAATAGTCTCATTTGCTTTGTACTTAGTTTTTAATATCTGTTGGAGAGGAAATTTTTGGGTGGACAAATTTATGAATTCCTTGCCACCACCTTGGAATCTAAATCCCTCTACTTAACCGGTGCAGCTTCCATGTATGCATGCATGAGAATGTATGGATTTCTTTGGTGGCCTTTCGGTCAGGGATCCAACAGGGGCACTCCACTGACCCTGTGGCAAAAGCTTGCAGTTATCTGCAATAAGGGGAATTTTCTATGAAGGTGGGAAAGGGAGTGAGAAAAGAGGTAGGAGAACTAATGTTGCAGGTAGAAAATTACATTCCTGCATGCACTAGTTAGAAATTTCAACACATCCATTCATGAGAAGAAACAACTCTGCAAATGGCAACAAGACGAGATAAGATTGTGAACTCAAACTTTTTGAAATCTCCTCAGCAAAGAGGCTACAAAATACTTCTTCTTATATTGATGCTTAAACGGAAGTTGTACATAATGAGGGAATGGAAGAAATTTGAGAATGGAGGAAATTAGAAGAAAATGGCTATCTCATTTGCTTTCTCTAAGTACAATGCACTCATGAGTTTACAAGATCAATTGCCAACCCTGTACAATAGCGTGAAGAAGCCATTAAATCTCCTCCAAGAAATGGTTATAACTTCTTCTTTTTTAGCAAGAAATGGTTACAACTTCTTCAATCCTTCGCGTCTATTCAGATTCTTGATTCGTGAAGAAACCCCAATGGTGGGAAAAACATAATTTTCATAATGCGTCTGTTACACTCATTTTGTAACTTTAAATTTGAACCGTTCATCTTGCCTTTGAAACTTTAAACCAGAGTCGTCCACATGGGAGAAATTTACTAGAGCAGGCATGGAGGATTCCTTTTGCATTTTGTGACTTTATAGAGATTTGGCATTTTGGAACATTTTGGCCCGATCACCCGCTTTTGATATGGTCTTGACACGTGGCCTCACTTGAGTGGAGACAGAGTCGCGGGCCACTTTTATAATTTTACCTTTTTTCAATGTGGGATCAAAAACACAAATCACTCTATTGGCCTACTTTGACCTTCGATGAAGGCTTAATGTTTGACTTTCTCCCTTATAGTATGATTTTTCCTTTGGGGCAGGGCTGTGGGTCACTTTATGCCTTTTAAAACAAGGCCCTTTTTACAAAAAGGCTCAAAACCTCAAAGTTCTCCACCGACCTGCTTCCCCGATTTGACTTTCCAATGGCGGGCCCAAGATTTGACTTTTTCCTTTGTGTTTGGTGGGGCTGCGGGTCACTTTATGACTTTTAGCCTTTTTTACAAAGAGGCTCAAAACCTCAAAGTTCTCCACCGACCCACTTCCAATTAGATATTTCCACGTACCCGTGGATAATAGAGCTAAAATTTGATGAGGAAGAGAATGCTCATCATTCATGACTGTGGAAAAAATGCAGAGAAGAAGAAAAGTCCACCATTTCACACCTGATTTTCAAAATTCTTTCGTGAGCCAAGGAATTGAGAACAATACAAGATTCAACAATCCATGACCATAGAAAAGATGGGCAATTTCATTCAAATGGAGGTTGCAATATAATTTTCACACGTCTAGACGGGAAATGGAAAATTGATCAAACCACATAGACTGGAGAGTTTAAACAAATTCAAAGCATGAATGTCTCTATCTTTTTAGACTTCCAACTTTACTTGAACACTTCTAGAGGGTGTGAGCTCAAAAATTTTGAATTTGACTTAGAAAATGAGGGGGGGATTTTGAGGGCGACAACAGTTGGCTCTAGCTTGGGGATGTGACATGGAATGAACATAGTGAAGACATGACATGGGAATCCAGAATCTCAATCTCTAGACCCTATAATTTGTTGACCAGTGCCTTATCCATTGGGTCTTGCAGAGTCATGTACAACCTATAACAAGAGATAAAGAAGAAGGAAACACATGCGCACACAAAAAGGACGAAAAAGAAACACACAACATGAAGGGAAACACACCTAGCAATCACCTATGGTACAAGGTGGGGGACAACCTACTTTCACTGATGATACAATTTCAAGTATTTCCCACTCCGAGGCAATTCTAGCTATGTTCCATCTAAATATGAGAGAAGAAAAGCGTTCTCACCACAAGCTTCATGAATTTGGAATGGGTCGAGCCATAATGAATCTAACTTTCCATGGTTGCCTTTTGGTTCTCTTCTATTGTCCCATAACAGGATGAAGTCTCCAAATTTGAATTCTCCTGCCTTGGCCTTCTTATCAAAAATATTCTTTACTTTTAATTGGTGCTTCTTAATTTGATCCACCCCTTGGAGTCTATTTTCTTCCACCTTCTCAATAAAGAAGATCCTCTTGTCAATGGAACCCTTGTACTAACCATCTTCTATTGCCTGTAGCAGCTTGAGAGTTGGCATCTCGATCGTGAGAGGAATTTTTCTTTGACTCCATACAACAGTTGGAATGGTGACATACATATTTCCTTCTTGAGAGTGATTCTCTTCACCCACAATACATCGTATAACCTTTTGTGCTAAATCCTTTGATTCTTGTTTACAAGCTTATAGACAATGGGCACAATGTTCTTGTTGCTCGATTTGTCGTGTCTATTTCCTTATGGATAGTAATCAGAAGAATGAGATAGGGAGATTCTGTAGCCATAGAAAAACTCGGTCAGGTATCTTGAAGAGAAATAGGTAGCATTATCTACTACAATCTTATGTGGTACTCCAAAACGGACTATAATATTCTCCTTGATGCAGTTGCATACTATTTCAGTGTTGGCTTGTTTAGCCGGAATGGCTTTCACCCATTTAGTGAAGTAGTTTTTTGCTATGAGTATATAGGTGTGCCCTGTGCTTGAGTGAGGGTTCAGAACACCAATGAAGTCCAACCTCCACTATTGAAATGGTTCTTCAATAACCATAGTCTTGAGTGGTAATGCAGCGAGTTGTGGTCTTCCAACAAACTATTGGCATGCTTTGCATTTAGAAACCCAATCTCGAGTGTCTGCAAAGATGGTGTGCCAATAATACCCTCCTCAGAGGATCTTGTGTGTAATGACCATTACTGAAAAATTTCCACCACATGTCTGGTCATGGTATGCTTTAAAAAACTTTTCTTATTGCCCTTTATCTACGCACCTGAGGAAACAACCATCCAGGCCTCTTTTGTAAAGTGCATGATTCCATATTACAAATTTAGTTGCCTTCAGCTTAAGTGTTATCCTTTGCGTGTAATCAAGATGGGGAGGGCATTCTCTATAATTCAGGTAATATGCAATATCAGCATACCACTCATCAGTAGTGGTGACAAAGAGAACATGTGGGTCGTCTTATGAACAAGTTGAGCAAGCATAGTTTTCTTTGCCATATTGAAATTTGAGTGTTTCATCTTCAACAATCAACTTGCACAAACCATTTCCCCTTACCATATTGGAGGGTCAAATCTCCAAGTCATATTCTAGAGTCTTTGCAATCCAATTTCCTCTTTTAGCTTCGGGATCCTGCTGTGTCAAGATGGACTTGATTGCACTGCCGAGGACCATCACCACTGTATGGGAATTAAGAATGTAAAACCTGAAGTTTTTTATAGCCTTGACCACTGCATAGGCATGCTTCTCTAATTGACTATTTTTTAGCTCATGATTTTTGAAAGGACAACTCATGAAAGCAATAGGTGCTTCCATGCCTTCATCATTTTTCTGGATGAGAACAACAAAGAACGTATGTTTTGATGCATAACAATACATGATGAATTATTTTTTTAAAATCTGGAGATACAAGATTTGGAGCCTCGGTAATGTATTTCTTGATCTCTTCGAATGTTTCCTTCCCTCCATTGTTCCATTTGAAGTTTTCTTGTGGTTTCATCATGGAATTGATATGCTTCGTCAACTCAGCAAACTCAGGCACAAGATGACGAAGAAAGTTCACCTTTCTGAAGAATGAATGAACTCCTTTCTTGCTTGTGGGTAGGGCTAATGCTTGAATGGATCTAATCCTCTTAGGATCAATGTGTGCTCCATGTTTTTTCATGATGTGCCCCAATAACTTGCCTTCTGTGACTCCAAAAATGCACTTTTTTGGATTTAGTGATATGCCATGTTTCCTACACCTTGCAAGTACCTGTTCCAAGTGATAGATATGATCTCCCATCTTCTTTGAAAATACTGTGAGATCATCAAGATATATGAAAATGCAATGCTTCAGATCTTTGAAGGAAAAATCCATCACCCTTTGGAATGTAGCTCCTACATTGATTAGGCCAAAAGGCATTTTGTTGTAGGAAAAAGTGCCCCAAGGTGTTGTAAAGGTTGTCTTGGTGAGGTCCTCCTCTGCCACTTTGATTTGATTATATCCTGAGAATCCATCAAGTAATGAAAGCATTTCAGATCCAGTGACTGCTTGTAGGATATGGTCCATGATAGGAAGAGGATAATTGTCCTTTAGTGATGCCTAGTTCAGGTTGCAAAAATCTACACATATCCTTATTTCACCATTCCTATTCTCACACTGACACAATGTTAGCCACCCACATTGAATGGTGGATGGGAAAGATGGTCCTTGCATTAAGCATCTTAGTTACCTCCTCCTTGATGATATCAGCAATCTTTGGGTTATACGACCTCTGTTTTTGCCTGAAGGGCTTAACACCTACTTCAAAGGAATTGAGTGATGCATTTCCTTTGGCTGGAAGGATTATAATTCATCATAAGAGTAGGCCAAGACATCTGAGCATATCTTGAATAATACAACAAACCTTCTTTTTTCTTTAGGCGAGCAACATTTTTCAATATTGACCATCCTTGGTTCCTCTAGGGTACCTGTTATCCCAATTTCCCCCCCGGATAAAATTGGTCAGCCATGACCCTGCACAAAAGAAACCAGAGAAATCACATTCAAATCCTACAATCATGCAATAGATGGACTCTACAATGGAGTGGAAGGGCCTACGAAAAATCAAACGACCTCATATAGGAAGAAATTCCAAAAATGGCTCTGTCGAACGAGCCCATGCTTCAAATCTAGTAAACAGATTGCAGGTGGGCTCTAAAAAGGAATAGTAGGGTCAGGGAAGGCGAAGACAGTGTCAAAAAAACTAGAGGCTCAAAGGAGAAGGAACGGTGAAGGTTCAAAGTCTTCAGGCTCTTCAAATGGTTCAGAACGAGCCCCAAAAATGAATAAGTATGGAGGAGACAACAAATGTTGCCAAGTGTCCAAATGGCGCACCTCCAAAGATTGAATCCAAAAGGGAAAACTCAAACTATCGCCAAGCCTCCATGTGTCCCAGGTCTAAAGAGGGGCAAAGTCAACAATTAAAAGTCAAAAAGCGGACTAGGCGGGCCTAAAAAATACTAAGTATAAAGGTGCTAGCAGAAACTGCCACACGTCAGATCGGCACATCTTCAAAGGTAAATCCAAAAGGTGATCCCAAAATGAGCACCATCTCACCACATGTTCAGGGACCGAAAAAGTATCAGCGGCCATTGAAAATTCCAAGAGCTTGCAGAGGCTTCCAAGTGTCAACGTGGTGCTCCTTCAAAGCTAAAATCTTGAGTGGTTTTTCAAATGAGAAGGACCTTCCACGTGTCCCAGGTCCAAAAAAAGGGACATGATTGGGGTTAAATAGTCAAAGCAGAGATAGGCCAACAGAGGGTGCTAAGTGTTAGCACAGTGCTATTTCAAAAGTAAGGTTTGGGGAAGGTTTCCAAACAAGCGCCAAGCCTCCACATGTCTTTGGTCAGATGTAGTGCCCCGCCGAACAAAAGGACTTAGCCAAAAACATGAGGAAACTGAGCAAGCTGTGGAAGATGCCACGTGTCGGCTTGGCACAACTCCAAAAGTAGAATCCAAAAGCAGTCCCCAGACATGTGCCATCCCTCCACATGTCCAATTTCCAAAGACCCGTTTTGACAACTGGTTGCCGTTATTTCTGTACGGACCCAATTCAAATTTCAAATGGCATATCTTTTGACTCAATGCTCGAAATCCAACAAATCTGGCACCGTTGGAAAGATCTCGGCCTCATCTATGCCATGGAGATCTAAAAATTTAATTTTTTAGAGGTTAGGTGGGAAAAAATGAAGAAACATCTTTGTTCCATTAATACAAGATCCATTTGTCCCCAACAACCAGATTAGATTCGATATGATCTATCGTTCTTCCTTCCTCGAGGCACGGAACAAGTAATTGATACAGACACGATAGATTTGGGGCGGATTTACAGGAGGCATTGATGATAGTGGTTGAGCTTCAAACTATTTTTCCCTCCTCTCTCTATCCTTCTTCCCTTTGTGCTGAATCTCTAAAGGAAGGGTTGGGGCTCGTTGTAAAGGGTTGGACATTTCTATTTTGCGCCCTCCCTTCTTCTTTTTTCACAGAAGGATTTATGGATCCTTTCTAACCTCTCCTTCAGGTTTTAATGCAAGTTTCACTTCTTGGCCACTGCAATATATTATATCAACTCTTGAGCAATAATATATGTGTGTGTGTGTGTGTGTGTGTGTGTGTGTGTGTGTGTGTCTGTCTATTTGTGTGTGTGTGTCTGTGGATGTTTCTCGACCCTCTCATGTATTCATTGTTATCTCCCCAATATTTTATTACATTTTTGGTCATCTGTGCATAGTGTTTGTATTACATTTCTTGGTCTGTGTTAAATTGCAAAATGAGTGCCCAACATTCCTTTGGTGCATCACCTTGTTAGCTCGGTTTATTTTCTTGCATCTCCTCGACCATGTCTCCTTGGTAAAATAGAGTAGATTTAAAATAGACCCTCTACAATATATTTGTATGCACCTGAATATAGGAATAGGAACTAACCTAGAAATATTTACACCTTCTCTATTTTATTTATTATTGACTGATAATGGTGAACTAGAGAGCTGTGAAGAAGAAATGTAGGATAAGACCCACGTCTAGTGGGAGCATGGCATGGATGAGGAGATGGACTCCTTGGAACATAACGAGACATAGGAATTGGTTAAGTTGTCAGTAGGCAGGAGAACATTACAGAACAAGTGGTTTTACATGATCAAGGAAGAAGAGGGGTGGACAGAAAAGATACAAGGAAAGGCTTGTAGTAAAGGGATTTGCATAGAAAGCGGGTATTGACTTTGGTGAAATATTTTCTCCTGTTGTTAAGATGACTTCTATTCATACTGTATTGAGTTTAGTTGCGGTAGAGGATTTTCATTTAGAGCAACTAGATGTGAAGATGGCTTTCTTTCATGGTGATTTGGATGAAGAGATTTATATGTAGCAACCACTTGGGTATGAAGTCAAGGGTAAGGAGAAATTAGTGTGCCGGTTGAAAAAGAGTCTATATGGGCTCAAACAAGCCCCAAGGCAATGGTACATGATGTTTGATAGTTTTATGCAAGAGCATGGTTACTTGAGATGTGAATCTGACCGTTGTGTTTATTTCAAGAAAGCTTGAAAATGGGAGCTATATTATTTTGTTACTCTATGTGGATGATATTCTTAATGCAAGATCTAGTATGCATGACATTGGTGAGCTTAAGAGAAAGCTAGGTCACACATTTTCTATGAAGGATTTAGGAGCTGCAAAAAGAATCCTTGGCATGCAAATACACAGAGACAGGAAAAATAAGAAATTGTATTTATCTCAGGAGCATTATATCTACAAGGTTTTTAAAAGGTTCAATAGGTAGAATGAAAAACTTGTTAGCACACCTATGGCTGCACACTTCAAATTCAACAAAGATCAGTGTCCATCATCACATGAGGAGGTCAAATACATGACACAAGTTCCATATGCTTTATAAGTTGGGAGTCTCATATATGTAATGGTTTGTACCAGACCAAACATTGCACATGTAGTGGGAGTCGTGAGTAGATATATGGCCAATCCAACTAAAGAGCATTGGAAAGCAATCCAATGGATACTCAGGTATTTGAAAGGGACATCTAGCATACAGTTATGCTATGGAGGTTTAGATATTTCATTATGTGGCTATGTTGATTCAAATATGGCTAGAGATCTAGATGGTAGGAGAAGCACTATTGGATATATTTTCACATTAGGTGGGATGGCAGTTAGCTAGATTTCAAGATTACAGAAGGTTATGGCTTTGTCTACTACAAAGGTAGAGTATGTTACATCTACAGAGGCTAGCAAGGAGATGATATGGATGAGTAGGTTCATGTAAGAGTTGGGAAAGAAGAAATATGATTGTAAACTGTTCAGTGATAGTCAAAGTGTAATTCATTTGGCAGAGAACTCATCATTTCATTTGAGAAAGAAACACATTCAATTGAGGTATCACTTCATATGGTAGGTATTGGAGGATGGACAGTTGAATCTGGAAAATATTCATACGAGCAAGAACCCTATGGATATGCTAACGAAGCCATTAGCAAAGGAGAAGTTGGAGCTACACTCCACTTCTTTTGCTCTTCAAGTTTGAGACTTGAAGAGGAAGAAACAAAGCTAAGGAAGGATCCAAGAATGATGTTGTAAGGGTATGGTGCAGTAATTAATCTCCAAGTGGGAGATTGCTGATTTGTGGAGCTCAATTACTTTAGTTTAGCATGCAATGGAAAATTCCTGGAAAATAGAGTAATTGTCATCAGTTAGGGGGTAACTGGCATTGGTCACCCAGGACTGACATCAGTCAGGAAAGGGAGGAACCGGCATCGGCTAGGGCTAACCGGCATCTATTAGAAATAATCTAACACTTAATTCACCATATGTGGATTAATGTGTAATAGTAATAAAGTAATTATTTAATTGCTTTAGTTAGCTTTATTATTAGTTGTTGTTATCATCCCTTAGATTGTGGAGGATGTTCTTTAGTTAAAATATTGTTCTCGGATGATTTCCTGTATAAGATTTTTCGGGGCAATATATTATTTATACATATTTGTCTTTGTTTAGGAGATTTGTTCCATGTATTGTAGAAGAGATAGAAGCTGTCCAATATCTATAAATATTACAGCTCTCTCTTTTGATTGTAATGCTTCATTTTATATTAATAAAATCAAAGCAAGCTCCGCCTTGTTTTTGTAATTTAATCTGGTTTACAGATTTCATTTAGTATCAGATCTGGTTGATCCATGTGAGGATCCCTCATCCTCTAAGGAGAGTGTAATGTAGAAGGTTAAGGGTTCATTGCAGTAAGTTTGAGCTTGGAAGAACCATAGCTATCCCCAACCTCTTGGAAGAACCTTCCCTACTTCTTCATCCTTAGAGTTTTGCACATAGTGTTGCAGACTCTACAGATTCATTTGCAAGCAGCATAAAATCTGCAGTTAAAAAACAAAAAAAAAATTGACTATTGCAAGAGTGTACTTTACTCTACATCAAGATACAAGCATCAAGTTGGGGTTGTAGAGATGCATTGACATCCAAGTTGGGAGTATTGGTGAGTTATTGTTGGAAGTGTTGGTGCATTGGCATCCTCACCTCAACCAATAAAGCCAAAGGAGAGTAGATCGACCCTCGTTTCAAGTCGTAGGTGAGTTTCGACCCCTGATTCCAAACCAGAGGCGTCAAAACACTCCACCGTGACTTGTGAAGCACACAGATCTGGTTGACCCATCATTATTTCAAAGTTGTGTGTTGAAGATCTCCATACCCTGCAAGCGCAAATGGAAGAAAATAAAAACGTTACAAAGGCAAAGAAAAATGGGAGGAGGAGAATAGAATAAGAGGCAGATATAGTTGAATGCGACAGAGAAACCAAGGCGGCATATGTGCCAGGTAAGCCCTAAGCAGGCTGCATATCTTAAAAAAAGAGAAAAACAAAAAACTTTCCTTTTTTGGATTTTGCGGAATTTTTTAGAAGAATATAAAAAAAAAAATTCCATTTTAGGAAAGGGGGTCCGGAAAGATCATAAAATCAAAACTTGTATTTGTCATTTCTTCCCGCCGGTACCTCAGATTGAGGTGCTATTTTTTTTGAAAGTATATGTTTTTTCAAGATCTACACTTTGGTCCATTCAAAGAGGCCAAAGACCCCAAAAATATATTTTTAAGGGAAAAGAGGCCAAACAGCCCAAAAATTTATAAAATTGTGAAAATATTAATTTTTCATAAACAAGAAGGGGGGTGCAATTTTTTTTTCCTATTTACAAGATTTTTGTAAAAACAGCCAATAGTGCCGAAAAAATCATTGTAAAAGGCCAAAAAGGAGCCCACACTCAATAAAAATCAATTTTGGGGGGGTGTGTATTGATTTGAGGGGGGATTTGTTTCGTGTTTGATTCTCTATCTCTCTTTTCTTTTGTGCAAAAATGGCCAACAATGCGCCTAAATTCTTTTTTCCCGATTCACAACTCCTACGAGGAGATAATTATGCTACATGGAAAATAGAGTAACACATTTCAGAAGGGTGCATCTAGTGACAAGAATCCAAATTTTTAACAATCTAGTTAGGGTTACCAAAACAAACAACAAGGACAAAGAAAAAGCAACTGGAAAATGAAAACACTGCAGCATGGCAACATTATTGAAGAAGAAGATAACTCACTAGATGAGGACTTCCTATTTTCTGCACAATCAACTCAAGAAATCAATTCACCACAGGAAATTTGGTATGTTGACTCAGGAGCAACAAGACATATGACTGGGGAGAAATGATTGGTTCTTAGAGTAAATAATAAACCTAATAAAGACTCTGTTTCATTGGGTGATGATTAATTGTACAAAGTACAAGGAATTGGAAACATATCCTTACCTCTTGGATCAAGAAAGTGCACAATAAGAGATGTTCTATATGTTCCTAGATTGACAAAGAATCTACTTTCAGTAAGTCAGCTTTTGGAGCACAACTTAAAAGTGGATTTTGATTGTACAGATGGAAAGAAGATGTGTTTAATCAAAGATAAGTCTAAAAACTCCAACATTGTTGCACAAGCTTTTAGTGTGGGTCGTATGTTTCAGTTGGATTTTGTTCAAACCAACAATCAAGCCCTTGTAGCTAAGGATACATCATCGGCACATTTGTGGCATCGAAGATTTGGCCATGTAAGTTTTGGCTATCTTGAAACACTTCAAAAAAATAACATGGTAAGAGGACTGCCAAATTTCAAGAAAAATACAGACAAGTGCACAAATTGTTTGGCAGGAAAACAACATAGAGCTTCTTTTCAAAAAAGCAGTACATTCAAGGCCCGTGGTAAACTTGATCTGGTGCATACCGATCTGTGCAGACCTATGAGACCTAGTCATTTAGGGTTTCAATATTTTATGCTTTTTGTTAATGATTACTCACAAGAAAACATGGGTATACTACATTTGTACCAAATACCAAGCCTTTGAAACTTTCAAGAAATTCAAAGTAGCTTGTGAAAATGCAACTGGTAAGAAAATAAAAACACTCTACTCAGATCGAGGGGGTGAATACACCAGTAATGAGTTCAAAGATTTTTTGGAAACACATGGAATTCGTCGACAAATGGCACCTCCATATACACCACAACACAATGGTGTTGTTAAAAGAAGGAATATAACTATAATGGAAATGGTAAGGTGTATGATTGACGACTCAGGCTTGAGTAAAACATATTGGGCAGAAGCAGTAAAAATAGAAGTCTATCTGTTGAATAGAGTTCCCACTTCCGCACTTGATGGAATAACACCATAGGAAGCTTGGTCAAGGAACAAACCATCTATAAAACACCTTAGAATTTTTGGATGCAAGGAAAGTATGCACATTCCTAAGAAAAAGAGAACTAAACTTGATATGAAATCAGAACAACTTATATTCTTGGGATACAGTGATGAAGCCTTGGGATATAGGTTAATGGATCCAAAATCAAGGAAAATTTTCACAAGTAGAGATGTTGAGTTTTTTGAGAATAAAGAAGCAGATGCTCCTTCCATAAACTCATAAAACAATCCTACTAATAAAATAGAAGATTTTCTTGATGAAGATAATGATGATGAGGATAATTCAACTCCTCCATCTATAGGAACAGCTAAACGTATGCCTAAGTGGTATACTAATCTAATTCGAGATGCTAAGTTAGATAGTGATCCTAACACATCCACTTCAGGACCTAGAATTCATAGTATGACTCAAAATGAGGTAAACTTAGTCTTAATGAGTATAGTAATTGAATCAAGTGAGCCCACTATAGTTCAAGATGCCCAACAGTCAAAACCTTGGTCAGATGCTATGAATTCATAATTCAACTCTTTGATTAAGAATAATACATGGCAACTTACAGATCTTCCACCAGGGAAGAAGGCAATAGGTTGCAAATGGATATTTAAAACAAAGTACAAATCAGATGGAAGCATTGATAAATACAAGGCAAGATTGGTAGCTAAGGGTTATGCACAAAAAGAAGGCATTGATTATGAAGAAACATTCACACCAACAGCTAAGATCAAAACAATCAAGATGATATTTTCTCTAGCTGCACAATTTGGTTAGAAAGTTCATCAAATGGATGTAAAAAGTGCATTTCTCAATGGGGATTTATAGGAAGAAGTCTACATGACTCAACCAGAAGGTTTTTTCATAGGTAAAGAAGGAAAGGTATGTAGACTCATAAAGTCACTGTACGGTCTCAAACAGGCTCCCAGGGCATGGTACATAAAGATTGATGAGCATCTCCTCAAGCATGGATTCAAAAGAAGTCCATATGATCCTAATCTCTATCTCAAAAAGCAAGGGGGGGAGATAGTAAGCATAGTAGTATATGTTGATGATCTAGTCGTCACTGGAATTTCAGTGAAGATGATTGAAACAACTAAGGAAGATCTAAATCGATCATTCGGCATGACAGATCTCAGGCTTCTTCATTATTGTCTTGGACTTGAAGTATGGCAAAAGGAAAATCACATCTTTCTTACTCAACTAAAATATTCCAAGACAATGCTCGAGAAATTTAGAATGATGGATAGTATACCAATGGCTACACCTATGGAGACAAGGCTTCATTTGTCTTGCACAGATCCATCAGAACAAGTAAATGTTACTCTTTATCGATAGTTGATTAGGAGTCTCATTTACTTAACTTATTCTAGGCCAGATATCAGCTATGCAGTCAATTATCTTTCTCAATTTATGCAAGAACCAAGGGTTTGTCACTAGAAAGCAACAAAGAGGGTACTGAGATACATCAAAGGAACCTTGGACTTTGGCCTAGAATACAAGAATAATGATAACTTCTTCTTGACAGGATATATAGATTCAGATCATGCAGGGAATGTTGATGATAGGAATTCCGCTTTAGGATTTGTGTTCTTTTTGGGATCCAGACCTATTTCATGGGGGAGCAAGAAACAAAATTGTGTTTCGAGGTCTTCCACAGAAGTAAAATATCGCACAATAGGAAGAACTATCTGTGAAGCGATTTGGCTCAGACGGATACTTGAAGGATTGGGAATTCCACATGATCATCCAACAATCCTACATGTAGACAATGAAGGAGTAATAAAACTTGTTCAGAATCCATTTTTTCATGAACGCACCAAACACATTGAGGTGCAGGTACATTTCATTCATGAACATGTTCAGAACAACAACATTCAGCTTCAGCATTGCCCGATAGAACATCAGCGTGCAGATATCTTCACAAAATCTCTTGCACATCCAAAATTTGAGGCATTCAAATTATTTCTCTCCTATTCACTTCATAGTATGATGAATTAAGGGGGGGAATGTTAGAAATAAACTAACACTTAATTCACCATATGTGGATTAATGTGTAATATTAATAAAGTAATTATTTAATTACTTTAGTTAGCTTTATTATTACTGTGTTGCTATCATCCCTTAGATTGTGGAGGATGTTCTTTAGATAGAATATTGTTCTCGGATGATTTCCTGTAGAAGATTTTTAGGGGCAATATGCTATTTTTGCATATTTTTCTTTGTTTAGGAGATTTGTTCCATGTATTGTGGAAGAGATAGAAGTTGTCCAATATCTATAAATATTGCAGCTCTTTCTTTTGATTGTAATGCTTCATTTCATATTAATAAAAATCATAGCAAGCTCTGCCTTGTTTTTGCAATTTAATCTAGTTTACAGATTTTAGCATCGGTTACCTGTGCGAGAATGTTTTAATTAAATCTCAGGAATTAGATCTATTTTTAGCATTAAAGTATATCTATTGATATAATTGCATGGTTAAGTGCCCTAAGTTTATAAACAACTATATAAGCATAAAAGTTAGGGTTTAAGAAGAAGATAACAAGAATTAGAAATAACTTTCAAAAGGTTGGTGAGAGAGAGAATTCTTGGTGATGAAGCAAAAATCTTGAAGAAAGAAAGTATTGTACATCTAAGAGGTGTGGAAGATTGTAAATCTTCATTTTATATCTTTTCAAAGCGTTAGATAATAGATTTGTTTGTTTCTTAGTGGACGTAGCCCAAACTGGGTAAACCATGTTAAATCTGGTGTTGATTTTTGTCTCTTGGTTTATATATTTCTTCTGGTAGAATATTCGCTTTTATTTGCATGTATGCTTAGATCTGATATATTGTCTGTATAACTGGTGTGCTAACCCTAACAGTAAAAATGTTTATCATCCTGAGCCTAAGCAAAAAAATTATCACAAAAGATCCTCCTAGGCCCAATCATAAGTTGATATATTTTGAAAAAAAATTAGATCAACCACACAGCATCCTACTCACACCAATAAATAACGAGTTAATTTAGTTACCACCTAATGATCACCATCCCTCTCACTAGTTTGAATGAGCCATGAGTTTCCCTTTTTGTAATTTGCATCACAGCAATGGACACCAAGATGATGATTGTTATGCATTAGATCAGAAGCTTAAATTACTTAAGGACAAAGGCATTGCCACTTTTGAGATACATCATTCTAACATATCTACTTCACCTCCTCCACAACATTGTCTTATAGCAAGTGTTACTCTCACTAGGCATTATTGCACTAATACATCAAGTGATGTTTCTCATGATGAAGTTATTCCTCTATAAGAGCCACCACGTAACACATACAAATGGCTTACCAAGGAACAAAATTTTGTAGCCAAAGTTGCATACATGACTTATATAAATTTTTTGGCACCATTGGCAACATGTCAAATTAAACTATATCTTCACATTTGATTCACACCAACAACATTTTTTGGCCTCTAGATCGATTGATCACTCCTGATTCAATTTTTTTCTCCACCATGATTTTAAAAGTACCCATTTATCACACTCACTATCTATGTTTTTTGTCACTACTACCCTTTCACTGAGTCCCCCGTGGTATATACAAAGATCACCCTTTCTTCTTTCTTAAGAATAGGTTTCCTCTATAACACCCATGTTATGATTCATCCAAATTAAGGGAATTTTTTTAATTTTATTTAAACAAATACCTTAATTTCCTTTTATGTTGTAATGATTATCATTAATACTTAGCTCACTGCTAAATATTCCAACATTGTTTAATATTTCAGAATCCTTCTTGACAACACACATTAACCATGTGCAATTGTAAGGATCATTTAGATCTCCCTAAATCCCCCTTATACACTCTACACGAGTGTGTATATTTGGTTAAACCTTTTTATAGGTTAAGAGAACATGTGCATCCCCCTATTGTCAGCCAGTAAAGTATTCAAATACTTCCCTCTAGTAGAAGACATTGTTGATTAGAATAAATGGTGAATAGGCAATGTAATCATTCATTTGCATTACTATGTCCATAGTCATCTGGCATTGCACTAGCAAGCCGGTTTCAAGACTTCACAGTAGCCAATGAAACTTGTCTTGCATTCACCGCACAACCATCTCAATATACTTATCAAGATTCTTTTCCATTGAATAAGAAAATAAGTTTCAATTATCCATTTAGGTTAAGTAGATAAGTTTATCTATTGATAGGTTATTTAGTATCAACACATGACCTTCCTTTACCGAGAGAGATTCATAGTAGCTTACTAATTTATTATCTTGAATGAGTATCTCTCGTCATGTTATCATAACACATCGATTGTTATTTAATATAGGATAACTTAACCAAGTCTCATGTTTGAATGATAAAATTGTTTCATAGATAGTTCAGTCTTAGTCTCACTCACCTAAGTTTAACATTAATATGGATAGTTCACTTAAATTACAATGGTCATCATCAGATAATAAATGGAACAACTTATGATTGACTTGTAGCGTGAGTTTAATTAATCATGCCTCACATATATTTAATATATTTAATAATTTTTAAAACAAAGTGTATACTTATGTGTCGTCATGGTGTCATAATAAGTGTACTTGTTAATATTAAAGTACAACGACACTACTACATTGAATTCATGCTCATGTTTCCCCAAAAGGTATTATTCACATTAATGACATAATTTTCATCCTTAAAGAAAATATATTTCTGCAAATATTGTTATTTATTAACAATAATTGGACACTGTTGGTAATTTCAGCTTTTAAAACACTTTTAGGTTAAATATGATGATAAGATTATAAAGTTTAATTGTATCATAATGATATCTATATCATACTGTTGATTGTAGATTGTCATATTTGATCAGATCACTCGTATAAAATAATTTATTCATTACTTAATACAGATATAACAAGACCTCTTTTACTTTTCATTATTCATGAATAGTATAATTCATTTCACGAGTATGTTAATATTCTTTATTGTTTCATCATATTGTTTTTTCGTAAACTATGTCAGCTATAAACATAATTATCCGATCAAAATGAAATCATAAAAGCGGATATAATCCCACATTATAACTTAAAATATATTAAACATACTCTGCTAAAAGACAACAATATAACTCCTTCATCTTTCACAATCATGATAATCAGATCAAAAAAGTTTCTTTATTTTTTATAAAGATAATACATATTTATGAAATGATTATCCACATATAATCTGAAAGGTATAATAGGCAAATTTTCCCTTGTTCAACTTGTAAAGTTAAAAATTTTGTATTTAAAATCAAACACAATAATATGAAACTAATAGTAAATCTCATTTTATGATGAATACGTGAAAGATCAATCTAATAATTTACTTCACAGGGTTACTCCATCCTGCAATTTTTATGAGAGAGAAAGTTGTATGGAAGGTCAATTTTACAAACTGGCATGAATTATCCACTCGTAATCATGTTGCATTAATTTGAGATAAAGAAATATAATAAGGTTATCCAACTTTTATCTTTATCATACATTTAATCAATAAGCATATCAATGATCAAATAAAAACATAATGTAGCCTTTATTTCCAAACATCCATGAAACAAACTGATTTCATGATTATAAAGCCTATTACAAATCTGTTAAGGCATTTCTAAGTAATAACTAATAATGATCCAAATCTCATTTTTAAATAATATAAATTCACATTGAACATATTTTACTTAACTAAAAGGTCAATCATTATCACAAGGAAACATTCAAAATTTTATTTAAATATAGGGCCTGAAATTGCACTTTCCAAAATGAATATCCTCATACCGAAATCAACTTCTGAACTCAGATCACAAAATGGATTCCTTTCATATAAGCAATTATACAGCTCAACTTGTAAATAGTAATCCAATATGATTTCATAAATAATATTGAATGATCTTAAACCATCTCTATAAATCCCTTAAAGGGAATAAAACATAAATACATTAAAACATCAAAGAGGACAATACAGTATTACCTGTTCTCATAAGAGAACCAAACAAAAATTGCTCTATTATGGAAGGATATTATCTTCCTGAAATCAACCTATCTACCCAAAATGTCAAGTGTGTGCTATCACGTAAAGATTCAGCTACCTTTGTCAAAGGATAATCGGTAAATAAGCATGGTTACCTAGGTGAGCTCGAACGACTTGCAACTCCTTATCAGTCAATCACGTAAGGGATAGCACATAACTTATACAACGTACTCAAAAGGAAAGAAATATGAATGCACTAGAACTAGTCATGTATATTATATAAGACATGTATGCACAACCCAAATCTTCAACAAAGATTCTAACGGAAGCCATCTAAATAAAAAAAATTAAGGAAAAAATAAAGATCAATTCACAGTCACCCATTTCCAAAAATGATTTCCTAAATATATACCCATAACCCAAATAAAATAAACATATTTAAGTATTCCATGAATGGAGTGAACTCATAACTAAAAATGGTATTGACCCAAGTGTCTAAATGTAAATGGCTCGACCCCAAGCCACTTAACACATTCAAAAAATGGGTCACAAACAGATATAACATGTACTTAAACAAAACTATTTCCTATCAATCCAAAAGAACCTACAACCAAATAGGTCATTAATATTATTTCCAACATGCAAATACAAAATCAAAACTTTCCACAAATAAGGCGTTCAAATGCATAACTAGTTCAAGAAATGATAAAACTTAAATGTATTCCTAATACCCAATTTCTTATATGCATTTTTACATAGTTTTCAATCAAGTATATAGTTATAACCCACAAATCTTTTCCAGATTCGTAACCCAAATAGAAAACCCAATAATATTTCATTATCCCAAAGTAAAACAGCGGGATAAGAGTTAGATATTCATGCCTGAAGTTTCCAGTGCTTTTTCCAATTTCCCCATAAGGTTCCATGCATAGAACTTCACCAAAAATGACCAAAAAACCTCCAATCGCAACAATTTATATGCCATTATTCTAAGTAACATTGTGTTATTATTCGCTAAACAGGATATTAAAAATCTCCATTGAAAATTGCCTTCAAATTTCCATGTATAGCTCGAAAGAGGGAGCTTGACCAGCAAAGGAAAAATATAAAAAATGAAACTACTTTGCATGTTAAGGATTCTCCACAAAGCTTCCACATTCCCAAAAAAATCATGGAAATTCATTTAATTCCATTTAATTCTAGCAGTGTCAGCTCATGGCATAAACAACTCTCTACCAAACTTTCCCTCCAAACAAAGCATGGTGACTACGAAGGGTCGAAGACAAATTAAAACAAAACCATAAAATTTCCCAAGTTTGTATGGTAGTTGGTCAATGACCAAAATTGACCAATAATCTAAACATTCATAATACCCATTTATATGGTTGAGGGCCATAGTACAATTTCTTTAATTTTAAAAACTATTAAGCATTCATGATGCCCTCTAATATGGTCTAAGACCATTTTAATTTAACTTTCCAAAATTGCTACGATTTATGACCAACCAAGAATTAGACAATGAAATATCACCTTACCACATGATAAGCACAAAGGAAGAAATTCATGGCTTTCTACAGCCTATAGACACAAAATCACGCACTTTGAATCATTATCTAGTCTCGGTCTCATACTACTATTCATATGGTTCTCAATTGAAAAGAGTGATAATTAACCCATGTCTTTCTCCATTTTTCATTGTATTTTGTTGTTACTTTCAATCTTATACCCGTACTTTCCCAATATGTAATCTCATACTGCATTTTTCCTATTTATGACTGGGGTTAGCCAGGAATGGGGCACCCTAGGTGCCTTAGTCCCCTCTAGTCGCCCTAATCCTCTGTACACTTTCCTCTCACTTTTTGGGAGCTTTCTAGCAATTTGAGATTCTTATATTTTTTTGGTCAGCGTTTTTTGGATTGATTATGAAATTAAATTAAGAGAACCATATAAATATGAATTTATGTGACCATAATGAGAGACCAAGCACCAAGCACTTACTATCACTACCTAAGGTTGCATCCATTAAAGGCATCTTTAGCTACATTTGCATCCATCTAGATCCATCACAAGGCACATAAGGGTCATTCATCTACATCACAATTCATAGGAGGGGAGTCTATTATTTCCATGCACACATTTATTACATTCTACATCTAGCTACTTGCTCACTACTTCACAAAGTACAACTAGCACAAGAGAACCTAGGGCATAATCTTCACACACACACACACACACACACACACACACACACACACACACACACACACACACACACACCTAGAACTACATTGGGTCTAAGATGTAGTACAACACTCAGTGATAAGTCCATCCATCTGGTAGATGAGGACATTCCAACCCCTTCATATGCATTTTTCTTTTTTAGGGTTTTGATGCTTTGTCTAGTGTTTTACAAGTGATTCTTCATTGTAGGTCTATAGTGACATTAGCGGTCATACAGTGACATTCAAGCAATAGGAAGAGAACATAGGCAAACACTCAATGATACCTCATATGAGGTTTTCTAGTCATTTTCACATACTAGGGTGCCCATGGGTGCCCCTATCCTTCTCTAGGCACCCCATTCTAGCTAGACATTCCAGATCTACACTTTTTTAGGCTCCTGTGTAAAGGTTTCCTCCTCCTGTTCATCCGATCTCCACTGTAACACAATCTTGTGATATCATCAAATCAGTTAAGGCCTTCTTAACCCTCTTTTCATATTAGGGTTTCACATTTCATTTCTTAGATTTCTTGGGTATTATTTCAGTATTTTATTACTTCATTTATTCAGTTATTTTACTGCTCCTATAACATTAGATTATACTAGAATATTCACATTTTAGTTAATCACATCCAACAATTTAAATGAAACCATGGTCAATGACCATTAATTTAATGCATAAACCTTTTCAAACAAATACTCAACTTACCAAAAATTGCCATATAACAATTAGCATTGTGTTATGGTCTAAGACTAATACCTTTTGCATTATGATCAAAACCAACACAACAACAACAATATTAACTTACATTATGGTCTAAGACCAGTTTATACATTATTTGGCATTGCCACACAATATGATCAAACAAGTAAAATTTTATCTTTTTGGCAATTGTGAACCTTCTCTGGGTAGCAATGAAGGCCAATTTTTAATGTCTTTCAGTCTATGACTGATATTACAATGAAAAGTAGGTTATTCAAAACATCAAAATAATGCAAAGTACAGTAACATATCAAATTTATCAAATTATAACGAAATCATCAAATACAACAAGTAGGTGGTGTCTAGTCACCCAATCAAATACAATAGTAATCAAGTTACGATCATTAAACAATTAACAAATGTGAGGTGACGAGTACATGTATGGTGTTGGGTATACATCTACGCATATGTATGTATTTTTTTCATAATATGTACATATTTATATCTGTAAACTCAACCTCATAACAACACTAATCAACTAACCTTCGCAATCATTTAATAAATCAAAAATTATTTTAGCAACTTAACCTAATAAAAAAGTGGGACCTGTGACATCCTCACCCTATATACTTATGGGATCTTATGTGGAGGTTATACACATGTCACCCATTATGAATTCTCATCAATTTATTCCCATCAATGACCATTCAACCAATTCCCCAATCACACAATCTAGATTCATCTACATGTATTTTCATAACATTTATATTATATTTCTTCCATATCACACACATTTATTACCAATCTCAACACTCCATCTATATCAACCTAATGTTAACAATGTACACATCCTTATACTAAGCAATAGTGCCAACATTAAAAAAAATCACATACAGCCATGATATTAAAACTTATATCCATACATCTCATCAAATATGCTACAAACTCTCTAACCATGACACCAAACACAATCTTTGCAGAATACACAATCAATATCTATACATATATGTCTCAGCACTTCACCAATGACAATACATTGAGGTCCATGCCCTTCTTGAATATGTATATACATCATCTCATCACTCTACCCTAACATCCAACCATTTCATCATGATATTTTCTACCTCCCCAGATAGAGCACAAAATATAAGATCATATTTTTATAGGGCACAGATCCTCGGAATTAGAAACAATTATCCAAAATTAAAAAACTCTAACACGTCAAAAATGTAAAGGAATGTCAAGACTGAATTATGGTATTGACCATTATATATTCTCCGAGGAAGGGGGCATCTCCTATATATTTTTCAATTCTCAAAAATTCTATTAGTTATTTACAAGATATATATGTAGTCTCATATCACTACTTAGTTCAAACAAGTGACATAAATCCTTCACCACTTTTTACCTACATTATTCTAATTCAAATATAAGAATGGTATTTCGTGGGCATGAGCCTACTCCTCCTCTATCATTTATTTAAATATTTATGACCAATATCAATATTATAGCATTGTACAAGGAGATGACAATGTCCATCCCTTCCTTACTTTCTAATCAAGTAGTTACAATAGTACAAAATGGACCACTTCAAACATTTTACACAATTCTCGAAAATTAATTTTTTTACACACAATTGTAAGATCTCAACACTTGCTAAGTCATCAATTATTTGCACCTTAATAACATTCACTATTCAATCAACATCCTGAACATAAAGCTTCTCCGCCATGCAACATCCTATCTCTCTCCAATTTATAAAAAAATAAAATGCATTATCAATTAGTGTAATAATGCAAGGACTATTTGGCTTTCCACCATACTATCTATAATGCACGATCCCATGTGGGCCTATAATCATATATATTGACCTAATTATATCAGTTGTTTCATGCCTCACACTTTTTCATGTCATATCTTGGTATCAATTTCTCCAATTTTTGCATCATCTTCGACATCAAGATTGTTATTTTCCCTATTGCTATACTAAACCACAGTGACTCTTCATTCAAGTCCCATGATCTTCATTTTATGCAAGTTTATCAAACATGTTAATCTTGTGTGTTCCTTACAATATTTCTTCTAAGATAACAATCATGCACGAATTTAATGTACATCTATTCTATGAAGGCTTGATCTTATTTGATCACTTTCTACTCACTCTATATCATCTTGGAAAGAATACCCTCTTATTCAAGAACTCCTTCAAATCCAACTCTTTTATCAAGATGTCATTTCTATTGTACACCTGTTACAAAATCCATTCTACTACATTAAACAATCTTTCAATGTTATAATTTACACTCAATGCTTTATCCTCATCTATTCTCTGTGTCTAGTCACTATTTTCCATGGCACATTATTAAAAATTGTGCACACACTCTTATTAACATCTTTCTATATCTACACTACTCAAGTTACTTTTTCAATGATAATTTGTTCTTAATTTATGTCTCCACTCGCAACTTCACTATGGTATGGTCCATATCTTACGTGATATTTACCAATGTTACATGTAGTTTTCAGTTTTATGATCATGTTGTTGACTAATTTTGCATCAATACTTCACTACACTACACTACACACCATATATGGTTATGCACAATTTTTTCTCCAACAAACTCTAAATCCGGTGCTATTGCACACATACTACCCCATTGCCTCTTATCAATCATTTTATTCAATTTTACAAATCACACTACTCATTTCTCAATTCTTATCCACCACATTACATAATATTTGACATACTCTCATCTCTTCACTTTCATCTCAAGCGACATTGTTTCACACTCTCCATTTCGTTGAAAATGGAAACTCTATAGGCTAAACATACATGATCATCTACTTTTCTTCTCACAAATAAATAATCAAAATCCAATGGATTGGTCATACAAGGCCATCTTCCTATGCACATATTACACATGAATCAAGCAAGGTTGGATATGCAAGGCCACTTTTCTCTCTTCATCACATAGTTTGGTCCAATTATATCACCCAATATTCACTCCTAAGTACAAAACTTTTACATTAGCCCACACTTGCTCAATTTATCCAATTATGTTATCCCTAACTATATCTCACTCATTCTTTCTTGAACACACAACCTATTGGTTTGTATAATGGTCATATTAATCCATCAAATTATGTTATACCCTCACATATTACAATCCAAATTTTCAAATCACTCAAAAATGTATATGAGACTTGTTTGATGATAATTCCTACTACCTGCCCAGATTAGTGAAATATAAACAAGAAATCAAAAAACCTCATATATGAGAGGGTTTAGAGACCTCTGGATGTGGATAGTGATGATGTGGTACGGGAAGAAAGGGGATGATTATCCTCGCAATAAATCTTTGACCTACATAGAAAAGATAACTAAAACACGAAGAATATTAGCAAGGTATATAGTGGGCTACCCGAAAACGTTGGTTCAGGGAAGCGAAAGCTTCCTAGAAAGGTTGTCAACCTACGTATTAATAAAAGAGTGTAATCAATGATGGATGGTGATATACTAATAACATAAATTCAAAGCAGTGATATGATAAATGGAAATACTAAATGATACGATAATCAGGATAGTAATAAAAATGATAATTGATAACAGTAATACACAAACAAACCCACGTGGTTCGGTAATGATTCAAGAGAAGACCATATGGTTGATAGTGACTTGAGAAAACCAATCCAAGGAGGTAGAATGCCAAGATCTCCGCAAGAGATCTTCAATATGGACAGATGGAGAGATTGTGAGAGAAATAGGATTGCCAATGGAATCACAAGAGCACAAGGGCATCATGGTGGTATTATGATGGTATGATGATGATATGAGTGGAGCTATAATGCCAGAGTTTTTCTATCACTTCTAACTTGTCTAAAAGAGGGGGAGGGTCTTATTATATCCTGAAGATGGGGTTAATTTAGGGGTTATTGGGTAATCCTAATTTGAAAAGGTAACCCTAATTAGGTGAGTGGGGGGACATGATTTGAATGATTTTGGAATATTAAATTCAATAGTGGATCTCATGTGGATTATTTTGTAATATTTAATTCAATAATAGATTTCATGTGGATTATCCTGGAATACTTAATTCGATAGTGGGGTGCATGTGGATTATCTTGGAATATTTAATTTGATAGAGGGGTGTATGTGGATTATCTTGGAATATTTAATTATTAAGTGGATTTATATGGAGCATATTAGCACATAATGAGGATTAGGGATTTAAAGGGGATCAATTAACCAATTAATTGAATATGTCTTTTTGGTGGGAAATGGGATTTATTCAAATTTATGAGGGAAAAGGGATTTGAATGGGAAATCCTATTGAAGGAGAGTAGATGCGGGCTGAATTGGAGGAAAAACACCAAAAATTTGTGTCTACAAGACCATATCACCTAGAAAGGGACATAGTATCTGTATGTTATGGGTCGACCTAACAACTTTGGTCCCTTACCCTCCAACAATATTTTTCTTAATTTGAACGTATTTGGTACACTTCTAGTACGCTTTATCCAAGTTTTCTAGATCCATAACACATATATAAACAAGTTAAAATCATCTCTCATTAGAGAGGGCATTTTATCTACTTGATGCCTAACACTCCAATAAGCAAATACTAAGATCCACCACAAGAAAATATACTCCAATACTCCTTTGAGCTTCATATACTCTACATACTTACTATAGGTGGTTATCCACTCAAATCTGTAAACACAAAAGGCGCATCATCAAAGTCAAGTTAGGCTAGGATAAATGTTCAAATATAATCACATTTTTACAAGGTGATGGTTAACAATTTGGTTTCATACATTATATATATCACAAGCTAGGTGAGATGATGTGCAGTCTGAGCCCTCTTCAGAGCAGTGGTGATGTCAGCAATGTATAAGGGTACCCACAACCCAACTAATGTTTATTCTACCAAACTCTCTCACCATCTAGGGTTTTGAAGATTCTAGCAATTATATAATGATCATCACATAGTGTCGAATGTCCAAATTATAGAAAGGATCAGATCAAGAAACAACACACATACCTAGAAAAATTAGTATATGAAAGTACAAAGGGATAAGGACATATAGAAAGGGCCATAGTGGTCATACGCTTTGGTCATGGAAAGTTTTTAGGACAGTTTCATATGCAAATACTTTTAAGATCATTTCCAGCCCTATCCAATCACCAGGTCAGCCCAAATCAACACACAATCTAGAATATCAGCTAAGTCTCATTTTATTTCTCATTCTTAGTACTTTGTTTCATTATCTATCGTTATTTATATTTTTTCATGTATTATCTTGATATTGCTACAATTAGTTTTGGAAACTAGTTGATTGGGACAATATTCCATCAATTACTACCCCCTATAAATTTAACCATTTAGGTTATATCATATGGTAAACCAGACCGATCAAATCCTTCACCTAATATGAAAATATTGCCAGTTAGGCTTGTTGATACTCTTGGTGTATGATCCTTCTCATATTTTAAGCTTGTTTATACTCTTTTTTGGGTATCATTATGGCCCCTATTCATCCTCTTGTTGTCATTGAGCTCACTCTATATGTTAAATTTATTATACATAAGGCTTTGGTTAAATGTGTTCTTCTTGATAGTGGATCAAACCTAAAAATTTATGGTATGTCTTTCCATCATGTTTTTGGTGTCTTTGTTGCATATCTTTCTCCTATTAGTTTATATATCCACGGATTTGACAATATCCCTCGCAAATTATTTGGTTTTATCACTATTCTAATCATTATTTGCTTAAAAACCCTTGATGCTACTTTTTATGTACTCCCTGATGACCCTTTCTACAATATTCTCCTCCTTGGTTACATGTGTAGACCACTTGAGTACATTTCTAGGTCCTAAAAGCATATTTGCATTCATATGGTTCCTAAGAAAGAAAACTAATAATGGACAGTTATATTTGGTCTCTTTTCTTTGTTTTTGGTCTTTTACACCCTACAGCCCATTCAGTACTTAACATGCTTATATTTTATGGCTTTGGACACGAGCGCCCATGAACCTTCATCCTTCTAGGTGCCCCTGACCCTTTTCTATCTTACTGTCTTCTTTTCAGTCTCTTTTATCTTTTGGGCATCTTATTTTCTTATAGTTTGGCCTTCCAGTTGTCAATTATGAAATTCAACCAAGGGAATCCTATAAATACAAAGCTATGTGACCAAAATAAAGGACTAAGCTCTAAGCATCTATTACCATAACCTAAGGTTGAATCAAAAGGCATTTAAGAGCATCAAAGGAATCCATCTAGCTTTCATTTAAGGGATAAGGGACTGCATTTTTTGCATACACTTCATAGGAAGGGGAAGTTAATTTTGCCATCCACACATCTATTTATATTTGGTACATCTAGTTATCACCCGTTATCAAGTGCACTTGCACAAGGGCTTATTAGGGCAAGATTATTTCACATAGGCACAAGAACTACATGGATTATGAGATGTAGTGTAGTGTTTGGTTGTAATTTCACTTAGTCAGGTGACCATCGAGGCTGATCTGACTCCCCATATTGCATATTTTCTTTTTGGGATTTGATGTAGTTTGAGGATTTTATAGGTGAACTTCTATTTTGCAAGTTACAAGTGTGATCTAAACCCTAACAAGGATATACATGTGATCAAAAATGAATATTTTTGAAACCCTTACGACCCAAAAAAATTCAAAACCTGAGGGCCTGTCTAGACACTAAAGCCTAGATTCGGTCACTAGAGCCTAGGCACTCATATCCTTTAGTGGGTGCCTATGTCCATCCTCATTCATGTGTACTAGAATTTATCCTGAGATTTTATGACATAGTGCACTTCCTGTTCAGTAGGTTTCCCAGTTTGTACCAGTCCCAGAACAAGTGCAAATCATCTAAGTCTTTTTCTCTCTCTCTTATGCTTAGGGTTTCATATTTACTTACTTATTTACTTGTGTCGTATTGCATCATAGCATTTTTACTTCATTGCTTCTATCAATTACTCTATAATTAGGGTTTTACAAATTCAATTTTTTTAAAATAATTTGGTGAACCCACCTTTTGAACACTCTTGGATCCTTCTTTCTTCTTTTTGCTTCAATTTCCTAAGCTTCTTCCATCATGGATATTTCTCTCTATGCCTTTTTGCAAGCTAATCCTGAATGTAAGTCTAGAATCAACTCCCTTCTAGCTAATAGTTATATTCCTTTGAATACTCCTTCGGATCATGTATATCAGTTATTTGTCAATGTATTTTCTCAACACCTTAATTTTCCATCTGATGTAGCTACCTCTCTTTCTATTTATGACAATGATCCTTCTCTTTATATTCAGGCTTACATATTTAACATATATATTAGGCAAGTACTAGTTGATAATGGATCTGAGCTCAATATTTGTAATCTTAAATTTCTTCAACAACTAGGCCTTTCCCCACCTCATCTTGGTCCAACATTCATTTCCATCTGTAGCTATGATTCTTCTACATGACCTTGCATGGACACTATCACCTTACCTCTCACCATCAGGCCTAAAAGCATTCTTATGATATTCTTTGTTATCAATGCAAAACTCCAATACAATTGATAACTTGGTATGTTATGGCTTCACGTTATGCAGGAAGTACCTTTTACAGTTCATCATTGTGTTAAATTCCTACATGATGGTTCTGTATATAACATTATTTCTTATCGCAACCCATTCAAATATTGTAACTTTGACCCACTCACTGCTCTCCCTACTCCATTAATCTATCACAATCCCAAGCATCCCCATAATCATCCTACATACATCAATGATGAATATTAACTCATGGAACCTCCTACCCCTACCACTGACATGATTTGTCTCCAGGGATCCATTTTTGCATTAGACACCATGCCATCTGCTTCATCTTCCCATGAACACCCTGCATCGGCACTTACTTCTTTCACATGCACTCTTTTCATAAATAATTCTTATTGTCCTCGCATTCCATTTGATCATACTTACTCTGATATTGTTTGCACACATGATGGCTTGGATCGTGTTGGATTCACACGTGTTGATCTCCTCCCTCCACCCAATTCCCTTCACCTTTATCAAGGATATATTCACATTACTATTTCTTATGGCCTCTGTGTTTTCCATTTATCAATGTTTTTTGCACACAGTTTTCGCACTTCTCCACTCACACTTGGACAGTCTTGGCTTGACTACATTGGTGGCACATTGGATTCTAATCATATTGACATCCACATTTCTCATGCCTTTCACTCGTGTTTCTATTTTCAATGATTCATTTCTCAGCTATACACATAATATTACTTGTTGGCAAGCGCATGGATGTCCATTACAGCCTTTTACGAATGAAGAGTATGCAATGGAGATGTATAATCTATGTCGCAATGGATCTTTATCTAATCAACCCCATACTATTGCTTATCAAGTCTCTGACACTTCTCCGTTCGGCTTCGACCATGACAATGATGATCTTTTAGATGATGTTACTTGATTCTTATCTACATCATATAATTAGGGGCATCATGCTTACTTCCCCCCTCCTATCATCATCAGGTGTCTAACATTCCTACTCGTATGCTTTGTACTTCATATTGCACCTTTTTAAGCATCATTACACAACGTGTATCGTCATTACACTATGATGCACTCTCGTGCTTAGGTTCACACTTGATTATTGAGGGCATACTAAATACATGAACCTTACACACACCACATTTCACACTTTGCGCTTCATGATACATCTTTCTATAATATTATTCACACGCATCATACTAGCCTCTTCTACACTTTACATTGTGCTTCATGATCTATCCTTCTATCATCTCATCATCAAACTATTTCCCGATGACGCACTCTTGTTTTATGGTTCATTCTTGATTATTAGGGGGTCTTTTATAAATTAACATCATCTCAGAATCACACACATCCACTCAGGGGCACGCTTCCCCTATCGCATTCACATTGCATATCATTTTATTTCACTCAATCACAACATACTTCATATCTTGGTTGCTTTTATTCTTGCTTACTTAATATTACATGTACACTTTTTTACCATGTTAGACGGATACTTATTATGTCAATATATTTTCTATATATCGATGCATGTTCACATGTTCTCTAGTTGTGAATGAAAAATTCCTACAAATATTCAAATGGAGAAATGATGTTTGGCATTTTACCTCTTACCAGTCCCACTGAGGCTCCTGGGGGCATCTACATTCCTATTCTTACACACTACATGTGTTATTTTTTCATTTTATACTACCTATTCTTATTAGCACACTAATTTTTCCATTGGAACATACACATCTTGACATGCTTCATATCTTTCTAACATGCTCACGGGTGCTTCATGTGCAACATTTTCCTTACATAAACTATTTTCCACCATGGTTATCTAATACTTTTCTTGCCATTGTTTTCCATTGATTATTATTGTACGCCATTGTTTGCGGGATATTCCCTTTGTCTTGTATGCATATTGTATGCTTTTGGCCACTTCAGCCTTGATTGTCTTGTGACATTGTGAGTGATGTCCCATGTTTGAAACCCACTTTTCGTTGTCTATCTTGTATACACCTTTGCTCGTTACATTGCTTCTTTATTACATGTTTGATATGTTTTTCTACTAACACATTTATCTAGCCATTTTGTTTACATGTGCCTTGGCTTCCACCATGCACATTCCCCCTCCCCCTGTAGGGTACACACTTCAGCTCAGTTTCAGGTCCTCTCTTTTGGGCCGCATTTTCCTAGTGAGGTCACATGCATCCCAAAGAAGGGGGTATACATTGGATGAATTATTCACCCCATAAAGTAGCTCAGAGTTATAGTACATTACAGTCAACATGGGAATAGAATAGGCTACAGTTTCATAAACACCCAAAATCTGACTTAGGTCCTCAGTTCAACATAGACTCCATCACCCAAATACAATCACTAGTGCATGGGCACTCTTGACCTCTCTTGGGTTCCTATGTCCTAAGGGAAGATACAACTACTTTCTTAGTTCATAACATTTTCATCAGTTCACATATCATTTTTTATAGTACAGGCACAGTCCTCCATCAAGCATAATACATTCTCTCTCCATCTCAACACAAAACAAATACGGAACTACTCAGAACTAAACATAGATCAAACCATCTGTAGTGGTGTATAAATTCGGGAAGCAATCATGGAAAGAGGGTGACACTAAACCTCTCTCCCCAACACTCTTCTGGCGTGGCATGAGATCACCAAAAAATCACACTTGGCATGAGATCGCCTGAAAAACTCATTCTTGGCGTGAGATCTCCCAAAAAAATCACTCTTGGCATGAGATTTCCCAAAAAAATCGCTCTTATACAACATTTTTAGGACATTTTATATCTTTTTACACCCATGTTCGTCAGGTGCACACTTTCTTTTAGTACTTTTTACACACATTTACATGCTTTTTACAAGAGGTTTCATAATACATGAATTTTATTACTCTTTTTCTCTTCTTTTACAGGAATGTCCTCAATAAGCAACAAGAAGCAACCCTACATCAAGCACAACAACAGTTATAACACAGTACAACACATTACACTTCACCCCTAGGGTCACTTTCTCTTTATTAAATTCCATGCTTCATTTTATTTATCACTTCACATTTTCACTTGTCTCTTCGACACGTTATCGGCATCACATTCTACATGGTTATCAGGTACACATCTCTTATCTACTTTATGTTATCAAGTATTCACTCAACAACATAAAGTGGGGGCATATGTAGACACAACATCACGCACTTGGGTACATCTCTAGGTCCTAAAAGCATACTTGCATTCATATGATTCCTAAGCAAGAAAACTAATAATTGGCAGTTATGTTTTGCCTCTTTGCTTTGTTTTTAGTCTTTTACACCCTATAGCCCAGTCGGTACTTCACTTGATTATCTTTTATGGCTTTGGACACCAACTCCTAGAAACTTTGCTAGCACCTAGATGCCCTTGTCCTTCTGGGCACCCCTAACCCTTTTATATCTCACTCGCTTCTTTTGGGTCTCTTTTATCTTTTCGACATCTTATTTTCTCATAGGTCGGCCTTCCAGTTGTCAGTTACAAAATTTAAGCAAGGGAATCATATAAATAAGTGTAGACACAAAATCACACACTTTAGGAATTATTTAGTCTTGGTCTCATACTACTATTCATATGGTTTTTGAGTGAAGAAAGTACTAATTAACCCCCATCTTTTGGCCATTTTACTTTGTTTTATATCTTCACTACCGACTCCCACACATACATGTCTAGTCTATTTTTGTCATTTTGCATCATTTTAGCCTTGACTGGGGTGCCCAGTCCAATGCTAGGGTGCCCATAGGCACCCTGGTCCCAGTTGGGATGCTAGAATCATTTTTCCACTTTTCTGCCACTTTTTGGGCACTTTCTAGTCGTTTGAGCTTCCTATATTTTTTTAGTGGTTGATATTTTCAGGGTTAATTACGAAATTAGAACAAGAGAACCATATAAATACAAAGTTATGAAACCATAATGAGGGACCAAGCACTAAGCACTACTATCATCACCTATGGATGCATCCACAAAAGGCTCCATTTGCATCCATCCAGCTCTATCACAAGACACAAGGTCGGTTCATCTGCATCACACTACATAGGAGGGAAGTTTATTATATTCCATCTAGTACCAAAATATTGTGCAACATTATTAAATAAAATGTAATATTATTAATAATGAGTTTATAGAACTCATATTAATAATATAGTTGTAATTGTTTTAGTATTTCGATGAGTTGTGGAATAACTCACGTAACTATTTTAGTGTGAGAGATATCTTAGGGATAAGTTCGAGAGATTGTAGGGATTTGAGAGAGATATGTGGGTTGTTGAGGATTGATGTTGACTCCTTGTATTAAGGAAAACATCCTCCTATATAATGTAAACTCTATCAATGTAATTGATATCCCGAATGATTTTTAAATTCAATACAATTATATTCGGTGTTTTTTATATAATTGTGCAGTGTTCAACACCATCCACCATTTGATTACATTTATACACATAGTTATTGTTTGCTACTTTCAAAAAGTGCAACTGGCACAAGAGCACCTAGGGCATGATTGCGCACACACACACACACACACACACACACACACACACACACACACACACACACACACACACACACACACACAGAACTACATCAGATTTGAGATGTAGTGATGTGCTTAGTTAGTAAGTCCAACATTGTGGTCGTTAAGGACAGTTTGACCCCTTCATATGCATCTTTCTTTTTTAGGGGTTTGATATTTTTCTTGGGGTTTTGTAGTTCTCATCTTCATCATTGATTTCCAGCGACAAATTGAGAATTCCATCAAAGATAGTGTGACAGGAAGCGAATGCAGGTGATCACTCAAAAACACCTTAGAGGAGATTTACATAGCTTTTTCACAGACCAGAGTACCTATATCTCATACTAGGGTGCCCACAGGCACCCTTGTACCTATCCAGGCACCCCAATCTATTCAGATTTCCCAAATTTGCACTTTTCTAGACCTCAGCATAGTCGTTTCCTCCTCTTGTTCCTCCAACCATCTCTGCAACATAGTCTAACAATCTCGTCGAATCAGTTGAGTTCTTTCTAACTCTCTTTGCACTCTAGGGTTTTACATATCTAATTTTTTATTTGCTCGGATCATCTCTCCTTATTTGGTTAGCTCTTATTTACTTTTGTACTTCTTATATTAACTTCTAAAATCCTCATTTTAGTTAATCATTTTGGTGAACTTGATCTTCATGCTTAGGATCCTCATTTTCCATCTAGCATGGATTCTAAATTTGTTCAAGTTTCTTTTTCTGGTTTACTTAAGATGCATCCTACTTGCCAAGTTGTTTTTCTAAAATCCCTAGACACCGTATATCAGCCTAAAGATACGTTACCACACAAAATAAGTCCTATATTCTATTGTTTATACGAAGACCATAGTCCTAGTGATCCTTCATCTACTCAACCCATATTGGAGTCAATTCAAGCATTACATACTCTATTTTACGACAAATTTCAGGCTATGGAATCCACGATTATCTCTTTTAAATCTGAAATGCAATAGCTTAAGGAAACTTCTCAAGCACATGTTTGGTCTACTTCTACATCTCATCTTCATTCTATGTCTTCTACATATGCTCATATCAGTGAGCCTCAAGTCATACCATTACCAGAGCCTCTCATCCTTGATCGTAATACAAAACAACATGACCTTTTTACTGAGCTTCTTATTCGTCACTTGATCACTTTACCACCTACTCATTTTTATCCTCCTTATCGACTAGCTAAGTATCAATGGCATATTTATTGCAATTATCATCGAATCGATTTCCATAATGACAATGATTGCTACACTTTACAATGAAGAATCAAACATCTTAAGTGTCATGACTTTATCTCATTTGTTATACAACATTTTGTTGCATGCCCATCTGTAAATGCTACAACTTAGTGGGTTCCTAAATCAGATTCCACCATGTCTAATGAACATCCATTCATCACTTCTAATGTTTCATCTTCCATCACTCAAGCACCACCTATGCAATCTACTCAAGTCAAGCAACCACTTCTCAAAATTAATCTCACTCCCCCTCCTCTTAAGGCATTTATGGCACTAACAATTCAATCTAAGAAACTTCCTTTAAAACTCAGTGCAACTAGGCCTCCTATCAAGCCTTCGATAGTGTCATCAACACCACCAAAGTTACCACCATTCAAGATACCTCCCCATCCTACACCACTTCAACAACTAATCATTTTTGTCAAAGCAACTACCCCTTCTACTGTTTCTCAAGACACATCAGAAATACCACCACCACATGGTCCTACTGTTACTCTTGCTCACCATACTTCCACCACTTCACACAAACTTGGTCTTTGGTAGGTGACTATTCTCACCCTACCCTCTTGACAACACACTCATATTCTTATGGTTCTTATATGACTGTTGAGAGCTCTATTACAATAAAGAACCTCGTTTCATCTTGCATTAACATATTTATCTATTACATAACCACTCATACATATTTACTTCTATAATCATTTATCACTTGCCAAGCATACCATATAATCTCTCATTATTTATCCCATTATTGAATCAATCTTTCACAATCTATGATACTTCACCACCTTCATACATCATTTATCGAATAGTACATGTATTACCACACACTTGGGGGATATAACATTTACACATCCATCCCCCTCATATTAGTCTCAACACATCTCCCATACTTGCATAATCATACAATCTCTTAGTGTAGTCATACTCATCTACGATTTAGCATTGTCATTGCCCGATGACACACATTTTTGCTTCAGTTCACACTTGACTATTGAGGGCATACTACACATGAGCTCCACACATTACATATTAGGCACTACACATTGTGTCTCTTCACACATTTCACGTCATATGTCTTACATCCTACATCATACATTCTACATTTAGTCTACATCATTTTTACATTTGTGCATCTACACATCATACAAATTTCACAAATTATATTATTAGGAAATCTTCACATCTCGCATTACATACTACACATCATACATCATACTAGTCTTCATCATACATGTACAACACTCTCATGTTCTGCGAGTCTAGCATTACATATTCCTCATTTTATATCATGTGCACCTTACACTTTTATTTTACATACACATCTTGCATTGTGTTTATACATTGTACATTATACATTTTACACATCACATGATCCTCTCTCATCAGTACACACACTACATCTTATTTTATGCACTACACTCACTACTTTATGACACACTCTAGTTCCTTGGTCCATACTCGACTGCCGAGGGTTTACAAATCACATGGAGCTTATTCTTCTCACATAATCCTCATTCAACCTTCTATCATATGAAATTATTAGGTTAGTGACATACATTTTAGACTAAATGGTCACCTATTCCTTCATATTGTAGTGGTATACGCTTTAGGCTACATCACCACTCCCTTTATTCATCTAGTAGTGATATACTCTTTAGGCTACATCATCACTCCTACGCTCATCTTGTTGTGATATATGCTTTGGCTATAGGGTCACGCACATACATCATCTTTACGTCGCATATCATCACTACATATACACACTCATCACAACGCGTTAGATACAACACACACTTTAACCATTTCCCAATGACGCACTCTTGTTTACGGTTCATTCTTGACTGTTGAGGGGGAAAACCAAATCAACCTTATGGCATGGAACGCCATTCACTCAGGAGGACCTGACTCCTATCATTCATCTTGCATTTCATTCCATCCACAACATATTGCATATCTTGGTTGCTTTTACTCTTGCTTGTATTTATTTGTATATGGTTACTTTATTACACATGCTAGTTATATCTCTTGTATGTCATTTATTTATACCATACACACATGTGCATTCACGTCTTTTTCTAGTTGTGGTTGCATATACAAGTCTCTTGCATGCAGCATGGTGTTAGGTTGTGGAGCTTGTTTTCATGTGTGAAAGTGTTGAAGACTATACACTAAGAGTATTGTACACTTTTCATGTATCCTCGTTTTTGGGCCTTAAAACATGCCCGATATATCGGGAAACGTGATTTTCTCATATGGGCGAGATTTTGACCCATAGGTTTATGGGACGGTTTTTGCCCATGGTTTTGATACCCACGGTTTTGTAAAACTGTTTAAGAAGTTGTCTATTTATATGGTTTTATGCATATGATACAAGGATGAAAAACATTGCAGATGTGCTTTGAATTCGGGTGTGAATTTTGTAGAGTTTGTTGAGCATAGCTCCAAACAGATATGGGTATTGTATTGAGAGAGTGGTGGCTTGTAATAAAATCTGAGCAAGTGATTCTTGGTGGACGTAGCCCAAATTGGGTGAACCATGTTAAATACTGTCTCTTTGTGTTGTGTTATTTTATTCTGCACTTTTATTTGAGATCTATAATATTTTCTGCATATTAGTTTCTACTGTTGTGATTCTGTGAGGGATTATTCTACATATTTTATCCCTTATTCCCTAACAATTGGTATCAGAGCCTAGTTTGGTTTGCTGAAGTGTTGAATCGCAGGGAAAGTTTTATCTTGAGTGGGAGCTATGGTAGATGATGGAAGATCTAGGGTTGATAAATTCAATGGGCAGAATTTCAGTCTTTGGAAGATGCAGATGGAAGATTACCTTTATCAGAAGGATCTTTATACTCTGTTGTCTGAGAAGGTGAACAAACCCTCAAGCATGACAGATGCGGAATGGGATTTTCTAGATAGGAAGGCACTTGGGACAATCCAGGCTGTGTCTTGCATCTTCAGTATTATTTAATGTTTCAAAGGAAAAGACTACAAAAGAACTGATGGATGCATTAGGGAAGTTGTATGAAAAACCCTCTGCCTCTAATAAGATATTTTTAATGAAAAAGTTTTTTAATATGAAGATGTCTGAGAATGGTTTAGTAGCAGATCATCTAAATGATTTTAATCCTATTGTAAATATGCTAGCTTCGGTTACAATAGAATTTGATGAAGAAGTTAGGGTTTTATTAGTTCTGTGTTCTTTACCTGAGAGTTGGAATAGCCTGGTAATGGTGGTAAGCAACTCGGTTCCTGCTAACTCAAAGTTGAAGTTTGAGGATGTTGTAGGGGTGATTCTAAGTGAGGAAATGTGAAGAAAAATCTCTGGTGAATCTTCTACTTCAAGGAATGCTTTGACAGTGGAAACTAGAGGGAGACAGAAGAATAGAGGAAACCATGGAAAATCAAAGGATCGAGCAAGGTCAAAATCCAAAAGCAAGATAGTATGTTGGCACTGTGGAAAGTCTGGGCATGCAAAGAAGGACTGTTGGGAGCTTTGGGAAAAGAAGAAACAACAGGAAGAAAAAAAGGAGGCAAATGTGGCAATGGGTAATGTATGTCAGGATGCTTTGATTCTTTCTTTGCACAATATTACTGAATCTTGGGTTTTAGATTCGGGGGCTTCTTTCCATGCTTCTCCACATAGGCATTATTTTGTTGATTATGTTCAAGGAGATTTTGGGCATGTTTTTCTTGGTGATGATGAGCCTTGCAACATAGTTGGAAAAGGTTCTGTTCAGGTTAAGATGCAGAATGGGAATACTTGGCTATTGAAGGATGTCAGACATGTGCCTACATTAAGACAAAATTTGATATTGGCAAGGAAGTTGGGAAGTGATGGTTGTACTGTGATATTTACAACAGACTCTTGGAAGGTTACCAAGGGTGCTCTTGTGGTGGTAAGAGGTAAGAAGGTTGGAACCTTGTATTTAACCACTTATAGCACTAATGTTTGTAATCTTGTGGCTTCAAGAAGTAGATACAACATTGTGGCACTATAGGCTCGGTCATATGAGCCATAAGGGCATGGAGATCATAAAGAAGGATTTGCTTGGATATACAGAAACTAGGTTTGGAGTTCTGTGAGGACTGCATAAATGGGAAACAAAAGTGAGTAAGGTTTCTCAAGGTTAGACCTACAAAGAAAAAGAGTAAGTTAGAGCTGGTGCATTCTGATGTGTGGGGGACGGCTTAGGTATCATCTCTTGGGGGTTCAAGTTATTATGTTACTTTTATTGATGATGCAACAAGGAAATTTTGGGTTTATTGTATTAGAAACAAATCTGATGTATTTGACACTTTTGTTAAATGGAAAGCCTTGGTAGAGAATGAAATAGGTCTTAAGCTAAAATGTCTCAGGTCAGATAATGGAGGGGAGTATTGCAACAATGAATTTGATGATTACTATTCTAAGAATGGAATCTACAGGAAAAAGACGGTTCCAGGAACTCCGCAGCAGAATGGGGTATCAGAAAGGATGAACAAAACAATAATGGAACGTGCTAGGAGCATGAGGTTACATGCAGGACTGCCTCTTTATTTTTGGGCAGAAGCGGTGAGCACAGCTGTGTACTTGATAAACAGAGGACCCTCAAGTGCCTTGGATGGAGGCATACCTGAGGAGGCTTGGTATGGTAATAAAGTTGATTATTCATTTCTTAGAGTCTTTGGGTATGAGGTGTTTATTCATATATACAAGGATGATAGGACCAAGCTAGAGGCTAAGTCAGAAAAATGTAATTTCATTGGTTATGGTGGTGATGATTTTGGATATAAATGTTGGAGTATTAAGGACAAGAAAATCATTCACTCTAGGGATGTGGTCTTTAATGAGAAAGTCATGTATAAGCAGCAGTTGTAGGAAAATAGGGAAGAATCCAAGAAAGAATATGCAACGGTAGAGGATATTCCAGATGGAAAAGTGACACATGAATCAGTTCAGGAACCTCCTCAACAGGAACCCCAAACTCCTATATTGAGGAGGTCTTCTAGGGTAAGAAGAGAACCTGAACATTTTTCTCCTTCTCTTTATTATTTATTACTCACTGATAGTGGAGAGCCAGAGAGCTTTGATGAAGCAATGCAGGTAGATGCCAGGAAGAAGTGGGAGCAAGCCATGGATGAGGAGCATCAGGCTCTCATGGAGAACCATACATGGGATTTGGTGAAGCTACCCGAAGGCAAAAGAGCATTATAGAACAAGTGGGTGTTCAAAGTCAAAGAGGAAGAAGGAGGCAAGAAAATATATAAGGCCCGATTGGTGGTCAAGGGGTTTGCACACAAAAAAACATATAGATTTTGATGAGATTTTTTCTCCTATAGTAAAAATGACTTCTATTAGAGCTGTTCTTGGAATAGTTGCAGAAGACTTGCACTTAGAACAACTTGATGTAAAGACTACATTTCTCCATGGTGATTTGGAGGAGGAACTATATATGTAGCAACCAGAAGGCTATGAGGTCAAAGGTAAAGAGGAGATGGTGTGCAAACTAAAGAAGAGCTTGTATGGCTTGAAACAAGCTCCACGTCAATGGTATAAGAAATTTGATAGCTTCATGATGGAGCAAGGTTATATTAGATGTCATTCTGACCATTGCGTGTATACAAAGAAATTTGAGGATGGCAGTTATATTATCATGTGTCTGTATGTGGATGACATGTTGGTTACAGGTAAAAACATGCAGGAAATAAAAGTACTCAAGAAGCAGCTAAGTGAATCCTTTGCTATGAAGGATTTGGGGGCAGCCAAATAAATCCTTGGTATGAGGATATCTCAGGATAGGAAGGAACGGAAGCTGACTTTATCTCAGGAAGAGTACATTAAGAAAGTCTTGGAGAGGTTTAATATGTAGGATGCTAAACCGGTTGGGACTCCTTTGGCAGGCCATTTCAAGTTATCAAAGGAGCGGTGTCCCAAGACAGAGCAGGAGAGAAACCAAATGTCCAAGGTACCTTACTCATCAACATTTGGCAGTTTGATGTATGCCATGGTGTGTACCAAGCCTGATATTGCCCATGCAATGGGAGCGGTGAGTAGACTTATGAGTGATCCAGGCAGAGATCACTGGCAGGCAGTAAAGTGGATCCTTTGGTATTTGAGAGGAACCATGGGGATAGTTTTATGCTACAGTGGATCAGACACCACTTTGTCTGGATATATAGATTCAAATATGGCTGGAGATGTAGACAGCAGGAGGAGCACGACAGGTTATGTTTACACTGTAGGTGGGACAGTAGTGAGCTGGATTTCACGACTACATAAGCTGGTGGCTTTGTCAACCACAGAGGCTGAGTATGTTGCTGCCACAGAGGCAAGCAAAGAAATTATTTGGTTACAACAATTGCTTGAGGAGTTGGGGCATAAGTAGGAGGAAGGAAAGATACATAGTGCTAGTCAGAGTGTTATACACCTAGCTAAGAACTCTGCTTTCCACTCTAAGATGAAGCATATACAGTTAAGGTACAATTTCATCAGGACAACTTTGGAGGAAGAGAAGTTGAAGATGGAGAAGATCCATACCAGTCAGAATCTTGCAGACATGATGACCAAGGTGGTCATAAGGGAAAAACTGAAGTTATGTTCAGCTTTGGTTGGTCTTCACAGAAACTAGTGAAGGGTTGAGAAGCTTGCTCAGAGAAAAACTAGTCTCCAATTGGGAGATTGTTAGGTTGTGGAGCCTATTTTCATGTGTGAAAGTGTTGAAGACTGTACACTAAGAGTACTGTACACTTTTCATGTACAATTTTTTTGGGCCTTAAAACGTGCCCGATATATCGGGAAACGTGATTTTCTCATATGGGTGGGATTTTGACCCATAGGTTTATGGGATGGTTTTTGCCCATGGTTTTGATACCCACGGTTTTGTAAAACTGCTTAAGTAGTTGTCTATTTATATGGTTTTATGCATATGATAGAAGGATGAAAAACATTGCAGATGTGCTTTGAATTCGGGTGTGAATTCTGTAGAGTTTGTTGAGCATAGCTCCAAACAGATCTGGGTATTGTATTGAGAGAGTGGTGGCTTGTAATAAAATCTGAGCAAGTGATTCTTAGTGGACGTAGCCCAAATTGGGTGAACCACGTTAAATATTGTCTCTTTGTGTTGTGTTATTTTATTCTGCACTTTTATTTGAGATCTGTAATATTTTCTGCATATTAGTTTCTACTGTTACGATTCTGTGAGGGATTATTCTGCATATTTTATCCCTTATTCCCTAACACATGGATGATCACCTTCTACCACTCTTACAAATGTCTTTGGGGACATCCATGTTCATATTTTCCAGGTGTTATTGTTTCATTTCGTACTTATCACTTTTCATTACATGCTTATAAATGCTTTTTACATACTAGTTATCTTTCTAACATGCTAACGGGTGCTTCATGTGCACCATTTATTTTGCAGGATTGATTACTTCTATGGTTATTTGTTGTTTAAACTTGTTTGTTTTGTTTTCTATTATATGAGGGCCTTACCCTATGATTAGTGTGCACACTTGGTTGTTGTATGTGGCCATTATGGCCTTGAGTGTCTTGCAACATCGTGAGTGGTGTCCCATGTTTGCAACCCACTTTAGCGGTCTATATTGCTTTCTTGTGTGTTTACTAGCATTTTGGCTTCTACATTGTTTGGTAGCATACTATTTTTGCTAAATCACTGCACCCTCCGAATGGCTAGAATGTGAACAGGATTTTCGGTGTGATTGGGACACATGGGATCACCTCTCAAGCTGTGGGACTTGGGCTTGAGGTGAACCTCCGGAGAAGGCCGGCTTCCTCTTCCTAAACTAAGCATTGTACTACTCCTAGTGTGGTAAAATGGTTATCTAAACCTAGGCTAACATTTTCATGGGTTTTAGGGAAGATATTTGCAATAAATTAAACTATACTAGGGATGGTGATGCATCAAATAAAGGGTATTGTCATACTTAGGAAGGGTTAATTTGAAGAGGGTGTGTGCATCATGAGCCAACTTCACCTGCTGCAACTTGGAGAGGATACATGATATCATAAACTAAGAAGCATACGTTCCTTTTATTAATCTCATATTATGCATAACATATAGATCGAATTCAATTGGAAACACATTCAATCACCACGGTAATATAAAATAGGCACATGTCAAACATCCATTTCATTCATAAAATTCAATAATAATATGGCTTGTATAACAGAAAGAAGATAACCTTTTTCACAACTGATATTCACACAATTATATCACTTCATAACAAAATGAAATAAGATATTCTGAGATAAGGACAAGCCAACCACTTATACTAAGGAACTATGCATTCACAAATCATAAATGCATCATCCATTAACACAATAACTTAGCTTTCCACGGAAAAATATCACTCTGAATGTAATTGAAAGGTTTCTAAATATTCAAAGCACTCTTCCAAGCTTGAAGAGTAACTTCTCCAAAAATTGATTCCCCTAAAGACTTAATGTACTTCTCTATTTATAAGTTCATTAGGCTAGGCCTTAACTAACAATTTACTAAAAATAGAAATGTCATTAAACTCAAGGGAACATGCTCCCATAAAATAGATAAGTTTGTTGCAATAATTTGACCCAGTCAATCCTGTAACTTTGACCGATACAGAGCTTGGATCAGTCCTTTCATGGCCGCGTAGCCTTGGCTGGGCACTACAACATCTTCTCCAGCTTCAATTTTCCCTTGGTCTTTCTCCCAGGCAGCCATCTGATGTTTGTACTCGATGAAACACTTGATAATTCCCTGAATCTCTCCGTCCTCTGGCCCACATGTGTAGTGATTCACTACATCCGCTGTCTCGATTTCCCTTGTGATTTTGGTTGGAATTATTCTCAGTTTACCCACAACCTTCTTTAGTCTTCTTGTGAAATTCTGGCATGACACTAACCTATTAATAGAGTCGTTGCTAAAAGTCCAGGTAACATCATCATCACGCTTCACCAAATATTTGAAATTTTCCCATATTTGATCCTTCGGAAGAGCATCAATGTTTTCATTGAAGAACTTACAATTAATAATATCAAAATCTTCTGATATGTCATTCAAAGCATCCATGATTTCTACTGTTTTATCATCCAACTTCTTTATTAAATCTTGTAACACTTGAGACCAGAATTCCATTGCCTTTTGATATTTAAACAATTTTGAAGCATCATCAATTACATCCTCCTGAAGGAGTAGATCTTAATCTTCTTCTCTGATTTCACTCCATGTAGCCAAATTCAAGTTTATGTTCTTATTTTCCTCAGAGAAGGCTTCATCCATATTACAAATAGTGTTTCTTCCAACCTGTAAATCATTGTATATTTCAAGAGCCTCTTTAATTAAAGGATTGGCCTCTTGAAGTATATGCTCCATCCATCCATTTGTTGATCTTCCCTTCTGACCTATCTTCTCAATCTCATGATAAGGAATATCATCGAGAGTAGAAGAAACTGTCAAAGCCATAGTAGTTGAAACCTCAGTAGATGGAGTTGGTTGTGTTACCTTCCTTAATAATGCAGTGAGTTGCTCGACTTTCACTTTGAGCTCATCCTTGGAAGCCTTGTCCTTGTCATATTTTTCCAACATATTTCCAAGAGCATCCTGCACATCATGTTTAGCTCCTTCATGTGTTGCTTTTCTGAGTGAAAATATAGAAATTCAATAATCCGTTGCTATAATAGTTTCCTTGGTTTTCCCTTCAATAGGAGTAGCAACTTCTACAACCCTTTCTCCATACTGATTCACTGATAGACTAGAAACAATTTTAGGCCTCTTGGCCTATCTTTTTGGTGGAGGTTCCAACATGCTTAGGTCTATGACATCCCCCAGAGGCACCTTCTTCTTTTGTTTCATATTTTGAAAAAATAGCCATTCTTGAATGGCTGATGCTGATGGGAGTGGAACAACCGATTCAGTACCTGAAGCACTAGTCAAAACAAGAGCACCAGTAACATTAGTTGGCATTTGAATAGAGGTGGAAATAATGGGTGGGGTGGATGTGAGAATGGCCATAGGAGTGGATACAATGGGATTAGAAGATGAGACAGAAAGAAATGGAAGTGTTAGAGGTAATGAAGAAGAGATGGGTGACCCAATCATTTCCCCTTCTGAGAGAACTGGAAGAGATGAGAATACTTGGGCCATAGAAGGGGATGGGAAAGAAGAAATGATTGTAGAGGTGGAAGGAAATGATGGAGGAAGTGATGATGAAAGAGGAGATGGCAGATCCTGTGAGACACTTGGAGAATCAACAACTTCAACTATTTCTGAGGCTGGTATTGCAAGAGACAGAGCATTGGAAGGAGGAGCCTTTGAGAGAGAGGAGCTACCAACAAAAAATGAGATCTTCTTTGGAACTATATGGCCCCTTTGGATGGACTTCTTCCCTTTTGTAGGTGTTGGAAGACTCACGGTTGGTTGGGATCCTGTATTTGTAGGTTGATCTAACCCTATGGGTGAAATTCCCAAGGTGGCCAACTAATTATAAGTTCTCTATAGAATGGGCCCCGCCCTATCCTTGGTATTGCAACATTATTCTACATACCAATCAATCCATGGCAATGGTTGATTGGAAACATTTTTATCTTTGTAAGTTACTGCATCCAAAACCTCATCATCATCTTGCGTTCTTTTGGAATATCGGCTATACCAAATTGTTGAATCTCATCCAGAGTTAACCTCTCATAATCTCTTTGTCAGATGATGATTTCATCCTGAAAATGAATCCAAATATCTTCCAACTGGGGCACGTGAGAACTAGACAGACATGTTTCACCAAATTTACCCCAGTAATCAAAACTGGTCTGAGGATGGAAGGTCCGCAAAGTTACTTCTGACATCTCTGCATCTACATTCTTCACCTTATAAATATTTGGACAAGTGTATCTGCCAATTGAAATAGGGAATTGAACTCCCACCTTGTGCCATTTATTCTGAATCTTATGATAGTCCAACAACTACCAAACCAATTCTAGTAAGACCCACTTGTCAGTGGGACATCTTGGTAGCTTGTTGGGAGCACCTACAAAACTAGGAATCCAAATATATGTAAATGTAGGGAACTGTAAGTAGATAGCTCCCCACTCGCGTACTTCCTTGAAAGCTTCATCATAAATCCTTTGGTTGTATAACTCTTTATCGAAACGATAGAGAATGACAGCAAAGAAAGCATCGTTAATTCTGCAGAAGTGCCTGCTTCCCTCATCTAGTGCAAGTTGAGGATAGAAATCATAAATTTCAGAAGTACTTCGAATACCCTTAGTATTCAATCCAATAAAATCCCCCATAGCAGTTGTAACATAGACTAAAAAGGATGTCATGTAGAAACTCTTGGAAGACGATACCTTGCTTAACTGAAAACAAATGGAGCTACTGATATGCTCCCCCCATCTAATAAATTCTTTTCTTTTCTTGATGGTAGCTATATACAGGAACATCCATTCCTAAAATTCCTTTACAGAGGGAAGGCCTAAAATTCTACTTAGTAACACAATAATGTCATTGACTTCCTGGATGAAGTCTGACTGATACATAGTCTTGGGCAATTTAGTAACATTCTTGGCCAGATAGCTTTTTAACATGACCTTTGTGCATACTTCTATTTCTTTGTCCCAATGCTCTACTACCAATTCCAGATGAAATTTTTGCATAATCTTCGACATCTAGAAGTTTGAACAAGTCCTCAAAGAAATATGGGTCCAAGCGGATTACAACCTTACCATCAACATCCTTAACTGTCTTGGAGTCTTCATCGAAGTGAGTTGCTGCAACTAAGACAAACTCAGGGCAATGCATGGATGCGGGAAAGCCAACAGCCAAAACAAGTCCACTGTCATATATGGCTTGCATCTAGGATTTCTTGTTTGGGCCTTTCACCCTTTCCTAGAAGTCTGGAAAATCAATCTGTCTGAGATCAGTGTCTCCTATATTCCCCAAGTCTGAAGACAGACAAGAATGGGGAGCCACTCTGAGGAATGTATACTTCATCTTTTCCTTGCCCTTGGCTGTAGAAGTTGACATCAAATTTTGATTTTGGAATCTGAAGACTTTTCAAGAGTTCTGAAAACCTGAAAACACAAACCCCGAAATTCCGAAATGGAGAGTTCCGAAAACCCAAAATGGAGAGTTCCAAAAACCCAAAATGGAGAGTTCTAAAAACCTGAAATGAGTACGGTTTCCAAAAAAATGCCAACCTTCAAACCATCAATTCTCTGAACTCTGAAAACACAAACTTCCGAAAATGCCAACCTTCGAACCCCGAAAACACAAACTTCAAAAATTTCAACCTCTGAACCCTGAAAAATTTAGAAATGCCAAAAGGGAAGACTTCGTCGAAGGCACAGAAGGCAAGTAAAATACTCGGGAGGATCTTGATGAAATTTTCACTGGATGCCTGTAGAAAATTGGATTGTTAAAGGAAATATGGCGGGTGATGAGATTTTCATCTTCCAAGGTATATAGAAGAGGAACAAAAAAGAAAAATGAACAAGGAGAAAACAAACCACAAATATATCAAACCAAAAAGAAAATAAACCAAATAAAATACCTCAAAAATGATGTCAAAAAGTACAAGATACCGTAAAAAACTAGATCGTCAGAGAAAAATGTCAGGTGAAAATGATAGGTAAAATCACGAGTTTAAATAGAAAAACCCAACATTAATGCCTTGATTTTGACACATACGAAAGTAGGTAAGAATTAAATGCATAAAGAACTTTGAAAGTCTAAAATTCTGAAATTTCAAAGTTTCGGGCTTCGGAGATCATGAGGTGAAAATCGTGGAATGGTGATGGAGAAACTCCGAAACTCAAAATCCCGAAAGTTTGAAATTTCAAACTTTCGGACTTCGGAAGTCTGAAAGTGAAAAAAAAAAATATGGTTGGGAAGGTTCCAAAGCCCAAAAGCCTGAAATTTTAGACTTTCAAAGTTTCAGACTTCGGAACTCCAAATGAGATTTTACCCAAAATGCGACATAGGATCCCAAAACCCAAAAGCCCGAAAGTCCAAAATTTCAAACTTTCGGGCTTTCAGACTTCAAAAGTCCGAAAGTGAAAATCACCAATTACCTAAGGAAATATCTGAAACCCGAAAGCCCAAAAGTCTGAAATTTTAGACTTTCGGACTTTCGAACTTTAGAGGTCCAAAATCACAATTTTAATTCTTTCTCATAAAATTTCCAAAAGGGAGAAATCCTTAAAACCTGAAAGTCTGAAATTTCGTACGTTTGGGATTCGAAGAATCTCCAGAAACTATTAAATACTTCTGAGTGAAGGATTTTCACAAAAAAAAAAAATTGATTGGTTTTAAAATTTATTTCTCAAGGTAGATTTTAAAAGTTAACATTTTTTGTGACCTCCGGGGAATGCTTTCCTACTAATATTTTCATCAATATCCTTATATAAACCATTGGGAAAAGGAGTCTTGGAAGTAAAAACTACATTCAGGATGCACAAAAATAAAAGAAAAGAAGAACAAAAACAAACAATGTGCGAAGCACTCGGAGGAAAAGACAAAAGAACACTGTATAGGGGTGAAATTTTAGAGTTTTGGACTTCGTAGATCAAGAGGTGAAAATCATGGAATGGTGATGGAGAAACTTTGAAACCCGAAAGTCTGAAATTTCAAACTTTTGGACTTCAGAAGTCCGAAAGCAAAAAAAAACTGAAAATGGTTGGAAAGGTTCTGAAACCCGAAAGCCTAAAAGTCTGAAATTTCAGAGTTTCAAACTTTGGAACTCCAAATGAGATTTTACCCAAAATGTGACATAGGATCCCAAAACTCAAAAGCCCGAAATTCTGAAATTTCTGACTTTTAGGCTTTCAGACTTCGGAAGTCTGAAAGCGAAAATCACCAATTATCTAAGGAAATCTCTAAAACCCTAAAGCCTGAAAGTCTGAAATTTCAAACTTTCAGACTTTGGAAGTCCAAAATCACAATTTCAATTCTGTCATAAAATTTATGAAAGGGAGAAATCCCCAAAACCTAAAAGTTTGAAATTTTAGACTTTCAGGATTTGGAGAATCCCCAGAAACTACTAAATTCTTCCGAGTGAAAGATTTTTTTTTAAAAATTGTTTTGATCGGTTTCAACATCTTTTTCTTAAGGTAGATTTTAAAAGTTAACACATACACTTGTCTTCTACATGCATGCTTGTTCATACTAACACTTATTTTCTAGCCACTTGTTTGTGAGCGCCATGGTTTTTACCAAGCACATTCCTTTCCCCCTGTATGGCACAGTTTATGCGGTTGGTCCTCTTTTGGGGTTGTATTCTTCTATCAGCGACATCGCATGTACCCCTGAAGAGGGGAGGCATCATTTGGGGTTTTACATACTACACAGTGCTTCTACACTGGTTCAGTTCAGTTCAGTTTACACCCTTAGCATTGTGGCTTATACAGCGAGTGAGTTCAGACCAACCTACGAACCCCATACACAATGGCTATTACAGAACATGGTGGTCCTTAGCATTATGGGGAGCAGTTACAGGTTAGAGGATACAATGGATTTCCTCTCTACTCTTCTTTAGTCAGTGGCATCCGATCGCCCAAAAAACCAAGCAATACAGAGATCTCTTCACACACATACTTCAGGGAAGCAGTTACAAGTTAGATAATAACGTAACTTTTTCCCTAAACTTCTTTGGCTAGGGTGGCATGAGATCACCCAAAAAACTCATAGTACAAGATATCCTCTCTACACCCTTTCTCTCATCACAAATTAGGTGCACACGTTCCTTTTACATTTTTTCATATTTCCATTTCAGTCTTTTTCATTTCTACATACATGCATTTTTACACATATATACATACGTATTTGACTACTTGATCGTCTTCTCCTTGCATGTTCGTCTATATGGGAAGCAAGTAGTCAACAACAAGAAACTACAAGAAAGGTGTCAACAACAATAATAACAACATTATGCGGCAGCACAAACCTCATTCTAACATGCAGGTACATTGCACACATCAACATCTACACATGCGTTTCCACCCTAGGTTCACTCTCATCACTTTTTGCACTTTTTACATCTTTAGTCTCCACGCTCCGTCTTTTTGTCACTCCACGCCTGGTTTAGTCCTTCAACACGCTTTCTACATCACTCTATATGGACATCAAGTACGCATCTCTATCTACCTTATGTTAGCGAGTGTTCCACTCACCAACATAAAGTAGGAGAAAATGTAGACCTAAAATCATGCACTTTAGGCATTATTTAGTCTCGGTCTCATATTACTATTCATATGGCTTTTAAGTGAAAAAAGTACTAACTAACCCCCATCTTTTGGCCATTTTACTTTACTTTCTATCGTCACTACCGATCTCCCACACATACATGCCTAGTCTATTTTTGTCATTTTACATCATTTTAGCCTTGATTAGGGTGCCCACAGGCACCATGGTCTCAGTCGGGGCACCCTAATCCTTTTTCCACTTTCCCGCTACTTTTTGGGCACTTTCTAGCTATTTGAGCTTCCTATCTTTTTAGTGGTTGGCATTTTTAGGGTTAATTACAAAATTAGAACAAGAGAACCATATAAAGACAAAGTTATGAGACCATAATGAGGGACCAAGCACTAAGCACTATTATCATCACCTAAGGTTTCATCCATCAAAGGCTCCATTTTCATCCCTCTAGCTCCATCACAAGGCACAAGGTTGGTTCATTTGCATCACACTACATAAGAGGGAAGTTTATTCTATTCCATCAACCATTTTATTACATTTCTACACAGTTATTTCTCACTACTTTCAAAAATTGCGACTAGCACAAGAGCACCTAGGGCATGATTACACACACACACACATAGAACTACATCGAGTCTAAGATGTAGTGCAGCGTTGAGTTAGTAAGTCCACCATTGTGGTTTTTGTGGACAGTCCAACCCCTTCATATTCATCTTTCTTTTTTATGGGTTTGATGTTTGTCTTGGGGTTTTACAGGTCTCGTCTTCATCACTAATTTTCAGTGACATATTGAACAGTCTAACAAAGATAGTGTGATAGGAAGCGAAGGTAGGTGATCACTTGGCGACACCTTAGAGGAGGTTTACAATGATTTTTCATAGACCAGGGCACCCATATCTCATACTAGGGCACCCACAGGCACCCATGTACATATCCAGGTGCCTCATTCCACTTGGATTGCCCAGATCTGCACTTTTCTGGACCTTGGCACAATCGTTTCCTCCTCTTATTCTTCCAACCATCTCTATGACACATTCTAGAAAGCTCATCGAATCAACTGGGTGCTTTCTAACTCTCTTTATACTCTAGGGTTTTACATATCTACTTTCTTAAATGTTTAGGTCATCTCTCCTTGTTTGGTTAGATCTTATTTACTATTGTACTTCTTATATTAACTTCTAAAATCATCATTTTAGTTAATCCCAAATATGTGTGACCAAAATAAAGTACTAAGCTCTAATCATCTATTATCATCACCTAAGGTTGCATCTAAAGTCATTTAAGAGCATCAAAGGCATCCATCTAGCTTTCATTCAAGGGACAAGGGACTACATTTTCTACATACAATTCATAGGAAGGGGAAGTTCATTTTTCCATCCACACATCTATTTATATTGGTACATCTATCTATCACCTGCTATCAAGTGCACTTACACAAGGGCTTCCTAGGGTATGATTCTTTCACACACACACACAAGAACTACATGGAGTCTGAGATGTAGTGCAATGCCCAGTCATAAGTTCACTCAGTCGGGTGACTGTCGGGGTCATTTTGACTCCCCATATTGCATCTTTTATTTTTGGGATTTGATGTAGTTTGAGGCTTTTTAGGTGAACTACTTTGTAGCTTATATATGTGTTTTGAACCCTAACAGCGACACACAGGTGATCAACAATGAATATTTGTGACACCCTTGTCACCCATAAAAATTCAGAAGCCGAGGACCTACCTGGAAACTATAGCTCAGATCTGATCACTAAGGCCTAGGCAATCATATCCTTCTATGGACGCCCATGTCTGACCTCATTCCTAAGCTCCAAAATTTACCCTGAGATTTTACGACATAGTACACTTTCTGTTCAGCAAGTTTCCTAGTCTATACCAGTCCTGAATCAAGCACAAATCAACTAAGTCATTTTCTCTATCTCTCTTATGCTTAAGGTTTCATATTTACTTGTGTCATATTGCATCATATCATTTGTACTTCATTTTTTCTATCAGTTACTCTGCAATTAGGGTTTATACAAAATTCTATTTTTGTTAAATCAACATGCTACACACATCACCTTAGTACCTACTAGTCTACAAACCCCTCATTAAGGCTATACTCATGTTTATAATTGGGATATTATAAAATATCTCCTTGATACTCATCCTTTTGACTGGGATATCCCTTATTCCTTTTAAAAGATTCAAAACAATAGGTACAAAATCAAACAATTCATAGGCTCAAAAATTGGCTCAGAAATAAATTTGGGTTAGAAAACATACAAGAACCAAACCATACAAAAAAGACCATAACATCTAGATGTTATGTCCCATTCCATACACTTTCATCCTAGGGGTAGATTCAACAATTTTTTCATTTAGTATAGTTTCTCACTGATATTTATAGGATTTTTACTCGGTTTCAATTATAAAATGCATGTTATAGTTCATATTATGGTGGCACCAAGGGTACGTGTAAGCTAGCATTGCCCTAATATATTTTTTCATCATTTACAAATCAGTTGGTTTTGTGTTCATCTATAATGGAACTTATCCATGGATCTTAGGAAATATGAAGGTGATTATTATCCTTATAGGCTTGACTTCCCATTGCTCATTTTTGTAGACACTAAATTACGCACTTAAGTAAATTTCTAGTTCCTAAAAGCATGCTAGCATTTGCATGATTCCTAAGAAAGAAAACTAGTAATTAATAACTATCTTTGGCCTCTTTTCTCTATCTCTTACTTTCTATTTGGTCTTACGCACGCTACAGCCCAGTAAAAATTTGACTGATTTATCTTTTATGGCTCCAAACACTAGCGCCTAGCCAGGAAAGCAGTGCCCAGGATCTCTTGTCCCTCTGGGTGCCCTTGACCCTTTTTCTACCTTATTGGCTCTTTTTATGTCTCTTTTATCTTTTGGGCATATTTTTCACTTATGGGTTGGCCTTCCAGTTGTCAATTACAAATTTCAAACAAGGGAATCATATAAATACATAGTTATGTTTTCAAAATGAGGGACCAAGCACTAAAAATTACTATCATCACCTAAGCTTGCATTCCAAAGGCACTAAAGCACTCAAAAGGCATTCATTTAACATCAATTTAAGGTACATGGGTTTCATACTTCTACATATCACATCATAGGAAGGGGGATTCTATTTTATTCCATCCAAAAAAACTATTACATTGCTACATTATATCTACAACCCACTATCATTTGTGTAACTTACACAAGGGCATCCTAGGGTACCATTTTTACACACACACACAAATACTACATGGAGTCTGAGATGTAGTGCAATGCTCAGTCATAAGTTCAGTCTTAGGGTGACGAGGTCAGTCTAACTCCTCATTCTACATTTTCCTTTTTTGTTTAGATATGGTTTATGAGCTTGTATAAGTGAGCTTCACTTTTGAAGGTTACATGTATCATCAGCGATCATAGTGTGAACATTAGGTGATCAATAGATACCAACTTTGAAACCCTAGCAATTCAAAAAAAATCAAATTCCGAGCCTCTACACAGTCACCGTCACCCAGACGCGTTTTTCCTACTATAGGCACCCATGTCCGACATTATTATCATATTCTAAATTTCACAGTGATCAGTGATGACCTAGTTTGAAATCTTTTCATCAGTTACACCTTCCTAGATCACTTCTTGTGCACTCAAAAATAAGCTAAGTCCTCTATCTCTCTTCCTTTCTTAGGGTTTCATACTTTACATCTTAGTTCACTTGTTTCATTACTATGTTTTATCATTTATACATATGTTATTTTTAAATAATTAGATTTAATTAATTCAAATTAAATTAAATCATTTGGTGAACCCCACTCGTGATCAAACACTTGGATCCTCATTTTTCTTATTCTACCTGATCTTCTTTCATGGCTCCTAAAAATCCTCTAATCTCCTTGCATGACTTACTTCAAATGCTCACACCTTGCAAAGATGTTCTCTAAAAATCCATAGACACTATGTATCTCCCTCACAATACGCCACCCGATCAAGTAAGTGCCATTTTCGATCATCTATTTGATGACTCTATCGGTCCTGATCCTCCATCCAATCAACCCATATTAGAGTCAATTCAATATTTACTTGTTTATTTCAAGACAAAAATCAAGCTATGAAAACAATGATTACATCTCTTAAAGATAAAATCCAACATCGCAAGGATGTTTCTCAAGCCCATGCTAGTTCTCCTTCTACATATCATTCTACTTATATGTCTACTACTTGTGCTCATATAACTGACCCTCAAGTATTACTGCTCCTCGTGCCTCCCAATTTTGATCCAAATGCTAAGAAACATGATATTCTTTCCATGCTCCTTAATCACCAATTAATAAACTTTCTAGCTACTCATTGTTATCCTCTTTATCGACTTAAAAAATACATCGGTCTCACATTTTGCAATTATCACAGACTTAATGGACATCATGACGATGATTTTTATGCTCTAACACAAAGAATCAAGGACCTTGAGCATCAAGGTTTTATTTCATTCACTTCACAACATCCTGCTACATATTCAATTTCTAAATATCAATGGGCTCCTAAATCCATTCCTTCCATGTCTAATGAGCACCATTCCATAGTTACTAATGTTCCTCCTTCGATAAGTCAAGCCACCTGTCACACCCATTCCAACTAATCAACCTCCTCTAAAACTTATTCCATTGCATCCTCCGTTCAAGCCTTCTACAACATTACACAATCCAACTAAGCAACCTCCTCTAAAATCAGTCCATCCCCTCTTCCTATCAATTCTTCTATAGTGTTACCCATTCCAACTAAGCAACCTCCTCTAAAATTCAGTCCATCCTCTCCTCCTCTCAATTCTTCTACGGTGTTAGAAATCCCAAAACAGAAACCACTCTCTAAGTAAGACTAAAAAACTCTAGAAAACCTCTTATCCCTTCTCCTATTAACTCAGAGTCCAACCCTAGTCCTACTCTTGCTCCTAACTACCTTTGTGACGACCATATGTTTTCTTCTAACACATTTCAAACTCCACCACCTTGGAAAGGTATCTCCCACATTATCACATGGATACCCATTCCTCGCACACTTGGGGGGCATCATACTTCCCCGCCATTATAGCACCAGCAGTTGTCTATCCATATTATTCAAATATACATCTATACATAACTCTTGCTTTGCAATTCACGTCAATATTTCTAGCAGCACTTTCTCATATATAAACTATACTACTCCATACACACTTTTCCACTCATTATTACTTATGGATCCTTATATTCATGGTACACATACTACTTTCTATATACGGTATACATCCTTGCATGCACTATACATACTTTGGCTACTCTTGTTCACAATGATCACATCATTTTTCCAACAGCTCCCGATCAACTGTATCTAATATATACTAGTACACTTTATGTTTTGTGCATCATAACTACTATTCCTACTCACTCTCACACCCTTTGATACACACAGTGTATTTTCATTACCCTATGACGTACTCTAGTTCCACGATTCATACTCAACTGCTGAGGGTCTAAATTTGAAAAATTGGGGACTCACCGCATTATACTTTTCAAAAAATTGATGATGGCTTCACTGATTTTTTTTTGTGATTGGATGCATTATTGTGGAAACTATTTCCCAATGACACAATATGGATTCATTCTTGATTGTTGGGGGGAATTTTATAAATGAATAGACATCAATCTAATTGTAGTACATCCTAGAAGATAGAGGAAATGAACGACCAAGGCCTATTGTCACTATGTGGCTCTAGAGAGTTACTTACCACTCCATGTTAGAACTCATAGGGGGGAATGTTAGGAATTAGTCTTACCATGGTTACACTTATTAATTTGTGTGTGTGTGTACTGTGTGTGTGTGATGCACTGTGTGTTTAATATGTGGAGCATATTAAATAAATAATTTGAGTATGTGATATAACTTTCTATAGAGATATTTTATAGGGAACATAGGTGGTCTTATTGTTGTGAAGTGCATATCTGGTATGCAAATTTTCACGTAGTTTGTAATGTTGCTCGACATAGTATTCTTAGAATAACTCAGTCCCATTCTAAGGGAGCTGGTTATAAGACAAATCCTATAAATGTACTAAACTCACGCATTATTGGTGTTATTAATTGAAGATGATTGATTGAATTCTTATGTGCTTACTAGCACATTTGAGCCTTTGGATTGATCCCAAAAATGGGGTTGACATGATTTACATTATCTTCTCTAACATGCTAATGAGTGTTTCATGTGTAGTATTTACCTTACAAGACTATATGGCGACCATGGCTATCTAATCACATTTTGCTTGACTATTGTTTTTCTATTATATGTTATTGCTTGTGGGATATGACCTATGCCTTGTTTGATCCATTGTATGTTTGTTTATGGCCCCTTCGTCCCTGATTGTCTTGTGAAATTGTGAGCAATGTGTCATCTTTGAAACCCACTTTTCATGGTCCATCTTGTTTGCACACTTGCTTGGTTACATTGTATTCATATTTCAGGTGATATCGACTTTTACTACTAACATTTATTACTAGCCCACTTTGTATGCACGTGCCTTGGTTTCTACCAAAAACATCCCCTACCCCCTGTAGGTATCCATTTCAACATGAACATCAGGTCCTCTACTTTTGGGCCTTATTCTCCTTCTAGTCGTCACATGAACCCAAAATGAGGGGGGCATATATTGGGTGAATAAATAACCCCTATAACAACTCAAAGCTACAATATAGATTTGTATAGTATAACAACAAGGGATAGGAACATAGTCACAAAATGACCTAGAATTAGTCTTGGGTCAGAATCACATCAGCAGACACCAATGCCTAGACATCAGATAGTAGTCACCTAGGAATGCTTGTGTCCTCCCCTAGGTGCTAATGTCTTGGGGGAACGGACAGTCAAATTTTTATAACAACATAGTTTATACATAGTCTTTACAGATAGTTCTAGAGTTACATGCACATACCTTTAGTTACAAGAATACATTCTCTATCTCTTCAATTAAAACAACCAATACAACTCAGAACAAATTCAAAACTAACTCGAGACAATCGAAACTAAATCAAGGATGCATACCATCTACAACCGTTGTTTATCGAGGTATATTTATAGAAGGAGAGTAACAGTTAGACCTCTCTCCCCAACACTCACTCTTTGGCGTGAGATCGCCCAAAAAACTTGCACTTGGCGTGAGATCGCCCAAAATAACTCACACTTGGTGTGAGATCACCCAAAAAAATTATTATCCGACATGAGATCACCCAAAAAAAAATCACACTTCATAAACATTTTAGGACACCTTTCTATCCTTTACACTCTGTTCTACATCAGGTGCACACTTTCCTTTACTACTACTTTTACATCATTTTACATACTTATACACATTTTTTATTGATTTATCATATACAAGACTTTGACTACTCTTTTGCTCTTCTTTTTTAGGTATTTTCTTAATACGCAACAAGAAGCAACCTACAACAGCAAATACAAACACAACAACATGTATAAATAACACATGTGCTTCATCCCTAGCGTAACTTTGTAGACACAAAAGCATGCACTTGGGTACATTTATAGGTCCTAAGAACATATTTGCATTCATATGATTCCTAATCGAGAAAACTAGTAATTGAGTGTTTGCTTTGGCCATTTTCTGTCTTTCTTACTTTCTCTTTTGTCTTCCACACCCTATAACCTAGTTGATACTTTATTTTTTTATCTTTTATGACTTCTAACACTAGTTCCCAGACAAGACGCCAATGCCCTCGTCCTTCTAGGTGCCCCTGACCCTTTTCTATCTTACTCGCTTCTTTTTAGGCCTCTTTTATCTTTTGAGCATCTTATTTTCTTATGGGTCGGCCTTCCAATTATCAATTACGAAATTCAACCAAGGGAATGATATAAATACAAAGCTATGTGACCAAAATAAAGGACCAAGCTCTAAGTATCTATTAACATCACCTAATGTTGCATCCAAAGGCATCTAAGAGTATCAAAGGCATCCATCTAGCACCCATTCAAGGGACAAAGCACTACATTTTCTGCATACACACATAGGAGGGGAAGTTCATTTTTCCATCTACACATCTATTTACATTAGTACATCTAGTTGTCACATGTTATCACGTACACTTGCACAAGGGCTTCCTAGGGCATGATTCTATCACACATACACAAGAAATATAGGGAGTCTGAGATGTAATGCAATGCTTGGTCATAAGTTCACTCAATTGAGTGACCTTAGGGGTCAGTCTGACTCCCCATATTGCATCTTTTCTTTTTGGGGTTCGATGTAGTTTAAGGGTTTTACATGTCAATATCTATTTGCAAGTTACAAGCAACTTTTGCATACAAGGTGTGATACATGAGCGACTAATAGCAACTATCAAGGACCACCTTGTGAAACAAAGAAAACTAGATTCCAAGCTCTTGTGCAGTTACAGGCACCCGGTAGAGGTCTCTAGAGCCTATGCACCATTGCCCTAGTCCAAGAACCCCTAGTCTAGGCTCATTCGATAAATCCATAATTTACGAAGCACATTTGTGACACTCTACCTTTCCTATTTATCAGTTTCTCCAGTCTACATGGTCCCGACATCAAGCATAAATTAGCTAATTCTTTCACTCTCTCTCTTGCACTTAGGGTTTCAAATTTATGTAGCTTATTGCTTGCGTCAAATCTGTACTTTATTGTTTATTTATCATATGTGACTCTATAATATTAGTATTTTACAAATTCTATATTTATTAAATCATTTGGTGAACTTGATGTTTTGAGCATGTATCATAATCTCTCTTCTTCTTCTCAATTCATGTATTAATCTTATTATCCTTCCTTCACCCCAACTAGGGTTTCTGGCATGGTTACTACCGTTGATGATTTTATACAAGTTTGTACTCACCATCCTCCATGTTTCATTACTCTTATGTTTGATCTAACCATCATTGAAGTCACCACTCACCGCACTCATCCTCCTATGGCTCAACTCATTTATGTCCCACCACCTATCACTTCTATAGCTCCTACTATCACCTCTCAGGGTTATGACATCATATAGCAACTTAAGAGTACACTGACAAAAATATCACTTTATGATTTATTACGCAATGCACCTAATTATCATCAAAAATTAGAGTCCTCCCTCCGTTGCATCCACATTGAAAGCAATAACTCACTGGTGACCTTCACACATCTTATTTTATCTCTCAAAAATATGCCACATGTTATATCATTTAGTGATAAAGATATTCCACCATCTATTGTTGACAATCCATTTGCACCTCTACTTATCACCACTACTATTGGTACCATTTGTATCAAACATGTACTCATTGATAATGGATTTGTTATAAATTTGTGTGCTCACTCCCTTCTCAGGAAAATTAGTATTATTGATAATCTAATCATTAAAAAATCTACTCTCATTCATCGATATGATTCCATCACTTGCACATGTCTTGGTATTATTAATTTACCTATACAAATTGGGCGTAAGATTATTCTTATTGTATTCTTCATTATTGATACTTCATTTTAGTCTCTTATCGGGAAGACCCTCGATTTATATAATGCATGTTATCCCATATATAGTTCATCGGTGCACTAAATTTTTACATGATGGTTATGAACATACCATTGCTTCTGACCCTGATCCATTCAAGTTCTGTTGTATAGACCTTGTTACTTCCATGCCCATTCCTCCATCGCAGTGTATTCTATATAGCAATATTGGTACATATGATATTGGTCAATCTAGTGCTTCACATCCTTTTTCCACCTTTGCAAGCATACAGTCCACTCCCACTTACACTTCTAATATCATTTCACCCACCTTATCTACTCTAATAATCACCACCACTCCGCTCACTGAGACTCCTCTCCCTCCTCCATCTAACTCAATTCCTTCCAATATCCTTGATACTGCTATCCAACATGAAAATGTCAACATTGATGTTTTTGATGATGAAGTTAATGTCATCGGGTTTAATGATGACACATTACGTAATATTAAATTTACTCCTATTAAGATAGATGAGTCCTACTTCAATGATGCTTTCATTATTATTAGCCTTGGTGAATATCAATTCAAGAAACCCCCTCCTTCCACTAATGATATGGTATTTTTCTGGGGTCTGTCCATACATTGGATGTCATAACACCTTCCTCATCTTCCCATGAACACCCTACATCAGCGCTTCCTCCTTTCACATGCACTCTTTTCATAAATAATTCTTATTGGCCTCACATTTCATTTGATCCTATTTACTCATATATTATTTACACACATTATGGCTTGGCTTGGCTAGGATTCATGCTTGCATATATCCTCCCTCCACCTCAATCTCCTCACCTCTATCATGGATACGTTCACATCACTTCTACTTATGGCCTCTACGTCTTCCATCTATCAAATTTTTTTTCATGCACTTCTCGCACTTATCCACTTACACTTGGGTAGTTTTGGCTTAACCACTTTGGATCACAATCATATTGATATCAAATTTCCCATGCCTTTCGTATGTGTCTCTATTTGTAGTGATTCATTTCTCGGCTATACAAAAAATCTTACTCATCGGTATGTACATGGTTGTCCACTACCACCTTTCACTGATGAAGAATACGCAATGGGCATGTATAATTTACGCCACAATGGATCTTTATATGATCAACCCCATACTATTTCTTACCATGTCTTTGAAACTTCTTCATTTGACTTTGACCATGAGAATGATGATCTCTTAGATGATGTTACTTTATTCTTATCTACATCATACACTAGGGGACATCATGTTTACCTTTCCCCCCTCCTAGCATCATCAGGTGTCTATCGTTATGCTTTGTGCTTCATACTTCATCTTTATAAGCATCCTTACACAATTTGATACATAACTTGTATCTTCATTACCCTATGACGTACTCTCATGCTAAGCTTCAAACTTGACTATTCAGGGCATACTACATCCATGAACCTCATACACTATACATTTCATGCTCCATGCTTCACAATACATCTTTCTAGCATTCCATTCTCACACATCATACTACCCTATGACACACTCTCATGATAAATTTCACACTTGACTATTTTGGGATTATTACATTCATGAACCTCACACACTACACATCTCACGCTCCACTCTTCATGATAAATCTTTATAGTACTCCATTCTCACACATCATACTATCCTATTCTACAATCTATGTTATGTGTTTGATGTTACATCTTTCTAGTAGACATTATCAAACCATTTCCCGATGACACACTCTCATTCTATAGTTTATTCTTGATTATTGAGGGGTCTTTTATAAATGAACCTCATCTCATACTCATCCACATTCTCTCAGGGGGCGCGTTGCTCCTATCACATTCACATTGCATATCATTCCATCTCACTCGTTCACAACATACTACATATCTTGGTTACTTTTACTCTTGCTTGTTTATAATTACATGGACACTTTGTTTCCATGTCAGAAAAATACCTAGTAAATCACTATACCTTTTATATATACACATGTATGTTCACTTGTTCTATAGTTGTGAATGCAGCCTTTTCTACACATCTTTACATGCAACAATGATGTTTGGCATTGTACCTCTTACAATTGCCATCGAGTATCTTGGGGGCATCTAATTTCTCACACTACAAGTGTTATTGTTTCATTATTTAATACTTCCCACTCTTACTGGCACACTACTTTCCATTGGTCTATAAATACTTTCGCATACTCTTTATCTTTCTAACATGCTAACAAGGCCTTCATGTGCAGCATTTTCCTTGTAGAAACTATTCACCACCATGGTTATCTATTACACTTTGCTTTCCATTTTTTGCTACTTGTATGTTATTATTTGTGGAATATGCCCTATGTCTTGTTTGATCATTTCTTATATTCTTTTGGTCGCTTCGGCCTTAATTGTATTGCGACATTGTGAGTGATGTCCCATGTTTGAAACCTACTTTTAGCGGTCTACTTTGTCTGTAGTATTTCTTGTTTACATTATCTTATATAGCATGTTTGTCACCTTTTTCCTACTAACACGAATTTCTAGCCACTTTGTTTGCATGTGCCTTAGTTTCTACCATGTACATTCCCTCCCTTACAGGGTATCAATTTTATATCAACATCAGGTCCTCTCTTTGGGCCGCATTCTCCTAGTGACATCGAATGAACCCCAAACGAGGGGAGCATACATTGGGTGAATCAAAACATTTCTACACAGTATAGGAATATAACAAAGATACAGTCACAGAATGGCCTAAATTCTGGATTCGGTCCTCAGTACAACACTAGACAGTAGCACATGGGTGCATGTTTCCATCTCTAAGCACCTATGTCATGGGGGCATATACATAAATTTTCTCATATCAACACAATATATAGTAGTTCATAGAGAATTTTCACAAGATCAAGTGTTGGCCTCATAATACATAATGCATGCAATCTCCTACAATCTCCTTCAATTGGGACAATCAATACATTTGGAACAATACAGAACTAAACACAGATCACACCATCTACAGTGGTATATAATTCAGGAAACACTTATGGAAGGACAGTAACACTAGACCTCTCTCCCTAACACTCTTTTGTCATGGTGTGTGATTGCCCAGAAAACTCACACTTGGCATGAGATCGCCCAAATAACTTACACTTGGCGTGAGATCACCAAAAACCTCACTCTTAGCATGATATCACCCAAAAAACTTGAACTTAGCGTGAGATCACCCAAAAACTTGCACTTGGCATGATATCACCTAAAAAACTCACTCTTCTATAGCTTTTCAGGACATTTTCTATCATTTTCACTCTTCATGGATTAGGTGCACACTTTCCTTTTTACACATTTTTACACACTTTTACATACTTATGCAAAAAAAATCATATACACCTATTTGACTACTTCTTTTGCTCTTCTTTTGCAAGTCCATCCTTAATATGCAACAAGAAACAACCCCGCGTCAGTAAATAGCAATCTACAAAAACAATAGGTACAACACAACACAACTCATACGCTTCACCCCTAGGGTCATTTCCTCTTTCTTAGCTTCCACACTTCACACTTTCACTTTTCTCTTCGGCACACTATTGTAATCACACTCTACATGTTTATCAGGTACGCATCTCTTATCGACTTTATGTTATCGAGTAATCACTCAACAACATAAAGTGGGGGAAAATGTAGACACAAAATCACACACTTGGGTACATTTCTAAGTCCTAAGAACATACTTGCGTTCATATGATTCCTAAGCAAGAAAACTAGTAATTGACTATTGTCTTTGGCCTCTTTTCTATTTTTCTTCCTTTCTCGTTGGTTTTACACACCCTACAACCCAATATATACTTTATTACTTTATCTTTTATGGCTTCAAACACCAATGCCTAGGGACCCTCGTCCTTTTGGGCGTCCCTGACCCTTTTCTATCTTACTCACTTCTTTTTGAGTCTCTTTTATCTTTTAGGCATCTTATTTTCTTATGGGTCGGCCTTTTAGTTAACAATTATGAAATCCAACTAAGATAATCATATAAATACAAAGGTATGTGGCAAAAATAAAAGATTGAGCTCGAATAATCTCTTATCATCATCTAAGGTTTCATCTAAAGGCATCTAAGAGCATCAAAGGAATCCATCTAGCACTCATTCAAGGGACAAGGGACTGCATTTTCTACATACACGCATAGGAGGGAAAGTTCATTTTTCCATCCCCACATCTATTTACATTGTTACATCTATATATTGCTCACTATCACATGTAATTGCACCAGGGCTTCCTAGGGCATGAGTCTATCACACACGCACAAGAAATACATGGAGTTTGAGACCTAGTGCAATGCTCAGTTGTAAGTTCACTCAGTCGGGTGACCGTGGGGGTCATCCTGAATCCCCATATTGCGTCTTTTCTTTTTGGGATTTGATGTAGTTTTAGGGTTTTACAAGTCAACATCTCTTTACAGGTTATAGATGACTTTTATGGACAAGGTAGGACACAAAGGTGACCAACAATGACTATCAACAACCACCTTGCGACACCAGGAAAATCAGGTTCCAAGCTCTTGCACAGTCACAGGTGCCTAGTAGAGGTCTTTGGTGCCTAGGTGCCCTCTCCCCAATCGAGGCTCATCTGATAACTCTAAAATTTACTGAGCACAGTAGTGATAATATGCCTTTCCTATTTATCCATTTCTCCAATCTGCTTAGTCTCGACATCAAGCATAAATCAACTAATTCCTCTCTCTCTCTTGCACTTAGGATTTCATATTTACCTAACTTATTGCTTGTGTCAAATATGTACTTTATTGTTTATTTATCATGTACGACTTTGCAATATTAGAGATTTACAAATTCTATATTTTTTAAATCACACTTTCCTTGCCTAGTTTCCACGCTTCACTTTGTGACCATTTCATGCTTCACTTGTCCACTCGGCAAATTATTCATCACACGTTATATAGGGTCATAAGGTACGTACATCTTATCTCCTTTATGTTATCGAGTATTCATTCAACAACATAAAGTGGGGGAAAATGTGGACACTAAGTCGTGTACTTGGGTACATTTCTAGGTCCTCAAAGCATGATAGCATTTACATGATTCCTCAGCAAGAAAACTAGTAATTGACACTTATCTTTGGCCTTTTTCTTTATATTTCTTCTTACACACCCTACATCCCAGTTGGAATTTAACTTATTTATCTTTATGGCTCCAGACACCAGCGCCCAGTCAGGACAGTAGCGCACAGGTGTTTATGTCCCCTCTAGGTGCCCCTGACCCTTTTCTACCTTACTCGCTCTTTTTGGGTTTCTTTTATCTTTTAAGCATATTTTTCACTTATGGGTCTTCCTTCCAGTTTTCAATTATAAATTTTCAACAAGGGAATCATATAAATACATAGTTATATTTTCAAAATGAGGGACCAAGCACTAAACATTACCATCATCACCTAAGCTTACATTTCAAAGGCACTAAACCACTCAAAAGGAATTCATCTAGAATCCATTCAATGGAAAAGGGTTGCATAATTATGTATATTTATTGTTATGCAAATGTGCAACAAGATAATTTATAATTTTTGAGTATGACAACGATACCCCTGTGTCGAAATTTTCAAGTTTTACCTTTCCAAGACACCCTAGGTCTAACCATCCTCAACATCAGCCTTAACCACTCAGTCCAATGACCTCCCCAGTGGATTTTAACTTAGACCCCTAGGTTAATTAGGCAATTCAAGTCAATCCCCCTAGATGAATTTAGGATTTTCGTAAGAATTCTCTTTTTGGACAATGTTGGCAAGGGCTACCATTGGCCTTCCAAGGACTGGTGCAACCCCCTGGATGTTATGTTTGTGGAGCCTATTTTCATGTTAGAGTGTGGTACACCTTCTATGTGTTACACTTGGGTATTTTTTACGGTGGTCCCGCTCGCCGGTGAGTGGGTCAGAGGGGTTCGGGGGTGAAGCCCCCGAAGCAAATTTTCATGGGTGGTTTATTAACCCATGGGTAATGGGTAACCGTTATGGGCTGTTTTTGGGCCCATGGTTTTTCGGTACCCATTGTTTTGATACCCACGGTTTTTTGCCCATGATTTTGATACCCACAGTTTTTTCCCATGGTTTTGATACCCACGGTTTTGTATCAAACTGCTTAAGCAATTGTCTATTTATATGGTCTTATGCATATGATACATAGACAAGCAAATGTATTGCAGATGTGTTTTGAATTCGGGTGTGAATTCTGTAGAGTTTGTTGAGCATATCTCCAAATGGATCTGGGTATTGTATTGAGAGAGTGGAGGCTAGTAATAAAATCTGAGCAAGTGATTCTTGGTGGACGTAGCCCAAATTGGGTGAACCACGTTAAATCTTGTCTCTTTGTGTTGTGTTATTTATTATGCACTTTTATTTGAGATCTGTAATATTTTGGAACGGAGGAGCCAAATCCGACATGGGGATGAATTTAATTTCTAATAACATCATGGAACTTTTTTTTTAAGGTTCAAGAAATATTTGGAGGAGTTGGGGTGGTTTCATCAAAAACAGGATTCACATGCTTAGGCAGTGCACAGGGCCAAAAGAGCTACTGAACTTCAGGAAGTGATTCTGGGAGATATGGATGGAGTTAGGAGCTAAAAAAAACATCTTCAAAAAGGTAATTCAAATCTCTATAATATTGTGAAATCATATTTTTCACAACACTTTGGCGCAATAGGTTTATATCTAGTTTTTCCATGCTCATATGGGGAGCTAGAACAAAATCCCAATTTTTCAGGGCCTAAATTGAGGATTAAATAATTTATACTGATACCAATGGATTAAAAAGTATTTTTCCAGTAAAATTCATATAAAATTTCACCTTGAAACTCATCCAAGAGCTCAAGATATCATCGTTGCAAGTTCGCTCTCAAGTTCCCATAATTAGTCAATTTTTGAAGTGGACACGCGTCACCTCTAGGAGCCTGGCGCATTTTGATGTCCCTTTCATCCCTTAGAAAATGGAAATGAGGCAAATGAAAATACAGCCCTTTTTATCCCTCTAATCACCCATAGGACCATCTGCACTATCAGTTTAGCCCCCGGGAGCTAGTTGGAGCCTATCCTCACAATGCACGGATGACCCCAAGTGTCGCAACCTGGCACGATGTGCAAACTGATGTCCCTTTCATCCCTTTAGCTAAAGGGACAAAGGGGACATGAAAATTTTCCTAGCCCCTTCTGGGCCCCAAGTCATCAATGTGACCTTCTATAGTACAAAATTTCAGCCCCTGGGAGCTAGTTGGAGCCCTTCTTCTTGCCGCACGGATGATTGCCAAGTGTCGTGATTAAGCGCAATGTGAAATTTGATGTCCCTTTTATCCCTTTAGAAAATTTATTTAGGGGACATAAAAAATTTCCCAACTCCATGAAGCTTTGGAAATCCAAAAAATTACAAAAAACTCATCGTTGTGATGTTTCTCCATTGTTGCCCGTGAAACTCACTATCAAAAAAAAGTTACAGAGAACTTGCAAACCTCCATTGTTGCACCCAACCATCTCCATGGAATTCTTATCCATCTAAAAACATTAAAAATCATAAAAATAATGGATTAAAATGGCAGAGAAATGAAGATAAAATGAATATTTTTTGTCAGATAACCACAAAGTCTTCCAATCGAAAAATCTTCATAGCTTTCAAAATACAAGTCAGATTGAAATGTCGTATTTTGTATACTTCCTCATTTTTCAAGACAATCAAGATGCAATAAACGGGAGGTTGAATGGTTCCCTAAATCATTTGTTCTAAAAAACCCCATTTCATGCCCTAGCTCACATTCATCAGATTTCCCATCAATCCAGCAATGGAAACGAGCTAAAAACTTGCACACGAACTCCAAATGAAAAACCTATTGCAACAAAGTTAATTTTGTCACGATCGGAGACAAAAACTAGACCTAAAAATTTTGAGCTTCATTAATGGCCAACATGGTAGCTTTGTACCCGAAGCCACTACCAGGTGAAAATTTTAAATTTTATTTCTAAACATTCTAGTGGACGAAATCAAGTAAAATTCGGAGGACATAACTGCGATGATGAGTCGAGTCCAAAAAAACATGTTCCATCGCAAACTGAGCACCGGAAAGCCACTTTTCAAAAATAGTAAGCTTTCCTACATAGGCTTGCTACCTTTGGTAAGTCTTCATCAAAAATGACTGCATCAAAGATAATGTGCACCGAAGGTCACCAGGAAGTCAGAATGAGTGTTCAGAGTAGAAAACAATGAAAATGAACACTTATTAAAAATAGTAAGTTCCCTATATGGGTGCTTACTAAAAATAGTAAGTCACCCCAAGAAGTGGTCGAGGAAAAGGCAGTGTGCATAGGAGGGAATGAATAAGTTCATCTCATCAGGATGGTCAAGAAGAGGCAAAAAATCACCTCTTACTAAAAATAGTAAGTCTCCCATCTGGACACCTGTTATTAATGGTAAATCACACTCAAAGGGCAGTTTTGGCACAAAGGGACATAGAGGGATGATTACTCAGGTCAACATCATCATTCAGGATCATCCATGGGCATTTCTCACAAGGCATTCGAGATCCATCTTAAGGAACTTGACAGTGTCTCTCGACACTCACTTCATGGCTGAAGTTGTAAGAGTATCATGTGCCGGGTGGAAGTTGTGGTCTTTGGCGAAACAGTTCATTCAATTTGGCAATATCGATTCTGAACTCCTATCTCTTCGGAAGGGATCTTCATGAGTGGTGTTTGTGGTCATCATGGTGTCATTCAATAGTGTTATTAAACACTTAACCCAAGGTGTCTGTAAGTCATCTGAAGGAGTTTCACAAGGTGGAAAGAGTTTAGGGATTCAAAGTTCATCAAATCGGAGCATTCCATTGAGTCATATGCAAGGATCAACAGACTTTTTCAAAGGTGGATTCTTTGCCATCGGCAGGATTCTTCCTTCTTCTTTTTGCTCTCTTTTTCTTTCTCCTCTCCCCCTCAACTTTCTCTCACTTTCCAATGTTCTAATTTCAAGTTGGGGTTGCACTTTTTTGTATGTCTTAATGTTTCTAATGAAATAAGTCACCTTTATGTTATAAAAATGGACTTAATGTTTTCCTAGGAAGGCAAAGAGTCTTAAGTCATGTCGAGACATGCGAAGAGTCATTGGGGAGTATGTGAAGAGACATTTCTCTTCCTATAAATTGTAAAGCCATTCCCATTTCAAAGGGTTTTTGATTGATTTTGTAAACTCAAGAGTGCATTGTACTTAGAGAGAACAGTCCATTTTCCCCCCACTCTCAAATTTCTTCCATTTCCATACTATGTACAATTTTTGTTTGAGAATCAATGCAAGAAGGAGTTTCATGCCTTTTTTGATGAGGAGATTTTTGAAACTTTGAGTTCTCAATCTTAATTTATCTTATTGCCATTTACAGGGTTTTTTCTTCTTAAATTTAATGTGTGCCGGAACTTCTTATTAATGGGTGTGGGACTGTTATTTTCAACCCATGACATTAATCCCCTCCTCTCTTTTTCTTACTCCTTTTCCCTCTTTCTTGACAAATTCTTCTCTAGAAAGAAATTTCTAGCTTTGCCGCAGGGATAGTGGAGTGCCCCTAATGGATCCCGGGCTACAAGACCACCAGGAAAATCCACCTTTTCACATGCATGCAAACACAGAAGCTACACCGTTTAAGTAGAGGGACTTCGATTCCAGAGCGTTGGCAAGAAACCCATAAAAATTTTCACCCGAAAAATTTTCTCGCCAACAATATCATAGCATAAGAAGGGGAAGTCTATTCTATTCCATCCACACATATTATTACATTGCTACATTCTATCTACAACCCACTCTCATTTTCGTAACTTGCACAAGGGCATCCTAGGGCACCATTTATACATAGACACATAAGAACTACATGGAGTATGAGATGTAATGCAATGCTTAGTTGTAAGTTCACTCTTGGGGTGACCTTCGGGGTCAATCTGACTCCCTATTCTATATTTTCCTTTTTAGGTTTGATGTGGTTTGTGAGCTTGTGTAGGTGAAATTCTCTTTTGCAGGTTACAGGTATCATCGGTGATCATAGTGTGAACATCAGGTGATCAACAAAGACCAACTACAAAACCCTAACAACACAACAAAAAGTAGATTTTGAGCCTCTTCACAGTCACAAGCACCCAGGATTAGTTGTAAGCATCCAAGCACCTCTTTCCTACTATGGGCACCCCTATCCAACATTATTATTAGGTTCCATATTTCATAGTTACCAGTGACGACCTTGTTTGCATTTTTTTCATCAGTCGCACCTGTCCAGATCACTTCCTGTGCACTCAGAAATTAGCTAAGTCCTCTATCTCTCTTCTTTGCTTAGGGTTTTATGTTGTACATCCTAGTTTTCTTATGCCATTATTGCATTTTATCATTTATACATCAATTACTCTGTAATACTTAGATTAAAATTAAATTAGATAAATTTTTTGTGAAGGGATGCAGAGCAATTGGAACACTCCCCATATAATTCTCTTTTCCATACAAGGTGCATTTTCACTTCTTTCTAGTATCCTCGGCACTTTCCACTTGGGGACTGATCATCCCCAAGTCCTTCTAACTATCTCCAACACAAAGCATAATGAATCTCTTTTAAAATGATAGCGGGAGTACTCTCTCCCCCTCTCTCGTAAAACAATCAGGTGTACACTTTCTTTTACTCTGTGTTTTTTCTACTTACATGTTGTTATTTTCATCCTAAGCTCAAAAATGTTAAGTTAAAGTTCAATTTCCTATATTATGGACATTGACTACACTTTTCTCATCTTGGAAAAATAAACACAATTGAAATAAAGACATATTCCTTTTACAAGCACAAGGCACTCTGAGTGAAGACAAAGTGTGTTTACACACTCAAGTGACTTTTCCTTTAAGCACATAATTTTCTATTCCATACTTAAAGGGGGCAAATGCAGACACTCATTTTCGTAATTCATGTCTTGTAACAACACAAATTGTAAAACACTTTTGCATTAGCCCACACTTACTCAATTTAGCTAATTATGTTATCCCTATCTATATCTCACTCATTCTTGTTTACACACACAATCTATTTGTTCACATAACGGTCATATTAAACCATCAAATTAGGCTATACCCTCACATATTACATCCCACTTTTCAAATCTCTCGCACATATATATGAGACCATAGCACCTAGAAAGGGCCATAACATCCATATGTTATGGGTTGATCTAAATGCTTTGGTCCCTTTCCCTCCAATGGTACTTTACTTAATTTTAACTTCTTTGGTACACTTCTAGTCGTCTTTATCTAATTTTTCCAGATCCAAAACACATATAATAAGCAAGTTATTCATCTCTCATTAGAGAGAACATTCTATCTACTTGACACCTAGCACTCCACTGAGAAAATAATAAGAGCCATCACAAGAAAAGATACTCCAAGAATCCCTTAAGCTCCATATACTTTGCATACTCATTTTAGGGAAGTCATCCACTCAGTTATGCAAACACAAAAGGCACATCATTAAATTCAAGTCAGGTTAGGTAAAAGGTTCAAATACAATCACATTATTGCAAGGTCATATTTATCAATTTGGTTACATACATTCTATTTATTACAAGCTATATGAGAATGACGTGTGGTTTGAGCCCTCTTCAAAGTAGTGTCAATGTCAGTGGTGCACAGGGGTGCCCACAACCCAACTAATTGTTGTTTTGCACACTCTCTCACCATCTAAAGTCTTGAAGATTCAATCAGTTACTTAACAAGCATCACATATTGTTGAAGGTCCAAATTATAGACATGAGAAGATCATGAAACATCACACAGACCCATAAATTTTTAGGAGTTGAAAGTACATAGGGATAAGGGAATATAGAAAGTGTTATATCAACCATATGTTTTGGTGTGTGCCATATGCTTTGGTCCATGTAACTTTTTAGGACATAGTTTCAGAGATAAACCCTTTTAAGATCATTTTCATCCCTTTTTAGTCATTATGTCATCCCAAATCAATGCACAATCTAAAATATTAGCTAAGTCTCCTTCTCCTTCTCATTGTTAGTACTTTGTTTCATTATCTATCATTAATTATCTTTATTCATGTATTATCTCTATATAGCTACAATAAGCTTTGGAAAGCTAATTGATTGGGATAGTTACATGCACATCAACAAATAACACTAGGATGTGAAATGTATTGTAGAACTCGATGAATCACAAATGGAGTGACCACCAAGGTCAATTTGATTCAAGCATTTACATCTTTATTTTTTAGATCTAATGATTTCTTAAATGTGTTACAAGATAGCCAAGGTTTGTTTTGTAGGTTTAGGCATGGCATCTAGGGATTCATGTGAAGTTAAAGATATCAAGGAGTGAAAAATAGTGACACACAATGACACCGCAAGTTACAAATCCATATTTTCTATAGAGTAGAATTGTAAAATTTAGTTAGTATAGTACATATATTCCAGACCATTTGGTATGGTCCTACCCAAGAAGTTCCAAAACCTTAAAATTTAATTTATCTAGTTCACAAATTCAATTCATGTTTCATATCACTTATCGACACATCCCGATAACCTCCTGAATCAACTAGATACTTATTTTTATCCCAATTTCACCTATAATTACACATATCCAAATGCCATTTTGATTACTATGTTGTATAATTCTTTTTCAAGATCTATAGTATAAATCTAAATGTACTTAAAAGTTTAGTTACTATAGTATTAATTCATAAATCTAATTAGAATTAATTGTGGTTGATACAATAAGTGTACATACTTAAATGTAGCTTTACGTAGGTAAGGTGTTGTTGCATGGCACAAAAAATCTTGTGTGACATGGGTACTATTGTGTGACTTAATAATTCTGCATAGTTTGGTTAAGCCTTTATGGTTTGGATAGATTTTCATGGTGTTTGTAGACACTAAAGCATGCACTTCGGGCATATTTCTAGTCTTGATCACATACTACTATTTATATGATTTCTAAGCAAGAAAATTACTAATTGATCATTGTATTTGGCCTCTTTGCCTACTTTACGTTTTCCTTCTTCATCTTTCACATCTTCTTTCTCGATTTGTCTTTCCATACTTTAGCATTTCTGACTCTAGACACCAACACCCAGCCAGGACGCTAGTGCCAAGGCACCCCTGACCTCTTTGCACTTTGCTCACATCTTTTGGGTCTTTTCTAGCCATTTGGGCATCTTGTTTTCCACTAGTCGGCCTTCTAGTCGTTAATTACGAAATTCAAACAAGGGAATCATATAAATATAAAGCTATGTGATCATAATAAATGACTAAGCACTAAACATCTACTATCACAACCTAAGGTCTCATCCAAGAGAATTCTAAGAGCATTCAAGCATTCATCTAGCTCCACACAATGGATAATGGACTGCTACTTCTGCATACACTTTATAGGAGGGGAAGTTCATTTTTCCATGCACACATCTATCTACATCTTCTACATCTAGCTATTGTTCGCTATGAAGTGTGACTCACACAAGATCCATCTAGGGCACGATTCTACACACATGCATGCAGAACGACATGGATTCTAAAATGTAGTGCAGTGCCTAGATCGTGAGTTCACTTAGTCGAGTGACCATTGGGGTCATTCCGACTCCCCATTTGCATCTTTTTATTTTTAGGATTTGATTTGTTTGGGGGTTTTACAGGTGCTTTTTTTCTCACAGGTTTCAGGAGATATACAGTGAAGTACATGTGATCAAATACGACAATTAGCGAACATCTCACGATCCTACAAAATTGGGTTTCACAGCTTCTGAGTAGCCACGGGCACCCAGAACAAGTCTATGGCATCCCAGTCCCCCCTGACCCTGCATACTGTCCTAGTCCTGGTATTTCCGACACTCCTGCAATTTTTTGGGTCTGACTGCAACATCTTGCTTATCTATTCCAGTAGTTTTCCAACTTGACACAACTTCGGCATCACTATGAATCAGCTAAGTATTTTATTCCCTTCATTTGTAACTAGGATTTCAAATTTAAATTTCTTATTTGCTTGGATCAAATATATACTTAATTGTTCATATCATTTCGTTGGTAAATATTTAGATTTAGCATTTATTTATTTCAATATTTTCTTACTCATTTGGTGAACCCACCACTCGATCCCACCTTTGCTTCTGGGAGTATTATTTTACTTTCATCATGGTCGTCTCCTTTACTAATGATGATCTTCGTGACCTCAATGCTCATCTTTCTGAGCATCCTCAAGATCTAGATCTTCTTTTATTCGTTGCTTGTAAGGAGGCAACCAATCTTGTAGTGCTGAATACATCCATCCCTGCTTCCATGTCTATTGTTACTTAACTACCTGCTTGCACTCTTCCGCCCACTTCCACCATTCCCGTCTCTGTTCCTACTCCCACAAACCATTTCACTCCACCTCTTGTTTCTCACATGTGGAAAGTTTCTTCTGCTCACACTCCAGAATTAGCCTCACTTTATCAAGATCTTCAAGTTTAAATTTATCAATTGTGACAGGCTACTTCTCTTACATTTCCATCTCTGGATTCTACTTTACTGCTTCATACCCTTTCATGCCCACCATTTTCACTTACCCGCTTCCTCCTAATTTCTTCACTCCCAATCTCCCCATTTTTAATGGACATGGTGACCCACAAGACCATCTTTGGGCATTTCATGTGGCATGTCTAGATTTTGTGGATGATCATATTATGTTAGCTAAGCTCTTTCCTATAAGTCTTCACGATTATGCAATGTGTTGGTTCTATGATCTACTTGTCTACTCAGTAACATATTTTACGCATTTAGTTGATGTTTGTCTTGCTCATTTCTCCATCAATATCACCTCTAAGATATCTTATGCTCAACCCATGCAACTTAAACAAGGATCTTTAAATGAACATCTAGCGGATTATGTCTTGCGATATAAGAACAACTTAGCTAAGATGTATAATGTGCTTGTGGATTTTGAACTTTAAGATTTATTTGTGAAAAGTATATTACAACCTCTCCAGGAGAGTTTTATCTTTGAGACATCTCCATCATTTGATCACTTATGTCATACTCTCAAGCTACATGAAACTAAACTTTTATCTATATACAAGCTTAAGTATCATGAAAAAATCTTATTGCCAAAACACACGCAAATCACTCCTATTCTTCCCAATTCTATTATAATTAGTGCTCTTTGCTAATTAACTAACATTTCTTGCCAATTTAGCCAATTAACACCACTTTGTTGATTGTGTAACCCCTTTCGCATTTAGGATGCCACTTTACAGGTGAATTGTAAGCCAAAATCCTCTTCAAAATAGACAATTAGCATTATGAGCTAATTAAGCCTATTTTGCCCTTGATTTGGTCAATATGCCCTAGTATTGACTTCAAACCCCTCTTCCAACCACTCAAAATCACCCCATTCACCTCCACAACGTCTCAGTAAGCTTCAAAATCTTATCCTAGCCTCCTAGTTGACCCTAAGCAGTTGATTAAGGCTCCACACCTCTTAATCACTTGGTAATTCACTAATTGTGATTAACAAGGCCTAATCATGATTAGCAATTCTAATCTAATTTGGGGCTTTTAGTCCCACATGCACCAAAATACAAGTTTCTCCCAAAAGGAAAACTATAAAAAGAGTGCACCTCATTCCTTTATACTTTACACCATGTTTTGATTTGCATCTCATATAATAAATATGATTTATAGCCAAGCTCAATCCTTGCTTAAAGCCTTCAATGGCGTTAGCAAATGGATATCCAAAATGACCAAGTAGTCATTTGGAGAGGCCATTTCACCTTGTTTGGAGTAGCAACCATAACCATTTGATTGCCCTCTTAGGTCTATTTAGGCCCATGTTAGGTAATTCAAGCATATTAGTAGGCATGTTTAATTATATTTTGTATTGTTTTCATACTAGTTAAGCATTCTTTTAAGCTTCTATCTTAATGTTACATTCCTAGACTTAGAACCTTGGCTAGATGGATGGAAATGGTGTTAGCTTTCCTTGTTTAGTCATGTAATTTGCTTTGTAAAGTTTAGGGTGCTTTCATTTGGCACGCCCGGTGGGACAATACCCCATTGCATTCAATTTTTAAGCTTTTTAACTTAGTTTCAAAGTTTTTCATTTCAAATTTTTAGATTAGTTTCAAGTTTCCTAGATTAATTTCAAGTTTTTGTAGTTTACTTTCAAGCTTTCTAGTGTACTTTTAAGCTTTTTAGATTAGTTTCTCAAGATTTTTAGATTAATTTCAAAGTTTTAGAGTAATTTTCAAAGTTTTAGATCAATTTCCATTTTTAAAAGTTGTTTCAACTAGATTAGTGGTAGAAGTTGTGTTTTCTTGCTTTTTGCAGGATATAAGGAGGTGAAGCCCTGTCAAAATTTCCAAGAAATCCCAAAGATTGGACCTTTTCTTAAAAAATTTACTTCAAAACTCAAATTTTTGACCATCTACAGGAAAAAGGCGCATGTGCATGACTGTGAGCGCATGTGCCTCATTGGAAGCACCTGTGCATCATTGACTGTGTGAAAGATGACAGAGGGGCCCTGTGCATGATTTTGAGTGCCTGTGCATGACTGTGAGTGTTTGTGCATGACTGAGTGCCTGTGCACTAGGGGAGCACATGTGCATCAAGGTAAAATTTTCTCAAAATTCTAGAACTTCAATTTTATGATTCCTATCAGTTTTTAAGGGTTTTTAGATGTTGTTTTTGTCAAATTATTGATTTTAGAGCAATATTCCTAACAAAATTGTCTTAGGGTTTGATAAGGGATTTTTGAGTAAATTGGGTTAGGGTTTGAGGAGTGATTGTGTTTTCATACTTTGATTGAGTTTGGAATAGAGTTGTGTATGCTCTTCTCTTGCACCTAGTGTGATCTTGAGAACCAAAAACACCTCTAAACCATTCTTTTTGCTTCTTAGGAGTAAGTAGGAACAATTATCATTCATTTTGTGCTTAAGAGAATAAACCTTCATTTTTTTGCATGTACTTAATCTTTTAGTTTAAGAGATTTTTCACTTAATAAATAAATCAAGGCTAAAATTTGTGTATGCTCTTCCCTTACACCTAAGGTGATCTTGGGAATCAAAATCAAATTTTAGTCTTTCATTAAGAAGCACTTGGATTAATTAGGAATAAACCTTGTTTTTTTGCAAAGTTTGATGGTAGTTAGTTGATTTACAAGCATTTTTCATTGCTATTTTCCTATGATATTGTGAATATTTTTGGAACTACTAACCATTTGTGTGAAGGACCTAAACAAAGAAAGGAGGACGTAAACAATTTTTCTAACTACACGTGTGATTGTAGGTTGCCAAAAGGAGTGCGAAAAAAACCACATTAAGTCTAAAAGATAAAAAATACACCACAATCATCACATTGTATTTGCAGGTTTCAGTTAAGAGCTACGACTCATCCGCTCAACTAGGACATAACCCCTTTGGCATAAGCCTTAAGCTACAACAATGGGGGTGGTCCTAGGAACCCTAAAGTAGTTCACGCAAGAGGGAACCTTGTGAACAAAACAGGAAAGTGTCTCCACACTACCGACTTGTCTAATACACCTTGGTGAGATTAGAGTCAAAGATATTTGTTCGCGACCCCAGTTTAAGTATAACTGAATGCAATTCGGTGCTCATTATATTGAAGGGGGTAAATTAAATCCAAGATAATCCTTGGGAAACCTTTGTAAATTGAGCTTTCTCTAGATATCTTGTGACACCTAGAGAGAGAACCACCTAGGAAGATTGTCGGCTTGGAGCCATTGTTTTTGTCTTAGTTGTTATACTTGAGAGCTCTCACAAAGTGACAACTTTGTTAGATTCAAACTCTTGTTTTTCGAACAAGGGAAATAATCTCTTAAAGTTGAAACTGCATGATTTTCATCACGAAATCTACTTAGTGTCATTTTTTCCTAGTTTTTCACTTGTCCTAAGACAAGGCGAAACTCTGCCAAAATAACACCAAGTTTATTTCAACACCACTTGGTCTATACCCTTGTTTTCTTGTTGCCCATTTTTGGAAAAAAGGAAACAACATATACGTATACCGCTAGATATCGCATGTCCACCACTTTTGTATTCTACTTGCGCGACTAGGTTGCAATGCTGGAGTGCAAGTGTTGAAAGTGTGCATGGTACGTACTCACGATCTAGTAGGCCCCCTTGTCTCAAAAATCCATATTTGAGACTTATTATCATCATAGTTAGGTGATTTCATCCTTGTCTTCTTTTGATACAATTGAGATTTTACGTTACAAATCTCTATATTGTAGAGTGCCCACATTGTAGCCATAGTTTTTAATTGAGATATTTACGTCTTGTTTCCATTGTGAAATTAGGCCTAAATATCTATATTGTAGAGTTACGTCGTGTTCACATTGCATAGCAATTTCTTGTTATACTTAGACACCTAGTTTTTACATCCTAACTTTGTCTTGAGTTTTGTGAGTGTTGAGGATACATTGTTAGCATCATGATAACATCATTTTGACACTAGAAATCTTGCTTTCCCAAAAGCTTGGTTCACGTGTCCAAATAGTGTTGTTACGTTGCTCACATTGTTATCATCCATTTTACGAGACTTGGACTTTGTTAGTGTTTAGAAACTGGTTTTTACTATATCTTGTTAGAAGATCACGTCAACATTCTCTTATCATTTAGGCCTTGTTTGTTGCAAACTTGACCTAACTGGTGATGTTGTGTTGTCACTATTTGGTTGCAAACCTATCTAGATGAAATCTTAGAGAATAAACTATTTGGTGTAACTAAATTTTGAGCATTGTACGTCATTGTATTATTCTAAGGAAAACTTGTGTCATATATTACCTTGCTAGGGTAGCTTGTTCATTATTCTTTAGTTCGTACGTTCGTTTTGACCTATCAATTTTGTGGCTATTTTATAGTCACCTTGTTTTAACAACTTAGGGTCATTACGCTACAAAAATTTGACTAAGGTCCCTTTTTAGTAAACCTTAGTGGAAATTCTTCGCATTGTATTTCCTATCTTGAGTATGCCTACTACGAGGATGGGATCCCAAAGATTAGGAACCGATATATTTGGAGGTGACAACTCTCTTTTAGAGGATAATATCATGGTTGACCATAGTGGTGGAGAGGAAGAGTCTCCTCATATGAACATAGAGCATCCTCCCGCCAATTTTGACGATTACATTTTTCAAAACAAACATGAGGTTCTTATGTGTGTTATGGAACTAGGAGCTAGGTTACCTCCCATGGTGGACCCTTCTCTCATTGTCATGCAATGGTTTGAGGGGAAGAGGAAGTGGAACATCCTCGTCACCATATAGATGACATATTAAACCCAGGTCATGCCTCTACTTCTGCACGACAAAATAATGAGGAAGTACCTTTCGAAAACGATGGAGACTATCATTTTCCTCCTATTAAAATTCATTGTGAAGACCATGAAGAACATGTTCATCATGCACAACCTCCTCCTAATGAAGATCATCATGAAATACCTATTAAAGAGGTTACGTTAAAACAATAGGCCCAAGCCCTCACTCGTCAATTGGAAAGTTTGGCTTCGCATATACAAAAGGAATAACCAAAAGTTGTGAAACAAACTATAACAAAGGAAAAACCTAAAGCTTCGTTTTACGAATTTCCAATAAACACTCCTTAACGGGAGACACGAAAGGATCCTTATGAGGATTTTTTCTCCAAAAATTGGGATGGGCATACACCTAGGCTTAACCCTTTGTATAGACCTACGCCGCTACCCACACAAGATCCACTTTTTAATTAAGATATGCCCTTCAATCATTACGAGAGGGCCAAATTGGTAACAATAACAAGAAGTATCGGTTCAATGAGTTATTTCCTTACCTATTTGACAAATCCATGATGTAGGTACCTTTCCCAAGACATTTTGATTTTCCAAAATTTGATAAATATAAGGGAAAAGGTGACCCTCGTGATCATATAAAAGACTTTTATATGGCATGTCAAGAGGTGGCATTCAGCAAAAATTATCTTATGTGCTTGTTTCCATGAAGTTTAGGAGCAACGACGTTAGAATGGTTTGTGCATATCCCTAAAGGATCCATATCAACATGGCCAGAACTAGCAGAGAGTTTCGTATGACACTTCTCTTTTAATATAGAAAATGATGTTACCATGTTAGATCTCTGCAATGCCAAGCAACGAAACAATGAAAACTTCACTGCTATGTTTTATAAAGATGGAGAGGGTTAGCTAGTCAATTCCCTTGTTCCTTACCCGAAAAGTAGTTGATAGGCATATTTATTCCCAACCTCCATCCAGACATTACATTCCACTTGCAAATGCATTGTGTTAACACGTTCGAAGAGGTAATAGAAAAAGGGAGTCAAATTGAAAAGGCATTGTTAGTTAGGGGGACTCTAAAACCTTTCTCCCACAAACACAACGATTCTAAATCTAATGATAAAACAAATTTTGTTCCTAATAGAAACAAAAATGTTGTTAGTGATGGGATAGTAAAATCTAAATGGGTACAATTTGTGCAGAACCACACACCTTTAAAACTAGCAAAGGGTAATCCACCTACCGAGTATAAACGTTGAACTTTTTCTCCTCTATCTGAATCCATATCATCTATACTTAGATAGTTAGAGGCCGTAAACATGGTAAAATACCCTAAAACACAACCCTACGGGGATGATACACCTAAACCATCATGGTTTAGAGGAGAATGAATTTTGTGAGTTCCACCGCGTAAAAGGTCACAAAACAGACAAGTGTTTAAGATTAAAACACTATATTCAAGACCTAGTCAACAACGGTGATATTGAAATAGATTTCGTTACAGCTACAAAATCTCCAAATGAAAAATTAGGGATCTTCAAAAAGCCTTTTCCCAATCACGAAGAAAAGAAAAATTCAGATCAGGGACAATCATCTCATAATAAGAATGCTAACTATGTGTCAAACAAAGACCATTTTGATGCCCTGATAGGTTGTGTTGACCCCCTCATTGAGCAAATCAATATAGTTAGAATCAAGACAAGAGAGTGTGTTGTGGCAACATGGCGGGCTTGCCTCATTATAAATTTTGAACGTACTCTCCCTAATCCTCAAGAGAGTCACTATGATGTGTTGGATCAACTAGAAAAAACTACGGCTAAGATTTCCATCTGAGACCTTCTAAAGATATCTAGCGTCCATAAGGATATAATTTACAAAACCTTGCAAGGATTAGGCATATCCACTGATGTTGACCCAACACATTTACAAGCCATGGTGGCATAACTTGTTCCTTTGGAACACATAACCTTCAACACTACAAAAGCCTTAGTTGAAGAGCCTTCACATAACCTCCCATTGCATATTGAGGTTATCATCAAACGTAAAATGGTTAAGAGAGTGCTTGTGGACAGCGGATTGGATCTTAACATATGTACTCTCAAACTAGTCTGTTAACTAGGTTGTACAGAAGTTGATCTGGAAACAAAGGTCATCACCATTAAGGCATATGACAATGAAGAACGACAATCAGTTGGAATGATCACTTTCTCATTAGAAGTGGGTCCTATAACACATGATACGAAGTTCCACATCTTGGACATGGAACTCCCTTACAATATCTTGCTCGGTCGCCCATGGATTCACGCCATGTAGGTCCTGCCATCAACGTATCATCAGTGTTTAAAGTTGCAATATGAGGGACATACACTCACCATATAGGGGGACCCTCAACCTTTTGCTCATCATAGAGTGTTGTGAGAATTTTTCCCTACAAACTATGAGTGTCCATCTACGAAGATCGCTATTCCTATCCAGTCATAGGCCCTCGCTTCACGAGTGGATCTAAATACCCTATCTATCAATGAAAGTGGTGCTTCCACCTCAGAAACTCCTTTGTCCACACAAGAGATGAAGGTAAAACCAAGTGGTTGTGGAGAGTATGATCTAAAAAAATCCCTAATGGTTCACAATGGTCCGTTATCAGCCCAAGCACATGGTAGGTCATGTTTCAAAGTTCAGAGATCAAGAGAGGCTTGCCCTTTCAAGAATTTTACTCCTAACAGCTTACTAGAAGATGAAATGTTTCTTATGGACATTGTATTGCATCCAGATGATGATGACATGGCTACATGTTATAAATCACTAAAGTATCCCATTCCTAATCGAATAATGCTTGCCCTCGAGTATAAAGGATGTGGTTATGGCTACCAAAAACAAGGCCCATTAGAAGCTGTTACAATACCTTGGCATATAGTAAGTAAATCAGGTATAGACATCCATTTATATGAGTCTCACTCTTTAGATGATGAGTATGCCTCTTCTAATATTAAGGATAGTTTATCCGGAAATGAAAGCGAAACAGATTCCCAATGTAGTCTTTACGAATAACTTACCTCTATGAACCTATTCGCCAATATGGCTATCCTTACTATAACCCCTGTTATACCCACCATATCCCCTATAACTCAACTGTTAACCCTCACCTACCCATCACTCGTGAATTGGGATCAACAACAACACGTACCTATTAATGTGTTTCAGAATGATGAGGCCATTGGTGAGTTCCTAGGAATCAGAGATAACATTCCAAGAAATGATCACAAGAAGGGGCTCTCCATTCAGCTTAACGCATACACATACTTTGGAGAGGAAGTAGAGTTGTGTGGACATTTAAGTAAAAAAGTGGGCAAGGAAAAAAGTTCCAAAGAAAAGCCTTGTGGAAATAAAAAAGGGAATTCCTATAGCAAAAACCTCTTTGAGGCACTTGTGGACAAACAGACAGAACAACCTATGGAAAAGATAATGTACCCACTTCAAGATGAAGAGCTTCTTAAGCCACCTGTGATAGAGGAGGATCTCAATCTCCCTCCTAATCCTATATGCATGGTGGATGAATCAAAATTATTAGTGGAAGATATAATAGATGTTAATATCAGCATGAAAGAGCTATCACGGATAGTTAAGTTGGGAGCTTCCCTCTCAACCAAAGAATAAAAAATATTCACATGACTCTTAAGAGAGTATGTAGACATCTTCATTTGGTCTTATGTTGACATGCGAGGACTTGATCCTACACTAGTGGTGCATAATATTATGTTACACCTAGATTCCATGCCCATCAAACAAAAGCTATGAAAGATTCATCCTCGCGTCACCTTACTGGTAAAGGCAGAGCTAGAAAGGTTACTAGAAGTAGGCTTTATCAGGCCTATCGACTACTCAAAGTGGATCTCTAATGTGGTCCCGGTTCAAAAGAAGCCAGTTAGTATTAGAGTATGTACATATTTTAGAAATATAAACAAAGTTTTTCCTAAAGATGATTTTCCTCTTCCAAACATCGACATGATTGTCGATTTTATAGTAAGCTATGAGATGCTTTCACTCATGGATGGCTTCTCAAGTTATAATCAAATAAAGATTGCAAAAGAAGATCAACACAAGATGAATTTCAAAACCCCATGGGGGACGTTTTGTTACCAAGTCATGCCTTTCGGCCTTAAAAATGTAGGTGTTACATATCAAAGGGCGATGACTGTAATATTTCATGATATGATAAGTGACATCATGGAATATTACGTAGATGATATATTGGCTAAATGTAACACCCACGAGGAACACCTAGAAATTTTACAGCGTATCTTTTAGCGTCTAAGGGATTACGAATTCTGACTTAACCCAAAGAAGTGTGTCTTTGGCGTGCTATCTGGGAAATTACTAGGATTTATTGTGCCACGGAGAGGAATAAAAGTGGACCCTACAAAGGTCACGACTATCACATAATTTCCTCCCCCTAAGAATATTAAACAACTACGTAGCTTATAAGGGAAAATTTAAGCCATCAGAAGGTTTATTTCATAGCTAGCTGATAAGTGTCATACATTTACACATCTTCTTAAGAAGGATGTTAATTTCAACTGGGGACCATAACAACAACAAGTGTTTGCTTTGCATAAAAGAATACTTGGCCAATGCCCCTGTTCTCATGCTACCCATGATAGGAGAACCCTTATTACTTTATATCTCTACTATGCATTTTACAATTGGAGCATTGTTGGCCCAGTATGACAAAGAATGGAGAGAAAAGGCTATATACTATTTGAACAAGACATTGGTAGCATATGAGCTAAATTGTCCAAAAATCGAGAAAGCTTGCCTAGCCATGGTGTTTGCTTTCTAGAAGCTATGTCATTAGATGCTTAACAATAAAATCAAGCTTATTTTAAAGGTCACCCTTTGAATTATTTATTCTCCAAACCAGCACTAACCGGAAAGATGACTAATTGGATCATCTTATTAAGTGAGTTTGACTTTGAATACATTCATCAAAAGTCAGTAAAAGGATAGGTGTTAGCAGATAAACTAGCAAAATCTCCATTACCAGGTACTAAACCCTTGAGTCAAGAACTACCAGATGCATCCATTATGTACCTTAAAGAATCTATAGTTTAGCAAATGTAATTCGATGGCTGTTTTACCTTTCATGGTTGAGGTGTCAGAATTGTGCTAATCACTCCCATGGGAGACTTGATTCCATAAGCATTTTAAATTTTATTCCTTTGCATGAACAATATAGCGGAAAATGAAGCTCTCATTGTAGGGATGAAGGTGACCATAAAATGGGATATGAGACAAATAAAATGCATTGGTAATTCAATGCTTATTATCAAATAGGTCAAGGATGAATATAAAGTTAAAGATGAAAAGTTACTTCCATATAAAAGAATGGTCGATTCCTTGAAAGAATTATTTGAGCAGATAACATTTGAGCAAATACCAAGAGCTCCTAATAGAGCAGTAAACACCATGGCTACACTAGGATCTATGTTGAGAATTTCTCCAAAGAGCAATGATATGCCATTCTTTGTTGAAAATCTAAGAACAACAACATACAACATACCAAACTCTTGTTTAGTGTGTGAAGTTGTTGGTCCCTTTTCACCATGGTACACTAAAATATTTAATTATCTCCATGATGGAGCCTTCCCTATGAACATTTCCCATGCTGAAAAGTGCAACCTCATCCAGTGTATTATCTTAGAAATAAAGACCAAAAATAATGAAAAATGTCCCAAAACTGTCCCACAAAAACAAAGTAGTAGTTTGCTTACTTTTAGTTGCTAGTTTGTATGGTTTTGGTTGCATTACTTTTTCATATTATATGCTTTAAATTGGATTCACTTACTTACTTAGATTGAATATCACTTTATTTTGTAGTGTATTGTAATGAGTCTGTTTTGTATTGCATACTTTTAAATAAATGTGTTGCTTTGATTATATTTGTTTAAATTGTGCTTGGTAATTTTTACTTGTGCATTGTGTTATCATTTCGTCATCATATCACACATATCCATCACATCTATACATCATATATCAAAAAATATGCTAAGTCTACATCACACATGTATACTAAAAGCTAATCATCAAGTATTGTATCACCAATGGAGCAAGAGCGGTTGCGAATGATCACAAATATATCCCCCCCACACTAATATCAAAAATATAAACATGTTTTACTCAAAGTATCTAATTAACGTACAATATGATATCAGGTAAGGCTATCTCTTAATCTAACAGGTGATACAAACATAAAGAAACATATTAAACATGATATCTCATACAACATGTGATACATTGGTAATCCATCTATCATCATATATATCATCAAAAATATAAATGTCCATATACATCTGATATAACAAGTCATCATGGGCACCTATACCAAAAAAAGTTCCTTCATCACAAGGCATGATAAAAAACAATATACATACATCCATATAAAAGTATGGCTTCATCACAAGCCAGTACACCAAAAATAAATTAATGCATCTAGCATGTCAATAAGAAAGTCAACCATGACTCTCACCCGCATCGGGATTTCCCATTCCAAGAAGACTTCTAGGTGGGGGCATCTTAGGTGTTGAACGAGTAGAAGGAGTTGGATCAGATTGAACTGCATCAGGCTTAGCTAACCCAGGATGGATTGACCCATGTTGCTCTGAGGCCACCTGTCCTGAAGGACCCTCTACGGATCACTTTGATCGGGATGGTCTATGGGATCTGGATCAGGACCTGTTGCCTGTTATATGACTATACTCAGGAACTCTCTGATTGGCCAGAACAATTATTTAGTACTGCATCTTATAGTAAGTGTCCTCACCTACTACAGTAGCACTACAACCAATCATTAGCTGCATCCTCGAGGATGTATCTGCTTGTTGTAGTGTATCATGCTCTACCCTAATGCTAGCTAGCTCTATCTGCAGTTGTGACTGCTCTACTATAATATGATCTCACTCTACCTATAGTTGTAGGTTATCTACTATCACTTGGTCTCACTCTGCCTGTAGCTGATCTTTCTCTACTATAGCCTGATCTCTCTCTTCCTGTGACTATAAGGTATCTACCATCACTTGATATCGCTCTGAAAAGGCCTGATCTCACTCATTCCTGGCCTGGTCTAGCTCTATCATAAGTTGGTCCCCATCTACAAAGGCCCGATCTTTCTCAGTAATAACTTGATCCCTCTCAACTACCATCTAAAGTTGCAAAGTTATTACCTATTGAAGTTATTGCTGCAAGGCAGTAACCTGTGTATTTGGTATAGCCTGTGTATTTAGTACATCCTGTGTATCCTGCATATTTGGTATATCAGGCATAGTCTACGCATCCCGTGTATCTTGAATATTTGGAAGGTCCTCCTCCATATCGTCATCATGTAATTCCCCTCCTCCACTCCCTAATGGAATGTGTCATGTACTCACGCGAGGGGGTGATAAAGGTCCCTGTACTGGATCCTACACTGGTACCCCCATATATGGTACTACCTGTCTCTTTATATGTGCCTTTACCAATGGATTTGGAGCCTTATCATCATGCTTCGTTGCGATCAATATCTCCTGAAGAATAGATAATCGATGTGGCAGCACTAGTACATACCACGCTGCATAGTCTGGTGTGGTACCCAGATCTACTATTTGTGCCCACCATACCCAAGGTTATGAGACTACCTTTGAAAAACTCGCAAGGGCTTAGTCCAACCTAATCCTTGGTACCATATCAAAAATCTCTCTATAGCGGTGCGCATACCACATCTCATCGTTAGGAATCCCCTAGATAAGACCAAGTTAGCGCTAAACTTGATCCACCATGTACCACTCTAAGACATGGCTCCTACTCCCAATAATAAAGTGATCTACTGCAGTCATCCCCAACTTGTCTGCATCATGTGGCTACTGATATAGCTTATATGGTCGTTAAGTGATCATGTGGGGTTGTAGCTCGTCGAGTGCTCACTGAAAATAATTTATGTCCCCCCTGTGGCTACAAATATCATCTCCATCAGGAACCCAGCCCATGAGAGAAGGCTCTCCAAGAACTCGAGCTCTCAATGCTCTTAAAGGACGTACAATGGCAATGTGGTCCCAAGCCCAAATCTATAGCAAAGTAGCAGGGCCCGGTGTCCTCTGGCCATGATAGGCTATCAAATGTAAGTCGAAGTATAAGTGAGTTAGTATACATTGACCCCAATAGTAGACTCTTCCTTGAAGCAGGTCGTGGATCACTCTAATGAGACCTAGGGAGAATCAGGCACCAGTCTTATCAGGTAGCAACATGTCGATAACAAGAGCTAATAAGTATACAGGGACCCATCTTAGCCATGTGTCAGCCATGCATCTCCTAACCACATTTGTCAGGCCTCGGTGGGGAATGTAATTCAATCCAAATATCATGGCTATATAGTGCTCAACTTAGTCTGAGCGACCGTCTTAGGTAATCAAATGACCCTGGATCAGAACCTCGCAGGATCTGCCAAACATCTTCTAGTGTCACACTCATCTCACTGGTTGGAAGTCGAAAGATATGACTCTCATTGTGCCATCTCTCAGCTAAGGCTATGAGTAAACTATGATTAAAAGAGATATGGGGCATGCGAGCTATATAAGATAATCTTGTCACCTCCAAGGTAATCTCTAGGAAAACCCGGTCGAAACATCCAAGCGTAGCCTCGAAAGTCTGAAGTCGTGCATGCTGCTCTCGTATCCCTAACGTGTCCAGATATAACTATATAGCCAATTAAGTCAATTGTTGTAGTCTATTTCTTCTAAAAAGGTATACGTTTAGTGTGTTATTCTTATATTTTCATCGTTAAATTTCTTTATGGTTCACATTTTTCTTCTACATAGGGTTTTCTAAGCAAAAAACTAAGTTTTTGGCCTTAAAAAATAGTTTTAAGAGTGTCTTTCGTGTGTAAGCATCCCTCCCTGTGTGTGCACCAGCGCCAAGCTCTCAGCATGGGTGCATGTGTGCTCATGCGCAGACAAAAAATAAAATAAAATAAATAAAATTACTCAGCACATGTGCCTAGGCGCCCACGCTAGCCAACCAAAATCAAAAAAGTGTAAAAGGGGCTCAGCCCAGGCGCCCATGCTGCCTACCACGAGCAAAAAAAAGACCAAAGTGGCTCAACACAGGTGCCTGGGTGCCCATGCTAGCTCACCACATGCAAAAATTGCTAGACTGGCTCATCACAGGCACCCAGGTGCCCATGTTGGCCAACAAAAATTTAAAAAATGTAAAAGTGGCTCAATACAGATGCCCATGTTAGCCCACTAAAATGCAAAAAAACCCCAAAGTGGCCCGACACAGGTTCCCAAGCACCCATGTTGGACAACTAAAGTGAAAAAATCCCAAACTGGTTCGACACAAGCGCCCAAGTGCCCATGTTGGCCAAAAAAAGTCAAGAAAATGCAAAAGTGGCTCAGCACATGCGCCCAACTGCCCATGCTAGCCAACAAAAGTTAAAAAACCACCAAACTTGCTTAGCACAGGTGCCCAAGTTGGCTAGCAAAAATAAAAAAATAAAAAAGGGGCTCAACACAGCCGCTCAGGTGTCCATGTTGATCAACAAAAAAAAACTAAAAAGGGGCTCAGTACAGGCACCCAAGTGCCCATGCTAGCCAACTAAACTAAAGAAAGCAAAAAAATGGCTCAACATAGGTGCCCATGCTGATACACAAATTTCACAAAAGCCAATAAGTTGTTGAGCACAACTGCCCAAGATGGTAAGAAAAACAAAAAAAATCACAAACACAACTAACGTAGGCGTCCTCCCAGTTTTGCCCTAAATTTTACCTAAAAATGCATATTTTCTGTTAAAAATTAAAAAAAATGAACTACTAGGGTAAAACAGAGAATTGGGTACCAGTGGTCCATCAACTGAAAGTCTCAAGTAGTCCCTCATGAGGTCTACACGGTGCCTTCAATTTACTACTCTCGCCTTCTCCTCCCATAGGTCAGAGCTCAATTTGGTAGTCAAATGATAAGAAAATGTGGTAAAATGACTTGTCGTGGTGGTTTATATACTCATTTCTACCTCTCGATGTGTGTTTCTCGCTCCCAAAGTGCCTTGAAACCGTTGTGTATCTTCTAAAATTCCTCTAACACTGGTCACGATGATTATTTTTAAAAATAATTATTTTTGGCACGTTTTTACTACGTTGGGGCATATTTTTGCTTCCCAGAGGCCATTTCTACTACCCAAGGCATTTTATTTATTTTTGCCTTGCGGTCACTTTCAGCGTTGCCTCGTGACTTCGTTATTTCTTCTGTAAAAATAAAAAATAAAAATACGCAGATAAAAAATTTAAATTTTTTTTTATAAAATTATTAAAAAACCAAAAAATTGTAAAAATTTAAAAATTTACAAAAAATGGTAAACAACATACATATAGCTAAAACCTGTGTCAATTGCATCATCCTCGAACATTGAAATATGTCTTACAAAAGCATCTTTATATGGTTCTTGCTTGTTCTGGTCTCAAACAACTTGCAGACCATCGTGGTCTACCCCCATTAACAAAAGCTCGGTTGCATACTACATCAGTACTCTCATGTAACAGTGAGTTGTCAGAGACCGTGTCATAATGCACGAAGGTTTTTCCATAGGACTACTTGTGTCCCCCATTTTTCCCATTGCATGTGTTATTCCTTGGGGCATCATTTTTAACCCTTGTTGTTACAACACAAACATTTGGGAACTGCAGCTTGATAACAAAAACATTGGTGCAACATATTGTTTGTTTGAGTACGTGTGATTGTATTGGTTTCTTTGTTAGGTTAGTTGGTTTACTTTCTCATATTGCATTGCATTATGTATGTTGTATGGAGCTAAATATCAATTTTCTTTCTCATATTGCATTACATAATGTATGTTGCATAGAGTTACGTATTTTTAGTAGTAAACAATTGTTAGTAATTTATATTTTCATGTTATCTTACACTTTTGTTTATTTTAAATAAAAGTTGATGATGTAGACCTAGGGGCAAAATGATATAAACAGGTTGCTCATGGAAAGGTTGAATGCAAAGATTGGACTTGTCCTATATTTCTCCATTAATCATTTCTTCTCCATTATCATCTATTACCATTACTAATTTTCTCCTACAAACTCACCCAAGGCAATAAACAACTAGGTTTATCCCTATCCTTATTTCTTTTCAGTACTTAAGGGTTATGCGCCTGTTCTAACCTATTTTCTTTTATCCATGTCAAACATATTTTCGATCATCGATTGACTTCTTTTATCACCCACTCGACACTCAAGGGGCCATCCTTCATCTTGCTAATTTTTCTTCAAAAATTTACCTTTTTTAAGCGTGTCTACTATGTTTGAAGTGAAGTTACTAACTTCACCTCAAACAGGGGCAAATGTAGACACCTAAATTCCACTTTTGCAATCTTATTGCCAAAATGCACTCAAATCACTCATATTCTTCCCAATTCTGTTATAATTAGTGCTCTTTGTAAATTAACTAATGTTTCTTGCTAATTTAGCCAATTAACACCGCGTTGTTGATTGTGTAACCCCTTTCACATTCAGGATGCCACTTTATGGAAAATCGTAAGCCAAAACCCTCTTCAAAACAGACAATTAGTGATTATAGGCTAATTAAACCTATTTTGCCCTTGATTTGGTCAATATACCCTAGTATTGACTCGAACCCCTCTTCCAACCACTAAAAATCACCCCATTCACCTCTACAACGTCTCAACAAGCTTCAAAAGCTTATCTTAGCCTCCTAGTTGACCCTAGGCGGTTGATTAAGGCTTCATACCTCTTAATCACGTGGTAATTCACTAATTGTGATTAACAAGGCCTAATCATAATTAGAAATTCTAATCTAATTTGGAGCTTTTAGTCCCACATGCACTACAATACAAGTTTCTCCCAAAAGAAAAACTATAAAAAAGAGTGCACCTCATTCCTTTATACTTTATACCATACTTCGATTTACATCTCATATAATAAATATGATATATAACCAAGTTCAATCCTTTAGTAAAACCTTCAATGGGGTTAGTAGATGGATATCCAGAATGACCAAGTAGTCATTTGGAGAGGCCATTTCACCTTGTTTGGAGTAGCAACCATAACCATTTGATTTCCCTTTTATGTCTATTTAGGCCCATGTTAGGTAATTCAAGCATATTAGTAGGCATGTTTAGTTAGATTTTGTATTGTTTTCATACTAGTTAAGCATTCTTTTAAGATTTTATCTTAATGTTACTTTCCTAGACTTAGAACCTTGGCTAGATGGATGGCAATGGTGTTAGCTTTCCTTGTTTAGTCATGCAATTTACTTTGTAAAGTTTAGGGTGCTTTCAAATGTAATTGAGCTTCCTGAGCCTACGGCTTCTGTGTCAGTCAATGAAAATCACAAGCTCAAGATCTTCAACAATCCTCTCCTAAACATGACAAGTAAGTGACTAACTCTTCATCCAATCATACATATCATGCAGTGCCTCCTCCTACATCAGGGGCTACTGATTTTCTAGTTTCTCATGCTTAGACATCTCCACTGATCATTACTTTCTTCGATCATGACTATCATGTTACATTCTCTTCTAATCGTTTGCACATTGGTGCTTCTAATGGATCTATTTATATCAATAACTCTATATTTGATCCGTCCTTTCGTGTAAGCACATGTTTTATTGCAATTCTTGTCAACATTGGTTATCTACTCTCGTACATATCATACCCAGTGACTAAATCATATGATTATCTTGAGCTTCAAGTTACAATCGGTCCTCTCACCATGCTTGTGCCTTTTCTTGTGGGATGTTCAATCAAAATGTGTGACATGCTCTTAGGTATTCTATGGCTCCATGCAACACACATTATCATCTCTATACACCACTTATGTTTAAAGTTCATTCAAAATAGACAATTCATTATTATCAATTGTGTTCCACCATCTACACCATGGTTGCAACCTCTTCTTGAGGTTGTCATTGCACTCATTAAAGCATCTATGTCCCCACGACCTCTCGAATCTAAAGTACAATCTTCTCTTAGCTTGCTTGTTCACGCATGGTCTACTTGGTCTCATAGGTCTACTAGTCCATCTCATCAGTCTTGTTCCATCACTCGGACAACACCCTCACATAGGTATACATCACCTCCATGCTTTACTTTACATAGGTGTTCATCACCTTCGCGCTCTGCTTCACCTAGGTGTTCATTTCCTCCACGCTCTACTTCACATAGGTGTTCATCACCTCTACACTCTCCTTCATATAGGTGTATATCACCTCATAGGTCTCATGCACATAGATATTATTCACCAATACATTGTTTGTCTCATACACCGCCGGTCTTAGAGCATGGTCACATGCCTTTATCTCCGCAAGCATCGGGTGGAGGACCCTCGTCTTTCATTTTTATTGGATAACATACAACTACACACTTTTGGGGCATCATACTTACTCTTCCACCCCTCTAGCATTCTCTAGTGTCTTACATACTCTACACTTTGTATCTAGTCTCTCACACACATCACACACATCTTGATACATTTGTATCGGCATTACCCAATGATGCACTCTCATGTTATGATTCATACTTGACTATTGAGGGCATACTACATACATAAACCTCACACACTACACATTTTACACATCACATATCATGGCATCTCTTTCTCGTAACTTCTATCACACACCATATGCATTACACACTATACACATTCATGAAGCATCTTTCTTACATCTAGTTTTGCACACTGCACTCATTACCCAAGGATGCACTCTTATGTTATAGTTCACACTTGACCATTGAGGGCTCACTACATGCATGAACCTCATCACATTACACACTACACACTTCACACTTAGTGCATTCACAACATATCTCTCTTGCGTATAACAAACACAACTAACACTTCCTTATCACGCACTCTAGTTCCATGGTTCATACTCAACTGCTGAGGGTCTAAATCTAAAATTAACCTCACCACACTCACTCACTCACTCACTTACTCTTTATGCTCTACACTTTGACAATCATATCTTTTTAATGCACTACTCAAACCATTTCCCGATGACGCACTCTTGTTCTATGGTTCATTCTTGACCATTGAGGGGTCTTTTATCAATGAACCTCATCTCATGCATATTCATTCACACCCACTTGGGAGCACTTTTCTCCTATCACACTCACTTTGCATTCCATTTCATTCACATTCATAACATACTTCATATCTTGGTCGTATTTACTCTTGTTTACTTATGCTTACAAGTACACTTTTTACACGTGCTAGAAAGATACATTGTATGTCATTATCTCTTTCTATATACACATGCATGTTGACTTGCCTTATAGTTGTGATCACAACCTTTACACAATTCAATACATGCAGCATACATGCTTGACGCAGTACCTATTACTAATCCCATAGTGGCTCCTGGGGGCATCCACTCTCATATACACTACATGTGTTATTGTTTCATTTTTCATAGCACACTACTATATTGGATTGTACACACTTTGACATACTTTTTATCTTTCTAACATGCTAACGAGTGATTCATGTGCAACATTTGTCTTGCAAGTCTATTTGCTTCCATGGTTGTTTGATACAATGTTTGTTAACTGTTTGTTATTGTCTTCCTTTGTATGTCATTGTTTGCAGCTTTTCCCTATGTCTTGTTTCTTCACTGCTTGTGTGCTTTTGGCCACTTCAACTTTGATTGTCTTGCGACATCGTGAGTGATGTCCCATATTTATAACCCACTTTCTGTAGTCTACATTGTCTTCTTATGTGTTAGCTTACACATTGCATTCTTGTTTGCTAGCTTACATTTTGTCTTCTATATGCATGATTATCTTGTTTGCACTAACACTTGTTTCCTAGCCACTTTTTTACATGTCTTCATTTCTACCAAGCACAATCCCTCCCCCTGCATGGCTTCAGTTTCAATGCAACATTTGGTCCTCCTTTAGGCTGCATACTCCTTGTGACGTCTCATGCACCCCAAATGAGGGGGGCATCATTAGGTGAATCAATCACCCCATTCAATAGTCTACAGTCACAGTATAATACATTTCAGCATAGACACATCACATTCTTCAGTCTCAGAAACAACCCATAACCTGACTTACGTCTTTAGCATACCAAAAACACTAGTGCTCAACACTAAGAAGTAGTGCTTGGGCGCCCGTGATCCTTTCTGGATGCCTGTGACCAGGGGGCAGTTACACAACTTTTTCTTAGTTTAGTATAGTTTTCGGTAGTTTACACAACAAATTTTACATGGCACTCAGTCATTTAGCACCTAACATGCATGCATTACACTTTATTTTCTACTTTTGTGTTGGATCAAACCGGATCGGATTTGTACACACCATATGTAGTGGTGTTTATACTTCAGGAATCAGTCAAAGGTTGAAGAATAACACTAGACTCTTCTCCCTACACTTCTTCCATACTTGGCGCAATTGGCGTGAGATTGCCCTAAAAACTTGCACTCAGCGCAACTGGTGTGAGATCACCCAAAAAATTGTTATTCTACAACATCTTCAAGGTCCTTTCTATATTTTTCATTCATCATGGATCAAGTGCACTTGTTCCTTTTTTCACATTTTCACATACTTGCTTACTTTTTTACCCATTTTGATCAAATTTTTCATATACACGTATTTGACTAGTTGTTCGTTCTTCTCTTTTATAGCTTCATCCTTATGGGAAGCAGTAGTCACATCAATCAAACATCATCACACATCAAGTGACATCAACAACATGTATAACTCAACTTATACACATACACTCTCACCCCTAGGGTCATCATCATCTTTTTACTTCCTCTTTTATAACATCCACACTTCATATTTTTATCACTCCACGCTTTTTCTTATCTCTCAACAAGATTTCCACCATCAATTTGTTCGAAGCACAATAAAATGTGAAGGGGTCGAATCAGTCCTTCAATTCATTTACCATTAATTAAATCATACATTATCATTCATCCATTCACATACAATCAAACACAACTTATTAAGTGTGTACAATACATTCAAATAACCATAACACATAGAAGAGAGCTCATGGACGCAAGGTTTAAGTGGGAAACCCTCATGGGGAAGAAAACCCACTGAAACATAAACATTATATTGTCATGTTTCAAATTTAGTGAGGCACCAACCCCACAAGGAGCACCAACCCCTAGTTTAGTAGAGCACCAACCCTACAAGGAACGCCAACCCCTAATTTAGTGAATCACCCACTCCACGAGGAGGCTAAAACCCCCTAGCATGATCAAGCACCAACTCATCCACCTGATGATCATTTATCTCTAATTTTGTTGCTTACACAACTGACGGAGATCACTTATTCAGCTCACAAACCCTTGCTCAAACCCTAGGTCTTCAATCTTGCTTTATCTTCTTCCTTCTCAACTTTTCTTGCCTCTAAAAACTTATTCCCATGTCTTCCATCAATATTAAAACTATCATACTCTTTCTCATCCTTCAAAACATGCACTCATACCTGCAAATCTCTCTCCTTTAGGTTGCACTTCTCACCCATGCAAGACTAGCTCACCAAATGAGCTCAAACTTATCTTTTATATACATTTCGTCTCTCTAGCCTAAAGGAGGTCATCCCCTCGTGAATAATTTGACCAATAAACATTAATAAAATTCAAATACATCCATTAAAATGGTCATAAATGACTCAAATAGGTCGACCATGCCAAATACACTTATCATGCACCAAAGAGCCTTAAAACCCTACCATTGGAATGAGAAAAATCCACTCACATCAAAACCATACTTAGTCAAGCTTTCATATTCAAAAAACATGAGTAATATATCATTTAAAAATCAACCATGGTTGTAATTTACTTGAACCAATCAGATTATTTGATTTAATGGGCCCACTGGCTCATTACCTTCTCAAAACAGTTGTTTCCAGCAACATGAATCTGCCTTTGGGCCGTAAGACCCCTCAAGATGAACTAAACTATGTCATGTGAACACTTAATGGAAATACCATAACCTTTAGAACATTTCTGTGTAATATATATATCTCTTGAAACATCCACTGGTTCAAATCACATCAACCTTTGTCTTCACTAAATCAAGTTGCCCAAAAACTAGTTTTCCAAACTTAGCTGATAAACACCCTTTCTGTCACTTACAAGACCTCCAAATGAATTCAATAGGTGAAAAATTCAACCCTCTTCACATTCCATATGATATCAAGCATCACCTAATCCATCTCATGCACTAACAAACTCAATCTTGCAGCTTAAACAATTCTTCCTTGAAAAGTAAGAATCTTTCTTGCTCATAAACTGACCTGGAAGAATAACCAAATCATCTCATCATGAGACTATACATACCTCATTACAAATAACTATGAATTATATTTATAGAACATATAATAACTCATTTCAACTCCAAGTGTAATATCTTTAGCCAAGCCAATCTCTGTAAATTACTTTTTATCCCTTCTTGGACTCAAGAACTGCCCATCAGCCAAACATGTTCCATCACACCAAAAACAAATTTCAAGCTTAACCAAATCATAACACACAGTTAGAAATGATTTATAATCCATAAAAAACCTTCACCATGTTTGATCAAATCATAAACAAAATACCTCATGAAGCCATTTCCACCCGGTTAGAACAAGCATCCTTCAATATTGACCCTCAAAGAACAACTCATAATTTTTGCATACCTAGGGCACAATTCTACACACACATGCATAAAACTACAGGGAGTCTGAAATGTAGTGCAACGCTCGGATCATAAATTCACTTAGTCGGTGACCGCTAGGGTCAATTCGACTCCCAATTTTCATATTTTTCTTTTTAGGATTTGATGTGTTTTGGGGTTTTGTAGGTGTTTCTTTCTTATTTCAGGTTTCAGGTGAAATATAGCGAGGTCTAGGGAAGTATAGGGGATCAAAGGCGACAACCAATGAACATCTCGTGACCCTACGAAATTGGGTTTCACAGCTTCTAAGCAGCCACAGGTGCCTAGAACAGGTCTTTGGCACCTCAGGCACCCCTGACCATGTATAGGCACCCCAATCCTTGCATTTTTGACACTCCTACAATTTTCTGGGTCTGATTGCGACATTCTACTTCTCTGTTCCAACATTTTTCCAACTTGACACAACTTTGACATCACTGCAAATCAGCTAAGTATTTTATTACCTTCATTTGCAATGAGGGTTTCAAATTTAAATTGCTTATTTGTTTGGATCAAATATGTACTTAATTGTTCATATCATTGCATTGGTACATATTTAGATTTAACATTTATTTATTTCAATATTTGTTTAATCAATGCCTATAAAATGACTAAGGAAACTATTCTGAGTGGTGTGCTTATGACTGGTGTGGCATTGTAAAAGTCCTTAATTAAACAAAATCTAAATATTTTGGATGATGAAAGATTGTTTTTGAATCTAGATGCACATGTATCACAACCATTATTGAAAAGATGATTGCTTGATGGAAGATGTACCCAATGATTTTCTACCCACAATTGCAAAAGTGGGAAACAAAAATACCTATCATGCCTCACTTAAAAGGAAAAGAAAAACATTTCTTTATTGCCAAATGATGTTGATGCGGCAGGGAGCTCAATTAAAAGTGACCTTCATCCACATAACCTTTAGATTTACACACAGGAAAAAAATAACACAAAAATGAAGCTTTATTATTAGTTCATTTTTTTACATCAACACAAACTGACCTCTATTGACAAAATCTCGCCAATCTATGAAGAGACACATACAATCACACTCAAGAAATGGCACTTAAAGAACCTCCACCATCACCAATTGTCCAGCCAATCCAACAATGATTACAAATTTTATTTCTTATATAAGCATGTCAACCACCCAAAGTCATCCTCAATCTTATCTACAACTACCCATCTAGAATCCTAAAACTATAAAATGTCAAAAAAATAAGGCCCAAAGGATCCATACAAGGTGAATCAACTTGACTTGGAACTTCTGTAGACCATATACTTCCATCCATGGCTTTTGAGTGGCATTGACAAACCATTATGACTTCAGTAGACCTCAGTGGTTTAGGTAGAACATCACAACATCAAAAAAACTTCGTGGCTTCGGTAGGCCTTCGTTGCCTTAGGTAGACCCTCGTAACATGGCTTGACCTTCACTACAACACACAAAACACAAAAATCTACTTTAACTATTTTTTGTTGATACAAGATTACCTATAGACTCGGATGTTCCAACATCACAAAAATATCCTCTGTAATATGTGTAGCATTGCCATGTACATCAATAATATCATCCTCATTTTTGTTAGGAGTAACATCTATAGGAGAAAAAACATTAGTATCAATGATATGAACTATCTTCTTTAAACAATGTAGTATTAAGGGTATTTCAATGTAGTCAATATGGGCACCACTCAATCGAGAACTTTGATGGGTTGGGGTTGTAAATCTATCTTTTTTAGATGACATTAGAAAATAACATTTGATTATGCACCAAAGAGTATAAGGGTTATGGAAAAACCCTAAAAGAAGGAATATTGACCCTAAAACTAGCAAGAAAGGACTAAGATCTGAAACCCTAAGGGAAAGAAATGAAACTGTAGGTTGCATGTAATTGATAAATAAGTAATTTCGCTAACTTGTAATATCAAAACTAGGGTTAATATAATTTAGATATTTTAATACCATGTAAATACAATTCCATAACAACAAATCAAGAAATGTAGTCTTATAATTATGTAAAAAATGTAATATTTGTGAACACAACTTCTCAAAAGTAGATTATAGTAATAAGGGTTAGGGTTTAGAAATAAGTTACCATTATACCATACGAAAAGGTGTGAAAGTGATATGAAACTAGGCCAAGATGCTGTGAAGAGTGTCGTAAAGACGTCTGTAAAATTTGATAGTTTGAAATTGAGTGAAGGACATGTTTGCCTACTTAGGACATGTTTGCCTTGACAAAAAATCCTAGGGCTTCTAAATTTGTCCTCTACTACTATGAATTGAAACCTAATTCAAAAACTTGCTGCGTCTATGTCTCTAGATATGGGATTTATATTTAAATATGCATGATCACTCTTTTATAGCTATAAGTGCCTTATTTGTGTTGAAACCTTAGCTTTCCTCTTGTAACCTAAAAGGAGTTAGTTTGTAATTGAGTCAACCTCCCCCAATACTCTTGTGGTGATTGAGTTATCAATAATTCAAAGGGGTTTTCAAACCCATGTAGTTCTCCCTCCTGGTAGTATTTTGAGAACATGTAAAAAGAATGTGAAGGATAAATCCCTAATTAGGTCTTCAACACTTGAAAATGATGCTCTACTTCTCCCTTAGTGCATGATGATTATCTAGGGCATCAAAGGATGATGTGTTCCTATTTATATAACTTGTCATATGCATTCTAAGGGAGAGATGCTTCAATGATTGGGCTTAAAGAACTTTGATTTTTTTCGGATAAGAGATCCTCAGATGCCTGTAATATGTTAGGGTGAATGTATTTATATAGGTAACTTGTGTGAATGATTTCCCACACAACTAACCTTAATTTGACTAAGGTAACTTGAGCATTTAAAAATGCGAGTGTTCCAAGTACAATAAACATGTTCGTTAGCTTTGGAAAGATCATCGACTGAATCTATCTATAGACGGCGAGCTCATTCATGCTTAAGATGAAATTTGAGTTGAGACATCAGGAGGATTGGTGAGACTAAAGATGTGTTATATATAAGGTGCTAAGCTGAAGAATAAGTCTTGATTTAGTGGATTTAGAGTGTGGGATTGAGTAGGATGCCTTTAATTTTAGCAATAAATGCGTAAATGGGATAACAACAAGATAAATGTTAAATGATTATTTCCAAGCGCCTTAGGACCAAATTTCAGGTAGTACATATGTAAATTGACAGATAATGGACTGGGAAAAATAAAAAATGATGCAAAAACCATGGGGGACCCAATAGAGGTTCTAAAAGGGTCCACACAACAACCCTCTTATGGTTTTGAAATACTGAAAACCATAACTATATAATTTTAAGAGAAACGTTAGAACATAAGGAAACAAGGAGAAGAAAGAAAGAGAGGAGGAGAAGAAAAAAACAAGAAGAAAACTACAAAGACTAAATAAAACTAAAAGAATGAACTGAAATCTAATAATTTTAATCACATACCCAAGATCAAATGGTCTATGGGACCATTGTTTTGCATGGTCGGTTGTTGTAATCACTCAAAGATTCTTAATATAGGCGACATCCTTCAAAAGGCCACTTCTATCTTGTTGATGTGAGGTAATAGCTCCCCCAGACCTTTTTTATTTTGTTTTCCTTAAATAATTCTACTATGGAACTGACTTCTAGCATACTTTACATAATAAAAAATGAAAGAAAAACAAAAACAAAAACAAATATTTTAACGTCCCAGAGGCTACCAAAGACAATCTATGCGACAACACATTTTGCTAAAGATATGGTGTTAGTGAATTTAATTCCCTGACCCACTTGCTCGCTTTTAACCGCACCTTAGGATAAATCGGGCGAATAAATGCCTAATCCGACCAAAAAAAATGGACAAAACGAATGACCCAAAAGAAGGGCGAGCGTGGAGCGGATAACTGCGAGAGAACGAGTTGAAAATAAAATAGCAGAGCAGGATCCACAATGGCTTCTACGGCTACGGTTTCTTTGCCCTTTACAGGCTACGCTAAGACTCCTTCTCCCCCTTTTCCTCGTGCTTCTTCCTCCATCAGGTCAGCTCTCAAACTTGGTTACAGTATTGTATTTTTATTTACCAACCATGTCTGGGGCACCAGGCACTTTCTTTGTGACTATTTTGGATTCCACATGTGTGTAGGTGTTTAGTTAAGAATCGTGTTGGATTTGGCGCTCAATCTTCAGGTGAATAAATCTATAACATAATGTATAGTCCATGCTTTCATTCTTCGTAAATGTTAGCTATGCAAGATCCATCCGAAGTTATTGCTGCCAAATGTGGGTAGAGGAGCATGGAAATTAGGTTTTGGTTCAAAACCTAATTGCATGAATTATCTCACAATACTTATCTGTTTTTTAATTATGAACACGTGTCATCTTGCAACTGTTTAATTTATAAGAAAGTATTTCCACAGTCCCCGTGAATTAGAGATAATGCTTCTGGATAAAATTGGATAGCAATTTTTGTATCAATGTTTCGGATCACACTCTGAGATCCACCAGCAGGATGAGACTGGATTGAATTCATGTGTGTGGAATCATAATGATGTACTGCAAATTTTAAGAATCGTCGATATTGAGAGTATAGTAAAATATCCAAGGTCTCTTGAATGGCAATTTTACCTAATGCATCCAAGTGAATTCAGAGAGCACCTTTTGAAGATTTTTCCATTCCAATGCATCCAAATTGTATTGTTGTTTTGTGTTCAGATTCCAGAGCATGCCTAAACAAAAATAAAATTGCTGAGCCAAAATTTAGTCTATCAACATCAAATGTCCATAATATGTTAATATTTATGTGACTCAAATTTGCACGTCCTAAATGGTGGTGTTTTTTCTTTACTAGTGCTCTACGAAACACTGCTTCCCTCTGCGTTTTACTGAGGGAAATGTTTTTGAGATCAAAATGTCCAACTATTTGAGGAATGATTCCCCTATCATTCTTAAGGAACTGTCAGGTAAATGAATGCACACTAATAGACTTCAGGCCATTAAAACAAGCATGGGTTCCACCGGCTATTTTGGCTCATTGGCGATGTTTCGATAAAAAGCCAGTATTAAAATAATCAATTAAAAATATAAAAAAATGAACATGCAAACAAATCTAAAATTCAATCTAACCCTAAAAGAGGCAACACCCTTTTTAGTGTCATCATTATGCATTAACAAGTGAGTGAGAAACAAGCCCTGGACAGTAGGAAGTATGTGGTTTGCAGTTTTTTGAATCTAGAAGAGAAGGTGAACAGTAGGGACTCATTTTGTAGGTTTTTGGATTTAAAAGAAAAGGTGAGCAGGGGGAAGCCCTTTTGCAGGGTTTGGAGCTGAAAGAGGTTGGCAGTAAAGAGAACCTATTTTTGATATGGGCACAGATGAGAGTTATGGCCTGTATGAAGAAAAACAAGAGCTACACGGATGCAAAGATGAAGATACTCTGATTGCATTAGTTGAATACTAGTACACATAAAAAACAAATATGGGATAGGACAACATGTCGAGTGTCACAGTATAGAATAGGACAAAGCGATAACATGGGATAGGAGAACATGTCGAGTGTCATGGTATAGAATAGGACAAAGTGATTCAACAACAGATTAAATGATATTAAATAGAACTAGACTGCATTATCGACAGCTACAAACATGTGCTTAGCAAAGACACAATGTTAAATGTCCTAACACATTGTTGACAATGGAAGAATAGCAAAAAGAGACTAAATGTCTCTATACTATAGCAAAAAATTACCCGACACACTGCTGACAAAGAAAAAGTAACAAAAAGAGCATTTGACTTTAATTCTTATAGGAGACAAGGAAACTGCTCATGAATCTGATGATTAGATATGCATCGCACGTAATGTGGAGGCTCAGTCTTCTTGGCAACAAGATAAGAAGCGGTAAACCTCTTGAAGAAGGTACTAAAGTAGCCAGACTTGATCTCAGTGCGGACTTGGCCAGACAGAGTTACCATGTCAATTCAAGATCAGATTGGAGTCAATGCCAAGGCTTGGCAAAATAATGGATGATTTAAAAAATAATTAAATATAGGAAATTAAGAAAAAGGTTTATATTTTTATTCCAGACGAATATAACTTGTATTATATATAAACAAACTCATGCCAACATCTGTGCAAAAAAATGAAAATGTAATTTAATCACTCATTTGTGCTCGAAGTAGGAAACTTTTGCTTTTGTATGAATGTTTCAAAGACAGTCTATGCAGTTCAAAATACATGGATTATGGCATCCAGGGCATGAAAAACATGAACACAAAATCAACATGCAAGAGAGAGTCCGTTGAACCCAGTGCCACTCAACCCACCTTCAACCCCAAACACTTTATAAAACTAGTTAAAGATACATATACTAATGTAATGGACTCTCTTTCCATCTATACTTTTGCTGCATTGAACCAGTTCAAGTCCTTCTCTGTAAATGTGAGTTCTGTAGACTTGGTGATCCAATTTGATGATGAATCACTCTCATCCAATGGCATTCAAATTGGTGCCCTCTGATTGTTGTGGCAGAGTTGAAAGTTGTTAACAACAAAGACTGAGTCGTTTGTGTGCTTTTTGACCTGATTTATCACACTTCTTGAAGTGTATGTGTTTGAACATACTCCACCGGGGCTCAAATGTTGGCATTAAGCCAACTTGCAACCAAAAGATAAATCTCATGTTTCATTGCAATACTTAGAATTTGTCTCAAGGACCTCTTTTAAATACACATATTTTAAGGATTTTACTAACATACTTGACTTAGATACTAAGATAGCCTTGGAATTTGATTGCCTAAGTAGAAACTACATTTAGAACTTTCTCACTGACTATTCTACGTAAGTGGAGGTGACGTAAGATTTTTTTAGGTGGCATGCTCCATGATACATTTATTTAAATTATAATTATACCTAACTTTCGATTACTCTAACAATCCCCCTTGTAATCCAAAGTTTGTAGAACTAAAACTTAAAATACAACTGACAACAGTTCTCTTTGAGTCTGATTGCAAAGTGAATCTCAAATTAATGAATATTCCAATCCTTGCACATGTAACCAATTACACTGTCTGCTGAATCCAGAAAACTCCTTGAAACTATCTTGAACAACTTCTTGAAATCATCCTGAAAACAAAATTGATGAAGTATCCGCTTTCTAAATTCTGGAAGAACTTACCATAACAATTCGTGTTGAAAACACACATTGCAACTCATCTTGGAAAACAAAGCTTGGCAATGTTTTTGTTTTCTCGGAGAATATCTCAATGTACTCCTCCCTGAATTTTCCATATTCCTTCTATTCAAATAGGAGTAAACAAATAATATGCCCCAATGTGGAAGATGTCATCCAAATTCCTTATTTTTCCATTGAACAATGCTCTCAAAAGAATTGTAATGTCCCATTTTTGGAATTAATTACTTCTGGATACCTGAAGCCTATTTTTATTATTTTCCGTAGGCTAAGGGGAAATTAAAAGAGGAAAATAAATTAATTTAAATGGTCCAAAAATATTTTATATTTTAATTGGAAAATGACACTTAAATTATATTTTTAATTCAAAAAGCTTTGGTAGAAAAGAATTAGTAGTAGAAGGTTGACTTCTATTATTGATTTAGAAGTAATAAATAAATAAAGGGGGGGCGCCAAAGTGAAGAGAGAGCTGCATGCTGATGTAACTCCTAATTATAGGATAAGGGATGACAAAAGTATTATTTAAATACGTTAATCCTATTCTTAGGATGGGGCGCCAACATGGAGGTGAATAAAAGATTATCTAAAAGTGTTTAATCCTATTTTTAGATGGGGCGCTAACATGTGTTATCCAATTTCTTACACTTTGCAAAATTGGACAATGAGCACTTGTTGGGCCCTGGGACTGAAAAAATTCCTTTATTTTCGCTTTGGGTGATTGAATCAGACTCGATCAATTCCAGGGATTTACTATGTTCCCATGACCCTCTGGTTCAAGAGTAAGCCTAGATAATCTAAATCAGAGTATTTAAAATCATTTTGGAGGGTCAGGTGGGTGATGAGCTGAAAATAGCTCGCCGAGCAGCCTCTGGTATAAGAATAAGCCTAGATAATCTAAATCAGGGTAAAAAAATCATTTTGGAGGGTCAGGTGGGCAATGAGCTGAAAATAGCTCGCTGAGCAGCTTGGCGAGCTGCTCGGAGAGCTAATGTGTGTTGAAAGGTGAAACCGAGCTCTATTGTAGCTCATACCGGCTTGGTTAAAAGTGTAGGGTTAAGTAATACAAACAATTCGATGCACTGAGTTAAAATTCCTCACAAAGGTCATTGAAGGTGCCCCCGGGAAATGAAATAACTCGGGCTACATAGATATGGGGCAAGGATGAAGTGCTAGCTCGCTACTTTGAGTCGACGAGACATTGAATTAGAGCTCGACTAGTGTGTGGATCCAGGTTATAATGTAAAGTGCCGAGACACGAAGGTTGAAATAAATTGTCTCACCATTTCAAGGTTCGGATAAGGGTTCATTGATCTCATTTTGTTAGAAAAGATGAGCTCATGAAAGAACTCGGGCCAAGCTATTTGGCACGACTCGGAGAAGAGCTCTTGAGAGAGCCTGGTCTGATGGAACTCACTACAACGAGTGAAACGTGAAAAGCCGACTAGTTCAGTTAAGAGAAAACCATCAACCACATGGAATGTATTCGAGGCACATTCCAGGTTGAAGAATGGCATAGGGTGAGCTCGACATCATCGAGTTGAGTAAGGATGTAAGTAGCAAGTGGCTCAACATCGAGCTCATGATTGGCCCTGATAATCCATGGGATATTGTCTTTAGTGAGGTCGGCTGGGAAGGAGTTTTGAAAGGGCGAGTTTGCATCCATGGCGTACGAAGACGATGAATAGCCCGAGTTGAATGTGGAAATGGATGCCGGGATCATACTCTGAGCATGTATCATCAGGCGAGCTGTTGGAATGACTCGGCAAGGTAAAGAATAGACGGCCCGACATGGCGACGAGTTCGATTCATGGTAAGTGACGTGTTTGGACAAGATCCAGATTGCCAGGGCTTGCGGAGGACTCAATGGTGTGAAGTAGTAAGGTGCTCAGTACGAGCCGAGAGTATCCCGGATATATATGGCTCAAAGGATGTTGTAAGCGACGAGTTGAATGATAGGAATCAAATGCCAAGCTAATTGAAAATTTGTGATCAAACACGCAGAGGAGCAAGTTGGGAACGAGCTCATCAACGGAGCCATCGTGCTGACATCGAGTGACTCGGGAAAAATGGTTTGGCTCGGGTTGGCGGGTTGTTGGGAGGAATAACTCAATGTGTTTATCACAAGCTCAGAGGCTTTGCAGGGAACGAGTCGCTCGGTGGTCAAGATCCAAATTTCCACTATACGGGGATTGTGTGGATGATTGAGCAAGTTTAGGGCTCGTATAACTGGACTCGAGAAGACAAAATGCTGAGCACAAGGTAAGGGTTCATGACAATTCCACGCGATCATGGGAGTTTTGGAGATTGTGATCCAATTCGCCAAATTGGTACATTGGTAAGATGGCAAACCATAATGGGATTTCCGCAAAGTGGGAGAAATTCAAACCGATCGCCAAGTGGGGATTTTGTAATGGCAATCCATCATGAAAGTTCTGCGATTAGGGAAGCTTTGAGAGCCACGTCCAAAGGGGAAGGTTAGAATATTTTGGCCGAGTTGTCAGGAACGTGCTTGCGGAAGGAGATCGAGTCATCAGGCAATTGTTTACCTCCCACGATAGGTGCTCCCTAGTAACTCGGCGAAGTTGTCGGCCGATGTGTTCAAGACGACCGAGTCCTCCATCTAACCGAAAGTAAGGCAATCAAGACATGCCCAACATGAGCTTGGATGGCCCGAGTTGTCCATTGAATTTCTCTGAGTCAGCGAAAGGCTAAGTCAAGACATGTAGGGCCTATAGATGATTCATCACTTATTTTAGAGCCAGGGATGAGCCCGAATGCAGACGCTGTGATCATTGAGCCGAGAAAGATGGTGGTCGGGGATGAATGCACAAGCTCGTCAAGGTCAAGTTCAGAAATGGATGACTTAGTGGATAATCAATGATGGAGAGGTACGTCGAGCTTGACAGATCCGTGTGAAGAGGATCTCAGTCAAGGTCTGGCATAGCCATAGCAATGACAAGAGAGCTCGTCGGAATGAGTTAAAAACGAGTTGAGTTGTGTAAGTCATTTGTGTGAAAGCTCAATGCATAGTTGAATCGGCCATTTGCAGCTTCATGCATCGTGGGACAGGGAGTTCCGTTGATATTAGTAGAACGATGGCCAAGTCGATCGGTAAGGTAATCATCAAAAAATGGGAAGGTCGTGAGATCTAGTTCAAGAAGCATGTTAGTCCGTAAAATATTCCTTGTTAGCTCGTCAGATTATAGCTCTCACAACTCAATGAGATGGACATCGAGACATGCCTACATGGCACGAGTCAATAGGGTCAAACAATGATAAAGGATGTCGAGGTGATTGTTGGTGTAGACGGAGCGTATGTGAGCTCAACTCGTGAATTAAACCATGCACATAGAGAGCTCATGGAAAACGAGCCGGTCGGAACGTGAATGAAGGTTGATGGTAGTAATGCGGAACTTGGGTGGCTTGATGTGGTGAGGACTCGCGTGAAGAAAGTCTTATAAACCCGAGGTCGTGGAAGTAAACTCGGTTGGAAATTTGCCACATGCACATTGAGATCAAGTCAGGTAAAAGATTGTTGAAGAGAGCTTGGGGGGAAACAATGTGGGCCGAGTTAATCGAGCGAGTTCGTGAGGTCAATGCATTGGAGGTGAAGCTCACAGAACTGAACTTGGTGGGAGTGTGAAAGAGCTTGAGCCGATCGAGTCATTGAAGAGCAGTGTCGGTGGACTCAGTGAAGATGAGCCTGCCACGTTGGGAAATGTATGAGGAACTTTATGACCAACTCGGTGAGTTGGCTCGGCGATCCAACCACCGAGTTGGCCTTTCTCTCAAGGGACCCCCCCTTCAATGCAAACTATTTCCAAGGGGTCCCACCTGAATTTGTCATTAGATTGATATTATTTTAATAATAATTAAATTAATATTTTTATTAAAATATTTTAATAATGATATTTATTATTATTATTAAAATATTTTATTTAAATATTCTTTTAATTAAATAAGAAGATTAATTCAAACCTTTCATTTATGACACATGACGAGGTTCTTAAGTGGTTCAACCAACTTTGTAATTAATGTTGACCATCATGTGCCTTCATTTTAGGAAGGAATTTATGACTTCTCCTCTTCTCTCACAAAATTCTTCTATAAATGTAAGTTGGAAGTTCATTCCAAGTGGTTACACATTGGTTGGACAATAGACGTGTGACACAAGTTGGACAAGTTAGACAGAGTGTATATTTTTCAAGAATCCTCTCTCTCTTCTGCAAGTTAGCTTTGTGGATTGGGGAACTTTCAAGCCTCCTTTCCAAGACTGTAATGGAAACCATTGCCTCTTCTGAATGTAATGATGCATTGTGCACATTGTTGAAGTAATAAAAGTGTATGTTTTGTGACTACCATTAGTCCTTTTCATCATTCCACATACTTCTTTGTGCCTTTCTCATGCTTACAGATACACTGTGTAAGTTTAAGTTTCTATTGCAGGTTCTTGGAGTTTTGTGCTTATCAAGTGGTGGAGTTTTGCATGCAGTTGAGTTGTGGTGTTTATTCACCCTTCTTAATTTCATCCTTCTTCACTGGAAGACTGATATATTGTTTGTCTGATTGAGTTTTAACAAAGTGGTATTATGTTTACCCTTTCCAAGTTGCAGTAGGTGAAGTTGTCTTGTGGTGCACAACACCCTCTTCAAATTAACCCTTCCTGAGTCTAGCAACACCCTTTATTTGGTGCATCACCATCCCTAGTATAGTTTCATTTCTTGCAAATCTCTCTCCCTAAATCCCATGAAAATGTTAGCATAGGTCTAGATAACCATTTTATTGCACTAGGAGTAGTATAGCACTTAGTTTAGGAAGAGGAAGTTGGCCTTCTCTAGAGGTTCACCTCGAGCCCAAGTCCCATAGCTTGAGAGGTGATCCCATGTTACCCAATCACACCAAACATCCTCTTCACATTCTGGCCATTTGGAGGGTGCAGTGATTTGGTGATAACAGTTTTTGGCATGCCCGGTGGGACAAAGAGTTGGTACTTCTCTTCTCACTTGCACAAATCAAAGTACCTGGTGACTCTATATCTCTGGATTTCAAATCTCAGTGCGTTAACTTATGCAAAGAATTCAGACAAGAGCTTCTTCAAAGAAAGGAAATTATCAGCATATCAAACTATCCTTGTCTCCTCCAAGGAGAAGGAGAAGAGGCATCTCAACATCACCCGTTGCAGCATCACCTCATAGGGGTCATTCAACTCCTCCTTATGGAAGGTTTCCTCCACCTAGGAACAATCAACCTCTCATTGCTATGGTGAGGAACCAAGTTTTTCCCCATTTCAATGCAAGTAGTCCTCTTCTGTTGGCTCAACATGACCCTATACATGCTGTTGCACTCAAAATTTACCCTTCTACACAGGGGAAACTCACGTTACTCTAGTGGAACATATTCTTGATGTAGCCAACATTTGTGAAGTACATAATATCACAGAGGACAACGTTGCGGTTAGACTTCTTGCTACTTCTTTCAAGGGAAAATCACTTCAATGGTTTCGAGGGTTAAGTGTTGGTACTATAACCACTTGGGACAAGTTAGGAGAAAATATCTGTAAAAAGTTTGAAGACAAGAGTGATCACCTGTCACTCTTGGAACAACTCACTACCATAAAGAGAGCTCCCCAAGAATACATGAGTGATTTCAACTTCTGATTCCAAAGGACTTGGAATAGGATTCTGGCACTCATAAAGCCTTCTCCAAATAATGCATTCTTGTACTATTTGTGAGCCTTGAATAGTGATGTAGCAGTTATGATCTAGTCCATGGGAGGGACTACACTACCTGATGCCTACGAAGTTTCCATAAGAGTGGAGAATTCCTTGATTCAGGCTGGAAAGATAGCTCCATGACCGCCAATGCCATTGTCTCTAGATCTTACAAACACTCAGCCTACCATTGCTCCTATTCCAGTAGCTTCCAAGAAACCAGCTCAGTCTACCCCCACCTCTTCAAATGACCTATTTGAAGTCAAGTCACTGCTGCAAACTTTTGGGAATGAGCTCGTTGCACTCAAGAGGAAACAATTTCAATATAATCGTCCATACCAGCCACAAAATCAGTAGTATCAGGCTAACCATCCTCCTTTTCAAGGGAACAATCAGCCTCAAAATCAAACTGCAAGTCAAGCTGTGAATGTCAGGCCTTTAAACTTTAGGAACCCTCTTGCTGCTAGCTCTTCTAGAGCCCTTGTACCTGTCCAGAATAATCTAGTTCAAGACTACGAATGGTGTTATCCTTGTTCTCAACCCCACAATCAAAATATTTTCCCCAATGGAGTTCTTAGCCAGGCCCTTATGGTTCAAAGTGTATCTACCCCTCCAGAGCCAACAAAAAAATTCATCTATGTAGGAAATAGTAGATCAACTGCAGACACCAGAAGAAACCACTTTGATGAATTGGAAAGCAGAAGATTTTTGTGGGTTGAATACAGATTCCTCATCAGTGGCGGAAAACACTCATTCTAAAAAGAGAGAAATGGAATCTCAACCTTCCAAGTATGATCAAGCATCCACTTCACAACCTCAGCCACAAGTGGTGGTTGATAAAGATGTGGGAAAGAAACCACCAGAAACACATGCTAGCCAAGCTGCAAGGAAAGAAGGTTCTTCAGGCATCACGGTACCCAACAAGCACTTTCCAAAAGAGGATTCTAATGCCCAAAGAAATGTCAGCAAAGTAGGAGCAATTCCCTTCAGTATTGTAGAACAAATGAAGAAGACCAACCTGAGTGTTACTATGTGGGACGCACTCTCAATTCCTTCTCAAAGAAACTTGTTGCAAGAGGCTCTGAAAAATTTTGGTACAACTGACGGATCATCGGGTCATGGGGCAGCAATTGCTACGAATTTGTGTCAACCGAAAGGGAAAATTATTCCTAAAGTGAAAAAACCACCACCATTCTCTATTTCCCTAATCATTGGGAACCACCTGGTATATAATTGTATGATCGATTCTGGTGCCAGTAGCTCAGTCATGCCCAAACAAATTACAGATGTACTAGGCATACAATATACATCCAGTTGTAAGAGGAGTTGTTCAGCTGGATGGTACACAATTTAAAACTATTGGAGTTATCAAAGGACTTCAACTTACCATCCATGCATGCCCAAGTTTTTCATTCACCCAAGACATATCAGTCATTGATCTCCCTCCTCTCTTTGCCATCTGCCTATCACGAGATTTCACTGCCAAGATGGGTGGTTATCTATCAGCTGATTGGTCACATATGATTCTTAGGACTCGATACGGAACCAAAGTGACTATAAGGGTGGAACCAATCTTCCATAATCATGTAGAACCCTACACTGCTAGTCCTATAAATGGGAATTATACCATCGGTGATCCAGAAGAAGAAGATGTTGATCATGAACCGACCACTCTTGTGGAAGAAGTCTCCGATACTGTGTTGGATGAAGTGAGTGGAGATCATCAGTATGATCCCTATGCTGATGTATTGGTAGAGGAAGAAGTTGGTTTGCTACTTTTGGAAGAGACGGGATTGGGTACATACTGCATTCATGAAGAAGGTACGATCATACCACAACTTGTCAAAACACAAAGCAATTCTGAAGGACTGTGGAAATTGTTCTTTGATGGCTCAAGGAGTAAGAATGGATCTGGTTCTTGTGTCATGCTTAATTTCTCTAGAAGGAGATAAGTACTTATCATCTTTCCAGTTGCAATTCAGTTGCACTAACAATGTTGCTGAATACGAGGCCCTTGTGCAAGGAATTCAACTAGCTCAAAAGAAGGGAATCAAAGCCCTGACTATTTTTGGAGACAGTGAGTTAGTTGTTCATCAAGTGATGACATGCAGTGCATCCAAAAATGATCTTTTAAGATCATACAAGAACCGAGTTTGGGATTTGATTGAATATTTCAAAGATTTTGGGATCGACATGGTTCCTAGAAATCAAAATCAAGATGTTGATAGGCTTGCTACAATTGGCTCGCAATACGACATACCTGTTGATATCATGAAAGAAGGGTGGAAATCTATCAAAATGGTGGTTTGACCTGTAGTTCTTGATAATGTGAGTAGCTGGAAAGTGTTTGATAGTGACAAACAAATTGTTCTTTTCCTACAAGAAGAGGTAGAGTTTGCTACGAAAAAATCAAGATAAGTTGCAAGAATCATATGGTGATCAAATCATACAATTGAAAAGAAACAAGCTACCAAAAGGCTTAGTTACTCTGGAATCCATCTTCAATTCAGATGATCAAGCCAAAAGACAAAGCTCTAACATGGTGGTCAAAGAAGAAGATTTTGAGGAAGTCGAGGTAGTAAATGAAAAGTTTCTAAAGATCGGAAAAGTATGCACTCCTGAACAAAAAAAGCTTTCATCAAACTTTTTCAAGAGTATCATGACATTTTCACATGGAGCTACAAAGATCTGCGTGGTTTTGATCCAGGTCTAGCACAACATACCATCGAACTGGATCCTAATGCCAAGCCAATTCATCAGAAACATAGGCCAATTAATCCCAAAATTGAGCCACTAATGAGAAAGGAGCTACCAAACTCATTGAGGCTTGTATAAATTTTCCCATCGAGCATTCCTCCTGTGTAGCCAATATATTTCCTATAAGGAAGAAGAATGGAGAAATTTGGCTATGTGTGGACTTCAGGGATTTGAACCATGCCTCGTTGAAAGATCATTATCCTCTTCCATGAATGGAGAAAATCCTTCAAACAGTGGTAGGAGCTCAAATATTTTCTTTGCTCGATGGATATTCTAGTTACAATCAAATTCTAGTCTAAGAATCTGATCAATTCAAAATGGCTTTCACTACCAAGTGGGGCACATATGCTTACAACAAAATGCCATTCAGATTGTCCAATGTCAGGGCTACTTTCCAAAGAGCCATGGACATGGCATTTAAGGGACTAATCAATGATATCATTTTGGTTTACCTTGATGATATAACTATATACTCTAAGCATGCAGAAGACCACATCACACATCTAAGGAAGGTTTTCTGAAGATGTAGGGAATTTGGGGTTTCACTTAATCCTAAGAAATGTATTTTTGTAGTGCATGAGGGAAAATTGTTGGGGCATGTTGTTTCAGTGGAAGGAATTTCAATTGATCTAGCAAGGATTCATTTGATTATGTCCTTATCTCTCCCAAGTCACAAGAAGGGTCTCCAGAGTTTTCTGGGAACCATAAATTTCATGTGGAGATTCATCCCTCAATTCACAGCATTGGCTAAACCACTGACAACCATGTTGAAGAAAAATATGCCATTCTCATGGACAAAGGAAGGAAGGGAGAGCTTTGAAGCCATCAAAATGGCCATTTCTCAAGCTCCCATGCTGGTGAACCCCAGGTTTGATAAAGATTTTATTCTTTATGCTTTTGCAGGTCAAGAGAGCATTTCAGGTATCCTCACCCAGCAAAATGATGATCTGATGGAGCAACCAATTGCTTTCTTCAGTCAATCCCTCAAATACTATGAGCTCAAATATTCATTCATTGAAAAACAAGTCTTTGCGGTTATTCGAGCTTTGAAGAAATTCAAGCACATGTTGTCCAACAACAAAATTCATCTGATGGTGTCTCATCCAGGTGTCAAGGAATTTTTGCTGAACAAAGAGATGAATGAAAAGCATGCTGGATGGATCACGAAGGTGATGGAGTATGACGTACATATCAAAGTTACCAAACTTGTCAGAGGTAAAGGTTTGTGTCAACAACTTGCTGCAGACCTGGAATCAAAAGGTGATGAGGATGTGATGCTCCTAAACACTGATGAAGGTGATGATCAGGTTGACTGGTTATCCAAAATGAAGAGTTTCCTTTTCTCAGGAGTATATCCTGTGAACATGGATAAAAATCAAAGATGACTTTCCATCTTCAGTCTATTCCATATGTTCTGGTAGATAATGTTCTCTTTCGAAGGGATTTGAACGGTGTTCTCCTTCGGTGCGTGGGACCGGAACAGGTAAGTAAGATACTAGAAGAGTTTCACAATGGCCTATCTGGAGGACATTATTCTACATGAACAACTGCTACCAAGATCATGTGAGCCAGTTACTATTGGCCAGATTTGTTCAAAGATGCCCATCTCTAGGTAAGGAAGTGTAAGGAATGTGCCTTTTTCACTGGAAAGCAGAAGTTGGTGGCTCTTCCACTGCATCCAATTCAAGTGGATCAACCCTTTGTTCAATGGGGGTTGGATTTCATTGGAATGATTAATCCTCCATCCAGTGATGGACATAAATGGGTCCTTACTGCAACAGACTATTTTACTCGATGGACAGAGGCAGTAGCATTGAAGGAGAGCAATGAGAAGGTAGTTCTTGATTTCTTAGAAGGTATAATGACAAGGTTCGGTGTTCCATTTACAGTCATTTCAGACAATGCAATGGATTTTCTTGGTCTGAAGTTGAGTGAATGGGCTGTTAAGAATGGGGTCTACCTCAAGACTTCATCCAATTACTATCCACAAGGAAACGGATTGGCTGAGTCTAGCAACAAAAACCTCACAAGGATTATCAAGCACACAATGGAGACTAACAGGAGGACTTGGCACACACAACTTAAAACTGCTTTATGGGAAGATCAGATCACACCTAAAAGGGCCATCAGAAATTCTCCTTTCATGCTTGTATATGGAAGAGAAGAAAAACTTCCACTCTCCTTGGAGTTACCTTCTTTGGAGTTAGCTCATCAGCTTGAGGTTATGGAGAGTGATCCTCTGACAGTCAGGTTTGCTGAACTCATGGAGTTAGAAGAAGTACAAAACAAGGCTATGAAGACTTTGGAGCAACATCAGGCTCAGGTTAAGAAATATTTTGACAAGAAGGCATCCAACAGGAATTTTCAAGAGGGAGATTTAGTTCTCAAATGGGATGAAGATAGAGCCAAACCAGGAAAGCACACCAAGTTTGACGCTCTCTGGAGTGGGCCATACATCATCACGAGTTGTAAAGAGGTGAATTCATTTCATCTATCTAGGCTCAATGGAGAAGAACTTCCCATTCATGTGAATGGGATACATCTCAAAGCTTTCTTTTGAGATCATTCCACCCCTGTACAGTTTAGTTAGGTGTTTTCCTCCAAGTGCTTTTGCACATTGTTGTGTGTTGTTGTTGTTTTGCTTTCCTCGTTGTTTGTTTTTTGTTGTTCTTGCACATTGTATCATCATTGGAGGTTCTCAAGGAGAAGAAGGTTCAAATTTTCAAAAGAGTTTCAAGATATTTCAATTCCTCAAAATACTCATTCAAATTCATAGTGCTTTGTAAGTGTCAAACATTCTCAGATTCAGTACTTTTCCTACTTAGCGTTACCGCAGCATTGCAAGATCAATAAAACCCAAGGAGACTTCATGTATCACAGAAGATCAAATCATTTTCAGGATTCCAACATTGACTCCATGCCCAATGGATGACTTAAGGCTACTGGAATCATGCTTAGCAGGAACCGAGCTCTATTGTAGCTCATACCGGCTTGGTTAAAAGTGTAGGGTTAAGTAATACAAACAATTCGATGCATTGATTTAAAGTTCCTCATAAAGGTCATTGAAGGTGCCCCCGGGAAATGAAATAACTCGGGCTACACAGATATGGGGCAAGGATGAAGTGCTAGCTCACTACTTTGAGTCGATGAGACATTGAATTAGAGCTCGACTAGTGTGTGGATCCGGGTTATAATGTAAAATGCTGAGACACGAAGGTTGAAATAAATTTCTCTCACCATTTCAAGGTTCGGATAAGGGTTCATTGATCTCATTTTGTTAGAAACGACGAGCTCATGAAAGAACTTGGGCCAAGCTATTTGGCACGACTCAGAGAAGAGCTCTTGAGAGAGCTTGATCTGATGGAGCTCACTACAACGAGTGAAACGTGAAAAGCTGACTAGTTCGGCTAAGAGAAAACCATCAACCACATGGAATGTATTCGAGGCACATTCTGGGTTGAAGAATGGCATAGGGTGAGCTCGACATCGTTGAGTTGAGTAAGGATGTAAGCAGCGAGTGGCTCAGCATCGAGCTCACGATTGGCATGACGGTTAGATATGTGTAGAGGAAATCTTGTCGTAGAAGCTCGGCCCTGATAATCCATGGGATATCGTCTTTAGTGAGGTCGGTTGGGAAGGAGTTTTGAAAGGGCGAGTCTGCATCCATGGCGTACGAAGACGATGAATAGCCCGAGTTGAATGTGGAAATGGATGCCGGGATCATACTCTGAGTATGTATCATCAGGTGAGCTGTGGCTTGATGTGGTGAGGACTCGCGTGAAGAAAGTCTTATGAACCCGAGGTCGTGGAAGTCAACTCGACATGAGCCACATGCACATTGAGTTCGAGTCAGAAAAGATCGACCAACGAGCTTGGGGGGGAACCGAGCCATGTGGGCCGAGTTACATTAGAGTCAAGTGAATGATCCCGCGATCATGATGCAAAGAAGATGAGGTGACTAGAATTCAACTCTTGGCGGAGTGATATCATCTTGAGCCGAGTGAGTCAATTAACGATTAGTGTTTAGTGGAGTCTGGGATAACATGTCCATCTCACGTTTAAATGTAAGGGGAACCCATCGACCAACTCATTGAGTCTCGCAGTGCGTAGCCAAGGATCGACTTGGCCTTTCTCTCAAGGGACCCCCCCTTCAATTCAAACTATTTCTAAGAGGCTCACACCTGAATTTGTCATCAGATGTGCATAATTTTAATGAGATAGCTCAGGGTAAGATCGTCATGGAGAAAGATATGGATAATGATACTTAGGATTATTACCAAGCCATACTTTGTGGGGAAATATTCTTTTAGATGAAATAAGAAGATTAATGCAAATCTTTCCTTAAGGACACATGATGGAATGTTCTTAAGTGGTTCAACCAACTCTGTAATTAATATTGACCATCATGTGCCTTCATTTAATGGAAGGAATTTATGACTTCACATCTGTCTTCTATCACAAAATTCTTCTATAAATGTAAATTGGAAGCTCATTCCAAGTGTGTTACACATAGGTTACATAAGCTAGATGTGTAGCACGAGTTGGACAAGTTATACATCTTAGACAAGTGTCCATATTTTTCAAGAATCTTCTCTCTTCTGCAAGTTAGGTTTGTGGATTGGGGAACTTTCAAGCCTCCTTTCCAAGACTGTAATGACAACCATTGCCTCTTCTGAATGTAATGATGCATTGTGCACATTGTTGAAGTAATAAAAGTGTATGTTTTGTGACTACTATTAGCCTTTTCATCATTCCACATACTTCTTTGTGCCTTTCTCATGCTTACATATACACTGTGCAAGTTTAAGTTTCTATTGCAGGTTCTTGGAGTTTTGTGCTGATCAAGTGGTGGAGTTTTGCATTCAGTTGAGTTGTGGTGTTTATTCCCCCTTCTTAATTTCATCATTCTTCACTGGAAGACTGATATATTGTTTGTTTGATTGAATTTTAACAAAGGGAACACATGCTCTTTAGTTTGTGGTATAATGTTTACCCTTTCAAAGTTACAGTAGGTAAAGTTGTCTTGTGGTGCACAACACCCTCTTCAAATTAACCCTTCCTGAGTCTGGCAACACCCTTTATTTGTTGCATCACCATCTCTACTATAGTTTCATTTCTTGCAAATCCCTTTCCCTTAAACCCATGAAAATGTTAGCATAGGCCTAAATAATCATTTTATTGCACTAGGAGTAGTATAACACTTAGTTTAGGAAGAGGAAGCCGACCATCTCCGGAGGTTCACCTCGAGCCCAAGTCCCACAGCTTGAGAGGTGATTCCATGTTACCGAATCACACTAAACGTCTTGTTCGCATTGTGGCCATTCGGGGGGTGCAGTGATTTGGCGATAGCATGGAGGCGGGATTTATTATTTTTAATAATTCCAAGCTTGTGCATGTAAGTTTAAAAAAGGGAAGCGCTCACTTTAGAGTGCTTGAAAGTTATAAAGGCAGACTTGGGGGTTCATTGTAACACATCTTTGAAATTTATCAATTATATTCTTTGTCTACAAGTGGCTTCAACTTCTGCAATAGCAATAGAGTACGCAATCCTTCATTTGTATGCAGGTTTGGGGATGTAAACCCCCACGTCTAAGCTTGACAATTGCATTCAGGGGTTGCAGTGTAGTTGGTTCATATTCGATACATAAAATACTATTTTATACGCATTATGGTTTGCTTGTTTTATTGAGAAATCAGATTAGTGCTGCTGATATAGAAATTAGCTTTCTAATATTGCTGCTCTAGGGATTAACAAAAATATCTAGATTTTTTAGAGAGTATTCTTTTTAGGGATATTACAGTTGTATTAGAGCGAATTTCCTCCCAGCTTGTGGAAGGGAATTAAAAAAAATATAGAGGAAGAGGAAAAATTGCAACTCTGAACTTCATGCAGGTTAGTGACAGAGAAGTCAAGTATCAACAAAATGAAAGAAGAAAGCTTTAGAATAGCCAGGATTCATGGAAAACTAGGACCCAAAAGAGGCCCGTTTTGATAGGCTTATTCAGGGACAAGACATGTTAACTGATATGATGGGTCAATTAATCCAAGTTATGTAGGGCACAAATGTGCAAAAGGCTCCCAACGGTGAGGGAATTTCTTCAGGGGGAAACAATAACCAACACACTTGGACGACGAACACTGGATCTATTGCTAGGCCCTTCCAGCCCAAATTCCTTCGGGTGGAGAAAGTAGTTCCAGATGTTGAAACTTAGCCATCGATTGCAGATGATATTGCTACTAGCTATGCGGAATACAAGGTACTTCCAGGTGAGATTAGAGAAGCTGTATCACTCACTAATTTCATCAATCTGAAGAAAAATAGGAGTGGACCAAGAGCTGATCCGAGACCACAAGCTATTGAGAGAGACTTGCAACAAGCACTAGGGAAGTTATCACTCTCTACTTTTGACGGCTCTAGCAAGAGTATCGCTCGTGCATGGATACAAAAGTTGGATACCTTCCTATCCCTCAGGCCAATGATGGAAGAGGAAGCCATCAAATTTGCAACCCTTCATCTAGAAGGGATAACACATGAGTGGTGGTACCATTGGCTAATCACATAGGGACACAATCTCATTCGCTCATATGCTGATTTCATTGATAAGTTGATAGAGAGATTTGATAGAGTGGATCCAGAAATTCATTTTTGGGAATTAGCTCAACTAAAACAATTACATTCAGTGACTATATAGCTGAATTTTAGAAGCTTTCTGTCATGGTACTCGATGTAACAGAGAGGAGATTGGTTGTTTTGTTCATGGAAGGTTTAACTGAATCTCTTAGGGGTTTAGTGAAAGCTTTCAGCCCTACTTCTCTACAAGGAGCCATCAAAAAGGCTTTGGCTTTGGAAAATTCAGCTCCTAAAGGGAGATATCAGCCTATAGGACAACCTACAACACAGCCAAAACCAGCACCTTATGGGCAACAGAAAAGGCCATTTCAGCTGAGTGGTTTTCAACAAAAGGAGCTCCCTAAAACCAGTAAAGAGATAGAAACAAGAAAAGAACTTAGAAGGTAGAAATTGTGTTTCACTTGCAGAGATCCGTGGGGACCTGGTCACGGATGTCTTCCCAAGGGACATGTACACTACATAGAGGTGATATTTGACGATGAAGGAGAAGAAGAGGAAATAGAAGTGGACAAAGAAAAGGAAGAACCGGTGGTTGAAAATGAAGGTGAAGAAAAGACTCAAGAAATGAACTTAGAAGGTAGAAATTATGTTTCACTTACAGAGATCTATGAGGACCTGGTCACAGATGTCTTCCCAAGGGACAAATACATTACATAGTAGAGGTGATATCTGATGATGAAGGAGAAGAAGAGGAAACAAAAGTGGACAAAGAAAAGAACCAGTGGTCACAAATGAAGGTGAAGAAAAGACTCTAGATGACACACTTGCTGCACTTTCAAGTGCACCTAAGTATCCCCCTTGCAGAGTATGTGAAGTATTACATGGACATAAGGTGGCTATTTTGATTGATAGTGGGGCAACCCACAACTTTATTGATGAGAGTTTGGTAACTCAAAGAGGTTTGAAAACGAAAGAATTCTAAGGTTTTAATGTTACGGTAGTAGATGGTTTTACTATTCCATGCACCAAGAGGGTGAAGGGGTTGGAAATTACTCTTGGAAAACAAAAGGTTTGTGATGACTTTTACGTGGTGGGCATAAGAGAAACCAATGTGGTTTTGGGGGTGCAATGGCTACATTCACTTGGAGAAATCACACAGAACTATCAAACTATGGAATTGAAATTCAAAACTGAGGGAGGAGAAATTGTACTTCATGGTATGGCCAATGGAGCACCCAGGGTTATCAAAACAAAGCGTATGGAAAGAGTTTTTTGTAAGGGACAAGTAGCATGGGCAGCCCATTGTTTGGTAAGTATTGCCACTTCTAGTATTGATGAGAGACCTTATCATGTGGACATACAATCTATTTTGGATAGGCATAGTACAATATTCAGTGATCTACCTTCAGGATTGCCACCGGATAGGGGATTCCAACACATCATAGAGCTGGAAACAGGTTCTAAACCTGTTATGATTACTCCTTACCGCCATCCTAGAGTTTACAAAGAGGAAATTAAGAAGACAATCAAAGGGCTCTTGAAGATGTGGCATATTAGGCCTAGTTCTAGCCCTTTTGCTTTTTTTGTTGTTTTGGTGAAGAAGGATGCGACAATGAGGATGTGCATTGATTGCCATGCTTTGAATAAGAATACTATCAAAAATAGGTACCCAATACCTAGGATCGATGAACTGATAGATGAGTTACACGGAGCTGTGTAGTTTTCCAAAATTGATTTGAGATTTGGTTATCACCAAATCAAGGTAAGGGATGAAGATGTGCACAAAACAACTTTCCGTTGTCATTTTGGGCATTTTGAATTCTTGGTAATGCCTTTCGGTTTAACCAATGCTCCTGCTACTTTTCAATCACGCATGAACCATCCTCTTAGGGAACACTTGAGGAAATTTGTTCTAGTATTCTTTGATGACATTTTGGTGTACAGTAAAACTTGGGAGGAACACTTAAAACACTTGGATACAATGCTGGAAATTTTGGAACAACAAGCTTTTTGCAAAAGAATCCAAGTGTGAATTTGGAATGACTGAAATTTTGTACTTGGGACATATCATCAATACCCAAGGAGTATAGGTTGATCAAGAGAAGATCCAGACAATGTTGGATTGGCCTCCACCTACCACTTTGACACAGTTGAGGAGATTCTTTGGTCTTTGCAGTTACTATAGGTGGTTTGTGAGAGGGTTTTCACAACTTGCTGTCCCATTGACTGATTTGACAAAGAAAGGGGCTTTCAAATGGTTTGAAACAGCCCAAACAACCTTTGAAAAACTTAAAAAGGTAATGAGTTTTTGTCGAGTATTGGTTGTTCCTAATTTTTCTATTCCTTTTGTTTGAGAATGTGATGCATCAGGGGAAGGAGTAGGGGCTGTTTTAATGCAAAAGGGGCATTCAACAGCCTTTGAAAGCTGGAAACTTAGTGAGGTAGAGCATGGATTCTCTATCTATGACAAAGAGATGTTGGCCATCATGCTTGCTCTGGCAAAACTTCGGCAATATCTGGTTTGTGGCAGGTGTGGTCAAAACTGATCACAACAGTTCGAAGTTCTTTCTTGGCCAAAAAGACTTGAATGACAAACAAACAAGAGTGGGCGAGTCAGCTCCAAGCTTATAATTTTGACATAGAGTATGTTAAAGGAAAGAATAATGTTATAGCTGATGCTCTATCTAGAAAACCTTTTCTATGTTCTATTTTTGAAATCCTTGCTGATTGGAAAGCTTTAACAATTGTGGAGTATGTGAAGAATGATTACACTAATGAGATCCTTGAGGGCAAAATACTGGACAACCAGTACTAGGTGGTTGATCATCTTATCCTCTACAAGAATAGAATCTATTTGGTACTTGAATCCAAGGTAAAAAGCGAAATCTTGAGGGCTGTCCATGATACACCATTGGCTGGTCATCCAGGGTATTTTAAGACATTAGAGAGTGTATTGTGTGCCAACAAAACAAGGCGGAGCATTCTTTTCCAGCAGGTTTATTGCAGCCCTTACCTATTCCCAACCAAAAATGGGAAAGTATATCAATGGATTTCATCACAGGTCTTCCCAATGTTCAGGGTAAGAATTGTATTTTTGCAGTGGTTGATAGACTCACTAAATATGCTCACTTCTTTGCTATTCCTAGCGAATTTAAGGCTCCATAGGTCGCTGATTTATTTTTAAGAGAGGTATTCAGGCTACATGGATTGCCTAAAAATATTGTGAGTGACAGAGATAACAAGTTCCTTAGCTTGTTTTGGCAGGAGCTCCTCCGCTTGACAGGAATAGTGTTAACTTCGAGTACCAACTATCATCCATAGACAAATGTGGAAACAAAGATTGTGAACACGTGGATTAAGGGATATTTATGGAATTATGTGGCAGGACAACATTCAGCTTGGGTCAAATGGCTCTATATGGGAGAGCATTGCTACAACACCACTCATCACATGTCCATAGGTATGACACCCTTCAGAGCTTTGTATGGTTATGATGCTCTTTTCTTTGTGGATTTAGTAGTTGCAGATAGTAGAGTGCCGGGGGCAAAAGACTTTGTTGCACAGAGCCAAGATATCTTAAGAATGCTCAAAGAGAATATCCAACATGCACAGAACCAACAAAATTTTTATGCAGATAAGCACCGCGTAGAGAGGAATTTTGAGGTTGGTGACATGGTTTTCCTAAGGTTGCAGCCCTATTGGCAGTCTTCTTTGAAGAAGAGCGGAGCTGAAAAGCTCAAACCCCATTTCTATGGACCATACAGGATCAAGCAGAGGATAGGAGAGGTTGCCTATGAGTTGGATTTACCAGAGCAGAGTAAGATACATAATGTTTTCCATGTCTCATGCCTAAAAAATGCTTTAGGACAACATATTGTTCCTTCTATTAAGTTGCCTCCTTTGGATGATGAAGGCAAACTTGTGTTGGTTCCTGAAGTAATTTTGGATTTTAGGGAGAGAAATTAAGGAACAAGGTTATCACTGATTATCTGGTACGATGGAAGGTTTACCTGTAGAAGATGCTACTTGGGAGGGTGCTGAAATTCTTAAGCATCCCAACATGCAATTGCTTGAGGGCAAGCAATTCCGGGAAGGGCGGACTGTAATGTCCCCTTTTCGGAATTAATTGCTTTTGGATACCTGAAGCCTATTTTAATTATTTTTTGTAGGCTAAAGGGAAATTAAAGAGGAAAATAAATTAATTTAAGTGGTCCAAAGATATTTTATATTTTAATTGGAAAATGACACTTAAATTATATTTTTAATTCAAAAAGCTTTGTTAGAATATAATAATAATAGAAGGTTGAATTCTATTATTGGGTTAGAAGTAATAAATAAATAAAGGGGGGGCACCAAAGTGAAGAAAGAGCTGCATGCTGATGTAACTTAATTATAGGATCAGGGATGAAAAAATATTATTTAAATATGTTAATCCTATTCTTAGGATGGGGTGCCAACATGGAGGTGAATAAAAGATTATCGAAAAGTGTTTAATCCTATTTTTGGATGGGCCGCTAACATGGAGGAGGGATTTATTATTTTGAATAATTCCAAGCTTGTGCATGTAAGTTTTAAAAAGGGAAGCGCCCACTTTAGAGTGTCTGGAAGGTATAAAGGCAGACTTGGGGGTTCATTGTAACACATCTTGGAAATTTATGAATTATATTCTGTCTGCAAGTGGCTTCAGCTTCTGCAATAGCAATAGAGGACGCAATCCCTCATTTGCATACAGGTTTGGGGACATAAACCCCCACGTTTGAGCTTGGCATTTCTATTCAGGGGTTGCAATATTCAAACACTGGTATCTTTATTGTAGTTGGTTCATATTCAATATATAAAATACTGTTTTTATGCGTTACGGTTTGCTGTTTTTTAAAATTAAAAAATCAGATTAGTGCTGCTGTTATAGAAATCAGATTTCTAATATTGCTGCCCTAGGGATTAACAAAAATGTCCAGATTTGTTAGACAGTATTCTTTTCAGGGATATTACAAGAATAAACAAACTGTGCTATTGTTATGATTCTAGAACACCAAACTACTGCACTAAGAACATCATAATGCCAATAATAATAAATGGTTGCTCATGGTCTGATCCTCACGAGTACACCTGATATCTCAATCATGGGGTTTTGTACCGATTTACCCTCAACCCAACATCAATTAATGGTGAGTCCAAGTACCAACATTGGACAATCAACTCACTCTATCCAAAAAACATTCTGGTTTATTTTCAAATAATGAAGGTCATCACTGAATCAACAAGGTTTCTGTTTTGCACAAGCACACCATATCGTGTAGTCAAACAAGACATGAAACAAAGATTTTTCTTATGGTTTACCCTGAACCACCTTCAAAACAAACTCTTAACTCAAAAAAAAAATGTTGTTGTGTGTTTCTCAGAACACCCAACACCTGCATCGTCAAATGAAATGCTTTAAGAGCTTCTTCATCACAAACACCATCTTCATTTTCTGTAACTTGGATGGAGTCGTTCATTTGGCATTCATTTTCATAATGGCTGAATTCTGCACACTTGTAACACTGCATTGTATTCTTGTCTCATTTTTCACTATGACCACCACGATCACTGCTTTGGAAGCTTCTTGCATATGATTTTCCTAGGCTTCCTCTAAGACATACCTAAATATAATTGAAGAATATTTATGCCTTAATTTGTTTTAGTGAGACACACTTCTAATTCCAAGCAACTTGGTCATATACTTGACTAACATTAATACCTAGGTCAATTCTAGACAATACAGGGTCAAACCTTTATCTTTGACAAGGCAAAGTGACGCATTCAAAATTTTAATGTCTTTGAACTCACTTTTAACCTTTGACTTAATTTTTTTTCCCTCCCTTGGAGGAAGCGAATCACCTATTTTTCCACGACTATGCTCCACATTGTCCCATCTTTAAACATTCACAAAATGACTTGTGATTCTTTACTTTTACACTTCTCTTAAAAGAATGTAGGGAATATTCTTACTATTTGTGGACAAAGAGTTTTGATAAGTCTATTGACACCTCTCACAGCCATGAACTCCAGCATATCATGTCCCTTTTGAGGAGATTTTTTTTCAATGCCAAGTGGTAGCAATGGCCTTTACACATCCATAGCTATGCGTTGGAAATGGATATGCTCCCCTCCAACCAGTAATGGCTTCCCACAACAGCTGCTACAACTTCTCGTGCTTCTACAGCTATACATACTCATGTTATTATTAAAAATCTGTGCACTTTCCTTCAACTTCAGCAACATATATATTTTTCTGTCAGCCCCAGAGCCTCAGGATGGCTCCAAACCCACTGTTAGCATCAAGTCAGATTGCAACCTAAAAATAATTCTCTTATTACATTGGAATTCTTACAATTGGTCTGAACGGCCTCTTTTAAATACACATATGCTAAGTTAAGGATTTAACCAACAAACTAAACTTAGGTTTTAATCTGATAGCTTTCGTATTTGGTTGATTAAATAGAAAATTTATCTAGAATTTTCTTCCTAAGTATTATGCAAATGGAGGTGACCTAAGATTCCTTAAGGTGACATGCTCCATGATACATTTATTTAAATCATAATTTGTTGTACTTAACTTTAGATTACTCTAGCATCATAAATGCAGAATCGTTTCATGGCTGACTCAAAACTCTAATGACAATCTTCTAAAGTTGAGGAGCCTGGGCACCAAAATCCTCCCGCGATACACCTAGAAGTAGAAAGCCTTTATGCAAATAATCTTTTAAGTAATACAAATTAATAAAAAAGATGATGAACGATTCATCATATAGGAATATAATGGTATATGTGCTTTCTGGAGTCAGCAATAAGGATAAAGAATAACTGTGTATTCTTTAAAAAATGTGTATTTATAATTTTATACCGCTATTGTTTTTTATAATATCATCATTCACATACATCTTCTATGCTTTAAATCTTTTTTTTTTAAATACTTAAAAAATGGCGTTTCTACAGGCCCTCTCCTATTGATTTTAATAATAACAGAAATATATCTGAACAGAGACAATTGCAGAAAGTGTCTTATAGTAGGCAGACATTGGCAGCCATTTTAATAATAGCAGGAATTCATCTGAGCAGGGAAGATCGCGGTGAGTGACTTATAGTAGGCAGACTTTGAATGTCAACTGTCAATTGTCAACTCAAAAGATTAAAAAGCCTCAGAGACTTTTGCCAATACTGATCCGCTAAGAAACTGTCACAGATTAGCATATATGCTATACAATTAAATGCCAAGAAGACAAACTAAGAAACTATTCTTGTCGAACAAATATGTTTCTCTATTCATTTTGATAGTTCAAATTCCAGCATTTCCTATATGCTTCATGGAAAGTGTCTATTTCCAAAATGGCAAAAAACTAATCCTGATACTGTAATAGCTCTTCTGTCACTAATTAGAGTAATAAACAAACTCCTGCCTCATTGAGGGTATATTTTGTATGTATTATAATCCATGGGGTACACATCAAGCTGTTCAAAATGACAAGACGAGCAAGAACTGCAACCCATGTTTTCAAAACCTCTTCTGTATGCAAGTCCAACTGGAGCAGCATTGAAGGTCACACAAGTTTTACTATGGAAGATCTTCTCTATCTGACAAGAAGTAATAGCAGTGTTTTTGGAGTGGGATGCTTGCTGACCTTGCATCAGATCTAATATGGTTCTGAACATTCTACGACCTCTTCGACCGTTACCAATGTAACATTACCTACCCACACTTTTGATTGTCATAGAAGAAAATTAGTAATGCAGCATTACTCCAACAATTACAGCAGTAAATACTTTCGAGGGGGACAGCATCCAGAGCTTGTAATTGCAGCTCAGGTTACAAACGCTGCAAACAGTGCAAGAGACACCAGTGCAGCAGAACCAATGACAAACCCTTTCCAACTGCATTAGTAGGGTTCCTGCTGCATCAAAGGGAAACAGTCCTCTCCCACGTCTTATGATTCATGCCAACCATCTCAGAAATACCACCGGTATTGATGGTAATGATACCCTTATTTCAAATCTAGATGCCATTTTACTAACAATCCCGAGGGCCAAAGAAATTGCTACAATTACATACATGGCAGCCAAACTGAAGCTCACAACTGTGGCTACTGCAATAGGAATAATTGTAATACTGACAGACTTGTATCCCAAAGCAAGGCCAAAATGGCAACATATAGCTACCTCACAGCTTGTGCCCATTCAACATGGTCACCATTCATGTTTTTGTACTCCAAAAGAATTTGTTATTATAGAAACTCTGCAGTTTTCCAGCCCTCTTTGAGATGTCCTCTAAGAATGCTTACTCCACCACTCTTTTCCAGTATAAGTAACCGTGAGAATGCTGACAAGCTCTCTACAACATTTGAAATTGGTTTGTAATTGTTTCATTTAGCTGTATCATTCATGTTAAACATTCAACGTCTGGTTGCCTACATCTCTAGATTTTAAAAAGTGGTGTCCCCAAATTTCACCCTGAAATCTGGGACTACTCATTTAAATTTTTTTCGTTCTTGTAAGATAACGGTTTTTTTTTGTGTTTTTATTGCCAGAAGATGTCTCTATTACGTTAAGATATTCCCAGTGAATCATATGAGCCAATTTCGATAAATACCTAGTTGCCGAAACTCATTTTATCTCTTTGCTAAGTTTTGTTTGCGGGAAATTTTTATTTAATTATTTATTAAATAAATTATGCCTCGTTTGAAGTAAATTGTGCTCCGGTTGAATCCTGTTGAAGTTTTGAGTGCCAGTATTCACACATCTCAATAGGGTTTTCACCAGGAATGAATTCAGAGCTTTGTCTATGACTTCTGGCAATGTTTTTCATTTTTATTTATTTCTTTTGCATTTTTCTCCGGTTTTCCCTCTTGTCTTTTTGTTTAATTCCCCTGGGTCCGTTCTTTGTCCTGTATAGTCTGTTTAATTGCCTGGAGCATATGGAGATCATTTACGGCCGCTGCACCAGAAGGAATCAGCCTCAGAAAACAAACTTCTGACCAAAAAAGATGAAGTCAAGCACAAAAAGCCTCTCCTAAGAAAGTTGTACTTTTTGGAATGAATGGGTTTAAGCTGCAATGGGAATATTAGAGGCGACAAATAGACGTGCATTTCTTACCTGCCTTGCAGGGTAAACATTCCCATTATAAAATAAAGAAAAATCACTTAAAGCACCGATGGGAATTTTCTGCCTGCCTAGCAGGCTAACTTTTCCCACCAAAGAGGTTTATTCACCCATGCAAGTCGCACTTTATCAAAGGAAACTATTTTTAATACAAGTCGCATTTTTTGGGAGATGTTTTAATTTGCCAGTGAGAATTTTGGCAGTGGCAGGTAGGCGGGAATTTCTTACATGCCTTGCAGGGTAAAAATTCCCATTATGAAAGTCAAATAACTTGAGTGGAAGAGGGGATTTTTGGAGCTGCCGTGCAGGGTGGAAATTCCCATCAAGTTGACTTCTTATTTTTAGCAATTCCTCTTGCCAAAAAGTGCGACCCACCTTGCGTGAATAACAATGCATTTAATAATATTTATTAATGGTTTATTCACCCAATTTTGGCGCCATAAATAGAAGGAAAGTCAATGCAAGTGGAAGAGCTAAGGAGAAGTCAAGGATGCATGCTAAAACTAAATAAAATAAATTATTTAAAAAGCAACCAGCATCCTGCAGACTTGGACACCCAAATTGGATGAATAAACATGACTATTAATTAATTAAATTGCCAAAAATAGGAAGAGGCAATTATTAAAAATAACATGCTGGAGGTTATATAAGCATGTGACACCATAAGGGAGAGACAGTTAATTCTTTTTGATGAGGATTGCAGCCTAGACAAGTTTTGGCGCCAAAAGGAGGATTTTGCATTAAATTTTATTTTCCACTGCCGGGAAGCCGTCAGTTTTGGCGCCTAGGGTTGGAATAGCCTAATTTTGGGCATTCTGAGCATCTGCATGTTGGTATATGTGCCCAAGTGAATTAAATAATATTTTAATTTGCTTTGCATGCAAGCAAAGCCATAAATTTTAGGGCAGCAAGCTTTATATGCAAATTTTGGTGATAAAAATCGAGTATTCATGCCCTGGACTCTATCTTTGTCTGAATTAATTGCAGGTATTCATCACAGGTGCTCATATAAGTAAAATGGAGTTCAAATCAATGTCAGGGCATTGAATATATCTTCTGAATCTGAAGAAGTTGCCAGATCTGCACAAATTGGTCCAATTGCAAGGGATTCCTGCAGAATTAAAAGAAAAAGAACTCAGACAAAGATTGTTCCAGCCATGATGAAAGAAAATGATCAATAGAATCATGCATAACTTCTAGATTTGATGAAGTCAATGATACAGACATAGGCCCTGAACCTATTATCGATTTAATTGACAGATCCATATCTCATAATTGCAAAGGCTTCCGACAAAAATTCATCCTCTTGTTTTTAATGTCACCCATGTAGAAATCAGTGCATGGAAAATTCCTTCCAGGAGCTTATGCATGCACTCCCAATCTTCCAGTTGAAGCTTTCATTGAATTTATTTGTATTTGCATTCACCCAGAGTGCTTTCCAAAATTTAAAATTGCTCATATGCAATTAAAAATAAAAGATGATGAGTTTTGTCTGAATTGTTTACGTCAAACATTGCACTGGTGCACGTACTGGAGAAGAATTGCAAAAGCTTCAAGGATAAGAGGGAAGACAGGTCAGAGGTAATGCACCTGCAAGCAAATCTCAGTCAGCTGCTTCCAAATCCAGTTTGGTGAGAATCAAAGGAAAGGATTCAACAACATATGGGAGGAAAAAGCATCTCAGATTCAAGGCAGAGATATCATTCAGGTCATTCATTGTTAAAAGAGATGAAGCAGAAGTACAATGCATATTGGATCAGCATGCAAAGTATGGAGGAAGGACAAAACAGAGAGTGTTGTTGCTAGAATAACTTTCTTCTTCTTTCTCTTATTTTCTCCGACAAAGTACATTGAGTAATCAATTAAAATTGTAAAACTTAGGTAATTGGCTATATAACCCATTGCTTCAAGTTACTGGAAGAAGTCAATTACTTGGAAATAGGTGGCAAACATACAAAATAGAAGGTTCTATTTTCAGTTAGAAATCATGCATGTCATACAAAGAGGAATTCCAGGAGGAACATTGTCAGTTGCTTCCTTTTTTCATAGCATCCACGTGTGGCAATTCATTAAAAACTTCATATTTGTAATTGCCCTCTATACAATATAAATAGAGGAAGAGCCTATGGGTTAAGGGATCACAAATTTTTTAGAGCATTATAGAGTTTCCAGACTTTGTGTTGTAACCCTTGATGCCATTTCTGTGAAAATTGGGGAATTGAATAGAGGAGGCGGATTTCAGGAGAACTTTGTGTCCACGGTGCATTTGCTTCTTACTTCTGTGTGGATCTTTAGATAAACTTTGTGTTATTCTAAAATTTAGATCTAGAAACTTTTCTTTTCCTTTAAATTCTGAATATTGTGAAGATTTATCTTGTTTACTTAATCTATGTGTATGAGACCAACTCTGTAAACTATTGGTTGAATTACATATCTTCCTCTCTTCTTTCCCAAATTTTATTATTTCCCCCTTCTACAATACACTTTATCTTACAGTTGCTTACTTGCTGCAGAATTGTTAAGCTATGGTTCATGAACTTTGTAATTAAAGTAAAACCCCCAGCAAATAGTTATTAGGATTCATACTTACCAGATTGATAAACATCTTACACAAGAGTCTCACTGTTAAATGAGGGAGATTTATCTCATGACTGCCTAGGTTTTTAGCTATGCAGAAAATCTAGCCAATACAACCCAAGCCAAACAATTCGCACAAACAGAACATAGTAATTGAAACTAAGCCCAAATATTGACATAAAAGTAAATTCGTTAATACCTAAAAAACATGGTAGTCTAATTCAAAATGGCAAGAATAAAATGGAGCTAGTATCATTTTCAAAGCTTTTATGCTCAATAGAAGAAAATTTGGCTCTCATGCTCGTTACAAAGAGCTTGAATATATAATCTTATATGCTCAAAATTAAGAACATAGTAAAAATCAAAGGACAGAAGAAAAGAACTAACCACAAAGCCTCTAACAATAGGGCAAACAAGTCCTTTGGGACCCTGCTGATGTATTATGATTAAGAATGCAAAAATGTTTGCAGATGGAAATGATGATGCATGCCTTGCAAGGCTTCGACTATTCTTAAACACAGAGGCCAAGAATATCCATCCAATACTAGCTTTTAGGCATTATACTGGTGTGTGGTCAAGGTGCTAACACTGCTATGCTGCATACAAAACCAATTATATAAGTAATCGTTTTAATCAAACTGTCACAACTGCCATGGTAAGAATTTGAAGTGCTCATCTACAGTGTTAATTGCACACTAGTAAGGATTTCTTACAGTGTTTTTTACCACAATATTTTCATTTTTGAAGACTTTGTTCTAAAAAATCTTTCACGTGTATCATCAAACCCTCCTATAAGATGCACCTGCAAATCTCAAAAATTGTATTCCTCGATTTCAACTCATGTGGTAGAAACTGCCCATATAAAACGTCTATTTTGGAATTAAAAAATAAAGAAAAAAACTTACATGTAATACAGTAAGCAAAAATGCTCTCATGCACAATTGGCATTGCTCTTTTCTACATTTGTGTAGGTGAGCTATTAAAGCCAAAAAAAAAAATCAATAAAAAAATCAAATTAATAAGATACAAGGAAAGAAAACAAACATCTAAAACAGCATCCTTTTCTGTGCATACGACCCCTGACAACATTTGCAGAAAACCCCATTTCACACGTTCCTCGGAGTCAAAATGAGCAACAGATGTCCTGTAATTTGCACGAAAAATCATAATGCAAATCATCAATTAAAGTTCTTCATTAGATAATCTGTGTAATTGTACAAAGACTGAACAATATCTTGTGAATATCACTTGCCTAGTGAAACAACTCCAAGCATCAGCAACTTGTGCCACCTTCTCTTTCTTATTCCTCGAAATCTGTTGCTTCCAGTCCACTTTTTCATTGTCTTCCACAATATCCGATTCCCCCAACACATTCATGAAATGCCAACTAACTACCAATTCATGAACACATCGTTAACACATGGAGAAATAGCTTCTTGGCAAATTTACCCACAGCAAGAAACAATGTCATTTGAAAAATTTAACAATTTCTAGGGAGTGAAGCAAACTTCAGTACTGAACATGAAAAATGTTCCTTTGAGGCAACACTTTCCTGATAAGCCAATCACCATATATCCTCTTTGACATATCGATTGTCTTATATTAGATAGGCCTTCCCATCCTATATTAGATTGAGTCTAGGAACAGTCTTCCTAATTGTTTCCAATAGGTACATATGCTTTAGTAAGGCTTTTTCTTCACAACTCACCCTTTTGCAAGAACTAAGGTATTTGTACCAACTAGAAAAATACCAAAGGTATTTAGCATAAATGATTTTGAATGACACTATGACTTAATGGACCTAAGTTCACCAACAGTTGTAGGAAAGGTATCATGTAAAAATGAAGTCCCATTGTTTGGGTTTCTCTCCAAGAATAAATTTCAACATAATACATATATTTCTTTTCATAAATTAAAGATTTGCCAGACATTGGGAGGAAGAGAATTGTGTAACGACAGAGTGAACTAATCAAATGTGGTGAGCATTTAGCTTGTTCTCCATTTATAGGTCTCCACTAAACTGGCTCAACGAAATACGGCTTTCTGTTTCTATCCTAAAGTGATAACCCTTAAAGATTATCATTTGTCAACCTAACATTTTGTTAAAAACAAAATTTGTTATCCTTATAGCAAAAATTGTATCTCCTAATAATGTTAGCCAATCTTAATACCTAAATTAGGAAATTCTTATATCACTCAGCAATAACTAAATTGAATCATACATACATTTTCAAAGTTGAGCCCCAATATTCATCATATTTTGTCAAGTCTATCTATTTGTTTATTCTGTACTCCTATTCTTTCATAAACAATCATGTTGATGGAGATGCAAACCTTAGGTTTTGACATATCCTCGTTCTTTGTCATACGTGTTGTAGGCTATCTACTCTTCATGATGATTTCTTTTAAATGCCTTGTTTTGCCCTTTTTCTGGGTGTATTGTCTTATTCATTTTTTAGGTCAATGTCCACGGTAATCAACATTACACATTTCAGTCATTTCTCTCTCACATTTGGACATCACTTGACTGCAAATGTGATACATTTGATGCAGAGTCGTAAATGCGAACTAACTACCCAGCATATAATTCAATAACATTCTGAAGAACATGAACCCTTGGAACAATATTGTGAGAACTCTCCTTGACTTGTGATGATTTGATGTGTTGTCATAAATGCCAACTAACTACACGGCATCTGATTCAATAACATTCTGAAGGACATGAACCCTTGGAACAATATTGTGATGGAATCTATTTAATACAGTGGTCAGTTGTGATCTCAATGTTATTTTATCACACACTCAAGAAAGCATGACTTTGTCTCTAAATTATCACCATCCACCCTTTCGAAATTTTCATTCAATGTGATAGAAAATGACCAACCCCATTAACTACATTTGTGAAATTGACAATCGACAAATCGGTCATTTCTAATAGCGGAAAAAACAATGGCCTGAGATCTGAGACATGGAAGAAATTAACTAATGTTGTTGGCTAGGAGGCCAAGGATCCAACAACTGCAGTCCACTGTGCACGTCTGCAAATAAGCTAAACAAAAAAGGCTGAATGAGCTTCAAGATGAGGATATATATCCATGCCAATGCTGGGGGATAGGGGAGTGATGACTATTAGACATGAGAAGATCTACTCTATTTTTAAGTGATAAAAATTGTGCAGTTGCCTGCTCAAAGCTATTTCCTAGTTTCATATTTTCTACATACAAGGTTAATAGAAATAACTCTACAACATCAACTTTCTATGCAGCCACTTGCACATATATGTTTCACAAATTTGATAGAATCACTAAAAGAGGACATGTTTCAAAACTTTGCTGCAACTAGAAAATAGTTCAAGGCTTAGAGGATTCTAAATTTGTCTTCTAAAGTATATGTGTATGTAATACAATTATTCAACATCCTAACATATATGCATAGCAGGGTGTGTGGAAAATCTGGACCCTTGCTTTGACATGGTACTTACAATATCAATAACTACCACAGATGTTTGCACTAAGGCAGTGAAAAATACTCAATTTTCCTCCTCTATTTATAATCACAAAGGGCAAGTCATTACAATGTTATGCTCAAGCCAAGTTAATTGACCATCACGAACTTCATGATTGCTTGTAACAGGAATTAGAACAGGGGGTATTTTTTTCCTAAAACAATAAGAGACTAGGGAACAATCCCTTCTAAATTCATGACAGAGGCATATCATCCGCCTTTGATCCCAGGATCTTGCCGATCAGTGATCAGGAGTAACTACATGATGCATTAGTTACTGTTGGACTATTGGTGAGTTTATAGAAACATTGTATCACAAATAAAAAATAAATGAAACAAGCTCGGGATCAACATATGAAGGATTGACAGTTGCATACTCCCTCTGAAACACATAAACAAACTTGACTGATGAACTCCTTGACTCATTGAACTGATCCTGATCGACTCACTTTGACTCACCCAACTCCACGAGTGATGAAGATGGATCCACCCGCTACACCCTGTGACACTTTGCCTTGTTTTTGAATACAATTGAACTCACGATGATGTTTCCAGGACCTCTTTAAAGTTTTCGTTCCTCCATTTGACCCATGAAACCATCTTACAACCCCGAGGAGAGCCTAAAAAGTGGAAAGATGAGTGAAAATGAAGCCATCTGCAACTTTCTGCACTTGGAACTGAAAACTGCTATTTTTGGAAACTAGGTCCCAGGAGCTACTATTTTGGGCAGGGTTGCTTTTTTGCCTTGTCGTTGCACTGAGGTGTTTCCTTCACATTCCGGGCACGTTCACAGATGTTTTGGGGTCAATTCAAAGCACTTTCTATTTTTAGAAAGTTGTTTTTTTGCTTTTTTGACCCGCATGCCCTAGTTTTCACTTCCTATGATCTTTAGTTTCTTTCTTCTGAAGGTTTTGCCGTTTTAGGAAACTTGCTAAAAATGGCAAGTGCGAACTAGTGACACTTACTATTTTTAGAAGTTGAACATTTGGGCCTCAGTTTGACGAGAAAACTTTGGATTCTTTCTGGGTTTTTGTTTTTTAGTCTCTGTGCAAAATTTCGAGTTCACCCACTTCCTGGATTGACGACAAATGATAAAAACGCTCTAGGGCACAAATTTTTAAATGGATGCCATTAAAAATCAGGGATGTCTCTAAGGTTTTTGTTTTAAGCAGCTTCAAGGCGCCTGGGAGAGGAGGATTTGTCCAAAGTTTCACTGAGATTCGACCACCGGTTTGAAAGTTATGAACAGATCTTCGTTTTGAGGGTTTCTGACAGCACCCAGGCATGGTTTCAACTCAAAAATCTTTATTTTTTGTGTTGCAGCAGTGGGGAATGATGTAAAATGAGTGAGGGGCACAATGGAAAAGCTTTGGAGGCGGCAACAATGGAGGGAGAAGAAAAAATCTGGCAATGACAGATTTCCGTGTGTGCGTGTGGGTAGTAGCAGAAGAAGTTGGAAGTAGCAATAAAAATGAAAAGTTTGAAAATTTGCACAAGTTGGGAAGAAGTGCACTTTCTTGTCCCAACCGTCCCAAACGTTTGGGACGGTTGGCGCAAAAACGTGTGCACCCTTTCTATTGGGCCACATGGCGCGATGTAATTTGCAATTGAGGATGAGAGGGGGGCGCTAGAAAAATGACCTTAGCAACTTCTAGGGGCACATGGGTGACCAAGAGCTTAAATGGGAGGTCTGGGGAGTTTTGTGTCCCAACTATCCCAAAGGTTTGGGACATTTGGTGCACAAAAATGTGCCCTCACCCTGGCTTGACAAGTGGCAAAGCGTGATTTGATGATGGAGGGTGATAAGGAATAGTGCATAGGGATTAAATTGGCTTGCTTAGGCTCCACGGAGGTCATATAAGGGTCCAAGGGTCTAAAATGAGGTTGGGCGCAATTTTGTGTCCCATGTGCACTAAAGTTTTGGGACATTTGGTGCAAGAAATTGTGCTTTGAGTCTGAGAGTGACATGTGTCCATCCAGGAGATTGGCTAACTCCTAGAGCGTACACTAGAGAGCAACTTGTCGAAGCCATAACTTGAGTTCTCGGAGGATTTTTCGACGCTTCTTTATATTAATTTGCATGCAAATGGCCTTCTGAAGACAATGTTGATGGTCTCATACCTTTATTCTGCCTGCAATCCCCTGAAAAATAGGCTTTTTCTCCGTGATCGAAGGTTGTACATGCTGAAAACAGGTTGTGGACATAACTACTTGAGTGTTGTGAAAAAAGTGAGATCACCATCCTCTAGGGCTCTGAATTAGCTTTGCGACGATATTTTGTTTGGTTCCTAACTCCTTACGGAGCTCCCGAAATTGCTTCCCAAAGCTCAAAAGCTATTTTTGCAGTGGGCATTATTCAAGCCTCCAAGACCCACTTTTGCTAAAACTGCTCCAAAACTTCTGAAACTTCCTAGATTCTTCCAAAACCAATTGCACAACATTCTTAGCTCTTTGATACACCTCCATGATGAGTTAGAGTCGTTCGTTCTGCTTTGGGGGGTGTGTACCAGCCTCAAGAAGACTAGAGAAAAGCCTTTCCTAAAGCTTGTCAAAGAGTCTGCCTTGATGAATCATGTCTTGGGAGTACCTGGGGGCACTTGCTTTCCCTAAATCACCTATGGACATGCTAACACAACATATTGGACTGCACAGAGAGGTGGGATAGGACTGACACAAGGATTAGGGTGATAAGGAGGACTCAAAATGACCTTTGAGCAAAACTTTTCGGGTAGGATATGGTTGTCATGCTTTCAGGTGTGAATTTTTCCCTTGCAAAAACTCATGACAACACCTGTAATGCCTTAGTGCTTGTACAATGGCATAAAATTCAATATCATAAGTAGAATACTTTTTTTCGTACCTCATTTAGCTTCTCACTATAATATGATATAGGCCTTCTTGACTTAATACAACACCAATTCCCAAATGTGAAGCATCACAATCAACCTCAAATATTTTGTTAAAATCAGGTAAGGCCAAAACAAGTGCATTTGTTACTTTCTTCTTTAATAATTCAAATCTCTCTGTCGCTTCCTTTGTCCATACAAACTTGTTTCCTTTCATGCATTTTGTTATTGGTGCCACAATACTACTAAAGTTTCTGATAAACTTTTTGTAAAATGTAGCCAATCCATGGAAGCTACTTATCTTTGTTACACTCCTTGGGATAAACCATTCAACAATTGCATTTACCTTTCCTGCATCCATCTTCACACCATCTTTTGAAACTACAAACCCCAAAAAATACCAAGTTCTCTGCATAAACTTGCATTTCTTCAAATTTGCATACAACTTTTCTTTCCTTTATACTTGCAACACCATTCTCAAATGCAATACATGATCCTCTTTACTTCTATTGAATATTAATATATCATCAAAATAGACTACCACAAACTTACCGTGTAGTCTTGCAAAATTTGATTTATTATCCTCATAGGTGCATTAGAAATCCAAATGGCATTACCAACCACTCATATAGATCATATCCACTTTTGAACATTGTCTTCCATTCATCCCCTTCCCGGATCCATATTTGATAGTATCCACGCCTTCGACCAAATTTTGAATTTTTTTAGCTCCTGTAAGCATGTTCATCATGTCATCCAGGCGGGGTATAGGAAACCTATATTTGATGGTAATTTTATTGATAGCTCTACTATCTGTACACATCCTCCACGACCCATCTTTGTTGGGAGTCAATAGTGCTGGGGTTGCACATGGGCTCATACTTTCTCGTATAGCTCCTTTCTTCACCAATTATGATACTTTTCTATTTAATTCTGCATGTAATGTCGGGCTCATCCAGTACACAACTTGATTCGGTAGGGATGATCCTAGAATTAGATCATTGTGATGTTGAATATCCCTCTTGGGTGGAAACCCATCAGATAATTCTTCTGGTGTTGCATCTAAAAATTCTTCTACTACCTTTGCTGCTTTAGTTGGTATGGGCACCTCCTCTGCATCTTCTCTCTTTACCATTAATGCATAGCAAAACCCTGTAATCTTCATCTCTTTGATAAGATCCTTTGTGGACAAACATGTTCTCTGTTTGTTTTTCTTCTTTGAGTGGCATCAAAACCACCTTAACTCCATCTTTTCAAAAGCTGTGGGTATTCTTCCCCCATCATGAATTACCTTCCTATCAAATTGCCATGGTCTCCCCAATAAACATGGAATGCATCCATTAGAATGCCATCACAACAAATCTCATCCTTACAAGTCTTTCTTATATAAAAATTAATCAAACATCTCTTATCTACTGTAACTTCATTCCTTTCTTAAACCACCAAACATGATATGGAAAATGATGCTTTTTACATTGCAACCCTAACTTATCTGCCATTTATTCGGAAACCATATTTTCACAGCTTCCATCATCAATGATAATGTTACATACCTTTCCTCCATATGTGCACCTTGTTCGGAAAATATTGTTCTGCAACCATGACTCACCACCTTTAAAGTGCTCTTTTCTTGGGGCGATCATCATTCTTCTCATCATGAGATTCTCTCCCACATCTAGTTCAACTTCTATGTCTTGTTCTTCAACTGTATACTCGATAAAATTTACCCTAAGATGATCCTCTGGTCTCCTCTCTTGTGCACAATAGTGTGGACATTCAAATACCCTATGCCCTTCTTCACCACACCTATAAAAAACATAACGTCTACGTGGACCATTCCAGCCTCTTCCACTACCATAATTGTTATTCCCACAGTCTCTACCTCTCTTAATCCCTCTTCCTCTTTCCTGGTTCTGGAAGCCTTCCATGTAATCCTCTCGCCAATCATAGGATGTTTCTCCTCTTGTGTTATTATACCCACCTCGTCCTCTTATTGGAGATGATTGTCCTCTCTTTGGTCCTTCAAATCTTCAAAAACTAGGTCAAGGCTGTTTTTCATTTGCCTTTAAAGCTAATTGATAAGCTTCCCCCATGTTACTCTTCCTATGCATGCATAGTTCATTTTGAATAGAAAATTTCAAACCATTTACATACCTTGCAGCCATTTGCTCTTCTGTCTCATCATGCGCTACTTGAATGGACAACTTGTAAAATTCATCTATATAATCTTGGACACTATAATCCTTCTGCCTCAAATTTTGAAACCTTCTGTATAAGGTTTGAGCATAGTCCACAATCAAAATCTTTTTCTTTAGCTTATTCTCCATTGTGCTCCAGTTCTCGATCTTCTCTTTTTCTTTTCGTTGCCTCTCCTTCTGCAAGTGATCCCACCATATCATTGCACGGCCCTTCAACTTTTTGCATGCAAATTTGACCATCTCTTCTGTCATAGGCTTCCATTCAAAGAACTTTTTCATGCTATTTAACCAACCTATTAATTCCTTTGGTTTTAAACTCCCACCATAGTCAGAAACATCTACCATAAATCCATCATTCCTCTCTTCAAGTGCTTTTATCAACCTTTCTTCAATGGATTGTAGTCGCTCTTCTCTTTCTTCATTATGTGTTTCTTCTTCCTAATCCGAATCTTCTTTTGTATCATCTTTGCCACGCCTTCTCCTTGGATGCTTAATAACTTCTGACAATTACTCTACTTGCCTCTGCTATTGTTGTAGAGTTCTATGCATTTGTGCATAACCTCCTTGACCTCTTGCCATCCTATCCTGAACCTATGCTCTCATACCAAATGATGTGGCTGAACAAACAATAAAAAATATTAGGCTAGACAAAAGTTCTTCAATAAACTCCAATAATCCTCCTAATTCTCTAATCTTCCAATTACATTAGATGCCCTCTTATTTGAATTCCAAAGATTCCTAATTAGACTTGACTAGGTTACTTAGTTAATGCAACAGAACTAGGTTACTTTGCTAGGTTTTTTACTCGAAAGGGTTTTAACTGGTGAAATATTGTCTATTTTGTGTCTTTTTTTAATGCATTGCCAAAATTTCAGTTTAACATAACTCTTCTTTATTTAAGCTTATTGTGCAAGGCCAAAACCCCACCATCTCGTATCAAAGCTTGGTTGTGGCTTAGTGAGAGTTGGATTTGACTATGATAAGTGGTCGATTCGACTGGGAGCTCTGCATTGAAGAATCTTGTGTGTTAGAAAATGATGGGAAACACTATAATAGAGATTGAGAAGTTCAATGGGCAACATTTTGAGTAATGGAAACTCAAGATGGAAGATCTCTTGACGAATAAGATCAATATGTTTTTGTGTGAGAGACAACACCTGCAATAATGAAATGAGAAGAGTGGGACAAGGTTGATAGGAAATTTAAAAGCTCTGTCAGACTTTATTTATTAAATTCAGTTCTATTGAACTTATTCGATAAAAAAACTACGAAGGAACTTTGAGATAACTCGGGAATATCGTACTAGGCTAAAGCTTTGGTAAACAAGCTTTTCCTACACAAAAAGTTATCTTATTCATTATCAAATAAACAACATGGTTGCAATATTTATAGATATTGCACAAGCAACACAAGTACTAAAAATAGGAATGACACTAGTCCCAAAACTATATCACAACTATGTCGTAACAAACTATTGACTTAAGTAATATTAAGTACTTATATTATAGTATTTCAAATGACGAATTAACACACTAAAACTAAACCTAACATTGTGCTTGGCAATCGAACTCTTCATGTCATCTAATCTCTAGTCGGATCATTACAAAGAATGCCCCACTTACCACTCTCTGAAGTGAATGGCTTTCCCTCTAATCGGCTCTCTCTCTATAGGCGGATCTTGTTGAGTCATGTCTATCATTCATTTGAGTTTGGGACCAACGACCATATCTTTGCCAGATGAAGAAATAACTCCTCTAAAACTGGAAGGTGACAAGGTGATGATGGAGGTGGGTCCCTATCACTATTGTAGTTATATGTGCCAGAAGATAAGTCCTCATCATCAGAAATGTGCTCATGCTCAGAAGTGTCATCAAGTATAGGTGAATCTGGTGAAGAATCTAAAGGAGGGTCAAAGTGAGAGAAGGAATGCATGCATGTGATTGAATTAATCTATAAGCTAATGAAAGGAAACTAACACCAAATAAATTCCTAACTTAGTTAATCAACAACATAAACATCATGATAAAGCTAAAAAAGAAAAGCTTAATTTAGTGCATAAAACATTAAGAACATTAAATGCAAAACCAATCCTTTGATATTTGGATGTGCTTTGTAATTGTAGGTACTCCTTTAGTGAGCCGAATGTAGCTATGTGTGATCAAAGGAAATTCTCCATGGAAGAGGAAGAGATCTCACCAATATGGCGTAATTGCCATGTTTGGTTCTTCTCTTACTACTCTTTCCCAAGTAGAAAATATAAATGGTTGCTTAATCAATAAGCCTTCCAAGATTGAAATGCTCTTATCATATGCATGTCTTACAAAGACATGGTGTAAATATGGACAAGGTGTACTAGGTTCTTTATATAGCTTTCCAGTTTTGGAGAAGCTTGCAACCTAGTGAATGTGGGATAAAGGTAAAGTAGAATTAGAAAGGGATAAGTATGATTAGAAGAGATTAATTAGAGATTAGCAACTCATGGGAGTTGGAGGTGATTTAATTAATCAACTAGGATTAATTAATAGGCCAAATTAAGCTTATAGAAGCCATTTGGAGATGATTTAGAAAGAAATTAGTAGAATTTGAAGGGTTTGAAAGGGGGATTTAACTAATAAGAAGGTTTATTAGTTAAATACGAGATTGAAAGGCTTAATTAATTAATAATAGTTAATTAATTAATTAAAAGAGGATTATAACTAACGAAGTGTTGTTAATTGACATCTAGGATGGGGGAAGGTTACTTAATTAACGAAGTGTTGTTAATCGACCGACATGAAGGGGAATGTTAGCTAATTAAAGGGGAATGTTAGCTAATTAGCGGGAAATCATTAATTATAATGAAATGATGTGAAAGAGGATAATTGGTGCAATTTCAGTATTAAAACTGTGTAGTCAGATTTAGGTGTCCACAAGGAATATAGCCGAGTGTGATGATCGACTACACCTACTGCAATGATAGTGTCATAGTGCAACTCTTTGACATATACTGAATCTAGAGTGAACTCAACTTGCATGCCTTGACTAAGGTGAGTAATTTGGTAGATTGATATGAGATTAGTTGATAGTGAGGGAATACTTAGAACATTATTGAATGTTCCTCCACTCACTTCAAAATAATCTCTCTCAAACACATGTGTAGAATTTTTGTCACCCAATTGGATAGTGGACATGTCACATGGCTCTAAGGAAGTAAAATCCACATGTGAAGAAGCAATATGATGTGATGCACTAAAATCAATAACATGTGTAGGAGGTGGTGGTATAATTGCAACTAGGGCTCTCCCCTTTTCTCCTTTCCCTATTCCTTCTCTTCCCTTTTCCATTTTCATTTACCTTTGAGGATTCATGGGTAATGAAGATAACTTGATAGAATCAGGAGTACCTATGTTGTTCTTCTCAAGAAGACTCGTGAGGTAGTCATTCTATTTCTGCAAACATTTTCTTTCATCATGTTTGTCTTTGTAATACCCACATTTGATCCACTCTTTCTTGGACTTAACAATAGAAGAGGATGATCTAGAGTTTGATTTTGAGGTGGGTTGATATTTCTTGCTCTCATGATCCTTCTTGTTATGTTTCTTCTCTTTTGAAGCCTTTTGTATGTCATGCCCTGCAAGTAGATTGAATCAATTTATCTTGTTCCCAAGTTAAGTCAACAAACTCATCAAAGGAGGGCATTTTCCATTGTGCTTCAAGTGCTCTTTTGGTTGCATGGAAGGTAGAGACAAATAAAATAGTCAAGACCTAGTTTGGCGAGGCCAAAAAGAATAAGTTGTGAGTCCTTGTCAATTCCACATTCTTTCAAGTGCATTCTCAAAGATTTAAACTTGGTGAAGAAGTCCTGAAGTGTGTCAAAATTACTAGGACTGAGACCAACCAACTCATTTTCCACTTTATGCCCTCTCATTTTATCTTGTTTCCCAAAGAGTTGTTCTAAGGGGTCCCATATTTCCTTGGGTGTTTGGGTAGTAGTTAAATGAAAGCGGAGATCCGGTGACACACAAAAGGACAAGAAGCCATATGCTTCTTCACACTTGTCAAACCATTTATCTTTCTCATTTTTTTTGTTGGTTCAGTTTGCAAACCCATAGTTATTTGGTAAAGCTTCTTGTTTTGCGAAGTGAGTGACATGAAATTCTTCCATTCGTGATAGTTGGATGGAGTAAGCAAAACTGATTTAGAATCCATTTGTGTGTTTGTAAAAGAAGAGAATGAGTGTGAAAGGAATCACACTATTACCCCTTGAATTAATAGTTTTGGACCCACCCAAATTTGGGCACTTTATAAGTGCGTTTTACAAAAGAAACTGTTCCAATGGAACAAGCATGCAAAAATAGGCACTTTTACAAAAAAGGCACTCGAATCTGAGTTACCTATCAAAAGTTACAAGCCTTTTTTTTGTTGCTAATGAAATTTATTTTAATATTTGCACTAAAAAATAATAAATGCTAGTAGCAAAACTTGGAGAGACCCAATAGATGTTTTCAACCAAAATCAAAGAGGGGTTGGACTTTAGCACTCACGAGTAGGAATCCATGGATTTTAACCCCCATGTGACCAACTGCTAGGGCTTTCTGCAAGTGCAAAACAAGCCTTCAACAATGAAACACAAACAAAGGCAACATCAACAAACGGTCTTTCACAAAAACACACAAGCAACAAGGACAAAACTGCATAGACCAGATCTGCAACAAATATTCAGCCTCCAAAAACAGCCCCGCACATTTTAGATCTGCAACAAGTATGCGACCGGATACACACAAAGGAGAAGTCGCCCTCCACAAAAAAACAACTCCAAGACAAATCTGTGCAACCTGAAACAAAATGAATCGCTGCTCAGAAAGTTTTAGATAAAAACCAGAAAGGGTTTTCCAATGTTGAAAACCGTTGGTACGGAAGCCGAGGCATGCCAAATCACCCTGCAGCAATTTAAAAAAAAAACCTTCAAAACGACTGTCTCGGAATATGGCTGAGTTTTCAGCCGATCGTATGGTATTACCACCTTCCGGATCCAATGACGTTGCCCAATTTGTGTGAAAATGGCCTGGAGTCAAAAGGCTTTCAAACACCTTTGTTAGTTGCCTAGACGAGGATTTCAAATTTTACAACTATATTGAAAACGGGCACACGTTTTCTACAACTAGCTTTGATACCATATTGGAGTAGTCGTAAGGATCACCAATAGAAAAACGAGTGCATACATAGTTGCAAAAAAATGAAATCATTAACAAAAGCATGAAAGTGCAAAAAAATAAATCAAAGGCAAGATTTCTCCAAATACACTGCTTGGAATCGCTCACAAATGAAGATGTACATAGGAGAGTGAATGTGCAACTCCTCCATGATTAGTGGAATCAGAGCCCAAGATAGAAATGTAACTCACACACTTGACATAGTCAAACTAAAAGTAACCCCCACCTAGCTAACAATGATGGCTAAGTGTAACTCCAGTGACTAACTCTAAGTGTTACTCCTATGGCTAGTACACCTAAGCAAACTTACTCATAGAGTGTAGGAATAATCCACATAAATAAATAAAATCCTACACTAACATTGTAAACTGGTTTTAGTTAATGCAATAGAACAAGGTTACTATGCTGGGTTTTTTATCCAAAAAGGTTTCCTAGGTGAAATACCGTGTCTATTTTGTTGTCATTTCTATATGCATTGTTTGGATTTATGTTTAGCAGAACTCTTCTTTGTTTAAGCTTATTGCGCAAGGCCAAAACTCCAAGAAGAAGAAGGGTGCCTTCCAAAACTTCTACCCTAATCTTTTGTACTGTACCCAAAACTCTTTCAAGGAATTTCTTTAAAATTGCCAAACATCTGCTCAAAAAAATAAAAAAAATGCAGAATATAGCCAAAGAAGATGTCTGCCAACAAAAGAGGTGCGAGTACCAATGTGCCCTAATGTTCAATTTACTTCAATATAGAAGAATATCCTTGACGTAGGTCTACAACAACATTAGTTCTTAAAGAATCATTCCAGATATCCTTGCATTGAGAGCCCAAACTGAATACAATATTTTTCCAATCTCAGTTAACATGATAGATGCCTCTATATATAGCCTTCCTTCTAATTACCCTGTGGTTTGGGTTTCAAAGCCTTAACATACTTAATGCACTTTATCCTGATTAAAGCCATAATTTAACCATTTGGCCCATACAAAAATTAGCCATTGGGCCTATCCTATATAAACATGGGTTACATGTGCCACAAGGCAGCTACTCCATAATGCCGTATATATCATAATATCATATGCTGAGGTACATAACAGATTCTCTACTGACCATTCATAATCAGAAGTGGTTGTATAAATGACATCCTGATGTGCTGGCAACAGTAATAGTTGCAGCAGCCCCTCAATACTGTTACTGTTCACTATCTCAAAGACATTCCCCTGCTGCTGCTTGATTTTTTCTTGTCCATGGATAAGTACAAGAGGGAATTTTAAGTGAACACCCATTTCTCACTATTAAAAAAATATACTCCTTCTTTGTCAACCTGATGAGAATCACTACCCCTGGTTTTTCATCACAGAATCAAAGAGACAGAACTTCAATTTAACCCAAAGGCTTAGGGACAAACTTGCCTTTCCAAAAAAGAGTACAGAGCCATTTCGACTAGAGGTTCAGTCAAAGTCTCAAAAGAATCTTTCAATCAAAAAAAGTCTGAAAAGAATCTGTTTTCACTGCATCCCTCTACATTCTGGATGTGTTTTCCCTCTTCAATTTTCTGGCTGTATTTCTTGGAAGTGGCTCTTGCAGTGGAAAGAAAATCCTAGGTGCCTTAAATGCAGAAAGTCTTGCTACTTGCGATATAGTCATAGCATCCACGGGGACAAAATCTTTGTTCTTGCTCCCAACTACATGATTTTGCTCTACCAAGTTATTATCTCCTAGTGCCAACTATTATGTAACTGGACACTTGTAGTAACAATTCCATTTAACGTGGAAGCTGGGAATCCAACGCCCATGATATGAAAAAATCCGTAGATGCTTAAATAGGACCTTCACTGGGGTGGGAAAGATATTTTTGTGGTGTTACCAAGAGATGGGAACAAGTACACACTATTTTTCGGAAAAAATAGGAGACGTTCCTGGGAGAAGCCCGCTATATATATATATATATAAGTTTTGAATTTTTCTAGTATACATTGCAAAACAGCTTTAAAAAGATATCAAAGTATAATTTAAAAAATGAGATCAGGGCATGGGAGTTAATCAATTAGGGTTAGATAGTAGTGGTAGGGGTCACTTAGCCTATTTTTAATCATTTTTTTGATTTTGATTTTGATTTTGATTTTCAATAGGAGATTGCACATGAGACACAAGGAGATTCAAAATGAAGTCTCCTTGTATCAGGAGACTTCTTAGTACTAGCCGCTGATACTTGAGATGTGGCTCTTGTTAGCACTGCATTTTCTCCAAGACTTTTAGTGATGTTCTTAGAATGATGAAGTAGCCATAATCTGACCACTTTATCAACCCATGCCCACAACATTTAGCCATCTATCTTTTCTCAACCCAACCTACGGCCCCAATATTTAGCCATCTATCTTTTCTCTATACTTTTGCATCCCAAGGGGACCCCTTGTTAACATATTCCCCACATTAAAAGTTTTTTTTCTTTGAAACATTCACTCCTTGGTTCAATTTGTATTTTTACGCGAGGGGGAGGCTTTTCCCACACAAACAATTATTTTATGTTTTTCAAAATTATTCTAATTGGGCGATTTCATTGAAAAATCGTGTATGATGCTAGAAATGTCTTCTCTAATGGTTAGATCACAGGCACGACTAAAATTCATTGAGGATGAAGTCTATGTCATACATTCTTACACACCAAACAAAGCTGCTTCTAAAGTGTCATTTGGATGTGGTCGAATGTTGTAGAGTGCAACTACGTGCTCTAATTATTATTGGCTGAAAAGATTCGAGCTTGTGGAAAAATTTCAATGGCATCCTTGATAAGTTTTGGGGCTATCGGCTCCATAAGGTGTCTTTATTGCTGAAAATCGTATCTCCTATTGTTCTTTCTTGCTTTTTGAATTGACGCATTGTGTGACAAATTGAGCAAGCATATGTGGTACAGTGATCATTGCTGATACAAAGTGTTTTTTTATCGCAGATACAACAGAAGCTATGCCAAACTTGTTTATAAAAATGTGGCATTCTCTTGCCATTGTGACGGACAATGCCAACGAGATCACACCAATATAGCATGGTGGAGAAGCATAGAGATAACATCATTGTGGTTTTATCTTATAAAGTCAATCTTACCCCTAAGTTGTTGGTATGGGTAGGGGCACATCGGCACGTGGATTGTTTTGGTCCCAACGTGAGTATGGCTGGACCAAACAAATATAAAATATTAAAAATATATCTAAATAAACAAAATTAACCAAATAATGTGCAGAGCAAACAAAATTTGTTAAACAGCCACAAAATAGATGAAAACATTACAAATAGCTCAATGCCAAATGTCACGATATAAATCCCAATAGATCACTTTTCAGTAATCGAACTTAGAACTACAAATACATGGTGCAAATGTATCATTAAAAATCAAAATATACCAGCATATTGCTCTTCATGGAGAGCATTAAATTCATTATGTGGTTCATTAGAACCACAATTACTAGTAGTGCCACTCCTACTAGCCGCACTATCCAGGTCTTGCAAATAACTCTTGAGCTCTGTGTCTAGTAATAAAGGTGCGCAATGGATGAATCCAAGTCGGGATGCTCTGGCTCTTCATCCCAATCCTTCGTTGGCCCATGCTTGTTCATAGCCTGCTTATGTGATATAAGATGCAAGTTCAAATGCATATAGACCAGCATATAGACCAACTCCTCCGCCTTTTCGCTGCCAACTTGTTGCACTTAACTAAGTGGATAAAGGCCCATGTGCTCAAGTTCTTCTCAGCTGAAGGGGACCCTCAACCTATTGAGGCAGAGTCGATGCAAAAGTAAAATCTCAAAAACTAAATAGGAAGGAGTGATGGAGAACATAGCATAACTGCACGCTGTAAGGAAAAGCGAAACTGCAGTGCAGCAGGCCAGCAAGAAGCAAAAATGTGCGGCGAGTTCAAAAGAATAAGAGCGAAAAACTGAGAGGAAATAGGAAAACCCACTAAAATCAAATATGAAATTGGAGAGGGAGGCAGATGGGGAAGACTGTAGGGATTGAGTATTTGAGGACTACAAAATGCCTAAAGCTATCCAAAGCAGTAGAAGCGGAATTAGGAATTAAGTTGAGTAATGATGGGAGGACCACAAAATGTTTAAAGCTATCTAAAGCAATAGCAAAGGAATTAGGAATTAATTTGAGTAATGATGCCCTTTAGAATACAACTTTTAGTGAACTTTTAGTGGCACATGAGGATTTTTGTTTAGAAATTCCAGATTTGATAAAGGCAGACAGGGAACAATGGGAACATACCTATCTGGATGAGGATGAAAGCTTGGTATGGTATGTAGGGGGTTAGGGAAGCAAATCCAAGTGAAAGAAAATTGCCTTAGACGAGGAAACCAATTTTTCAAGTGGCTGGGAAAATCCTGATACTAAACATTCTAGACTACTTGATGAATAAAATGTTCTAGGATTATTCAGACATGGCACTTATTGGTCGATTCATTGGTGCATTGCCAAGTATAGTCTCTCTCAAACAGTGGATGGGCTTGAATTGGAAATTTTATGCTAGGCGTGATATTCAATTCTTTGTGAATGATTTTTTCCAAGCAACTTTCAAATAAAAATGAGGATAGAAACAAAATTTTCAAGGAAGGACCATGTTTCTTTAAAAATGCAGGTCAGTTTCTTAGATATTGGATAACAAACTTTAATTCATTGGAGGATTAATTAATGAGGTGCCCATATGGGTCATCTTATACAAACTACTGCCAAAATACTGGGATGAAGAGGTGTTGGAGAGAATAGGAGTATTTGGTAAGCCTATTTGCTTGTTTGATGCATCTAAAACTAAAGATTTAAGTACTTATGCTAGAATTTATATGATATTCTATTTGGCTAAACCAATTCTGGAAGCTATTAGAATTTTCTTTACCTCTCAAACATGGAGGAAAGACATAGATTATGAATGGCTGCTGCTTAGATTTTATCATTCTAAGGTTGTTGGGCATGTAAGAAAGGAATGTCCGGCGCTGAAAACCCGAAATTATAAGGGAAAAATGACTGAATGGATAAAATCCTTTGGCAGTAGGCAATACCCCTGATGTGAATCTTGGTGAAAGACACTTTTAGGGGCCCTTTACCAAGGGAGAGGGGACTTGGTTGGGAATGGAAATCTGACAGTCTTAAGGAAAATTTTTGGAGAAAGAAGGAACTCCTAGAGGCTAAAGTAGTTCTCCTAGAAAATACAGGGATATCCATGGAAAGCACATAAGAGGACAAGGAGAACCTTCCACCAATTGATTGGAAGGGATTGGATACTATTCTTTCAGATCAGATCCTTGAAGACATCCTAAATATAGGAAAACAAATAGAAGGATCCAAAAAGCAAAGGAAATTTGGGGGACAGAAGAAACAAAGGGTGATCAAATAGTCCCTCAGGCTTCAAGGATCTGTGGCAGCCAAGACACAACCGTCCACATGCTCAGTTGGTACAAGAGGAAGGAAAACAAAAAAAAGATAAGATGCCTTCGAACTCTGAAGGTAACCTCTTGAAAGCATGAATGTGGTCTCCCAAGGGCATGGAGAACCATCTGATACTACATCTGAACCATTGCAACCATGCACTACTATCCAGAACCATCTGAAACTAAATCTAAACCATATAAACCTTGTAGAATCTCTGAATCTGTCTAGGAGTGATGTGCCCTGATTGAAACTTTCTGGAGGAATAAGTCCATTGTATGCCCCCACGTTGAGATGAGGGAACGTGCCTGCAATTAGTCATCTCAAAAGAAAGAGTTAAACGCACCCTGTTATAAATTTTATTTAAAAATAAAGCAACGGCTAAGATAACCTCATAAAACATGTATACAAACATTGTAGGATATGTTAGCATAGAAACAATTTGATCATTGTAAACACATGTAACATGTAAGCCAAGTCACGAACATAAATGAGTGTAAATAGCTTATAAGATATCATCGTGAAAGCATAATTGGAGATGTAGACAAGTAACAAACAAGATATAGCAATGAAGTACTAGTAGCAACACAAATATGGTTCATGGCACCAATATAGCACACTAGATGGTCAAGCACAAGCATAGCCATGCAGTAAGAAAACATAGTGAAAATAAATACCAAACATTATGATCAAGAAGCACATAAACAAACATGACACGACACTGACATGACTTGGACAAGAGGATCTTCGAACACAATGACACTCGAGATGACACATGCAATCATAAGCACAAAAGCAATATGGACAAGCCTGGAGCAACTAGTGTGAATAAACATCAGTAGAAGCGCAAAGAAAACAATGTAAGCACATGTGAACAAAGCCTTGTCATCATCATGTATAGCAAAGTACAATATTCATGTAATGTAATTGTTAAGTGATATAAGCAAGGGCAAGACATCTATAAGCAATCTAAGTGGCCCAATATGACCAATGGACTAGTACTAGCATACCTATCTTAGAAAATCTATGTAAAAGACGCCGAGAGGTATCATTCTCAAGGCGCCTATTCCACTTATTTGTGGAATCAAATATAGTGTATAAGTTTATTTATTATGAAAGAATTTACTAAGAAATAAAATATATAAAATTAATATATATATTAAGAAATAATACAAATATATATATATATATATATATATATATCTTTAAAACAAATATAATAACAAAAGTTGAGCAGCTCATAATTTATTAAATTAAAAATTTAGCTGAGAATGGATAAAGAGAGGGTTTCATGCAGAGGAAGAGTGAAAGTGACAAATCTTGCAGAGACATAAGTGGGATAGTAGGTAAGGGCAATTCAATTTTTAATCAATACAACTACTCGAAATAAATGATAAGACTCAAGAGTAGGATAAATGGAGTGGTGGCTGACAATGGTGCTGCAAAGCTTGCAGTGAACGTAGCAAGTGCTTAGAAGCAGAAAACACGAAATCCATACAGTTAAACACCCACTCGAATGAGGCGCCTCCTAATCGTAAACCTTCTCCTTCGTCCCCTGCATACAACAAACAAACAGTAGCAGGTCGTAGTTTCCTCGCAGAGGCAAATGAACCCGCTTTACATTTAGACATCCAAATCATTCAATTTGTATATAGTAGAATGAAGAGCTAATCGGGTTATTGAGTTATCTTTGTGTGTAGGGTTGTTTTAGCCCTTTTATAGATATTGGAGTGAAGAGCGGGGCTGTTCTGTTCATACGCAAGCACCTGGACATAAATGACATGCAGGCACAGATCCTGATCGGCTCGCTGCATTTAATTTGCCTGCTGGATGCTGCTCTGGCCGGAAAAACTTCAGACTTGGTGGGAAGACAACGGACCATGGCTCTGGCGGCCGTGATATTTTTCATAGGTGCACTTGTCATGTCACTGGCTCCTTCCTACGCCTGGCTCATGCTAGGCAGATTAATCACCGACATGGGAGTCGGATACGCCCTGGTCTTCGCTCCCGTCTACACTATCGAGGTCGCTTCAGCTTCCACCTGGGGGACCCTCACTTGTTTCCCAGAGATTTTCATCAACACTAGAATACTGTTTGGCTACATTGCAAACTATGCCTTCCTTTTGATGTTGGCCCAAAAAATGAACCACTCAATACCATTATAGCCTTGGCAGCCACTGTAGGAACGTCTCTTGGCGTAATAAAAAGATAGAATCTGAACACGTGTAGGATATCCCTAATGTAGGCATGCTCCTGATGTAGAAAGGTTGCTCCCGGGTATGAGAAAATAAAGTTGCAAAGCCTCTATATGTTCATGTCCATATGTACCCTATATGTCATGCATCTAAACTCAAGTATACTGTGGAAAACATGTGGGTAAAGAAAGAATATGTAAATCACCATGTAATACGACAAGAAACACTGTATGTAAATATGTACTACAAAAACAAGTGGTGCATAAGTCCTGGTTGTGTATTTTTTGAATATTTTAGTAAAAGACTATGGTTGATTAAGCATAAGATAAGGGTCAACTAGGCACAAGACAAGGATCAATCAAATAACAAACGGCCAGGGGGCTGCGGTTGTGAAACAAAAGATTGGGGAGGGTTTTGAATGATCTACATCTTCCCTCAGAACTTAGTTTGCACTAGAATTAGGGTACATTGGACAATATATATGTGCATGTCATCATCGGTTAGTTGTAAATAGATGAAATGGGGTAAGCACTTAAGAGGCAAGGGCCAGTGACACATACCAATCAAGTCACAACCAAGGGGCCTGAAGAATGATATGAAACTCATCAATGTCGAGTCAAACTAGAAGAATTAGGAAAATGGCAATCAACTCTAGGGAGGATGACTAAGCAATCAAACAAGCAATTATGTACAATACTCTCTGCAGTCGAGCTATCATGTGATTAAGTGAATTCAACTCAAGTGTAACATCGATGAAATGCATGATATTCATGGGCTTCTTAAAGGGTTTTCCTTAAATTGCAGCGAGGCGATAGACCATTATATCATGTTATTTTTTAATAACAACGGTACCTAGCCAAGTTGGTTCTAATTTTCCCTTGTTTTCCTGTCAACATTTTTATTCTTTTGATTTTCCTTAACCCGCGAGTTACTGATATTGAATTTTCTTGTAAGAATTTTTTTATTACATGCTTTCTTGAGGTGTTTTCGTTAGAATCTCAAGTGCTTGATGGTGCCAATATGTGTTGCATCTAGCATTTCTAGTTGATGTAATCATTTCTCACTATACTCATTTTCTTTGATATATCCTTAAGAGACCCATGAAGATACAATATTTCAAGCTCTAGAGGTAATACCACTTCTGCACCATGCACTAAATTAGAATCATTAGATTGTCTCTTCTGTCCAAAGAGTCCCCCATTCTTGCTGTTCTAAAAGTGGGGGAAGAACTTATAAAAGACATTCTTGTTGGATAGTTAATAATGGTCAAATTGCCAACTTCTTGACTGACTGTTGGGACGGGCACCCGCCTCTCATCACTCCATACCCAGAATTAAAGACAACCATGGATGTGTTGCATGAAAAGGATGGATTAAGGTTGCCAACTATTGTAAGCATTCTAATCTTCCCTGGGAGCTTGGGCAGTTTTGAATTCCCGCTCTAGATTGGCCAATTCCACTTGGGGAGGAGCAACAACATCGGCTGGACAGTATCCTTTACGCCCGTCCTCTTTCAAATTCTCCTTAGTCTGATTCCTTAGCTTGGGGGACAAGCTCTACAAGCACTTACACATTCTCTTCAGGATATGATTCTTTATGTCGGATGGTCTCTCACCCTCGTAAGGACATCTTTCGCCATGTATGGCAGCCTGCTATGTGGCCCAAGGTGAGCTTCTTTGTGTGGTTGGTTTTAAGGAGAAGAATCTTAACAGGAGACAGACTCATGAGACACGGATTTTATGGTCCTTTCAGATGTGCTTTGTGTTTGGGTAATGAGGAATCAATTACTCATCTGTTTTTTCAATGCCCGCTTATGGTCCACTTATGGCAGCATTTATTCAATTTGTTTGAGCTCCCTTGGGTTGATTTCAGTCGTTAGAGCAGCTGATTAGAGAATGGAGAAACCACTTGCCCAAGGGACAAAACCTGTTACCAGCTATGTGGTCTGGTATCACCCTTCTACTCTGGAACACATGGAAGGAAAGAAACAAAGAATTTTCCAACAGGACAACATGGATAGTACTTATGTTTGGTAAAAGATAAAAAATGAATGTAGCAGAATCTCTCAAGCATAAGATCTGTATACCTCAAATTCTTTCTAAGGAGTGGGATCACCTGTGTAAAAAGCTTTCTAAACAACCCAAGACTTCAACAATGGCTGCCTCCAGACCAAAAAAGAAAAATCAGCTGGATAGACAATTGACATGTCCTCCAATTGGGTATTGTAAGCTGAATACTGATGGAGCTTCAAGGGGCAATCTGGGTCAGGCTAGTATGGGAGGAATAGCTAGGTTTTCTGATAGGTCTGTAGCCTTCTTTTTTGAAAAATTGGGATACACAACGAACAACTCAGCTGAGATTAAAGCTATCTATAAAGGAGCGCAAAAGGCATTGAAAACTGGATGGCAAAAACTTCAGGTTAAATATAATTCCATGATTATTGTTTGATTGCTATCCTCTCTTGATGAAGATCACACCAAACACTGACAAATAACATAGATTCCACTTCATACATGTTCCCAAAGAATTTAATAAAATGGTTGATGTGTTAGCCAATGGCTCTTGACAACCAGAACCTCCTCTGTTATGGTCTCCCTCCTCTGTGGTGGTCGACTATGCTAAGCTTGGAAACTATTAGTCCAATCTTGAGCATTATAAAGGAAGCCAAACATATCTGAAATCATTAAGGATAGTCTAATTTTATAATAGCTCTCATATCTTCCTGATCTCGTTGAGGCCACCAAAGAGGAGGATCACCATAACAACTTATATCATGATTGTCCAGAGCCCAATTTGCCAATGCATCTGCCACTTGATTTCTCTGTTATGGCTCTTGACAACTAGAACCTTCTCTGTTATGGTCTCCTTCCTCTGTGGTGGTCGACCAAGCTTTAAGCTGATCAGAGAAAGATTCTAGACTCTGATTTGCATTAATGATTGCTAATATGTATCCTATGTATCGTTTTTTGGTGTACTGCCCAAGGTTGGACTAATAGCTTCCAAGCCTGGCACAATAGAATATGTATACTTTGATTTTTCTATAATAATGGGGTGTTTTTTAAAAAATAAACATTATAGAGAGTAGCTCCCAATAGGTGTTCAAACACTTGTATGATATGCTCATAAAACGTATATGATTTGATTGTTCCTATCTTTGCCATGTTTTGCTTAAGATATTCACAAATATTTTATTTGCAATTTTGGCTTGTCCATTCCCTCGAGGGTAACATGGAATCAAAAACGTATATTGCATCTTATACGTAGCACAAAATTTCTTATTTTTCTTATTTTTGAAGGATGATCCATTGTTTGTAATGCTAACAAAAGGGAGTCCAAATTAAGAGATGATGTGAGTCATTAAGACCCTACAAATGTCTTTACTAGTGGTAGATTTTAAAGGAATGAGCTAAATCCATTTTGTAAAATATTTTATAGTTGTAATAATAAATTTGTGATCTTTGGATGAGAGAGTTTATTTTTCCCACTATGTCGAATCCCTAAATAGAGAATGACGATGGTGACAATAGGTTGCAATTCTCGAGATGACGTGTGTGCTAGATTGCTATGACTTTGACATTGTGTGCAAACCTTTGTGTATTTATGGCATTCGTGCTCCATTGTAGGCCAATAATAACCTATTCGTAAAAGCTTATATGACATAACTTTGCCACTAAAGCGTCCACATTCGCTATCATGGACTTGTTGCAGTGCAAGTTTAGTATCACCATGAATAAGGCATCTAAGTAAATAGCCATTGAATGTACTCTTGAAAAGAGCATCTCCAATAATAACATGTCTAATAACGTCTTGTTGTAATTTTATTTTGTCATTTTTGGAAAAAAATTGCAGGAGTAAATTCATTTGACAAGAAGTTGTAACTTGTGTACTACTTTGGTTCATTTTTGTTAACTATAATAGCAAATATATCTAGGCCATCCAAATATGATGATGTAATGGGTGTTTGTTGTAACCTTCAAATAATCATCATAACATGATCATCTGCAATATCAATAGGCACTAGGGAGGCTGCACTAGCCATCACACCTGTTTGACAATTACTTTTTTAAGAATGTTGTTAATCTTGAAGTCATCAAAGTAGGCATTCAAACTTAGGACAAGATCTCAGTATGGAATAATTGATCTTCTTTAGTTTGGTATACACGTGTGACTTGATTAACCACAAGTTGAGAATCCTTGTGTACTTTGATAGGTTTAATCTTTAAAGTACGTGCGACATATAATCCTTGAATCATAGCCCCATACTCCACAATATTGTTTGTACATGAAATACCTAAGTGGTATGCGAGTTGCATAGTCTTTCCCTTGAGGAGTTACTAATACGATCTCAATCCCAACGAGTGAAGTGCATTTGTATCCATCAAAATACACAGTTCAAGTTTTGTTGATGCTAACACATGCCAGAAAGTAATCTCGAGAAGCATTGTTTATCGGCTCACGATCTACTATAGGAGCTGCTGCTAGTTAATCAACAATGACTTGTATTTTGTAGATTTTTGGATTACAAATTTAAGATCAAATTCCATAAGAAACATGATCCATTTAGTTATGCATCTGGACGGATAAGATTTTGACATAATGTATTTAAACAGATTTATCTTTGTAATAACATGTGCCGCAGTATTGAGCATGTCATGCCTAAGCTTCTGCGTTGCAAAGATAATAGCTAGGCATAACTTCTCCATTGACTTGTAATTTTTCTCATATTTGTTTAAATTCTACCTGCCTATGCCTATATAGAGAGGGGGAGGGGGCCCTCTCCGCCTAGATAGGGAAGGCGATTAATGTAATAAATAGCACTCTCTATATGCTCATCGCCATTTTGAGCTAGCAATTTTCCCAATGCATGCCTCGTGGTGGATATATTTAGTAGTAATGGCCTATCAGGCATGAGAGGCATCATGATAGATGGATTGGCTAGATATTCTTGATGCCATTAAAAACTTTTTGACATTGTTCATCCCATTCAAATTTAGTGTCTTTTTGTAGTAAACATGTGAAAGGTTGGGTCTTATCAGGAAACTGAGAAAAAAATGTGGAATGACTTGTCTTTTTCCTTGTAAACTCCTCAATTATATCAATACCTTAGGTGGGGGCATATCAACAATAGATTGTACATTTTCAGGATCAACTTCAATGCCACACTAGGATAATGATGTAACCCAACAATTTCTCTGACATTACCTTTGAACACATTTTTCTGGATTCAAACATACATTGTATTTTTGTAATTGCTTGATCATCTTTTGCAAATATTTTGCATGATCTTATCAGTATTTAGATTTTGCTTATAAGTCATCGGCATAATATTCCATGATCTTGTGTATGTAATAATGAAATATGTGTCATGGCCCTTTGATAATTGGCTCCAACGTTTTTTAGTCCGAAATGCATGACAACATAGCAATATGTTTCCCATGGTATTATGAAAGATGTTATATACCGGTCATCAGGATTGATCTTGATTTGATTACAACCAGAAAACCCAACCATGAAGGAGAGCATCTCATACCTAGCTGTAGTATTAACAATCATATCAATGTTAGGCAATGGGAAGTAATCCTTGGGACAAGCTTTGTTCAGATATTTGAAGCTCGTATATATCCTAATGCCCCCATTTGGTTTAGTGATTGAGACAATGTTAAAAATCCAAAGCTGAATAATCATTAGGTTTTTATGAACTCACCTCTAGTAGTGTTTGGATTTGCTCTTTAACTAATATAGCTACTTTAGGATGCGTATCTCTGATTTTTTATTTAACTGGTTTGGCATCAGGGTGGACAACAAGAATATGAAGTGCAATGGAGGGGTTGATACTCGGCATATCAGTGCAAGACGAAGCAAAGATGTAATATCCCAATTCTAATATCAATAGAAAATATGCAAACAACCAACTCTTCAATGCATCAATCGACTAAATACAATAAACTATTTATACCGGTTGAGTAAATGACTCAATAAACCCGAGGGCAAGGTTTAATGGCCTTAACTCACCTACTAAAATTCCACAATCTTATGAATATAGACTGCTGTAATAGAAATCTGATCGCAGTATTCTCCTAAATGCAAACAAGGCAAACCACTCTTTATCATGCAAAAACCTCAACCGAAATGTGCTCAGATATCAAGGTATGTTTACTTAGTCAAGCCACATATGGATCATTGCTAGAATGCTTCAAGGTCACCTTAATAATATGCAAACACAGTTCATCAAGACTGTGACATATCAGCCATTAGAAAGAGCACTCAATCCAAAGGAATCACTGCCAAGTGAGAGATAAAGCATGCACACAACTCAGATTAACTTCCTCATATATTTCGCTCCCATAAGACTTCTATTCATCGTTAAATCATGTATTCAACCCAGCCGCTACACTTAGACCATTAGAGACACTCAATATGCATGGAAATTGATGCTAAAGTCAGTGCTTGCACACCATAATGGTGACGCTAGGCTTATGCAAACAGTACTAACAGTTTGTGGATCAAATGAAGCTTAAATATGCACTAAAACATTCATCATTTACCCCCAAATGAAGTCGCTGGCTTTAAGGAAAGAACATCAGTTTATTTCAAACCCAAAATCAGACCCTAACACATCAAATGAAGTTGCTGTAGCTAGTAAACTAAGATCAGCGAATTCGCAGGGCATTTAGCACACCAAACATGCATTGGAGTATTCAAAGCATTGTCAAGAGGTTGCTGAAATTAGAAGACAACCAGCTGGTCGATTTCATTAAAAATGCATTCAACTCAGCCATATAAAAGTCGCTGTAACAAGGTCACAATAACCTGCAAAAATCTGATCAATCCACACCAAGTAATGCATGCAAAACAGTCCACAAAATACCATAAAGAAGTCGCTAGGGTTTAGAGAACCAAATACCCAAATCGATTTGCAAAAACACTTACAAACCCGCTGCTACAGCGACGCTACAGTGACGTCGCTACAGTAAAAGGACTGATTTCACTTGCAAATTAAATCAAATGCTTGCCAAAGCCAAAATCATGGATCTAGCAAATAATCACTTCAATTGATTCCCAATAACCAGCTTGGAACAATCTCCCACGCAAGAGAGAGAGAGAGAGAGAGCATCAATGGGCACGCATCCCAACTCCAAGCATGGAGTATCAAAATAAGTTCATCATAGCAGAATAATAATAATGACCTAGCACTCCTTTTAGAAGCAAGGAGGCACAAAATTCAAAAACCCTAGGAGAGGGAAAACATTAAATAAAAGTAGTTTGTTTTCCCTAGGTGTGGCGTCCCCTTTGCAAAAGGGTGATTTTATCAATGAAAGCCACCTAACTTTTTATTTAAGTAATTCCCCATTTAATTTTATATATTTTGGGAATTAAATTAAATAACTTTTATAAAATAATTAAATAATTATTGCTCCAGGCAATAATATTTAATTATTTAATAAAAATGTTCCCCTTGCACATCCTGAAGCCCACAGGGACGTATAGGCTAAGGGTCTTCAGAAATGGGGACATTACAAAAGAGTTCTGAGAAATCACGTAGGACTTCCCTAAATGCCTTGTCATCCTCAACCTTCATCAACATGCTAACAAGAACAGTTATAAGATCTTTGGTTATAGCGTAATTGTATTCCATTGTTTCTTCATTCAGCACTGCCGAAGGATTCTCAATGTATGGCACATTAGGTTGTGTATTTGGCCCATCTAGTTGGATATCTTCATCTAGGATTGAGGGATCTTTTTCTCCGAAGTATGCACAATTATCCATGTTAGCTGGAAACCTTTTCTTGTGATGAAAGGAAGGGAGATCCTCATAGGCCCTTGGGCATTCAAGGAGAGATTCATCGTTGAAAAATTGGTTAAGTTTCCAAATTTGAGGGGTAATTGTGTCATCAATTAGTTCTGGATGCATGCAATCTAAAGATTTGACATGATTAACTTCTTGCTCATGATTCGGGTTAGACTTGAGCAAGTGTATATAGATGCATTCTTGGTAGTAGACTCACTATTATGTGCATTGAGATATCTATGATTTACTTTGAGAGGGACCTCATGTATTTAGTTTTATCTTTGTATCAAAGTCCTTGTTTAAATTTATAAATAGCTGGGAGCATTGGTTCATGGATGCCTTGCTTATGCCTACCCAATCCTGGTCCTTTATATCCCATTTTTATGCACGTATTTCAGTACAAACCTTTATTGCTGGAGAGTAAGTTGAGGAATACCAAGAGGTTGTGTTGATAGAATGATACCACACTTGGCTATTGGGGGCTCGTTACCTTTATCATTAGTATATGATGGCTTGTTTGTCACAAATGATGAATTAGGTTTTTGTACACTTGGGGAGTGCAATACAATTGATCAATGCAAGAGTTGTCATAAGATTCCGCAATAGAGACAGAAGTTGATTTTAGCATAAGAAATTGTTGATTTATACGATCATTATGAATGTACTTAGCCTCATTGGTTTTGCTACTTTCCCCAATTTCATAAGTGTGTATGCATTCCATGGGTATGACTTGCATGGACTTTTTCCGCAGGACGAATGTGTATGTTACTCTCATGAGCATATTTGACACATCTCTGAAACATAGAATTAACTGCTTCCATGGCACGAATCCAATGTCTACTAAATAAAAGTTTGTAATTTAAATCATTAGAGGCATCTCTTGACATCTTCCTATTCACCAAAATATTGTAGTTAATTTACATACAATGGCAGAACTCAATTAAAAACTTACCCTGATTCAGATTCTAGAAATATGTACAATTAAGTACAACAATATGAACTTAAAGTAGAGAGAAAATGCAAATCAATGAAAAGACCCAATTTGATTCTCTCTAAAGGATGGCTGCACACTAGAAACAAAGACTAGAATCATGTAATTTGCATACCTTGAAACTTTGCCTGGGATAGTACTGGCGGCCAGGGACAGTAATGGTGATTAATACCTTCTGGGGCTGCTAGTAGTGTCTTGAGCTAATATGTACCGTGTACAACTTTTGGATTATGTTTGCCTTTCTTTGTACTTTAGGGTTCTGTTTCCAGAATCTCGTGATCCGATGTGGCGAAGAAGAATTGGCCTCTCCTTTGTTCAAGATCCTAGTAAAACTCTAACAAGACATGATAAAATGTCCTAGTCTATTGGCCCGGATTGGCCTCTCACCCCTGTGATGTGAGAGCATTGCACTACATATCTAGAAAAATCTAGCGTGGTTGAATCAAGGTAGATGTAGTTCTCATAGAAGGAATGAAGAGGTTTATACCTTGATCTTATTTGAAATGCAATTACGAAAACAATATGCAACTTAGAAGGATCCTTCATTGGATTTTGACACTTGGCAACATGTGCCTTTGAACCCTTGCACATCAGATTTGGCTTGTGGACTGCTCTAGGGGTGCTCTTGGAAGCTATTGTGTAAGCCTCTAGATAATTGTCTCCAAGCTGGCGAAGGATATACTAGGATGTTATAGGATGATAATGATCTTGAGGGTCATCTGTATATATAGGTGACTCTTCGTCAATTTCCCACACAAGACAACCCAAGAATCAAGCCTAGGATGAAAGTGCCCATGTTTGAAAATGATCGTTACCAGTGGGGTCAGACACTGGTGGATGGTACTATCCGAGATCATTGACTGTGTCGTGAGGGTTAGAAATAAGGGATATGTGAATGGAGAATTGTATTCATAATATTAATGATGTTCTTGTGTAGACTGAAAATAATTTTGAATGAATAGAACTGGAAGATAGAGTTGACCAAGACAATGGAAGGGTAATCAAAAGGGGAACAATGTGCTAAAAGTGTCAATAGTCCACCTGTTAAAGGGTGCTGAAACTGACGTTACCAAGTGCCTCAGCCCAAGTTTAGTGTATTACAGGTGCATTGCCTCTTTTGAAGAATATGGTGGATGGGCTGCTTAAAATTGAGCATATTGGAGTGTAAAAGAGATGTGCAATCGGGAATCACTCCAAAGCTCCCTTTCCTACCAGTGAGCATATATCAAGTGAGGTCCTTGAATTGATCCGTTCATATGTATGTAGACCTATGCTCCCTGCCTACTTGATAAGTAGTCCCTACTATGCCTTTTATTTGTAATTCTTCGCAAAAATCTTGGATTTACTTTATTAAGACTAAAGATCAAGTTTTGAGTATGATGATAGAGTTCGAGGCCTTGGTGGAGAACCAAACATGTCAGAAGGTTAAGAACCTGAGATCCGACAATGGAGGACTCTGGAGAGTACACCTCTAATGAGTTTTAACTAACCGCAAAGAGGTGGGGATTAAGAAAGAACTCATGATTCCTTACAATCCCTAATAGAATGACATGATTGAGAGAAATCTTTTCCATTATTGAAAATGCAAAAGCCTCGAATCATGATAAGTATTGGCCCACATGTCTTGGGGATGAAGCATATAAGTCTGCTGTCTACATCTTCAACAGGTGCTTCCATAGAGTATTAAAATTTAAAAGTCAAAACACCAGAGGCTTATAAGGTGAAAAGCCAAAGGTATTTGATTTGAGTTTTTGGTTCTCTTGTTTACATACATGTACCTATAGATAAAAGCATACAGATGTAGCTTTCAAGTGTCAAGGGCTTCTTTGTGGGGTAATGTGAGACATCTAAGGCCTACCAGATCCATATTCCTAGGCAGAGGCAGACAATGGTCATTAGGGATGTAAAATTTATTGAGTAGAGGTAGACCTCAAGTTCTTAGGAGCCTCCTATAGTGTTCGGAGAGGCTGAGACATCTGCTATATCAAATTCAGATAAAAAATCAGATTCTGATCTGATTGATTCCATCCAAGGACAGGTCTTACCACCTCCTAGTTTATCCCAAAAGCTGAGATAACTTTCGCAAGTTTAATAGGATGCTGAACCATCTTTATTTTTGATGCAAATTGTTCATCATAAAAAATAATGTCTGGGAGATTGTACCAAGACCAAAGGGGAAATCAGATATTGATTCTTGATGGTTGTTCAAGATAAAGCATAAATGGAAGCATCGAGAAGTACAAAGCTAATAATGTAGCCGAGGGCTATCTTAGGAAGAGGGAGTGAAGTACAATGAGACATTCCCCCCTAGAGAAAGGTATACCACTAGCAAAACTATCATGCCCATGGATGCTTGATTAGTTGGGATTTAAATCAGATGGATGTAAAACCAACCTTCTTGAATGGTGTTACCTTAGAAGAAATTGATCTTAATCAACCTAAGGGTTTTGAGATCCATGATGATGATACTCACTCATGCAGCTTAAAGAATGCCTTGTATAGCCTAAAGCGAGCCCCACAGGCTTGGTATGCTCACATTGATCATAAATTGCAGAACTCGGAATTTTCTAGAACTTTAGCAGATTCAAATCTGTATTTCATTCTTGATAAATCTGATATTCTAGTTTTAGTGTTTTATGTTGTGATTTTATTCTTATTCACAGCCTTTGCACAGGGAAGCAACTAGTTCGACACACTTTATTGTTCATCTCTAAAGGAAACAGCTTACATAGACTTGAGACTGATCACAACAAATACTACCTGTAGATAATCTATGAAGAGATACAACAACACAATACTATCGATCTAAGTAGAGCAACTAACAACAAACTATGCTATTGTATGTCGATGGCAATCCTAGGAGTATCACATCTGACTCCTAGCCAACGTCCGAACTCTTCAAATTTTTGGAACTAACTTAATGGAAACACCAAAATCTCTCCTTTACTTGATTATAACCTGGCGAGTTCTTATAGAACCAAGCACTACCTACGTACACGGTACAATATTGTCTCGAAGTTACAAGCCACCCATATGACATTTATTGAAGCCTCCTAAATTAAATGTCTCATAGTGCATTATGCAAAATAATGCCCAAATGCGCCTTAATGCATTCACAATCATAACACAACTTAATGAATACAAGTCAGCTCAACGATTACAATTATAGGTCATGTGAATCCTCATCGGCTCCTTCCTTGATGCAATGTACAACTTGAATTTGATTTCTTGTGTTCCCGAAGATAAGGCATACGCTATGCCCTTGCGCACAAAGCTGTGCATTAGCCTTCCAAGTCAATCCTTGCACGTTTGCTCAAATGAACTCAGATAGCTTTGTGGTTCTAAAGATAGATGCACACCATTGAGATGAGCCTTTGCTGTTAATGTGAATCCCTAGCAACGACTTATGTGATACTGTGCACAAAATAAGTCATTCTCTGTGCACAAATCTAATGGTGACTTAAGATAATTGTCTGAAGTCTCCCGGTCTTGCACCAAGTGATTCAACCTTGTGTCAAGCATCTAAAGAATTGTGCCACTCATTTGAAGACATATGCATACCGTAGAGATGCTGTGATGCACCTTGACCCTTCATTTCCTGTGTACGACCTTTTTTGTTGACCAACACATTTCTGTGTTGCACCATTGAAAGATTTTCTTGCGCTAACTTTTGAAAGATGTTCTGAGCTCTAGAAAATATTGTAAACCTAATGAACTCCTCTGGATATACTGCAAATCACAATAACTATGAAAACATGCCGACAACTACTCTGTAACTATTTTTGGTTTGATTTGGATTGCTTGTGAACTGGTATGTTCCCGTGTTATTTATTAACGCAGATTAGATTTTAGGATTATTTTGTAATGTAATAGATGCACTTATAATAGGCCATGTGATGAAACTGTGTCCCATTTGGATGATGTATCCTTGATATTAACACCCTTTGATACTCCCAATATTATTTCTCTGTCTACTTGGTTATGTGCCACTGTCAAATAAGATAGTAATTTGTGTGAGCCAGAATGCATTTATTAAGGCACACTAGATTTTTTGATTATTTGTAATGCAGTAAATCCACGTGTAATAGGCCATGTGATGAAAGTGTGTCCCATTTGGATGATGTATACTTGATATTAACTTCTAAGTTTAACACCCTTGATGGGAATAGTTATGGTGCCACATGTTCTCCCTTTTTTATTTTTTAGTCATTCAGATAAAGAGTTAGTTACAATTAGTCAAACTAAATTGATGGCCTAGTTAAGGATGATCTGACATTGGAGTTATCACCAGTTATAACTTCAAGGTGACACATCTACTTAATGATTGGTTTTGATTGATTGGTCTACTGTGTGAGCCATGAGTTAATCTATCAATGACCAAGTTGATTGATAGATAGGTTTTTAGTTGCATATTCAAGTGTCTAGTTGACTTTACGACGTGTAATGATAGCTCTAAAGTTGAGAGAGGCAACCATTATGATGTGATTTCTATTTAAGCACATGAGTGCGAATATATAAAATTTGTTGTTGGATGAATGAATAAAGTGCAGGTTGCTGGAATTTATTATAGTCATTTGATTTGCAAGTTTATGAGTATTTTTAATTTCCTAAGCCAGTAATCTTCTCTCTTTCCTCTACTATTCTCTTATTATTCGAGTTGATCCTGCTACTTGCATGGTGTTTTAGAGGTGTTACTGTGTCTGCAAATTTGCTGCAATTTACAAATGTGCGAGTCTGAGTTACAGACAGCAGCATTGATAGACTCTTAAGATATTGCTTGTAGATTGTACTTAATGTTTGCACGCCTGTTGCCATGCAAGTTTAACATTATGCACTTCTGAAAATTTTAACTCTTGAGGTTTCATGGCACTTATAATTATATTATATAACAATCAGCAGAGTTTTTGCCATAGCAAAGTCTAGTCTCAGATGTTATTGCCACCTATTATATGTTGGTGAGTTCACATTATATGAGGTGTTTATTTAGGTAGTCTAGATTTGTGCTTGTTCATATTTAACTACATGATTAATTTTTAAAAATTAAAAAATGTCCAGTGAGATGACTCCAATCTGTTTTTCCACTTTTGGTCTATTCAGATGGCTGGTATGTCCTTGAGGTATAAAAAGAAATTTTAAATTATCTGCCCTTGTGATGGTTCTAGATATAAAGAATATATGATATGCAGCACAAGTTCATAGTTATTTTGGAAAAAATATATTGATCCACATCTTTCTTATAGGTCTTTTCTGCAGTGAAAGATCTGATTTGTCAAGCGCATATCACGAAAATGCTACGCAGAGCATCAGATCTAGGTAGTTGGCTGTTATAAACCTTCTAGTGCCATAGATAATTAAACATAAATGCAACTGCTTAAATGTTTTATCTGTACAGTTTTTTATTATCTTGAAATGGTTAATTTAAAAAATTCAATATCATGTTCTTGTGGTGTATTTTATGTTCTGGCTGTTAAATTTGGTTGCTGTTTGTCTCCAGATGTAATATCAGCTGCGATATAGATAGTGAACACATGCTCTAGAAGTATAATGATTTTTTATAAACTCTTCTCCAGATTTTTATAACATGCTCTAGAATTATAAAGAAAATTTTGCAGAGTGTCAGATCTAGGTAGTTGGTTATTATAACCCATCTAGTGCCTTATATCGTTGAACATAAATCTAAGTGCTTAAATGTTTTATCTGTACACTTTCTTATTATCTTGAAATGGTTAGGTTTTAAAATTCAATATCATGTTCTTTTGGTATATTTTATGATCTGGCTGTTGAATTTGGTTGTTGTTTGTCTCAAGATGTAATATGGGCTACACTGTAGATAGTGAACACTTGTTCTAGAAGTATAATGGTCTTCTATACATTCTTTGCTTTGTATTGGTTGTAATCTGAGTTTTTGGTTCCAGCCATCTATGCATTTGCCTATGGTTAATGTCACATGTTTGCTTCCCTTTTGTCCCCTGAAGTGGTGTTCTGGTATTGCTTTTATTCGAAATACAGATAAATTTCCATTGAGAAAAGGACTTTATATACCCAACCACAAGGGACATCTATGCCAAAAATTCAAATGAAATTATAAAAAATTGCAAAAAGATGAATTTAAATCAACACAAATAAAGGCTATCCAAGCCACCAAACAAGCCATGAAACCAAGAACTAAGCTTCTAATAACCCACAAAGACTAAGCAATTAAATGATGCATAAAGTGGCCACCAAAAATAGAAAAACCAGAAATAAAACAAGAGATAAAATACCAATACAATAATGAAAGTGGCATAAATGTAAAACATGAATTCATGGATAAAACTCTATCATATCTCCACCACTTGACATACACTTGCTCCTGTAGCTCCTAAGATTTTTCCAAACCAATAATGGCAAAAAAAAACCTTGTTAAGTGTTATCAACTAATTTTGACTTTGCAAAATTACAATGTGAAAATTTAAATTTTTTTCTGAAGTGTTATTTCACGTGATTTATCACCCTCATCGTGATCGTCTTATTTTCGTGATCGTTTTGGCCTTTGTTTTGTCCATTTTAGGTGAGAACAACTTCTGCTATGTCGCAAACTGCGTTTAAAATTGATTAATTAATATTTAATTAATTTCTTACTCTTTTATTTGATAAAATTAGTTTTCTTAAATTTTGGGGGTTTTTAATTAAATAAATATTAATTTAACCTTCATTAAAAATTGATCAAGAAGTTTTTCTCATTGCCGTGGTCAATTAAAATCCCGCTTCCAATTGCCGGGAATGCCAAATTGGCTTTCCGCACTCGATTTTCCCTTTCCTGGCAAAATCTCCATATTTCTCCGTTTGTTGAAAATTTTCCTATTGATTGCCAACGTGATTGGATGACAAAATGGAAAAATATCTCCCAATTTTCCACATGGAGAATTAGATGGGAATTGCCAGCCCGCTTTGCCATTGCCACGGGCAAATGATTAAGATTTTTCCCATACTTCCTGGCAATTAATGCCCACTACTCGAAGGAGGAAATTGGTTATTTCAATGGAAATAAATAAACGGTTATGGGGAAGCTTCTTTAATCCGCGTAACAAATCCTTCTTGAAAGTCTGTTGGAAAAAGTTGAGCGAAGAAGCTTTCAAGATTTTTATTTTCAGCTTCTTATTTCCTTTGTAGAAGTGTTTTCTGAGAAATATTTTTTATCACATCCCTCACAGACGACTCAGGAAAAGCAAACATCTACGTAGCCATAAAAAAAGCATTGCCACTTTGGTGAAGGAGATATACCACGCATTTTTAGCAAGGAGCTCTCAACAATAAAAATAATAATAAAAGAAATCAGTCCCAGGAAAAGCAAAGATTTCACGCATCTAAAGAGGAAATCCACACATTGTTTGAATAGAACAAAACAACAATGGAGATAGACGCATGTTTGCTTGAAGGAACACATTTCCACACAATCAAAGCAAGAACATGCCACATGCAGCAAAGGAAGGCATGTTTAAACACATTTCCACACATCCATAGCGAAGGAAGATAACACTGGCCACGCATTTAGCAGTTTCTTTGCAGCAAGATCAACGCCAAACAAGAGAAAGTAAAGAAGAGAAGCTGTCCACACGCATTTCCAAAGACAAAAACCAATTCACGCCTTAGCAAAGGAGATCTATTTCCACGCATTGGCCAAAGCCATACAAAACAAAATATTGAAGAGAGAAAATACCAAATCCCACGCATTTCTTTGGGCAACATAGTCCAAGTCATTCATTTTCAACGCATTACACAACCTGGGTAAAAAGAATTAAAAAGCCCACGCTGCCCAACAAAGGAAAACCAGGAGAATTCAACGCCAAGAAAGAGTAATTATTTTCTAAATTTTCAGGCAAAAGACAATAGTTTCCACGCCAAAGTCTAACTCTTCACGCAAGAGGAGGAGGCTGCCCACGCCAAGCAAAAGAGGCCACACATTGCAGCAATAAAATTCCATGCAGTGGGCAGAGTCTACACAGTCCAAAGCAAAACATAAATCCACGCAAGGATATTGAAGCAAATCCATTAGCCATTTAAATAGTCCATGCAAAAGCGAAGGGAGGAAAAAGAGAATGGAAAGCAATAGAAAACGCATTCACCAGGCAAAGCAATATGCAGCCAAAGAAGATTCGTGCATTCGGTTTTGAAAGCCACGCAATTGCGAGAAGGGGAAGACTGTGCGTGAAGAGAAATCACGTGAACCGTTTGAAAAATGTTAAACAAGATATATATCAGCACAAGAAAATGAAATTAATGAAGAAAACAATAGATGCGGAACGAAGGCTGCTGCGGGTTGTATCTATCGAAGTAATCAACTTTGGAGCTTGATATCTCGAAGCTGGATGATTTTCGTGAAAAAATAATCATTGCCCGCAATTTTGCTCATCTTAAGGTGCTTCTATACAAATTTGCAAATGCAAATCACTTCATTTGGTATTTTTCACGAACCCAAGTAAAACGCAGTTCGTTTGAATTTTGCTGTGCGCATAGTTTTAGTTTGTTGGAAGGCCTACTTTGAGAATCCGTATTTCAGGTTTTGAGTGATTGTCGAGAGGAACGGTTTCTTTCTTTGAATTCTCCCCATCTTCGTGTACTCTTTTGCCAATTTTCAAATTCACAGCACCTCATTTGATATTTTTCACGGAGCCAGATTAAACGCAATATTCAAGAAAATATTTGCAAGAAAATTTTAAAAGGAAATAATAGATTTTAGGTACTCAAATTTTACAAGCATTTAAGGGCTAAAGATGTGAAAAATGTGTAAATGAATATTAGGGTTCAAGGAGGGGAAAAACTTACTACACTTAAGTAAATTCTATGAAATTTGCCCCTAGGGGTGCAAGTGTATGCCATAAACATTTAAGAGACACTTCTATAAAAATAAAAATTGACCAAAACATTAAATTTCACAAGTATTTAATGGCTTAAAAATGTGCAAAATGTGTAAACGTGTAATGGGTATGGTATAAGGAAATATGTCAAGTATCTTATTTGAAACAATTTTATTGGTAAAAACATTCAATAACAATGACACAATTATTTTAATATAACAATATCTTAGCATGATTTTTCAATTACAAGAACTCGGTTTTGCCCTTCAAATCGGGTATACCAGTTTTATTTGTACAATTCTTATAAAAAAGAGACACTTACAAATACATCGACCACATTGGATTCTAAAATATTGAAAGACCAAACAAATCCCAAGTATTATGAATTTGTTCTATAGTGTCATATATTCTGAATTAGATTTAATTATGTAAATTCTCAAAACTGTTGCTGGTTCAAACATTTTTTCTAATGAAAGATTTTTCTTATTTGTGACAATGGTGGACGAAATAATATTAACTTGCCATCGCAACCACAATTTGGTGGAGCTGTTACTCCTCTTCCGACAATATTCCATTACCACGGTCTTTATTCATACTATACCTGGAACTGAAATACAAAGGACACGTATTCGAGTGTTTAGTCTAGCTACATGAGTCTACAAGAGTCAACTATGATTGAAATCAAACTGATAATTTTTTTTAAGAGTGAATAATTTGACATTAGGTACTCAATTTTTTACAAGTTTTTAATGGTTAAAAACATGATAAACGTGTAAACAAACATTGGGGTTTAAGGAGTGGGAAAAATCTAACTGCACTTCAATAAATTCTATGAAATTTCTCCAAGGGTGCAAGTGTATGTTGTAAATTTCATAAGTATTTAATGGCTAAAAATGTGAAAAACGTCCCTTATGGCAATGGAGACAAGGCATGTGATATAGATGTGGCAGCAAAAGGAGGTGAAAAGAGTGCAAGGAGAAACTGGTTTAGGAACAAACTATGCGACATTGGGCTACTTATGGCATAGTGCAGGGAAATGAAAGAAGTGAAAAAGCTAGTGAGCTTGTTCCGGATATTGTGGGAGCCTTAGGTATTTTTTTGAAGTGACCAGGTGCTCATCGGAAAGCTAAGAATGTCTACTTCACATTGCAAAAGGTTTTGAGAGATTTTGAGATATTGGCCTGACAGTGTATATGAAGATCCCCGAACCCGTTGAAGATTCAAATGAACATTCCAGGAGTTCTATGAAGAGTTGAGGACTAATTCAAAGCCCAAGATGACTTATTCAATGTCCTCTTCACTCATAAAGTGTTGGTTTCCATTTCCATCATCATACTCTAGTTGCAATTCGACCTTCCAGGAACTGCTCATGAGAAGAATAAAAAAGGGAGTAAAATTCAAAATGCATGGCAGAATTGGCTCATAAAAATTGAGTTAATGATCTCGATTCCCTATAGATTATTTTATAGTCAAAATAATATAAAATTTTCCCATGAAACTCTCAGGGAAGCTTCTGAGGGGCGAAAGACTCACTCTCCTAGGGTCTATTTTTAGAAATTGTTGGTGAAGGTAGGGTTTCCAAATCAATCCAATGGGAATTTATGCAACTTGGACACACTTTTTCACCATTGAAATTAGTACAAAGGTGAATTTGTGTAAAAATGTGTTCCACCAAGGAAGGAGAATGATAGTTTTAGAGTTTCGTCACTTAAGTGACTTGTTTGGTGGTTAGGCTCAAGTTAACAAGTCATAGCTTGAAAAAATCCCCTCCCAATGTTCCAACTTACCCTTGACACACTTGGGAAGCCTCATTGCACCTTTGCACCTGGTGCAAAAGTGCAATGGGTGCAAAACAAACCGCCACCAAGGGGGAAAGGCTCTTTCATCACTTAAGTAACAATGTTGTGCACTAGGTAAGTGTTGTCCACTCGCACCATTGAAAGTCCCCCTCCCCAGAACAAGTCTTACCCATGGTGCACTTGGGAAGCCTGATTGCACCTTTGCACCCGGTGCAAAAGTGCATCAGGTGCTAAAAAGTGTGCCACCATGCTCCATCACCCTCTTTCGTCACTTAAACCCTCAACCTGCTCCCTAGGCTCAAGTTAACAACTCACCATAATGAACCAACCAGTCCCCCTCTTCATGTTGACTGACCCCATGGCACATTTTTCCATGCTTGCTGCACTTTTGCACCATTGCACCTCATGCTAAATGTGGTAAGGTGTAATGGAGGCTCCTGGACCCATTTAGTAAGTGTTAACTCTCTCTCAACCCGAGTTAGTGTAAGGGTGTGCAAGTGGGTTAAAGGTGTGTTTGGCTTAACCATGGTTAGTGTTTGAATATTTAAATCACACTTATGATTTTTTGGAGCCATTTTCAAAAGCTCACCTTTCTCCATTGTTGCTGCAACCTGCTCATATTCAGATTTTGCTAAGAAACCCTACTCCCAAAATGGCAAATTTTCTCATAACTCACCCGTTTTCACTTTGTTTCTCTTGAAATTTTACCTGAGCACTCCATTTGAAAATGCCTTTGAGATGATCCAAACCTTGTCTCCATTCATCCCTTGATTTTATCATAGAATCCACCTAAATATTTCTACCCAAAAAAATTTCCTTTTCAGATTATGAGAGATCTAGAGGAGATAAACACTTGAAAACTGGAGCAAGAACTCACGATAAAATTCCTAATATGATGAGACAATTTTCATCCCAATTGGAAGAACCATTTTTGGAAATTGACCTACTTACTATTTTTAATAAAGAAGCAAACCATAAACCCTGTTGCAAACCTCAAGTAAGCCTTAAACTAAAAATATCAAGTATAGGGTGATAACAAAGAAATAGTAAATCATCCGAAATCCAAATCCATGCAATTCATCTAAGTTCCATGGGGGTATGACTCCAAAACTGGAAATTGTGAAATTGGGAAAAATTGGCCAAATTTAGAAAGTAAGGGTGAGGACTGACTTACTAAAAATAGTAAGTTTTCATGATCACATCCACCTACACCCTCTCCTCAAAATTACATCACTATTCTAGTGAAACCATGAAGATCAAGTACTATTAGATATGAGCCAAACGAAGTTAGACTACATGAATATCCAACTTGTGGAAGAAAATGATGTAGCTCCCAGTGGATCTAAAGGAAATGATAGATCAGCAGGTCAGGGTACAATGGAAGAAAATATAGTTTTTAGTTGTCTTTTCAAATCAGGGGGTCACTTGATTCAGTACAGAGCACTGAGTTGGTCTTGGCTTGTGTTAAACACTATGACCTTGCCTCCCAAACAATCACTGCAGATGACAACTCACTACTGATGGTCTTGACTCCAAAAGGAATTTCAAGTTGTCTGCAAATCCTGACTGAGAGTGACATGGTGATATTCACAAAGGAATTTGCAACTCAACAATGGCTCAGGACAGACTCCTATTTGCAGGGGATTGTAGTTGGCTCCTGGTTGAAACCTAGGAGAAAACCATCAAGGCTACCAAAATCACTGTCAAGGAGTGAGTTTCACAAATCTACTCAGATGCCATTGTCTTACTGAGTAGAGTAATGGGTGAATGAAATACCAAGTAATTCTAGGACTGGATGGACAAGTTCATGCTGAAAATTATGGAGGGAAATCAAATGATAGATTGGGGCTAGATCATCAGTGACAATCTACACCAACAACTGATGCAACTGTTCACCACCAAGAGATTCACAATGACCTCCTATCTGGTGTATGCCCTCGTGTACACTAGACCATACAGAGGATTGTCCATTTCTCATAATGTTCCTCAGAGAGCTCCTGCCTTCGAGAAGTACAAGCAGATCACCTTCAAGGAAAGCAATGTTCATTTCACACGGGTGAATGATGCATTCACCATGTTCATCATCCGACTCCTTGAAGGAAATCTTGAAAGAAGAATCTCTCCTCAGGAAACTGAGTTGATTGAGAAGTATGGGTGTCACTTCACACAGTTTGACACCTTCACCTACATTAGGGTGAGTGGTTTTGACCTTGCTCCGCTCAGGCTACCTAAGTATCCTAGTGATAAGATCATTCTGGTAGAGATTTGTAGGCAACTTTCTCAGGTGCATCTCAAGTGCAAGGGTGCAAACAGGAAGGGCATCTCATTCCCCATCTCACTCGGTGTCTTCTATTATAAGAGTGCAACAGATTCCATAAAAATTGAGACCTCCCAGAGTGCATTTCACCTATTTTCATATGTTCTTAGGCCCAACTTTGATATAAGGAAAGATCCTAAGTCTTTCAATGTTCTTGGATTGCATCATATTCCCCAATTGGAAGACTATTGGGTAAATTGTGTGGATGACCTTGAGGTCATGGAAAGAGACTACATGAGGATGACTATGGAAGAGATGGAAACATTCGGGTTTGATTGGTTCACTATAGGAGTTCAAGAAGATGGTTCTGAGTTGTTTGATCCAAAGTACCAGGAAGTGAAATCATCTCCCCTTCCTCCTCCCTCATGGAGTGTTCATGAAGATGGAGATATCAAGGAGTGGACCAAAGTGGTGATTCAAAGATCAAGGGATTGGTTCAGAAGAAAGAAAGCCTCTAGTAGGGAAGAAGGAACCACTTCAACCTTACTTAGGAAACTATCACACTCATCATCTCTCAAGGATCCTGAGAGAGATGTCGGTTCATCTCATTCAAAGAAGACCTACAAGAGGAAGGTTGTGGAAATCAAGAGAACTGAAGTTTCACCTCCCATGGAGTCCCGCAAGAAAGCCGAGATTGGAGAGGAACAATTTTAAGAGAAATAAGAACAAGTTGAAGAGTTGGAACAAGGAGAGATTGACCCCTCTCAATATCTCATGCATCAAGTGGAGCCAAGTGTCTCATCGGAGGGAGTTCAGTCAGCCCAAAATGAGCAATCATTGGTCCCAAAATTAGAAACATATCTCCCTAACATATTTTCCATGCCATCGGATCCATTCCCATGTATCTATGACTTTCTTAGTAGAGAATCAAGAACAATGTAACAAGTTGCAACACCTAACTTGAGGCCATCTCAAAGTACATGAAAGCCAATAAGTCAAGGAAAGCACAAACTACTTCAAGATTCTACAATGAGGCTTCCGGAGCTCAGTTTGTAGAAGTTGTCAAGACCCAAGGTGAACAAAGCTTTGGAAGAAATGACTCCCAATGATTATGAGATGGACCATAGTCTCACTTGGTCAGGCTATGCACGAGGGTGACACTCATATTTTCAAGGATTCTTCGAACTCAGATATAGGAGTGGAATGAAGAATAAAAACGAACCATCGACCAATTGGAGAAACATGTGAGGACCTTGTCTTCATATGTGTAGTCATTCTTGGAACTAGGCTCATCATCCTTACCTCCAGTTGAAGTGGTATCACCCATAAGAAGCTTCAATCTAGACACTCTCAAGAAAGTTCAAGGATTCACAATGCAGGGGAGAGAAAATAACAAGTGAGTGGGGAAATCATTGAAAAGGGGAATGTGCTTTTTCCTGAGGTCCTCTCCCTGTTCTACTTTGTCTCAGGTACCATCTCAAGAATCAAAGGCACCAGGGTGGAAATGGAAAAAGAAAATATGATATGGGATAGTGTTCTCCCACTGACCTCTGAAATGGGGATTCTTGACTCCTCATTCTTGATAAGCAAAAATGTGTTCATGGACCCAACTGAGAACTTGTCCCCTATTTGGTTCCACACCATGGCTATAAGGTGTGATGTACTGAAAGATGCTTTGTCAGATCTCGAGGAGTGCGAGAACAATGCTCAAGTAATTTTTGATGATCTGAGCAAATGTGTAGAAGAGCTTGGGGCCCCTCATATCAGTGAAAACACATCTTGGAAGAAATGGTCTAGAAAGAAGCAAGAGATCCCTTCTCTTTCAACGAAGACACTCGGGAGTCACTTGTAGCAATCTGTGGCTCTATTTCAAACATTGCTCGAGATCACAAAAATTGGTTCACTGAGTGCAAGAGGCTAAGCCACATTCTGGAGACTTGGATCAACACATTGGAGTATGTGAGCATTCCTCAGTCAGAGAAGATCACACTGGTAGTTGTCCATTTTGTCAGAGAGGTGAAAGGACTTGAGTTCAAGCCAATTGAATTTCCATAGGATGCATTAGAGGAGGAATCTTCATCATAGGAATGGTCTTCATCAAGCAGCATAGCTACTTCATTCTTCTCCATTGTCTTTCTCCTTCTATTCTCACTCTTCTACTCCCTTTCTTCTAATTCTTCATTGTGTGTAATAATGACTTTTTGTCTTATTAATTGAAGTGATTGTAATATTTGTGCAATATAAAGGCCCCTTTTGCAATTATAAAAAGGGGACTGATTTTGTCTTTCCTAAGGGCATTTGAAAAGTCACTTGTAATGGGAATATGAAAAGTCATGTGGGGGGTAGATGAAGAGATGGATTGTAAAGCTATAAAAGGAGATGACCTCCTCATTGTAAGGGGATGGTTAATTCTTGTTTACTAGCTCTCATTGTCTTTCTAGAAACAAGGGCCTTCATTTCCTCTATTCTCTTGTCTTTTGTCATTCTATCTCCATCTCAACTTGTACTCCATGAGCATTGTAAATTGTGCAACATGATGCAATAAAACTTTTTGTTTTTTGTTGATTGTTCCTCTTTCTTTGTGAATGGTTTCTTCTCATTGATGCAAGTGAAATATTCTGATTTTAATGCAATGAACTCAGCTATGCTATTTGTTGATTAAAATCCCCCTCTTATTTCCCTCTCCTATCTCTCTCACTAAGCAATTTTCCTCCCTTGTATTCCATACAAGCAATTTCCACAGGTTTAGGGAAGTATTCATGTGTGATCCTTGATCTTTGGGCCACCCCAGAAATTAGTTTAGATTGTATTCATTTCCTTGCTTTTAATAAATGGAACTGCCCCATTCAAGCAGAGGGACCTAGTCCCAGAGCGTTGGTGAAATCCCACAATTTGTCCTCACGATTTTGATGGGAAAAGTCCGTCGAAAAATTGTAATATCTTGGCCAAATAGTAGAGTTTGGATCCTTCTTTTTTAAATAAAATTTTCTATTGCGTTAGGGTTCTTTCTAGAAAGATGTTTTTGATTTTGACATAGTGGTGCAACTAGATTGATGCTGTTTGTCACCCAGTTAAAAATTCACGGAGAAGGTATTGGAGTTAGGAATCAATTTGGTATGCAGAAAATCGAAGATAAGGGCCTTGAGATTGATATAACTTGGCATTTTTAAAATAGATGTATTCAATGTATCTGTACTACTAGTATATGACATGCATTGTTGGGCCTCAAAATAGTGGCTAAGTATAGAAAGGCGCGTGGGCGTGCAGGACCTTTATGAAGAAGGGTGCGGAAGGTGAAGGCGTGCAAGACAAGGTTCTAGGGGGGTTTAGTAGATTCCAAGGCGCGCGTGCAAGGCAAAGGAAGGGGTTTTGGGACTTAGCCACATTCGGCATTCCTGACAGCACACGAGAAAAGCGTGACCGGACTGAGCTTGGCAACGTGTTGGCCAAGAAAGGAATATTTCATGCGATGGAAGGATCCAGAAAGACATCATTGCAAAGAGTGGAGAGCTCGGATCAGAAGAGGCATGCTCCCTTGAAGGACCACCTTGACACTTGACAATCGATCTATTACTTCATGAAGGCATGGCGGTGATTGCTAAGGCTATTTATAGAGATGCTTGGATAGAAGAAGGGGGTGGTAAGAGGGATATTGTGGTGCGAAGAGAGTCATTAGAGAGGCGAAGCTCTGCCGAATTAGTAGTGGATTCTATGGGTTAGAGTTCCTTCTAAGAGGACTGTAGTTTTCATAGTTGTAAAAGGGAATGGGTCTATGGTTATCTTCATGTAATATGAGAGGCACAATGAGTGATTCTGATGCATGGGTCTATTCTGTAATGATCTGATGATCTGTTATGGCCTTGAGTTATGCAATATGGTTATTAAACTTGATCAAAATGAATCTATGACTCTGTTTTGAGTATATGTTGTCCATGGGTATAAACCCTAATGCGCTCTCTTTATATCACGTACCAGATCTGTTATATGTTTGATATTTCTTCTATTATATGAATAAATGCATTGACATGATAACTTATCCTAAGAATGAATACATGGTTCTTTTCCGTTTTGCATCTAACTCACTGTCATAAATGATGTATTCTCACACAACTCAAATAAAGGAGGGGCTCGGCACCCGCACTTGCCTCGGGTGAGTGCCTAGCGCCCGTTGGGTGATAGGTCGGGGCGCCTGAGATTAGACTGTTGGTCTAAGGGTATGAAAAATGACTACATCTTGGTTCCTTTGTCGGGACCTCTTTTCAAAGTTGTGAGAAAAGGCATACGTCTTGGTTCCTGTGATACATGATGATAGAGCGTTTGACCTTGGAAAGTGTTGAAGCATGGTTCAAGAGCACGGAGGTCGAGTTTGCTCAAAGATTCAGCACTGGACCTGAGTTCGATGCACGTAGATGGGTGGAAGAGAACCTGTACCATGAGTTGTACGAGACGTTCTTCTGTTGTTTTCCAGTAGAATTATATGAATGGCTTTCAACATATGCATCCAGATTGAGCTGGCACTATAAATCGCGCGTATGGATCCAAGATGATTACCACAGGATGCAGGATGCAGATCTGACTTGGACACGTGTGCTGTTGATCACTGGTGGAAAGGAGTGTTGACCAGTTATACTCTAGAATACGCCATTTATATGTATTCTTGCCCAGAAGTTGCTGAGTTTGAGTTTCTGAGGGAGCCCAGAGGATCATTTCTACGTGCTATCCCCCTGGTATGAAGATCTTGATCATTACCCTAAGTTTAGAGGCATTTCCCATGGCCAGTTAAGCTTCTCTGAGCGTTGGGTGAGGAAGCTAGGGTGGAGGAAGATGACAGACATTATGGCTGAAAAGGAAAGGGAGGAGAGACGACTCAAATATAGTGAAGCTTGTGAAAGGGAGATGACTAGATAGCGCAAGGTTGCAAGTGTGATGGATCTATGGAGGTAGACGTTACGGGAAGGAGTTGAGGTTTACGTAGAGGACGTGGAACCTGAACAGTCTGTGCTACCCCATCTTGGCAAGCGCGGGAGAGAAGCCCCCTCAGCTTTTGATGAGAGTTCGTCGTATGGAGAGAGGAGAGCCGTCGGCACGCATCTGAACCCACCTAGTGACCAACCCCTGGCGCTTGGTTTCCCAGATCAAGGGAGAAGTATTGTTAACCCAGTTGGTATCGGTGGGAGTAGCCGATCTGCACCTAGGAGGTATAATTTCTCATTTGGAACATCTATGGCCGCACAATCAATTCCTATGTTTGGAGGGATTTTTGGGCAAAGTGCAAGCATGCAAGGTTTGGGTATCGCGTCTGGGAGTGGCGCGGGATACACGTCTGGCAGCGGAGCAATATCACAGACCATTGGCGTGCAGTTCCGTGGAACGTTGGGGGCACTCGATGTGATCACTTCAGGCCCGTTACCAGCTACATGAGGAACTGGTAGGTCTGGAGTGTCTGTAGGTGGATCTGGAGGAATAGGACCAGGTGGATCCAGTGGAGGAGGGAACACTGGAGGAAACCAAGGTTCTGGATCAGGAGGGCAAGGGCCTCAACCACCTCTGCAAGTATTCTTTGAGATGTCCTTGCACTTACTAGACTACAGAGGCATTGAAGATGCTGCAGAGCATGTGCATAAATGTGAGTTGTTGTGGCGCGCAAAGGGGATCACTACCCTGGATGGAAAGGCAAGTCAGTTTGTAACAATGTTGCAAGGATGCGCACACAGCTGGTACCGGAAGTATGATCCACATCAGACGGTGGTAGACTAGAACGCATTGAAGAACACCTTCCTAGCAGAGTTCCATATCCCTGAGTTTGAGCAGAAGAGCATCAGCGCTCTGAAGGAGATCCAACAAGGAATGGCAGAGAGTGTGCGGGAGTATGATACACGGTTCAAGACTCTCTTGTCAAAACTATCCTATGACATTCACCCTTCTTAGCATGCTCAATGGTTTGTAGGAGGGTTAATAACATTGTTTAGAAGGGCATTGTCGCACAAGACTATCACAGACCTGCTTGAGGCGTTAGAAGCTACCCTATGCTCTGAAGCTGTTGGGAGCGTTGACACTGGTGTGAGCCCTTTCCTGCAGGCCCAAATTGCTGCAATGGCCAAGCAGTTAGAGAAGCTTTTTGCAAACTCAGCGCATGAGACACACAGTGGTCTTTGGTGCACAGATTGTGAAGTGGAGGGGCATGCCAAGGATAGTTGCCCCCAGAAATCAGTACACGCCATGGCAATAGATTGTGAAATTTGCCACGAGGATCATGATGCGAGTAGTTGTCCTCTACTGCAGCGCACAATCTGGAAGAATGTGTCTTACTATTGCAAGATCTGCACCTCTACGACCCATGATACCAAGGATTGTAGGTTGATTGACCAGATTCATGATGCTATTGATTTGGGTGTGCACCAGACCAGCCTTGCGAGTAGTTCCAAGGATGATGATCGTTGCTATGAAGGGCGCTCAGATGGAGGGGCGTGTGGAAGAGGTTTTCGCGGAAGATTTTGTGGTCGCAATAACCGTGACGGAGGAAGAAGTGAGTTCCCACGGGGAACCTGTTACAAATGTGGATCTACAGAGCGTTACAAGCACGAGTGTCCTGATCTGTTGCAGTGCTTGAGGTGTGGAAAGAAGCACAAGTATGAGGAGTGCCCTGAATTGTCTGAACACATGAGCCAATAACACCGAAAAGACAAAGGCATTGGGATATTGAGCATAAAGAAGGTCGATTCACAGTGGATGTCAAGAGTAGTGCGTGAGTCAGGGTTAGAACTTGTATTGGTGATGACGTGGGTAGAGGCCGCGCGCGCTAAGGAAGTACCAAGGCGAAGAACCCTGGTTTCAAGGGAAGAGGTGGTACATGGGAAGCACCTGGACCCTGCTCATCAGAAAGAGGTGTATCAAGAGACTGGATGTGATTCAGAGTTTGCAAGGAGAGATCCAGTGTCTAAAGGAGTAGTCAAGGCAATTGGAGCGAAGGAAGAATGCTGAGACTCCGCAAAGTGATCTAGATGAAGGAAGGGAAGTATGTAGGATGTTAAGGCAAGAAAACATTATTCCCTTGCTTGGAGAATGGCTACGGGAGAAGGTACCACACGAGACAGGTGTTGCATGCAAACCTTCCTCCTCACAGCCTTGACTATGATAAGGAGATCACATTGAATGCAGTTGTTGATGGGTGGCTTCTGAGTAATATCCTCATTGACACAAGTGCGGAGGTCAATGTTCTCACCTTGGATGCTTGGCATCAAATGGGAAGGCCGACATTATAGCCATCTTCGAATGTGCTGTATATGGCGAACAAGACAAAGGCCATGCCCATTGGAGTCCTATAGAATGTGGTTATCACTATTTAGGGGGCAAAATTCACTAGAGACTTCGAAGTCTTGGTGCTCGCCGAGGCAGACAATTTTCTAGCATTGCTTGGGCGCCCATGGTGTTACAAGAACAATGCTGACATGTGGTTTAACAAGGGGTATATTAGTTTTGAGAACAAGGAAGAACGGGTCATCATCCCCTTGACTGATGGGAAATCGGCGCCCTATACTGAGCCCTTGGGAGAAGAAGTCCTTGATATGATCTATGTGCGCTCCATCAGAGACCCTGAGATGATTCACCCTACAGAAGGAGTTATCCAATTTGAAGATGCTCAGTCTATGAGTGATACAACTAGCGTAGCATGTGACAATTGGGCGCATGGGACTTATGAGTTAATTGGGCGACAGTTGAGAGGATTTGTAACCAGGGTAACAAAGACGCGCTCAGTCAAGTGCCTAAGAGAGAAGAAGTTGCCAAGTTACTCTGGGGGAGCCTACCCTGAGATTTTCTTGAAAGAAATGGAGGCCCAATGGAGAAATGAGGTTGAAAGGAGAGGGATGCTCAACTACAACTTGCTCAGGACTGCAGCACGTTGGTGGGCTACACACTGCGAGAGCCTTCTATAATGGTGCGAGGTGAGGATCCCATTCTCTGTAAGGTTCTCTAGAAGGAACGCGCCCACAGTCATTCAAGATTACCATGGAAAGGAACCCGCCTTGTTTCATATCCAAGCTTGTGAGAGGCCTAGATAAGGGGCACAGAAACATTGCCACCTTCGTTATGGGTGCATAAGTTGTATTCTACATTGCAAGGTTGTGCGTGTACATGGTATATCCACTCAGAGACACGTTGTCAGACAAGAAATTGGTTGGAGTTAATGGCTGATCTCGTTCAAGCTTTTGAGTATCAGAATACAAAGCCATCGGTGGACAAGGCATTGCAGGTTGTCAAGCGCCTTACCATGGGAGATAGCGCTATGGTGGAAGATAGGATACTAGAGTTGTTAGAAGAACCTGGTTTGGAGAAGCGCTTTGATGAAGACGAAATAGAGGAAGTACAACTTGGGCGCGCATGTATGGAGAAGGAAAAAAGAAAAATGGTCTATATAATAGATGGTGAAGAAATGGAAAGTCTGGATGTTAACCATTTTGAAGGTACGCGTGAAGTCATAGATAGCGCTGATGAGCAAGCGTGCCTACCATGAGCCCTTGAAAATAAAGAAGTTTAACATTGGTTTAGAGGAAGAAACTAAGGAAGCTATCATTAGAGACTATTGGTCAGGGAAAGAGGTTTCAAAGATCATTGATCTGTTGCGCGAGTTCCAGGATTTGTTCCCACGCGGGTACCATGAGCTCAAAGGCGTTCACCATTCCTTAGGGGAGATGAGGATCAAGTTGAAGGAAGGCACGTGCCCGATTCGGAAGAGGCCTTATCGGATGAATCCAAATTTATGTGTACAAGTCAAGGAGGAGATAGACAAGATGATAGCATCAGGCATTATTGAGGCTGTTGAGGAATCAGAATGGGTGAGTCCAATGGTCATAAGTATCAAGAAGGACAGGGGGATAAGGATCTGTGTGGATTACAGGGATTTAAATGCAGTATGTGTCATTGATCCCTTTCCAACCCCCTTCACTGAAGAAATTTTGGAAGGAGTAGCCGGGCGAGGTCTATTCCTTCACGGATGGGTTTTCAGGGTACCACCAAGTAAGGATTGCAAAGGAAGACTAGAAAAAGACAACTTTCACCACTGAGTGGGGAAGTTTTGCCTATACGGTCATGCCTTTTGGATTGAAGAATGCACCTACTGTGTTCTTGCGCATCGTGGTACAAGCATTCCAGGACTTCATCCACAAATTTCTTCAAGTCTACCTGGATGACTGGACTGGTAAAAGACCATTGTGACAATTTGAGGTTAATGTTCGAGAGATTTCGGCAGTTGAGGATATCCCTCAACATTAAGAAATGCGTCTTTGCTACCCCATTTGGAACTCTGTTAGGGCATATTATAGGTAAGGAGGGTTTACTGGTGGATCCCGCTAAAGTTGCAGTTATTGTGGGATTGGTAGTCAAAGTGCAGTGCACAGATTCCTTGGGCATACGGGGTATTAGAGGAAGTTCATCAAGGGATATGCCAATATCGCTGTGCCCTTGGAATCATTGCTTAAACACAAGAGTGCCTTTCATTGGGGAGGAGCGCAGCAGAAGGCGTTTGATACTTTGAAGGACAGGCTTGTTACTGCGCCCATACTGCGTTTTCCCTCTTGGGATAAGCCTTTCCATGTTCATGTTGATGCCTCAGGGACAGCCATTGGAGCAGTGCTGGCACAACCTGGTGAAGGGATTGTTGATCATCCCTTATGTTTTGCAAGTAGGAAGTTGACACCAACAAAACAAAATTACACAACTACTGAGCGCGAAGCACTATCAATGATCTACGCGCTGCATAAGTTCAGACAGTATTTGTTGGCAACACCTTTCATATTCTATACTGATCACATGGCGTTGAAATACTTGGTGAACAACCCTGTTCTGCAAGGGCACATATGTCGGTGGGTCCTACTATTCCAGGAATTTGAGTTCAGGGTGGTTGTGAAGCCAAGAAAGAATAATTTTGGGCCTGATCACTTGTCTAGGATTGATTCAGGTGAGGACGCGCAAAACATTGAGGATACCATGTCAGACGCGCAACTGTTTAGGTTGCGGCGCGCGCCCTCGGACTTGGAAGATATTGCAGTGTTTCTCAAAATAGGTGTGGCGTCGGAAGGTATGAAGGCTTTGGAGAGGAAGCCATTGGCTACACGCGCCACGCTATACATGCTGATTAGTGGAAATTTGTACAAGCTAGGACGTGATGAGGTTCTGCACCGATGCGTGTTGGAACATGAGCGCATGACAATAATGGAGGAAATGCATGGTGGGATTGCAGGAGGACACTATGCAGGAAATGCTACCGCACGGAAGATTCTAATGGCAGGGCTTTGGTGGGAAAGTATCTACCAGGATTGTATTGAATTTTGCAAGGCCCGTGACCATTGCCAGCGCCTTGGCAAGCTTGGAAAGAGGGATGAAATGCCCTTGCAACCAATTGCTAGCGCTGAACCGTTTGAAAAATGGGCAATTGACTTTGTAGGGCCAATTTCACCTGCCGCGCGAAGGACTGGTTCACGTTACATCATTACTTATACTGATTACAAGACAAGATGGGCAGGAGCAACGACTACAAGGGATTGCACCGTAGCGAGGGCTGCCAGATTTTAATGGGAGAACATAATCAGCAGGTATGGATGTCCGTTGACCTTGACTAGTGATAGGGGTACGCATTTTTTGAATGAAACGGTTAGGATTCTGTTGGCAGAGTTTATGGTGGCCCATCACAAGACTACCCCTTATCATCCCCAAGCGAATGGAACTGCTGAGGCATTCAACAAGATACTGAGTCACACCTTGACCAAGATTTGTGATGTTGGATGACAGGATTGGGATGACAAAGTATCAGCTGTTTTATGGGGATACAGGACAACCTACAAGAGATTGAACGAGGCCACATTGTTTCAATTGGTGTTTGGCGCGGAGGCTATCTTGCCAGTTGAATTCATGTTACCATCACTGCGTATAGCACGCGTAGGAGGATTGGCTGATGAACAAGTGCTTGAGGAGAGAATTGATAAGTTGATGCAGTTAGACGAAAGGCGATCACTTGCTAGATGGAGTCAAAAGACTGAAAAATGCTAGACAAAAGACATGGCATGATCGTCATATCAAGAACAAAAAGTTTGAGGTTGGGCAGATGGTTTTGTTGTAAGATTCCAAGTTTTTGCGCCATCCTGCAAAATTGAAAGTCCATTGGTTGGGCCCATATATCATCTCGTACATCCTTGACTCAGACACGTGTTAGTTATAAGCGCTGGATGGAACGTGGTGGCCTGACCATTTCAATGGGAGTAGGCTGAAGCCCTACTATAAATAAGTCTTCTTGGTGTTTGTAAATAAGCCGGTATTGCCAGTTAGCTTAGGATTTCCATTTATGCTTTTTCTTTCTTGTGTTTCCCTTTCTCGTTGTTTGTTCCTTTCTATTGATTTTGTTTTGTGCCTGTGCGCTGGTAACCACATTATTTTCAAAAGGTTGTATGCGCAGAGGACTGCACATCGTTTTAGTGTGGGGTGGAGTAGTGCGAAGTTTGAGCTAGCAGTGAAAGTTGTGTTAAATGGCCTAGATCGAAGGATAGAAAGTGTGTAAGGTTGAGAAAGCGCATTGGAAAAGGGTGGACAAGAAATTTTTGGTGTCAAGATAGCTTAAACAAAGACCACGTACAAGGAAGAGCGCATGAACAACATGAGGTAGGCGAGGGCAAAAATCAGGTAAAAGACAAAAGAAGTGCCTTTGGCGCTGCAAACGCGCGTGTAAGAGTCTTCGGTTAGTTTGGATTTTTGCACGCCAGAAGGTTGTAAAAGGGTTTTTTGCGCAGGGTTGGGCACATGAGTAAGGGCGCTTAAGGTCGACTTTAGTGGAAAAAGCCACATTTAATGCTAAGTACGTTGGTAGGTAGCATAACATTTATTGTTGGAAAGGAGGAAAAGCTATAAATATGAAGTCGGGCACATCATTATTTTACCTTGCGATTACGAAGTCGAAGAGCTCTTGCGAACTAGGGCATCCAGAGAGATTTGTGCGAAGAAGAATCATAGAGATCTAAATGCGTGACCAGAGTGGATCTACAAACTAGAGTGGAAGGAGTACATGGGCGTGGGGAGAGTTTTTTTGAAGTGCACTGTCTTGTGGAAGGATTTTCCTAGTTAGGGTTTGGCAGCTAGGGCACGTAGGTAGAAGGATTTCTTTGCGAAGTTGAGCCTTAGAGTTGAGCAGAGTAGTAGAGTGAGTAAGAAGGCATTTTAAGTTTTAACCCGACAAGAAGAATGGCACCAAAGAGGGCGACCGTTTCACCAAAGAAACAGAAGGGCAAGGGCAAAGGAAAACAAACCGCTGTCGTCGCTAGCTCTAATGAAGAATGGTATGTAGAAATGCAGTACCTAGATGGAGTATTGCTGGGAAAAGTGTGGGTGTCGCACTTGAGACAAATGGCCATGAGCAACTACAACCATCGCATGAGCACTATTGAGAAAGAAATGGCGTTGGAGTTGGTTCGTCCAACTGACAAAAGCACACCAGACAGAATGCCAATATATAGTGACGAAGTGAAGGTAAAGTTGGAGAAGGTAGTGCTACTACAACTATATGAGTTGCCTTATTTTGGCAAGCCCAAGCAGCTATATCAGTGGTTAATATCGCGCGTGCACGAAGACCATTTCTATTTTGCAGGCCACAAGATGTGCCTAACCCCTTAGCTTATATCCAAGTTCACTAGCCTGATTTGTGAGGGAGAATCCATAGATGATGACTTGGAGGATAATGAAGCCATCAAGAAAACAATAGAGGCTTATAACTATAAAAAGGGGTCACAGTACTTTGACAGCAGAAATCTTTGACCCTGTTATGAGGATGGCCGCGCGCTTGGTGACCAAGCTAAATGATCAAGAAAGATGGACACAAGTGAACAAGGCATGGTTGAATGTATGCTGGAAGATCTCAGAAGGGACCGTCTATAACTTGTTTGGCTACATTGTAGATGAGATCATTAGCAGTGCGCAGGAAGGAGATAAGATATTGTTCGGCAACATTCTCCTCACCATTGTCTTCTCGGAGATTGGAGTGCCCGATGGGCCAGAGAAGTTTGTGTGGGAGTATATAGAAGATCCCTCGCCCGTGAAAAGGTTTGAGAAGTATACATGTGAAACCATGACGGCCACTCACAAGGCGCGCCTGGAGAAATGGTATAAGCAAATGCACGATGCATTCAGGGCTGAGTGGAGGATACCTGAACAATTGCCCGCGCTCGTAGATGGGGAAGTGGAGTTTGTTGTATATCAACATTTTTGTATTAGCCAGTTCACCCTAACAGATGGAACTAAGAGCCTGTGGTGCAAGCTACCATTTTCTTTCACTGCACAATACTTGCAAGCAGGGTTCAACCGGTTTAAGAAGGCCAAGAGACTAAGGTTTGACCTTAGTGAGGTAGATCAAGACCACCGCGAGCTGCACCGAAAGCTCGTGTACCCCAAGAAGCATGCATATGTGGAGAAATACATCTCCCACGAAGTACAAATGATGAAGCCATTGACGCTGCTAATTGCCGGAAGGACCGCAACAAGGGTATATCTACGCATAAGGCCAAAGTTTGAAAAGGGTGCCTACCAGAGAATGATAACTCCATTCTAGAAGACCCCACAGGGAGGAAGAAGGCCGCACCAAGGAAGAGGGAAAGAGAAGGGGTTAATGAGAAGAAGACACCAAGTGTACAAACCGCACAATCTAGGGGCGCGTCAGAAACAAGCGCTAAGCCTAGCACTTACGCGCGCAGGAAGAAGTCCCCAGTTAAGGAGAAGAACCCAAAAGAAGAGGCGCCATAGCATGAAGAGCCTCTTAGACAAAGGAAATCGCCAAGGAAGAAGTCACCTGTCGAGGAGGAAGAGAAAGCAGAGTCTCCTATACTGGAATCACCAGTTAGGAAGAAGCAGAAGGTAGTAGAGAAGGCCGACTCGGAGGAAACAAAGAGCCTAGAGGCCTACATAGGCAAGAAAGATGATGACGAGCCCGAAGAAGTCCAAGACCAATCCGTGTACGAGGTGCACGACTCCGAGGAAGAAGGAGAGAAAGAGAAGGATGACGAGGAGGAAATAGGTGCTCAAGGCAAGGGGGTGAGCGAGGAAGTAAACACGCAAGATCAGAGGACCCCAAGCCTCAAAAAGGAGCAAATAGAGAAGGCCGCGCAAAGAGAAGTAGCAGGCATCATTAAGGACTTGGTGGAGCAGGATTTGGAGCAGAGCACAGATGAAGTTTTGAAGGAAGTGGAAGAGGAAAGCATGGGAAAGGAGTATGGCAGCATGGGTGGAGATCCTAGTTTGGTTGTAAGCTTTCCAAGGGTTGCACGCACAGGAAGAACACGGGAGCAACATAGGGACAAGGAATGAGTTACGTCGATGATCCAAGCAAGGTGCTATGCATGCGCTTCCAAAGCACCGTGCCAACAGAACAACTCCTGGCCGTGGCTTCATTTGATGAAGAACGCGCATACCCACGGACTAGAAAAATGTTGTCTTGGGCATTTGAGTCCCACATCGACGAGCCTGAGTTCGAAGTGAGCCAAGGGGCACTGATGAAGATCCCAGAGACGAAAGGAATAAACCGCTTGATCAATGCTCAGTAGCTGTCGGACGAGGAATGATAGGGTGAAGTTCCTAGAGGCAGAGTTGGAGAAAAAGGAGGAGGAACTTCTTGAGAGAAGCAAAGACCTGAAGCAAGAGGAACTAATCAGCGTGCAGTTAAGGCGTGAATTAAAGGAAGAGAAGACAAGGGTGTGTGAAGTATACAAAAAGATAGAAATGATCACAGATGCTATTGTCTTGAAGCATCCAGACTTAGCACCACCCGAGCAAAAATATGGATCAACCTTGCAGTGCCTGGAGGATTTGACTCGCATCCTCACTATGGAGAGGCAACCACTCGCCTTAGAGTCCACAGAAGAGGCGTTGACATGCCAAGAGAGAAGAAAAGCTGAAGGTTGTCGAGATTGTTGCTCGATATACCAAACTCCTTGCCGATGTGAAGGCCGTCGCGCAAGTTGCTGAAGCTGCATATGACAATTGTGTTGATAGGGATAGAGTGGCAAGCATCCTGGTCGCCACACATGAGACGGAACTCAAGGAGTTTCAAGAAAAGAATAAGGGGAACAGAGCAGAAAGGGATAAAATCCTGGCCGAGGTGGAGAAGAAATCATAAGCTATGGAGACCTTGCAGGGCTTGATCAAAAGTCGACTAAAGGAGTTGTACCCCCAGATCACCCACTAGATGGACGCAATCGAGGATTTGGGCAAAGAATTGGAGGGGATTGTGGAAACAATGAGCGCCAAGGGAGAAGGGCTAAGTTTTGAGGAGGTAAGCGCCCTAGTAGGTGACCTCTGTTAGCAAGCGTAGAGCGAGGTCGATGCCTGGGATAAGCTAGAGGCAACTATAGGAAAGGATTTCTCTCTCCTCCAACAATAAGCATGATGTCCCCATTCTTTCATTCTTTCCCCCAATTTCTCACTCCATTCTTTATTCAATTGACCATAGCCCATTATTCTTTATTCATTTAAAGGAAGTGTTTCCAAGGACGGAGAACAAGCGTAGTGTGGGGTGATGTTGGGCCTCAGAATAATGGCTAAGTACAGAAAGGTGTGTGGGCGTGTGGGACCTTTATGAAGAAGGGCACGCAAGGTGAAGGCGCACATGACAGGGTTCTAGGGGGTTTAGCAGAACCCAAGGCGCGCGCGCAAGGCAAAGGAAGGAGTTTTGGGACTTAGCCACATTCGGCATTCCTGGCAGTACACGAGAAAAACATGACCCGACTGCGCATGCGGAGTGGATAAAGTGCTAGCCTGGCAACGTGGTGGCCAAGAAAGGAATATCCCATGCGATGTAAGGATCCTGAAAGACATCATTGCAAAGAGTGGAGAGCTCAGATCAGAAGAGGCATGCTCCCTTGAAGGACCACCTTGACACTTGGCAACTGATCTATTACTTCATGATGGCATGGCGGTGATTGTTAAGGCTATTTATATGGATGCTTGGATAGAAGAAGGGGGCGGCAAGAGGGATATTGTGGTGCGAAGAGAGTCATTAGGGAGGCGAAGCTCGGCCAAATTCGTAGTGGATTCTATGGGTTAGAGTTCCCACTAAGAGGACTGTAGATGTCATAGTTGTAAAAGGGAATGGGTCTATGGTTATCTTCATGTAATATGAGAGGCACATCGAGTGATTCTGATGCATGGGTCTGTTCTGTAATGATCTGATGATCTGTTATGGCCTTGAGTTATGCAATGTGGTTATTAAACTTGATCAATATGAATCTATGACTCCGTTTTGAGTATATGTTGTCCATGGGTATAAACCCTAATGCACTCTCTTTATAGTACGTACCAAGTTTGTTATTTGTTTGATATTTCTTCTATTATTTGAATAAATGCATTGACATGATAACTTATCCTAAGAATGAATGCATGGTTCTTTTCCGTTTTGCATCTAACTCTCTGTCATAAATGATGTATTCTCACACAACTTGAATAAAGGAGGGGCTCGGCGCCCGTGCGTGCCTTGGGTGAGTGCCTAGCGCCCGTTGGGTGATAGGCCGGCGTGCCTGGGATTAGATTGTTGTTCAAAGGGTATGAAAAATGACTACATGCATATAAAGGCGAGGACACATGGAAGGAGCCATAAGAAAGTAAACAAAACAAAAAATAATCCTGATCTACATGTACCCTCATAACTCACATACAAATTATACCTGCGTGTGAATGTAGGATATTATAAACAACATTTGCTAGAATTGGAAATTAAACATTGTTTCTAATAGGGCAATCAACCTCTCTTCTTGACTTTCAAGATCCTCTAAGAATACTACCCAGATATGTTGCTGAAGCTTTCACAATTGGGGTTGTGTTTCAGTTAGATTGCGAAGTAAATTACAAAAACCAGATTTCTTACTCTTTGATCTTAGTTTTTAGAAATTCAGCTCGCCCATGAATCTAAACATAGAAAAGTCTTGAATCTTGGGATAGGCTTGCAACTATTTTAAAAAATTTGATTAGCAACGTCTTGGTGTTGTAACCACATGTTTTTAATCTTAAACTGATACTTTCTTGGTAGGTATATCATTGATATGTGCAGTAATATTGGCCAATGGTGTGAGTGGGTGGTGTCCAAGATTGTAGCTGTTCTCTGTTCACGAGACAAAATCTATTTAGTTGAGAGCAGAAATCAATTCAATCTTTCTGACACATAGCCCTATTCTTTCGGACAGCTAAGCCATGTGATTATTCCAGTTGAGAAATCAGGTTCAACTAATTGCCTATCAATAAAATCTTGCAGTTTCTTAGCCCTGAAGGGATTATACCTTCTATGCCCCTGTTTTTCATCATGAATTTTATTAAACTGAAGTCTTCCCTTTATGTTAGAGAGTGACTGAACATTTTGCATCCTTGTTGATAATACTTGAAGGGTGTGCTCCCGCAGAGTATAGTGGATACACGATTTGAAAAATTCGAGAACACAAGATCTAGCTCAATTGATTTCATTTCAGCTGTTAAAACCTCAAAAATGGCTTTGCAGACTTGGACAATTATTTGCGTTTCTATTTTATAGAGAAGATTAGATGACATCTTCTCTAGACCTGTCTGTACAGTCTTGATGAAGATGGAATTTTAGCCCCCACTTGGAATATTTGTGTGCCGATCAGAGACATGAGAATTAGTATGGCTTCCAGGAGAAGGATGGGATCCATCATGTTTTGAGAGAACTTGTGCTTGTTAGGGTGGCCTACACCCTTCAAATTCCACAATTGAATTTTCATGAGAAACTATTTTGGGAATATGGACGGGGATAGTACTATTAGAGATCTAATATTTTTCACAATCCATATGATAAATAGAAGAACTTTTGGAAATAACTGTGTACAGAGTTTTTGATTGACATTGAGGATCACACTCTAGGGTCTTGATGAAGATAGAATTTTTGCCCCCACTTGGTTATTTGTGTGCCAATCAGAGACATTAGATTTAGTATGGCTTCGAGGAGAAGGATGGGATCCATCATGTTTTGACTTTTGAGAGAACTTTTGCTTGTTACGGTGGCCTACACCCCTCAAATTCCACAATTGAATCTTCATGAGAAACTATTTTGGGATTATGGATGGAGATAGTACTATTAGAGATCTAATATTTTTCATAATCCATATGATAAATAGGAGAGCTTTTGGAAAAAACTGTGTAAAGACTGTTTGATTGAAATTGAGGATCGCAGTCTATGACCCATCATCAAAATGAGAAAGAAAATGAATATGGATCGCGGACTAGGTTCCTTTTATAGATAATTCAGTTAAAGTGCCAAGATACTAATGTTAGTTGACCCTAGGATTAAATTGAACAAATAATCTGTTAATTAATTAAATAGTTATAATCCCCTTGCTGAAAATTAATGAATAAACTAACTGCTACAAATTAAATTATTAGGCCTATTATCAGTATTAGTGAATTGTTTTAGTTAAGCCTTTAATTAACATTAGTTAGGCCTTTTAATTAGTATTAGTTAGTCCTTTAAATTGAATTAGTTAAGTATTTAGTTAGTATTAGCCATTATAAAAAAATTAATTAGTATAGTTAAGCCTTTAATTAGTATTAGTCAATTTTAAATAATCCTAGTTAATATTAATAAATGAGCCATCTTTAAAAAAATGAAACTGATTAGTTAAGCCTTGTATTAGTAAATTGTTAATAGTCCTATGGTTGGGGTTTTCTTGAATAAATTTATAATAGGTTTCCGAGATTGGTTCAAGCCCAAACCACCATATTTGTTCATATTGTTCTCATGTTTGCAAACCTCCACCGCCTCCCTCATATATCACTTAAAAATAGCAATTCAAAATGGCTAACACTTTAGTGTTATCAATACAAATGTGGTGTGGAGTCTTAAAAGAGTAATTTATAAAAGTCAACTTAATCACCCTCTCCTTTTTAATGTGAAAATCACATTCATTATCCCGTGTGTGGATGTAGCTGCCAGTTTCTCCAATATACAATATCCCACATGAACAATCATTTCAGTACACACCATATAGGGATAGTCCCGTTGAACATTTTCTGATCAATCCACAAAATCAATAATGTTTGACTCATTACAATTGCTGAGTCCCCGGCCGTTATATTCATCAGATCTGTAGGATGTGTTCGCATGGTTTAATAAGTGACCTCTGGGACGTTGTCTGTCCTTTCTCTTTTTTTTTTTCTGAATGTTGGGTTGTACTGCTGTCTTCTTGGTTATGTTTGGGTGAGACTGAAATTTCTTATTTTGATTATTTCCTGCTTGAATTCTTGGATACCGAACTGTTTTTTGGATAGAGACTTCCGTTGGCATCCGTGATTCCTTTCTTGGGTCACAACCTCCATGGCTGTGGATGGTCCTTTATGAGTAGGGGATCTGAGAGAGTGCTTTGGACTCTTGGAGTATGGGTACATTCTTGTCTTATTTAGTTTTATTGGATTGAGATTGACTTTGGATTTCAGTATTTGTAATGAATAAAAGGGTGGGTAGACCGACTTGGGTATTCTTTGACGGTTTGGGTTTTCAAACATATGTTGTGATTGTGTGGAAGGTGTTCCTGATCTCTGATCCTAGAAACGAAATCAAAATTTTCCCCTTTCTTTGTGATCTGATGTTGGTCTTCTTGAGAAGAAGCTGCAGTATGGGTCTGATTTTGATGTTCTGGAGAATTGTTGTCTTGAGGTACTTCTTGTGAGGACCTGTTTGCTTGTGTATATGTAAGACATGATCCAGCCAAGCAACCATTGGAGGTTGCATAATCTTCACCCGAGCAGAATGTTCTATTAGTCCACAGGGTGTTACCATTCAATGCCCCTAGTTCAAGAAATAAATGGGTCCAGAAGGGGTTCTAGATAAATGTTAATACCTTTTTGGAATTCAGTGTACCCAGTGCAAATAGTGAGGCTCCAAATTCTCCTATGGATTTGTTGATTTTTTTGAGTGAGGATTCTCCCTGAAATTCACTTGGCAGGAGTGGGAGATGGACCCAAACAAGGACTGTGCTTGGCAGATCAATGGTAGGGTTGAAATTAGGAGCCCACAGCTTCATAAACAAGCTTGCTTTGTTCATGATCCAAGCTCACCCTAGGAAGATGGCTTTCTTTCTGGCTCTGGTAGCAAATAGTGCCATAAAGTTGCCTTTGGACATCGAGAGGATGTCAATGGAGCATAAGGGTTTCCATTGATTGGGCTCCCATGAATGAAAAATCAGAGCCTTCCTCTTTAGAACCACAAGCGGTTTTCTATTGCATCCAGGGGGAAATGGGTTTGAGGAGGATTGTACATTTTCAAATATTGTCCATTCTCTTTTGTAGTAGGGAAAGAGGACTTAATCACGTTTTTTTGGGCATGTAGGTATAGGAACTTCAGGATGTGTTCTGTTGATGGTGTCAAACTGTATGGGGAGATTGCAGCTTTGAAGGTACCTAGGGGCTGGGAGGATGCCACTCCTTGAGTATGTGTTAGGCCTGAATTCTTGCCCTTGAATCACCCCTTGTTTAAGACTAAGGGTAATGGAGATGTATGGAGTAACAGTGTTGTGTACACGAGTGGAACAATGGGTGCTGCTTTATATTGTTGATATGTAGTACTGATGGCCTAATAACGGCAAATAGAATAAAAGAATCTCAGTCCCATAATAAAGGAATCTGAACGTGCCATTTTTCTCATTGGTTTGTAAATCAATATACAATTCTTATTAATGTCAAAATTTTGAGCCTTGATTGGGAGCCATTCCTTCTGCGGCGTGAAGGCCAATCTACCAAGTGTGCAGCAGCAATTTGGATATTAAAAAATGAACATATTTTAATGCCATTAAATTTATGAACATCTTGTCTTCAACACAAAATGTCATTGCATGTACAAAGCCACCTGGCTATCTTATTTGTTTCATTTCTTTTATTTGACAACTTAAGTTCATGGACGCAAACAATTGTTTTTGAAGAGATTCCAAATATAATAATCTGGTTGTCTACAAAGGTATCTGCATGATGAGTATATTATTATATTGAATGTTCTATCAAAAAACATTGAGCCATAACTCATACACCTGATGTCAAACTTTACATAGCACGGTTCTTTATCTTCCATATAAGCTGGATGTTTTGTCCATTGAAAATATGTGTTTGTTATATCCATCATGTTTTCCTCCTATCATCCAATAAGTGGCCAACCCATTTTTCTTTTGAATTTGGTAATAATTGTCACTATCATACTACATTACTATATTTTATGTTATTGCCTATATACTGTGCAATGTCAATTGGAGAAAACAATGAAAGCTTTCCAGATTTTTGTTAATTGCACTTTTGATTTCTTGATTCATTGCAACTTGTTCCCCTATATAAATCAGGCTTCGCCTCAAGGGGGTTTGTCGGGCCAGTATGATAATGATGCCTATTGGACTTCCTTGGGTACGATATCCACTTCCTGATGGCGGCTATCAGTGGCTTGATCTTAACAATGCACTTGTAAGTCATTCCTATTCTCAATGCGAGTAAATAAAATATGGCCATTTCTCCATTACTTGTAATACCATGTAGGTATGCTCAATTATGTCAAAACTCTTGTATTTTGTTGCAGTACAGGGAGCGCGTTGTTTGTCTATCCCAATTCATAGATGAGTATTTCAGCAACACTATATTGGGAACACTGCTTTACCTAGATAGTGTCAGCTCTACAGAGGTTCTTAATATTTTGATCTTGGGGCGAGGTGGTAATGTGAGTGTAGGAGCATGTCTAGTATAATCTTTTAACAATATTTTTATTCATTTCTTCCAACTATCTTTGTGTTGACATTGCAATTCATTTCAGGTGGCTTCAAGAGTTGCACGGAAATAATTATTTGTAATTTGGTGAAACTTAGGAGAAATTTAATTACAGGCTAACATTCAACATGTTTGAACCCTGGAGTTTAAGATGTAAATAATCCTTGTAGGTTATACCATCCTTGCAAATTTATGATACCATGGAAAGCTTGAGTTGCCCACTTGCCACTTTTGCAATGGGCTTTCTATGCAATCTATCAGGATATATGTTAGCAGCTGGAGACAAGGTGATCTCAATACTTTGAAATTCTAAAAATGACAGAACTTTATATTTAATTCTCTACCGTCAGGAAGATCATTAGCTTTTTATAATTATAATAGAACATGACAGCTTCTGCCTTTCTTTGTTTTCTAATTTTAGTTATGTTTGAAATTTTTCAAATGAAGGGAAAGCGTTATGCAATGCCCAGGTCAGTTATTACATTTGAGCCTATTTCTGGAGTAGCTCGTGGCCAGGTATTCTTTTGGATCTTTTATTGGCTGGAATTTGTTTCTAAATTCTTGACAATTATATGCATTTTCTTGGTTATATGATTCTAGCTATCATATGATCACTGTTCTGACGTGTCCTTTTACAGGCTGATAATGTAATTAACGAGGCAAATGAACTTGTTAGAAATAGGGACTATTTGTTCCAGCAGTTGTCATCAAAGACTGGGCAACCGTTTGAAAAGGTTTTTCTTCTGCATTTCAGTATCAAAACTTTTTTCTTATGTAATTTATTGTACATACAGCTTTAGTAAAGAATTATTTGCTCATATTTTCCTGATGTGTGAATTCAATGCGGATGTTTTTCTGACTAATATTGCATGTATTTTGTTGCTTTTCTAGAAAAGTGGGTATATTTTCAAAGTGAAAATTTAGCGCATTTTTCTTGCACTGTAAGCTATACAAATACTCTCATACACTATAAGATGCATTTGATTTTGTGATACTTTTTTTCAAAAGGATTTTCTTCTTTTACTCCACCTAAACTATCATATTAGTATTATCTTGGTTATCAGCCTAATTCGGTTTTCTAGTACCCGATGTATCATGGGTTTAATGATTCCATTGTTGGCTATAGATTTATAATGAATCTCAGTTGTATGTTCAGTTGAAGATGGTTGTGTAAACTGCCACTCCATTGGGTCTTCTTTTCAAGTAAATAGAAGAGTGTATGTTGGGGAGGGATCGCTTGTATGAGGTCTTCCCTGTACTGTGTGAATTGTATCAAGACTTATATTTTATGAATATAAGTTGCTTTTGTTTGGATGCTTTGCTCTACCATGGTATGTTATGCAATTACTATTTTGTGTATGCTGTTAGTACTCTAGTATCTGAGTAGACATTAACATACTACACATGTTGATACTATTTCCTTAAAAGAATATCAGGTCAAGTTAAAGTTGGTTCATAGAGAAGATTCATGAGGCGCCCTATTATATTATAAGATCTATGTGCCAAACATGACTGTGAAACACAATGACGAAAGATTTTACAACGATATAAAGAGTTCATGAAAGAGAAGACTGATGTACACGAGCAATAACTCAAGCTATTGCCTCCAAACAAAGGTAGAAGAGAGACTCAGTTTGGGAGGGGACCAAGAAATTAAATGGTCTACTCGAATGGTGGAGCATCACAAGAGAAGATAAAGGTTGTGACCGGCAACCAATTCCCAATAAAAGAAAAGAAAAAGAAAGAGCCCGTCAAGCGAGGCTGAAGTTACAAAGATATAGTTTGAATCGGAGCTGAAACCAAGAAAGGGTTCAACTGAAAGTGGCAGACCCTATGCAACTCATAGTAAGGGGTGGAAGAGATTAAAGTAGCCCCTTTTAGAGGAAGGAAGTGTAGATCTTGCCGACTAGTTTGTGGCGGAGGGTACTGCAAGAGGATCATGTGAAACATCTGGGGAAGTTCGATTGAACAATGGGAAGGAGTCACACAAATTGGGACCTGATGGTGTGCAAGATATTATACAAATCTTTGCCGAAGGGTTGAACGTAGGGACGTGTTAAATAGAGATGAGAACATAGAGGAATGTCCAATGCAAACCTTCTTGAGGGGCAGATTTGTATTCGAAGAACCATGTTGGAGCCATGGTTATCCCATCAACTCCATCTCCAGAAAGGAATAAGCTCTTAAAGTTCATTGGTGATGAATTGGAGGATCCCCATCCCCTACGACATTGTAGAACGTGCATCAACATTTGGACTGCCAATGGGCATACAAATGAACGTATGTGGTTAAGATGTATCCCAACAACCCTTTGTTGAATGGCTATTGAATGGTAAGTAGATGCACCAAAAGCTCTCAGAAAGCAATATGGAATAAGAAATGACAATGAGGTTATCGTTGAATTCTATAGTACCCAACAAAGTAAACATGAGAAAGTTTGCACCTGTAACATATTAGTCAGAGAACTTTTGGGAAAACTTGAAATAGATCCTACCAATGGCTTGAAGAAGTGAAGGTTTATTGAAGGGTTGGTACGTGTTATCCAAAATAGCCCCCAGGCTATTTTGATAGCTTGCAATCCCATTTTGGACTTGAACATGGCAGCCCAAATGCATATTCTATGGCCTATGTTTTCCGCCCCCGATTCCCGACTTGCCTTGTTTTGATTTTTCCAACTTGCAAAACATCGAGCCAATTCTGCCCTTTGTTTTGGTTTTTCGAGACTCGCTTGCATCGGAACATGTCGACCCAAGTACATGTTCTATGTTATGTGTTTCCCGATTCCGAAACCCGATGGTCTTCAATGTTTCAGGTTTTCGGGTTTCTTTGACATCGGAACATCGTGACACATTTGCATGTCATATGCTACTTGTTTTCCGATCCTGAAACTTGATTTCCTTGTGTTGGGTTTTCGGGGGTCAACTACATTAGTGCAGGTCAAAGATGCGTCATGTCATTCATCCTCTGATTCTTGAAAAGCACATTCCCTTGTGTCCAACTTCGCAAGGTGCTCGACAGGTGCATTTCCTCGATTGCTTATTTCGGGTTTCTCATGGTGTATAGCAGGGCCGAAATTCCCACGGTCTTGCTCCTTTGTGTCGGGTTTCCAAGGATGTTTGGCATGGTCGCGGACCCGAAAGAGGCTTGATCTAACAGTTCAACCACTCGCATTTATTGAACTATGGCACCCCTAACATTTGAGGGCCATAACTTTCGCCCTGCAGCTCCAAATTTCACAAAATTGGACTTTTTGGAAAGGTCTCATCATGTGCTACACCATGGAAACTGGAAATCTTAAATTTGGTGAGGTTAGGTGGGTATAAAAGAGGAATACAGTCCCAACATTAAAAGAGCAATTCCAAGCAACTCAACCACCAGATTTGATGAGGTATGGCGCCCTTTCCTCCTCCTACAAGCAAAGTATCATGGGGGAATGGCCTTGGCAGGGTACTCATGCCTATTTTCAGACATTCAATGCATGTTGTTGGTGGTTGAAGGTGGAAATCTGAATTTCCCTCTCTTTTCTCTCGTCTCTTTTTCCCATTTTTTTATTATAAGATGATGCATATTTGTAAAGGTTGGATACTCTTAGAATGCAAGGGCATCATTTCAAAGTGCTGCACATGTGTTCTTGAGTTGCATGCCTCAGATTTGGATTTTGCAATGTGTTTATGCCTTCTTCCTCCATTGTAATGATCTGTGCATCTTCCTAAGCAATATAATTCATGTTTTGTGGCTATTATCTGCCCTAGCTTGTGTTCTATTGCATTTTCTTGTCTTTTCATGCATTTGCAGGTATGTTGTGAATGTCTTTTCACTTTGCAGGGTTATTTCTATTGTGCTCCATGGAAATGAGAGTTTAAATGATATTTTGGACTGTTGCACTCATGTCGCCCTCTCCTCCATCATTTTCCTCCCATTTCCACTCACCTGATAGTGTCTTTCCCTTGTTCTTGGTGATATCACCCATGTTAGCTTACGATTTTCCCTTTTCATGCATTTTTCTATTCCCCTGGTCCCTTGGATTGTTAGAATAGGATTAGATAGTTGCATTTCCAGCTGTAGGAGTAATTTAGCATTAGGATTAGGTAGAAGAACCAACCTTCTCTAGAGGCCTGTCTCAAGTCGCAAGTCCCGCAACTTGAGAGATAGTTCCATGTTACCTAAAAACACTGATTGCTCATCCATTCATTCATGACAAATCAGAGGGTGTTGTTTTTCGGTAATAACAGTACCCTCATTATGGAGGACAATGAAGGTGGTAGCACCCTCATCGTATGAGATGCATACGACCAAGCCATGGACATTGAAAGCGAGAATAAGATGTCGCGTTTGAAGGAACACAAAGAAGACGACCATAACTCCAACTAACCTAGATCAATGTAAGCCTTGTGAAAGACATGCTTCAGATGATGAACTAAAGGGAGATGTTAAGAAACAAAAGGTAAGGATATTTTGTACAAGATTGTCAAGTTATGGGGCATTCATTCAAGGATTACCTGTACAATTTACGGAATAAGAGCGACTAAGTACTGTTCACACAAGGAGAATCGACATCACCCACCATACCTCCAAGGAACTATTGAAGACAAAACAATAGTAATGGTGGTAGTCAAGTTCAGTATGAATCCAAAGAACAACTGATTAAACAGTGTTGGGAGTGCAATAATTTAAGCCATTTTGCAAGAGATTGCCCTCATCAAAATGACATTGGAGTTCTCTGTAGATGGTGTGGGCCCATGAACCATGACGATGGTAATTGTGCAAAACAAACCAACATCAATATGATTGGTGTAGCCGATGGCAAGGAAGTTATGGCAATTACCATAACACAAGTAAAGAAAGCAAATTACCCTAACCCTTGTACGGAGAAGGAAAAGGGTGGAAGTCGAGACAGCCATAGTTGAAGAATGACGTTAGTCCAATGGTCATACAAGCACAACGATGAGCATACAAGAATCTGACAAAGTTATCGCATGACAAATCTTGCAGACCACTATACTTGCGATAATAGGTGACTTATTGCAAAGCAATTCAGATCTCAAGAAGGCTCCCCTTGCTACTATACAAGACATTAGCCCGAACATGGAGCATACAATGGTGCACCTAACATCGGGTGATGGGGAGAGCCAAAAATAGAAGAATGAACTCATAGTTGAGCCCCCATTGTCAGGGGATCGAGTGATTGGTCGTATGCTCCTGACAATGTACCTATTGGGACAACTGAAAATTGTGCTTATGGAAGTTCTGGGCATGAATTTGAAAAACCATCGTCAACAATAGTTCTTGTTCGAATGTCCGTGGAAAACCAATTATGTGGCCTCTGACATTCCAACTGGTAGGAGCAGATCAATAGGGAATTAAGGTATTGAGTGTACTAATGAGAGAAAAGATAATTATTGGAACCCAACTCTTATTGCTAAACTTTGCAGTCATTGTGTTAAAGAAGAAAGCCTATGATGCACTATTGGGTCAGTGCTGGTTGATAGGAGCCAAAGCTGATCTTAATTGGAAAAAGAATTTGATCTCCATTGAAAACAAGGGATGGAAGTATGTCATAGATTTATAGGAGTTAGGCAGTAAGTGAGGAAGCGTCCTCATTAGATTTGGACTAGGAAGAAGAATGCTTAGTTGATGAGAACCGAGGTATGATGGAGCCGAATGATGAAGAGGTATTGGAGTTACAGTCATGCTCCAAAGACAAGACGGGCTCCCCTAGTGGTCTATTCCATTGGTATACAGAAGACTATGAAGTGTTCCATCCATATTGGAATATTATCGAGATTCTAAATAGTAAATTCAACCAAAGAGGGCAGCGGGAATGAAAAAAGCAGATGTCAGTGGTGACAAGTCCTTCCAAACTGTCAACATCACACTCGGCTTACTCATTGGAGTTCAATGAATGTGCTGTCAAGGATGCAACATTTGATGAGAAGTTGGTCCTTCAATTGGAATAGGTAGTCAATTTGAAGTCTAAAATACTGACTTCAATGATCGTGTCAAGGGTTTCAAGGGAAAAAAATATTAAACGGAGATGTATGACTGCTTAAACTACGTTCTATTTTTGAAGCACACTGGGATGCAACTGATGCATTTGAATAGGTGATGACAGGGGACAAAAGAAAGTCACTCAACATAGAAGGAAGGAGCTTTGCTTTCGGTATTTCCTTGTTAAAGCATTAGTTTTGTGTCATTGAATTTGTCTTTGATTAGCTTCCCATTGAAGAATTCCAATTTGACAGCTCAATTCTCCAATGTTTTGGTCCCAAGGATAATATTTGAACTTACCTGGCTTAATTTTGCACATCCATTCATACTTCAGAACCAAATCTCCAACATTAATTTGAGACTAAAAAATCAATTTTGCATTTTAAGAAATTAGATATTAACTCTAGTGTCTTGATTCATTTGTGGTGCCCCAACTCATCAATATTAATCATTTGTAGTGCCCCCGAATCAGAACCATTTTCTGATTGCCAGATGTGTGATTCAGATCAAAGTACGAGGAAATGCTATTGTAAGGGACAAGGGATACTGATTTACAGATTTGATCGACGATTAAGAGTCACTGCAGACTAAGTACTTTACTTGATTTTAAGTGTTAAATTTGAGTGGTCTAGATGACTGACAAAATTATGTTGATGGAAATTCATTGCACATGAACCATGGACTGATGAATCGTCAAAGTAAACGAGGCAGCAAAAATGCTAGAGGAAATCTGTGGATCAGTTTAATGACCAAGTACTGAATATGAATTATACAGTATATCAGGATTTGCAGGAATCATAATTGCACAGTAGCACAAAAATGAGTTGTGTAAGATGGTTAGGAAATAAAGAGACGCACAGGAAAATTATTAAGCTACACGATAAACACTGCTGCTTCAAGATAAAATTTTCTACGACATAGAATTCATAGTTATTTCAATTTCTTCCCAAAGTTACTTGAATTTGAAACTCAATACAACATCGTCATTGTTCAGGAAAGGGGGAAATAATAAAGGACAGGTATTGAGGGCATCCTTCTCATCCTCCATCGGTATTTTCATGCTGAGGTTGTTAATTGAGCAGGGACATGGGCATTTGGTGGCAGATAATTGCTCAACTAGAGGCCATTTGGATATGGGCTTGACCAGCAAAGGCTTTGGAATCAACTCTTAATTGTTAGTTTCACTAAATGTCAGCTGAATTAGTATTTGGCATTCCTGTTAATTGCTGGACGATATTGTGGAATTTGATGCATCTGTGGTCATAGCCATTGTGTGCATATCTGTAGACCAATTTCTCTTCATATTAAATAGGAGAGGGAGAGGGTAACCTAGAACACTGTATACAGAAGAAGCATGGCGTTTGGTCACAACCACACGAGCAGATGACCATGCATAACTCTACAGAATTGCAACGAAATTCTCACTTTGTTGGAAATAAACACGGTCAGAATTTTCACGTGCATGTTCTGTTTGACTCACAGTTGAGTTTGACTTGAGAAAAATATCTTGTAGTTCACATTTTCTTTCTCACAAAATATGGTTCATGTTAGGAAGATTCATGAAGCTATAGGGGCAGGCACGGAACTAACATGTTAGCTTCCTGACAGAATATTTGACAACAAAAATATATATATATATATATATATATATATATATATCAGTAAAGAGGCTTTTTCATTGATGATGAAAATACATGATCTTCCCAAGAGTGAAGCACTGTGATGGAGAGACAAACAAGATAGATGCAGACGGCAGCACAGAAATGATTGTGTAAGATGGGTGGACATGAAGAGACATGCTAAGGAATTCATTTCAAATTAAGCTATGTTTCTCCATGTTTTCAGTAATGTCGGATGTGGCAACATGTTTCTTGTGTGAAAAAAATTGCCTAGATTTTTGGGATGACAAAACATATAAATTTCAAAAATAGAAGAAAAGTATACAAATCTTATTGATTTAATTTTTATATTTAACATCATTAAACTTTCTAAAGATACGCATTGCAAATTTAAATATAATCATTTTAAAAATCTTGTTCATCCATGACAAAGAACATCGAAAATTGACAAATACAAAATATCTCATTGTTTATTATATATAATTATAAAATAACTAGAACACGATTCTCAATTTCAAATGAAAAAATGGCAGTTGTATTTGAGCTACTAGGTCACGCATACAGAGTGGCAAGCTCAATAATCATCCGTCATTAGACACATCCCCACAATTCTCAATAAGGACGCCCCTTTAAGGGCACTTAAAGGGGTTAAAACATCTTGAGAATTCAAGTTCACTCTCCCAAGTGGTTGGGGTACTAATGAGATTCTCAGTTTCAAATGACAATGAAAAAATAACAATCCTATCTGTGAGACATGACAAAGTGCTAGGCTGTAAACATCGAGTAACAAGCTTAATAATGAGAATTGTCATTAGACAACATCCCTAAAAAACTTTAAAAATAAATGATATACCTAAAACGGTGCTCGGAGGGATCAAAATGTCTTGGGAAGTCAAGGTCACCCTCCTAGGTAGTTGGGGGTGCTAATGAGATATTTTGTCCCCACCCCTGGTCTCTAAAATGTTCGGGGCATTTGGAATGTCACTTAAAGGGTAGGGGATGCGTCCCCATGGAACATTGGTGTTAAGGAAATCACAATATTGAGTTTATGTGGGACCCATTTAAATACAAAGGTTGAGTTGTAGGATTGCAAATGGAGATGCCACAATAGTGTAAAGAGAAGGTGTTCTAAAATAAAGATAGGTATCCTACTAGGATTCATGATAAGAGTAATCAAAGGGTGGACACCAAGAGAGAATCACTATGGGTGGAGAACGGGAAAGCTCAACAAGATCTCCAGTCCCAACTCTCTATGGTGACCCAAATGCAAAAAGGGTAAGCTCCAAGACTCCAAATCCAACAAGTAGGTGTGAAATAGTGTGAAAAATATACAAGCTATAAGTGCCTTCATGTATGATCATAGTGACTGTTTGCTGGTGGTTTGACAAAAAGGTGGTGAAGTATATATACCGAGCAATTGCGTTGGCCTTGGGGCAGAACCTTAAGGACAAAGGTTGAAATACATGTGACATGGAGGCTAGGAGCTAAATAGAGGTGAATGACGAAGGTCTAGGGTTGACCAAAAGCAGGTATAACAACGTGCAATAGTCATAAACAAGTAGACATAATTGAACAAGTGGCCATAATGGGTGTGAGATGTGAACAAAGGGAATAAATGAGGCAAGGGTAAGGGAACTATGGCATAATAACGACATCTCTCAAATGTTGCGGCCTAGCCCATGCGATCAAGTCCGATCACACCCCAATCCCGACATGCCCCTTAAGGCACCAGCTTAAAAGGAGATGCATCAACAACAATTGCATAGAATAAATGGTTAGCAAGCGTAAAAAGTGAGATGTATACTTCCCACTAAATATAGATAATAAATTCCACCTGTTTATATATATAGGGGGTCCTTATATATATGGGGAGCACGATGTGCCATTATGAAGTTTCTATCACGATCACTATTATATATGGGCGTAAATGCTCTAGCCCACGTCGGCATGAGGGCCCCTATCTACATATGGGGGGCACTTGATTTACGTTAGGGCACTCTCTTGATAGCCTACCAAATATAGTTGGGGGAGAGGATGTCGGGGGAAAACTGCAACCCCATGTTGGAGTGCTCCCCATATATAGATAGGGGCCCTCGTGCTGACATCATGGATGGGGCATTTATGCCCATATATAGATAGGGGTCGATAAACAAATTTTACTAATTCCCATGCCATTACTTTATCAAGACCATGGATACGAGCATTGCCATCTCCTACTTGAAGTATAGTGCCAATATTAACACGGTGAATGTTCACTTGACCTTCCCCTTCTTAGGGCCACTCTACATTTGTTCACCTAATGGTCTGATATGTCCACCAATGGATGCATCATTGTTCCAAAGATTCATAATGGAACGACGCTAATTGGTTCATCCAAATATCCTAGCCACAAATCATTGCTCAACTATGGATTAGGGTATGGTAGGGGTGGGGGAGAGTATAGTTCCCCCATAATTATATAGGGGGTTTGACCCCCGTTGATGCCCTTGTTCATATATATTTAAAGAGGGCTTGATGTAAATCAAATGTAAGACAACATGCTTGGTACAAAATATGATATATTAGCAAGTCTTGTATTGGGAATAACAACTATAATAGAACTTGTCAAGAAGCTGAAATGAAGTAGACAATGGCGAGAGACTTTGGGGTCCAACATCAAAGACTTACAACCATTAAACAATCATTGAAAATGTCACTTTGTATAAGATAATAGAGTAGGCAGTGTCAACCAAAGATAGGCGACTTTCATTTCTAGGCATATATATTTGGCGGAATTAGTTAAAGAAGATTACATATCAGAAAATGGTTGAAAAAAAGCATGAAAGCTAGAGATAGTGGCTATAGTAGCCATTTGTAGATTTTGATTTATCAAAAGGTTTTAAAGAAGTAATTGGGACGTGCACCAACAATTTGCGGTGGAAAAACTGCATAAGCAACAGTCAAATCTGTTAGGGGCAATAGAAGAAAAGTATATGGGAGACATGTTTTAGAAAGCAATGCTTGAGAACAAGAAGATTACAAATTAAGTCTCAAGTTTCTTAGGGCAATAGTTCGAGGGATTTATTGAAAAATACAAATACCTTAACAACACCAACAGGTATGAATAGATGAGTAGTATGATCAATTAACATATTGGAGTGAGAAGCGATAATCCTCGGAGCATTCATTGTATCATGGACTCCACTTAGGGTAAGTTATTAGATACACCAATGTATATCTATATAATTATTAGACAATGTAATTGATATCAATAAGAGGACAACTATGGCAGGGATACAACTGGATATGTATTTTAGCATGATGCCATATTGGGTTATGAGTTTATTGTATGCAGACATACGACCATATAAAACCAGCTCCATATATATATATATATATATATATATATTATATAAAATAATGTATAATAACACTTCGTTATTATCTATAATAACGATGTGTATACAATATAAAATATTAACATATTATTATGTAAGATAATCCTAAGTCACCGCATTCGAATTCGTGTTCGAATTCGCCGAGTATAAAATTCGTAAGATTGGGTTAACAGTAGTTTATTGTATGCAGATTTCATACTTGCACCATTTAATCAAAATGTTTGCAAAAGCTCCATATATATGGATATCATATATATATCTATATACTTATATAAGATAATTGTATCTCAATACCAGCTCACGATGGATACGTTATTATCTATAATAACGATGTGTATACAATATAAAATATTAACATATTATTATGTAAGATAATCTATAGTAATACTTTGTTATTACTTATATTAATGATGTGTATATAATATGTTATATATAATTTACATTACAATGTCTAATGTTAATATAATTTAATTTGTATGATACATATGTCCAAATGATTGGAACGATCAGCTCAATTGGGTTACTCTGGTAGGAGTGATCCAATGTCAAATATCCAGACAAATGTATTGAAAATAATATATTAAGTTTTTCCCTAGTAATGGGGTTTGTGGTTCTAGTTGTAAGAGAGGAAAACCTTAGTAAAATCCTCTAAATATTTGGCAAATCAATCGCAATTTTAATGGTGCATTTACAAACAACTTGGGCATTGTTGTAGCTGGAGGAATTTTCAAATTTTCTAGGGGATTCGCTTTGGGCCTATACCAAACACATCCCGAGGGTTACCAACAATTGGTCCAAGGCTCAAGACCTTTCAGTTGGATTGAGGGCGGATGTTGAAAAGAATTTCCATCTCCTAGAAGTGAAAGAAAATTCTTTAATAATTGTTCAAGCCTCAAGGAACAAAGACGAGGAAAATTCAAAATTTACATGTTGGAAGTATCTTACATGAAGTTTTTTAATTGCTCCGTCAATTCAAATCGACAAGCTTCATACATTGTTTTAGAGAGTTGAATAAAACCATCCAGCACAGGGGTGGATAATTTGAGGGATTTCATTTCCTATGATAATTCTAAATTGTGGAATGGTTTTAATCCCTTAGTTGAATTAGATGAGACATAGGTCCCTAGTTCGATCCCCTCATTCTTACTTTTTTTAATTGAATAGATGCTTCATATATTAACAAAGCCTGTATAAAAGAATTAAGATATGTACAATGGTAAATAGAAGGAAGACTATAATTTTGATCTTAAGGAAACCAGAAGAACAACAAAATCTGAGTAGCCTCTAGCTTCAAATTTTTTAGCTTCTCTGAGGAGAAGATGTCCTTTGGCCAGTAGTCGCATTCACACTTCACTCTTCCAAGCATGACAGAAATCTTTGAACCTTCCTGCTTCATCCTTGAATACATAGTTGTATCTAAGTTTCCATATGATAAACATAGTTGATACACGCGCACTATTCCAAATACTCTTAAAATAGCCACAAACAAGAGTATTAGAATCTTCCAACAACGCTGCTCACCAATGGAGGTGACTCTGAAAAACTGGTTGCAGACTAGAATGCACAGACTTCCAACATGATCTCGTGAGACAACAGTCCCACAAAAGGTGTTTAACCATTTCTAGTATAGAACAGTAAGGACACAATCGATCTTTGAGAGCACTCTTAGATAAATGGGCCTTTGTTGGCTGCCCCTGTAATATCCCTCTTCTGGGATCAATGGAAAATATGCCAACCAACAACCCTTCAATACACTAATCAATAGAAATTAGGCAAACGACCAACTCTTCAATGCATCAATCAACTGAAAATAGCAAACTACTTATACCGGTTGAGTAAATGACTCAATAAACCCGAAGTTAGGGGTTTAATGGCCTTAACTCACTCAACTAAAATTCCATCATCTCATGAATTTATGCAGCTGAAATAAAAGTATGATCACTGTATTCTCCTCAATAACATGAAACTACAATCCATTCAAGCTGGGATATATCAGTCACAAAGAAGACCTAGGGATCGCTGCTATATGGTGGTTAAATCATGCACATAACTCAGATTATTACCCCTATACAGTTCGCTGTCACTTAGATATTCAAAATACCAACCAATCATGCAAAAACCAAGTCGCCAAGTATGGGAATGAGCAGCCACAAAGAGGAATACTTACTAAGAGAAATCGCTGTCAGTTTGCACACAGATTTACTCTAAAAACCAGTCACCAAACAATGGATGCAAATTGCCAGGGTTTCGCAAGATACATCAAATAGTTCGCTGATCATTTAAGGCCCAAAATACACATTCAAATGCTTAATAACTTCCCAATGAAGTCGCTGGGTGTAGGGACAGAAAACCAGATTATTATCTATCAAATACTACACCAAACTTGCCTTGAATAAGTCGCTGTAAAAAGAAGATAATTTCATGCAACCAGCTGATCGATTCACATCAAATAATGCTCTAAAAACAGTCTACAAACATCATAGAAGAAGTCGCCTAGGGTTTAGAGAGATCATACACCAAACCGATTTGCAAAGTACTCACAAAACACTTCAACTTGATGACCAAAATCCAGCTGCTACAGTGATGGAGCTACAGTGATTCGCTACAGTAGAAAAGGGCAGATTTCCACTTGCAAATTTAATCAAAATGTTTGCAAAAGCCAGAAATATGGATCTCACGAATAAATACTTCAGTTGTATCTCAAAACCAGCTCAATACCACCTCCCACGCAAGAGAGAGAACATCAATGGGCATGCATCCCAACTCCAAGCATGGAGTATAAAATAAATATCATCATAACATAATAATAATAATGATCTTAGCACTCCTTTTATAAGCAAGGAGACACAAAATTCGAAATCCCTGGGAGAGGGAAATTATTAAATAAAAGCAGTTTGTTTTTCCTAGGTGTGGTGGCCCCTTTTCAAAGGGTGATTTTATCAATAAAAGCCACCTAAATATTTATTTAATTAATTCCCCATTTAATTTTTTTATATTTTGGGAATTAAATTAAATAATCTTCATAATTAAATAATTAAATATTTATTGCTCCAGGCAATAATATTTAATTATTTAAAAATGTTCCCCTTGCAACATCCCGAAGCCCATGGGGAAGTATAGGCTAAGGGTCTTCAGAAATGGGGACATTACAGCCCCTGATAAATCACAAGCCATGCAACACTCCGAGTTTATACGATACCCATTTCATCCACGCACTATGAAGTCTACGTATCCACGACGATTCAGCATCTGAGGTCATCCATCTAGCATTTAGAACAGGTGCCATGGTACATCTCTAATGAAGAATCTGATAAAACCTAGATGTCATACTGAGAAATAAGGGTGTCCAAAGATCCATCTCTAGTCTCTCCAAATGGGACCTTTCATTTGCAGGTTCATCTTAAACAGGTCATCTTGTGGAGTGACACTTCAAATTTCTTTGATAGACAACCTACCAGTAGATTGTAAGGAAAACTCTTGAGTTAATGATCTCCAGTCCATGTTCGTGTACTAGTGTCCCATAAATCCTTCCACACGAATAGCCCTTTATTACTGAATCTGCGTGCTTGGAAATGCAAGATGTTAGCCATAGATACATCCTGAAGTTTCCAGAACCAAATTAGTCTATGAGCCAAGTCCCACCTGATACATACTTCAGATGACACTCTTGCTATAAGGTTTCAATCTACACAAGTTTTTTGTGGAAGCTAAAAGCAAGTTATTCTTTCTTTGGAACAAGGTGTACATATATGGATATCTAACTTGACTCCAAGAGGAGGAACCAGTATGGGTTTGTGCTTAGCTCGTGGCTACTAGGAAAGTTAACATAGCATTCACGACTTTCCTCTCAGGGTGGTCATGTCCTTGGTCGTCTAAATGATTGCGCCTTGGGGTCTTAGTAGATGATGGTGGCATCTCTTTTGAATCCTCAAATTGCAATTGTGTCATGTTACATGTTATTATAGAGTTTCAGACTTCAAACCTCACTGATTGGGTGGTGCTCATGGATTTAGGGGAGGGGCTTGTCATTGTTAGCTTGTGACGTGCACTCTAGATACACGTGACTTTGTGTTTAGATGGGATCACTTCTGTTCTGGAATATGTTTATCACTTTTTTGTTATTTTCTCCCAAAAACATTTTCCTTTGTTATGCACAATGACTGTGATCCGTATATTAACAACTATCCACAAAACTTCCATGATTCCTTTTTAGTGAAATCTTTGGTTTTGGGTGACTTCAATGGCCATGCTAGGACTTGCTAAATGCATGTACACATTCTTGTGGAGGATGAGCTTTTTCTTTGGTGGTTGGATCACTAGGAATTTGGTCTAACCATGACCTATGGGAGGTACCTTCACTGCAGTGGAGGTGTGGATTATGTTCTTTCCGGTAGGTCACTTTTCCCTCATATTCAGGATGTTTTTGTCTTCCAGCTGCTCTCACTTCTTATTCATGTTGCCTTGACATTAACTCTTCTTGTGGCCTCTTGCTTATTTCCCTTGTCCACTTGGGTTTTCAAGTGCTTGCCACCCCAAGATCCACTTCGATGGTGGTATGCCGTTGATAAAGCTTCCAAACCTCCCCAGCTTATGTCTGGCAACTTATTTCACTACTATCAAGACCATATATGAGTTTTTTATTTCATGTTCTATGGGAAACAGCTCTTGATTGTTTTCACCATACGGTTCGTCAATCAAATTGTCTCGTCCTCATGGTTCTTGCTTGATGAAGAATGTAACTTATGCATCAGAGACACTGTTTTGTCCTGTCCCATGACCCAGCTTCCATTTCCTCCACGTGCTACGCTATCATTCTCTTTCGAATGAAATGTGAGTTTCATATGTCTAGATGACATGAACTCCTTGATGCTCACCTTTATTTAAGTAAAACCTTTGGCATATCCTCCTCTTGAAGAAAACTCCCACAGCAGACCTTAATCCCCATGTTTGGATCTCCTATTCCAGTTCTATACAATAATTCATTGATTAGCCCTTCAGTTGAATCTTTTCTTCTCCTTCCTATCTTCTATTTTCTTTGGAGGACATTAGGAGATTTATTTGGAAGCTATGCACTGGCAGAGGATTGGGCTTCAGACTCAGGTTCTCAAGTATGGTGTAGATTCACTTGGTTTTCCTTTTGGCAAAGTTATTTAACGAGGTCATTTGCTTGGGGTTTTCCATTGCTGATTGCAACACATTACACATCCCATTCATAAGTTAGGGGATTGGTAAACAGACCATTGTGATTTAACTACATTTGCCAAACTGTATGCCACAACGTTGGTTGTGAAGCTTTAAGAGTATTTTGTGTGTGGTTATCACAAAGCAAGGTGATTATTCTTTATGTGATAGTTCTTTGGTATTTACATACATGTGCTTACTCATAATCATGATGGTTATACACTACATCATGTTCAAATTGCTATATTGCTTTTTGCCGATGATGTGGTCCTTTTCACTCTATTCTGGCCATCTACAAAGGTAGCTTGATGCCCTTTCTTGTATTTGTGAACTTCATCTGAGTGTGATCAAGCCCAGTAAAACTAAGAACACGGTCTTCAATACCTCTAGTGATACTTTTTTCAGGTTTCTATCCTTGTACAAACACCCATGGAGTTTATGACAACCTGAACTTGGGAGTTAATGGTCTCTCATTTAGCCTGGAACCTGCCTCTTAGTCTTGTCTTTGTAAGGGATACACCTCACTTTCTGTCTTGCAGCAATGATGTTTTCAGATATATTTGCAGGATATTCCTTCAAAGATGCATCTCTTCGATGCAATAATAAAACCTATAGTTCTTTATGGGTTAGCGGTTTGGAGCCTTAGGATTTTTTTCTGGGTTCATTGTTAGGGTTCAAACTATCACCCTTCAACATATGATCTGTTGCAAACAGATGTTCTCTCTGTGCATTGTCTAGGACGTGTTTTTCATCTGACCCCTTCGTCTTGAGAGTATCCTCTAGGTTGTTTTTTATCTCCACAAACTTAGATCCTAGCATGACAGATTCAACTTATGAGTGGTGCTCAGTTTTGGCACTTTGCCCTTCAGAAAGGGTCCCCTCTTGAGTGTCATCCGGTGTTGACATTGTTATTTTTTGAGACCAGTTTACTCCTTAAATCTATTCGTATCGAATTGGCTTCCTCCATTCAACAATAATACTGAAAATATTTTCAAATCACCTGGATTTTCCCATTGCAGCCTCTCAGCCCCAAGATGGTTTTATGTGTTGATAATTTCCTACAAGCTGTAGATGGAGGTGTCAGTTAGCCAATCTCTAGCATCACAAATCACTTGGTCTGAGGATCCCCCTTTGCTGACTGATGGTATGCTCCCACTATTTGTGAGTTGAGAACGTCCTGAAGACTGGATGGAGCTATTGTTCTGAGACTTATCTTTAGCATCACAAGTAACATTGTTTAAGGACACCCCCTGGCCAGTGTTGAATATATGATGAACTGGTACGGTTCTAAACAGTTGAAGAGGTTAGAACCAGTTGTAACTAACCATGTTATAACTACTCTGTAACTACTCCTCTCATAATAAAAATCACCCTGCCTGAATCATTCGATGCAGTGCAGAGCCTTCTCCGAGTTCTTTCTTCTCTTTGCATATGCTAACATTGGTATCAGAGCGTCAAAGGTTTGCACCCCGAGGAAACCCTTGAAGGGTACGGGAGAGTGCAAATGGTTTGAGGAAGCCTAGTCGCAGTTTGTTAGGGCACAAACTACTTGCGTTTACAGTCTTGTAGGGAAGAACGACTGTTACAAAGTTGAAATCCGGCGTATTCGCATTTTTCGAGGACAAAGAAGACGGATTTTCGAGGGCAGAGAAGACTGTGTTATCTGTCGTGGGCAAAGTCGATCCATTCGATGGCGGCAGAGTCAAATGTGGGCAGATCGAGGGCATAAAGTCGTGGTTCGAAGACCAGTGAAAATCCTCAGAAAAACACAGTCACAGTTGAAAAAAACCTGTTGCGAGGGGCAGAATACAGTCATTTTTTGTGAAAAATCATGGCACTCGAAAGCACAGCAAATCCAACAAAGAAAAACGTGGTGCTAGAAGGCACAGCAAATCCACCGTTCGACGAGGGCAAATTAAGGTCGTGAAAAGCTCCATTTCGAGAAATCGTGGAAAGCCAGGGCATGGCAGAGGCAAAGTTGTGAAGGGTGAAGAAAGGAGTTGAATTCTCGAAGGGTTCGAGGGCATTATTTGTTTTCTTTCATCAACAAAGGTATTCACATTGCTTTTGAATAATCAAATTCGGAGGAATAAGTAATAATATTTTTAATATAAGCACATATAGTTGGAGGGGTGATTTGCATAATTAAATAATATTTGCTGGAAAAAGTAATATTGTTTTATAAGTGTGGGCAAAACTTTCTTTTATTATCTCCATTATTTTGGAATAATAAAATGGCAAATATTTCACACTTGACTTTGCCGGAGACACAAATTAACGGGCACTAATTTTAATGTTTGGAGCCATAAGATTTTAACGCTTGCGGAGTTCCGTGATTGTGATAAAATAATTACGGGTAGTGAAATTCGACCAACGATGAACTTCGTGGATTGTGACAAACATCATAATGAAGCGTTATTGCTTCTCAAGTTGTCGGTGTTAGATGATATGATACCGGAAGTGCGGAATGATACTGTAGCAAGCACGTTGTGGGCCAGTCTGAGGGATAAATATCAGACGTCAAAAAAGAGTCGGGTGTTATACCTGAGGGATAAATATCAGTCTGAGCACTTACTTCGGATGAAAGACCTTCGAGACCAGTTATCTTCCATCAACAAAAAAGGTGGACAACGATGATATGGTGGCTCTGGTTTTGAACAACTTACCTTCTTCGTATGAGTGATTTGTGGAGGCACTCCATTTAATGGCTGAAAGTTAAACACTCATGTTTGACAAGGTAAGTTCCTACCTGTTGCAAAAGGAGCGGAGACAACTTCAGAAAGAATCTAATTGTGACCATTCAGAGAGTGCTCTTGTCACTCAGTCAAAGGGAAAGTGGAGACACCATTTAGGTGAGTCTTCCACGCGGTATCAGGGCACATGCTATTACTGTCACAAGGTTGGGCACCTTAAGAAGGATTGTTAGAAGCGGAAGTATGATCTCTCACGACAAAACAAAAAGCCATGTGATGAGGAACATGTGGCGGAAGTTGCAGAAGAACGAGATTCGGATGACGGGCATGCTCTTTATTGCCTTACGACATGATGCTTGCATGACAGTGGTACTAGTTGTTGAATCATGTGCATCTACACACTTTTCATGTCGCAGGGACTAGTATGTTTCATTTACTGCAAATATATGTTTTGAATCAGTAGTACTAGCTGATGGAGACTTACTCGCAGTAGAAGGGATAGGAAATATATGCATTGTATTGAATAATATTCATAAACTGTTGGTACAAAATGTTAGGTATGTACCTTCTTTACAAAAGAATCTTCTATCTATTCGTCAATTAACTGAAAATCCCAATATTTCTGTGGATTTCTGTGGGAAGAAGTGTGTTGTCTTTGATGTGAAACAGAGATGGATAATTGTCATTGGTATTAGGGAAGCGGGTCAGTATTGACTTGTTGATCCTGCTACGATCAACATGAATGCACGCGTGGAGGACAACTCCACCATACAGGATGTGTAGGAGGTTGCAGTGCCTTGGGAGGAAGCCATTCCTCATAGATGTGTTGACTTGAATACAGTTAACCTACATGCATCTATTGTGGAGGGAGTATCCACTATACCAGATGTACGGGAGGCAGACATGCCTTGGGAGGATGGATTTCCTCGTTCTGAAGAACAATTTGTTGTGAATGGAAACTCCACTATTCCAAATGCATTGATGGTGCATGGTGAGATGGCATGCCAAGCCACTCACTTAGAGGTACTTGCTCGAAGTACAGTAGAGCATGAACAATTTGCTCATTGTGTTGTGAAAGATTTTTCCCAATAGAGGGGGATAAATGAGCAAATAGATGAGACGAAGGATTTTGTTCTCACTCCTACCACTGCTGAGATGGAGATGGTTATTCCTCCTACTACTGCGGAGATGGTTATTTCTCCCACTACTGAGACGGATGAGGCGGAGATGGTTATTTCTCCTACTATTGCGGAGTTGGTTCTAACTCCTACTGCATAGATAGTCACATTTCTCTTATTGAGAAAGTTGGATGAGCACTACATGGTGTTGCAAGGACATGATCGAGGTGACTTCAATTGGAGGATAACTGAGTCTCTGTACAAACGCCAGCAGGCTACACAATCCTGGAATAGATTTTTCAATCCACCTCTCCGAGGTTTTGATTTCAACACTCTGGAGATGGGGCTGACACTCTCAGCCTATGTCATAGGGTTCGCCGAACATCAAGCAAAAAGCTTGAATTCCTGCGAACTTAATGAGAACCCAAAAAAATCGGTTAAATTCGCCTTAAAATTCGTACTTGTTTGTGTGAAGCCTATGAGTGACCGCCGAATAGCTGCAGATAGAGTCGAGATTACATTTTACTGGTTCACGGGAGACTGTAATATTTTTTGAGCTTCCATTAACCTGCGCTTCATTCGCCAGACTCCATTCGCCATTTCCGTCGCCGCCATTGTCACTTAGGTTGGGTTGTGGGTTGGGTCACGGGTTGGGTTGAGCTCATTAGGTTACGTTTTTGTTTATCATTTATGTATTTAGTTTAATTTTTTATTTTATTATTTAATTTTAAGTTTATGTTTTAGTTTTAACTTTATGTTCCACGTTTATGTTTTAGCGTAATTTTTTATTTTATTATTCATTTGTTTATTTATTCTATATTTAAAAAATAGAGATCGAACATTTATAATTTAATAATATTAAAATTTATATAATAGTAAAAATTAAAATTATTTTTGTATATTAAAAAAATCTTAATTTATATATGTCGAATTTTATCGCGAATTTTATCGTCGCCAAATTTAATCCGAATTTTATCGTTGCCGAACTAGAACACGAACACGAACCTTGTGACTTAGCTCTCAGCCATTGATGATTTATCACTGGTCAATGAATCATGTAACAAAGAACCAGTGGACCACTTGCCATATCCTTTGTTCACACGACCAGATTTTTTGTTTTGCGGTTCTTCTCCATTCGACAACTGCAACACAATCATGGACTGCTGATTTTGAAGTACAACCTATGGCACAGTGTGTAAATCTAAAGACTAAACATATGGGTTTTAGGACATTTGTAAACTTTCGGGACAAACTTAGTATTGTTTCCAGTTTAGTCATTAAGAGGGGGTGTTGAATATATAATGAACTCGTACGGTTCTAAACAGTTGTAACTAACCATGTTATAACTACTCTGTAACTACTCTCATAATAAAAATCACCCTGCCTGAATCATTCGATGCAGTGCAGTTTGCCTTCTCTGAGTTCTTTCTTCTCTTTGCATATGCTAACAGCCAGTTGATGGTATGCTCCCACAGTTGCGAGGTGAGACGGACGACCATATTCCATGTACTAATGTTTCTGTTATCTCTAGAAGTGGAGAAAGAGGAACGTTTAATTGTCTGGCATCCTGTCTACTGTGAGTTTGGGCTATGTATAACTTACTGTACAAAAACTCGATTGATTCTCTAGTCGAACAGCTCTATGTTTGGCCCTCTGTAAAAATTACTATCATACTGATGGGAAGCTCCATATTCTCTGCAAACAAATTACGCGTCTAGTAGGAATGTAAATGCCTCAATCTAGAATATGGAATTTGAGCAACATATTTTTCATTCCAAGTGAAATCAACGGAGATCATTTGAAAGCATTCTTGGGCAGGGTCATGCTATATGATAAGCGCTATACTTCTTGCAAAGCTTTATACATCTGTTGTTTGAGACTGCCACATGTTTAGCAGCTGAATGTTTTTCTTTTAAGATAGATTTGTGTTCTCTGTTTCTTGCCTGTGCACAAATTTGTAGAATATTGGTAACATTGTTTTAATTCTCTACTTTTTTGGTGCATCAATTGTTCTCTGTATGTGGTCAAAACATGAACATGTGTGCCAGTATGATATGTATCTTTCTTATCCACTCTCTCTGGTGGAATTAATTTTGTTATTGCTTCTAAGTCTTTAATATTACATTTTGTGTGCAGATTAAAAAGGATTTATCGAATACGAGGATGTTTACGTCTGAAGAAGCTCTTGAGTATGGGATTATTGATCGCATTGCCCGGCCTCGACGGCTTACAGTAAATTCGGGTTAAAAAACAGGGGACAGTCTTTGGTTGAACTCTTCATGAATTTATAACTGATAAGCTGTAAATTGAAGGTAGAAATAGTAGTTACATCTGGATTTTGATACTATTCGTGGTATGAGAGTCGGAGTTCTGCGTAATCTCACAGATAAATGAAATTGGTGCTAGGTGTATAAATCAATGTGTAATCTTCCTCTTATGATAACTGAATTCCCTGAAGTCATGGAGACTGCTATTTATATGATGGAGCAAAATGGTTAGATACAAAAAATATCTGGCCACACTGATAACATGGTTTGTGTTTATTAAGTGGAATATTATATACTAGGTAAATAAACATATTAACTACTCAAAGATAACTCACTGGCGCCTTTGGTATTTAGGCCAGAATGTAGCTCCCCATGGGTATCAAGCGGTGAATCTTAAACCCCTTAAAAGGGCCTTGATCCTGAATTTTGGCTCTTAATATACATTTTTTTTGGTAAGCTTTTTGAGAAGTCATAAAGAACATAATTATTGGACTCCAACTTTTGGTTTTTCATATTCAATTTGACTGGTCCAAATACACAGAACTTTAACTATCAAAATTAGAGGGAGGGTCCTCTAGATCATGCTGAAAGGTAATGCTAGTACATTTGTCTACAAAGAAAAAACTGTTATTGGTCATAGTAGGAGATCATGCCAAACAGGCAATACTGCTGCCATGGCATAGTACGAAAGAATATGCTACATGTGTTGAGCTGTCACACTTGTGTATATTGAGAAAATGATGCCATGACATTTGGTCTAACACCATATTGAATAGGTAACACTACTGCCATTGCTTATGAGAGATCATGCTAGATGCAACGAATTGCTGCACTCATGTTTACAAAGAAAGTGATGTCATGACTTGGAGATCATACCAAAAAGGTAGCACTAGTTGTGTCCACAAGATCACGCTGCATGCATGAAGTGTTAGTGTCTGGGCAAAATTATGCCATGACATGGTACACTATCATGCTGAGTAGGTAACACTACCCGCAAGCATGACATAAGATGTGATCATGCCATGTGCGCCATTTGCTCTAGTTCACAGAGAAAATGATGCCATCACATTTTATGAGTTGGTTATTGCCATGACATGGTACAAGATATTGTGCAATTTATGTTGATTGCTTGTGTCTACAAAGAAAATAATGCCATAACATGGTATTAGATAATGTTTAGTAGGTAACACTACACGTGACCAAGAAATGATACAAGATCATGCCACATTTGTAGGATTGTTGTGCGTCGTGTCTACATTTTTTTAAAAGAATAGGCAGTATGGACTGCGTATTCGTTTCTAGTCATGTTGGTATAATATATGAAGAAAATAATTAAAGATATAGAGTGTTATGAATTGTTTAATTTCACATAGATGGTTTGCATATAAGATTTAGCATAAGCAATTTTCAAGGTATTATGAATGGTTTATCATGACCATAAAAAGTTACGAAGAGCTTCAATAGTACAATTTTAAAATTCAAGGACTCCATCCAAACAATCAAAAGCTATACAAGGAGGTGCGATGTTTGGAAGAAAGAAAACAATAGTTGTAGACCAAGTTCATCATAAGTATGAGATCATTCTGAATAAACAACATTATTGCCATGACATGGTACAAGTGAGCGTGCAATGTATGTTGACTACTTGTGTCTACAATGAAAATGATGCCATAACATAGCAGTAGATCATGTTGAATAGGGGTCACTATGCTTGACCATGAGATGACACAAGAACATGCCACATTTGTAGGATTGTTGTGCGTCGTGTCTAAATTTTTTTTTAAAGAATAGGTAGTATGGACCACCAGCTCTTTGCCATGTCATGATGGTACAGTATATGAAGAAAAAAATTAAAGGTAGAGCGTGTATTGAATTGTTTAATTTCATATAGATGGTTTACAAATTAGATTTGGCATAAGCAATTTTCAAGGCACTATGAATGGTTTATCATGACCATAAATAAGCTAAGAACAAAAAGCGTCATTAACACACTTTGAAAAATCTACTCCATCCAAAGAATCAAAAGCTACATAAGGTGTACTGCTTGGAGGAAAGAAGACAATAGTTATAGACCAAGCTCATCCCTTGGAGATTTTGTGAACAATATAATGATGGATACTCTTATGTTTCAAAATTATTATTGAAAGATTAGTGAGAGCAAAAACATTGGTACCCATAACATGGAGAAACTATACCAAGACTTTGTTCAGGCAGAGAAATTGTTGGCATGGTGTGAAGAGATTTAGAGGAAAGATAAGTCTTCCATGTAGGAGAAAAAAGTGCCTTATACCTTTCCATAATGTTGTGTAGCAATTCAAGTGGAAAGGGTGACAATAGAGGTGCTTGTGTTCATTTACAATTTAGAGTATTTGAATCAATCACACTTTTGATCGAGTTGTGGTTGCTACTTTGCCCAAATATGAATGAGAAAAGGGTAATTTTCAAATTGCTTCTCGGAAATTTGCATTAGCAAGTGTGTCTAATTTGTGCACAGTTAGCCTTGTAGCAACTTATCGCTGTGCAAGCATTCACACTTCTCTTGCACCACTCAACGTCCACTTTGTGGCATGCCATGATGAGGACAAAGTCTTGCAAGAGTTTGCGACATCCACCTAGTTGTTCGCAATTTCCTTTGTAGCTCACTCCTCTTAAGCAACTTGTCTTACCTCCTTTGTGGCATCTCACGCCCTGTGCACAACCTTATGACATAACACAAACCTCTTTGCTTCATTCCACAAAACTTTCCCTTCCCGCAACATGCCATATATTTAGTCGCTTTGGCTAAGTCTCGCAGAACCTTGGTGTCTTGCCTTATGCAACCCCTTGCATCTTGCAAAGCTGCTACACAACTCATGCAACTCCAGCAATCTTGTGCCAGTCATACACCACCTTTGCGCCCCCCACAAGCTTGTGCAAACTCCTTCGTGTCGCATTCATATTTACAATGCAACACAAATCAATCCATGTTGCATTCACGACTCCTACGATTCGTACAAGCTCCCACAGTGCGTGCAATTCACCTTAGTGTTGTGCGACTTCTTACAGTTACCCCATGCATCACCACACTTACACCTTGCTTCCTTGCATGCTATCATTCACCATGGATATGCACAAGACTATTATACTTTAGTGTATGTTTGTTAGTACCTTGTTGCCAAGTGCACACAAAATGTCATGTCCAATAACAAGCCATGTCAAAGCATCTTTGTGACATGCCATGTGTTAGATTCCAACTGCTACGCTTGTAGGAATTTTGAACACTTGTATCATCTCTCTATAAGTGTCATTGTATATGTAGTGTAACATACTAGACATACATGTATAGAATGTATTCTTGAGATCGAGCTACCACTCGCTCGAAGCACACTTGATTGCCTTGTTCGATTTTAAACATCTATTTGGTATTCTTTCATAGTAGTTTAAACAATCAACAAGGACACATTCTCTTTTTGATACAGGAGAATGCTCTTAGTCTCACTCACCATTTGTACATTTATGTACTTTCTTATTTACCATTTATGAATAGAAGTTATATTTCTAGTTAATAATCTAGTTAGAAGTGAATCTCAATATCCCAAGTTTCGAAGGAAGGATTGACATTGCGGCATTGGATGGGTGATTATGCCAACTTTAGGCCTACTTCTCAGTCAACTTCACTAACAAAGAGAATATCACCTCTGTGGCATTGAAGATGTCCATTTCAAGGTCCCATTAGTGGGAGATATTCACCGCAAAATGTGATAAAGAGTTCCAACTTGTTTGGAATTGGGATGATTTTGCTAGTGCTCTGCATGATGAATACTGCCCCCTCATACACTATGATGATGAATACATGAAGTTCCAACAATTGTTGTAGTGTATGGATTCGTTGACAGAAGTGTACCGCTAATGAGTTCCACGATTGCACGAGGAATTCTCGAAGAAACATAAGGTGTTCAAATACACCATTAAACTCTTACCTTAATTACTCGTAGAGATGGGCTTCTAGCCTTTTTACTCTTTGCGTGAAGCATACTACAACACCACAAAGAATGAAGCTAAGGCCAAGATGTAGTGCTTCACATCTTTATCCAATGACATGTGTAAGATCAAACTTGTGCACAACATACTTAAGCCTCTACGCAAAAGGAGAAGCGGGATGCTTCACGCAATAGTGATCCACCTAAGGACACCCAACAAAACCAAAAGGCCTCTACACTTTCCAACTCACACAAAAGTAAGAAGAAGATGGGTGACAAGTGTACAACGGGTGAAGATGGATCCCAACTTGGGTTCTCAAACGTTGGGGATCAAAGCTAGGTTTGCATACAAGATGTAGATACCAAATGTGCTCAAGGAGTGCTAGTGTCGTAATCCTAAAAGGATAGTAACTCTAATCCTATGATTCAAAATAAGAGTGGATCAAGATATGGATAAAGCCAAATGACATAACATAATAAGACAAAGCAATAGATCAAAGCAAACATACATCTACTCTAATCCATAACGATGAATAACCAACCATCCACTTAACAACAACAAAGGAAAGCAACAAAGGACAAGGAAGGGTTGCTAATGCATGGTCCTCCCCAAAGACAATAACACCAAGAGAGAATCACTATAGGTGGAGAAGGGGAAATCTCAAGAAGAAGACCTCCAGTCCTAGCTCACTATGGTGACCCAAATGCAAAAGGGCAAGCTTCAAAACCTCAAGTCTAACAAATAGGTGTGAAAATATGCACAAATGTCCAATGTGCAAGCAAATGCAATGTTTTGGAATGATGAATGAGTGATGATAAAAATAAAAAAGTTGTGGGGTATTTATACCCAATGCGATTGTCTGTGGACCGTGGGCGATGGCATTGGTAGTGGCAAAAACCAAACCCTACACCATTGCCCATGGGGGATGCCTAAGGTCAAAGGGTGCAAAATACAATGAAGTGGAAGCTAAAAGATAAATGGAGGAAATGACAAAGGTCCAAGATGACTAAAAGAAGAGATAAGAGCACATGAGTGTAAACAAGTGTAAACAAGTAGACATAATGGGTACAATGTGTAAACAAAAGAAGAAAACGAGACAAAAATAAATGAAGTATGACATGATAGTGGCATCTCTCGAATGTTGTGGTCTAGCCCACGTGACCAAGTTTGATCATACCCCAATCCCAATAGGCCCCTTGAGGCACCCACTTAGAAGGAAAATGCATCAACACCCCCTGCACAAGAGAAAAGTTAGCAAGTGTAAAATATGAGGTGTATACATATGTCTCGAATGGAAATCAACACTTGACACAATAGTGAAACATGAGATGGTCTTTGGAAAAAGATCTATGCAATGCCTAAAATCGAAGGTAAATGCTGAAAGCAAGGTGATAATGTAATTGCTGTAAAGAAATAATGAACTCCACTAAATGAAATATACCTACCTCATACTTGGTAGTGTCACTTGGCTTGTCTATGACATGTGTAATAGCTTCTTGGAACCTTGAAGAAGCATGACTGAAAATAAACACTAGAAGATAAATAGTAAAATAAAACATAAATCACCTAGCTAAGAGGCCATGTGGAGGATATAATTGAGCATAATAATGATGAAAAAGTGTGGGAAGAGAGGATTTTTGGTGGAATTTTGTAAAGGTATGTTTGATATGTTGAAATAATCAGCTCCCTGCCACAATTGTGGTGAACTTATGGAATATTTTTAGGGTTTTTTGTTTGAAAGAAATGAAGGTTTGAAGATTTGAGGAAAGCACAACAAAATTAGGAGTAAAAATTGCTATAATTAATAAAGAGAGCAATTCATTTGTCACTTTGTTAATTGAGATTAAGAGAAAATAGCTCTGAGATTGTACAATTTTAGTGATTTTAGTGATGACAGTGACGGTACGAAGAGGCATTGGAGATGGTCGAGATGAGGCATGCGACGATTTGTATCCCGTGGTAGGTTTTGTTTTTAAAACGTGGGAAGGGTATCTAGGAGAAAAATAGTAAAATGTATGACAAGAAAATTTTAGCTAGTGAAATTTGCCCCAAAGATAGTCGAAAAGTAGACCGAGATGAGATCTAGGTGGGTTTGGGAGCATTTTGATTGTTAAAGTCATTAGGATGAATTTTAATGAATTTAATGCTAAGAAGGGTCACGTGCCCCTGATGTAGACAAGATCGGCCATGTTAGACAAAAAATCACATTGGGCCGATGGCATTGAGGTTGTCTTATGACATCGAGTTTAAGACTTAGGGTGGACCAATGTCGTTAGAGTAGTATGAATTTTTCCATGTTGACTGAATGTCATTATGCCATAAGTCATTGATGTAGTAGAAAAATGATAGGTTTTTCATTAGTGGCCAATCCTATATGAATTTGCATGGTTGATGGTGTTTGATAGTATTTTGGATTATTTGATTTTTAGTGATTTAAGTTATTTTATTATAATTATTTTGGATTAAGATTTGATGGGTGCTTGTTATTTGATATTTTGCAGGTTCCACAAAGGATCTATGGAGATCAGTGGATGTTGTATGGCTATGAGAGTGATTGCATGGTTTATTTGTTCAGAATGTTGTGTACAGTTACACAGGTCCTTAGTTTTGGAGGCATTATGTAAATGGTGCGGATCCTATTGGATTTAGATATGATGCATATGTTTTTGGACACTAGGAGTTAAGGTCCTATACTTTTAGATGGAGGGCTAGGGGAAAGACCATAGAGGTGGTTGTCACCTTACATGATGTTCATGTGGTTCTTGGACTGCTCATTTCGGATGTTGGGATGTTTTGTGATGTGCCTACTACTAAAATAAAGAGGGTTTTAACACAATGGGCCATCGTAGCGATGATTATAATCCATGCTCATTGAAATTGCGAATGAGTGTTGTGTTTATTGCTCAAGTTATGGATATCCATACGGTGATCATTACTATATTTGTGACACAAATCTTGTGCAAAAAAGTAAATAGAGTAATGTTGTTATTTGTGATTGTGGCATGAAGAGATGCATTAGAGTTTGGTATACAATTTAGCCGGGAGACTTATACCTGGGTAGAACTAGTGCATAAATTATATAGGATTCGAGTGAGGCAAAAAAATGGTCGTGGAAACCATTATTATTTTGGAAGCTTGAATCTATGAGAACATCTCAATGTACAAGCCTATAGGGACACCATGGAAGGTATGAAGGGATGTCATAAGGACATAATAGTGGGAGAGAGGCCAAATAGTAAGGGACGTAGTTGGATACATGTTGTTGATTCATGTTACACAATATCATGTAGTATGGGAGCCTTATAGAGGGACAATAGATCAGTGGTCTAGTTAGACAACGAAGATTACTACCAAGGCTATTTCAGATATTACAAGACATTATATGTATGGGTGGAGACACATATAGTTGATATAGTTACTTTGTAGTTTGGGTGCCCAACTCATGTAAGCCACTACCCCTCCTAGAGTATCATCGACGACACACCAAAGAGAGATGAGAGAGTAGGGTCGGTAACATCTATTCCAACATTAAGACCACATGGAGTTAGGAATTCCCCACAACCGAGTGCCATGCAACATCGATGGAGGGGAGTGGGGAAGAGGGGCCATAGGTGATAGAGGTGGTGCACAACCCCAAGAGACATGTTTTTGAGGAAAGAGTAGAGAGACCTAAGGGATGACACCTTGAGTGGTGGTTGTAGAGACCTAGATGAGGATATCTATCAACATTAGGTGAGAAAATGGTGACATACATGATGCAGTGGCCCGGGAAGAGATCAAATGATCTAAGGGGATTATAGATGATATTGGTGTCTTGAGACTGGTGGAAATGAATCACACGAGTTCACATATAGAGATATGATAATGATGGGGTAGTTTTGGGAGGTTGGACAAATGAAGTCGTTGTGGTTGAGTGACCAGGTAAGCCAAGAGAGCCTCAAAAATGGCTTAGGTAGATTTGTGTTTAGACTGTTATGATATAGTCTATTAAAATGTTGTATAGATTGCTAATGGGTGATATGAGTTTTGCGTATTGTAAAACAAATCGTAGCTTCATGACACTCATTGATTGAGGGTACACACCACGAGATATTGGATGGAAAAATAAACCTAATGGATACTTATGTGATGGAAGATCCTATATCAGTGATGACAGAGGATTCAATGAGTGCATTCAGACTTGTAGGAGAGGCCAATCAAAAGCTTCAAAGGTATTTGTTAATACAAAATCACAGCACCCCCAAATGAGTTCTAAAGATTTACTTTTCTAAGCCAGACTCATTTGGTGTGATTGCATAACATTGAACTTTCCCCAAGGTGTGGGACCTTGCAAAAATGGAAAAGCTCTCCAGATTAAAGGCCGGCTCCTTATTCCTCTGTTCAGGTGCTTGCGTGGGAGCTTGCAGAGGATCTGTTCTTAATCCTAATCTAAAATTTACCAAGGAGACAGGGATAGAAGGAATACATAGATTAAAATAAATCTAAACTACGAGGTGATGCACCAAAGGAATGATGAACGCTTGTTTTGCTAATAGACACAAACCAACGGAATGCATACAATAAACATGCACAAATAGCTAGATATGTAATGGGAGACTAGATGAAAGCAAAAGAGACAAAAGAGGATCTAAAATTGATCACAGACGTGTTGTATTGCTCTGTAGATTGATATAGTCCATTACAAAATAGCCTAGAGGCAGAAACATATTACAATTTTAGTGGAAGGCCTGAACCCCATAGATCCCTTTGCTAGAAGTAGGAGGGAGCCTGCAAAACAAGAGAATGTCCAACCCTTTACAATGAATCTTGCCCCCGTATTTATAGAATCGATCAGAGAGAAGAAGGAGAGACAGAGAAGCGGGAAAATGTAGGTCGAAGCTCAACCACCGTCGTTAATATTTTCTGTTGAAATATGCCTCGAATCCATCTTTACTGCATCAATCCTTTGTTCGGCGCCTTGAAGGAAGGGGAAACGACGGAAACAGATTGAATCCGATCTGGTTGTTGAGACAGATGGATCCCGCATTGAAGGCCCAAAGATGTTTCCTCCATTTTCTTCACCTAACCTCCTCAAAATTAAAGTTTCAGACCCCATGGCATGCGTGAGGCCGAGATCTTTCCAACGACATCAGATTTGCAATATTTCGAGCCATGAGTCGAAAGATACGCCCTTTGAAGTTTGTATCAGGTCTGTACAGGAGGGCAGGAAAACATCTTGAAAAATGGGTCCCCTTTTGATATCGGACACACGACAGCCAGACTGGAAAAAAATCGGGCCCTCGGGTCCGCAATTTATCTTTTGCCCCTTTCTTTCGATTCTCGCTTTGGCTTTGACTCGGGCCCAGACGCTGACTTTTTCCCTGGGACACGCGGTTGTCTGGCGCTTGTTTAGAAACCTTCTTTGTCCGCCTTTTGACTCTATTTCCTCTTATGTGGGATCATGGTCGATCCAATATTTGGCGCGGGGGCGAAATATGGATAACAGTATTGGGATCCTTAAGAAGTTGTGGATATAAGAGATATGACTACATTGGTGCACTGTATTCTCCAGGAACATGAAGCTTTGTCGTGAGAACATGTAACAATATTTTCAGATGCACAAATAATGGTTGCACATAAGGAGACAAACGTGGTTGACATTTTAGATTTGGAGGTTCAAGTTGTAAGAGTAGAGGGAGAGGTTGCGGGGGATTTTTATATAGATGCATCACTAGTATGGTCCATACGCACTACTATTCAGGCACCATCATTTTGAAGTAGTGGACTACCCCTAGTTGAGGGAGTAGATGCTGGAACAATGAATGAAGTATTTTGATGTATTTCTGAGAGAGATATTGGATTATGAGGATGTATTAAGTGATTAATTTTCACATACACACACACATATGCACACGCACGCGAACACACATGCACACATGCGCGCACGCGCGCACACACACACACGTAAACATATGCACAAACACACAAACATGTATGCATGCCCATGCACGTGCAAACACATGCACACACGCAACACACACAACACGCACACACACATGTGAGACACTATTGCTATCATGATATCATATGTATGTATTTGATGTATGATTAATTTTATGATTCCATTTCCTTATTTATACACAAATACATGAACACTTATGGATTAAGAAAATTGAAATAATCAAATGCTTAAAATGATGATGATAGAGTAGGTAATATATGTAAGATAAATGTTATATTGATGGGATGGGAACCAAGTAGAGGGATAACACAAGCGATGAGAGGTAGAAACAAGTAGGAGGTGATATATAAATTATCAAAGTATTTGAGGTAGGAAGAAATGGATATAAAAACCTAAGTGGGATGAAGAAACCCAAGTGGAAGAAATAAATCCATGTGGGAAGGAAAAACCCAACTAGGAGAGATAAACCCAAATAGGAAAGATAAACCCAAACAAGAAAGATAATGGAGAGATATGAGGCATTATAGGTAAATCAAATGAATCAATTTGAATGTGTGAAATATTTATATGTGTTGTTTATGATGGTTACTTGATGTAGAATTTGATTTCAAATATGAATCAGGAGGTCATGTAAGTTATCTTGAATAATGTTGATAACATGATGAACTTCGAATTGTGTAGCAAAGAGAGAATTATGAATCTATTTAGAGATCTGAGTGGGACTGTCTTATTGGATGTCATCAAGGGAGGGAAGAGGGGGAAATAATATGTAGGGTGATAACATGATTATGTCATGGAAGGTGGTTGTCATGGTGGAGGAGATCAGGACCTTTGCTTAGGTGCATGAGGAGAAGGTTATCGAAATTGAATCTTTCAAGAAATAGCCTAAAAAGTATTGTTTGTAAGTGAGAAAAATCCATGATAAGACAAATAAAATGATGCAGAAGAAGGTCAAGTGGCTTTATTTTGTTGATCTCTCCTAAACTCTTCTTCGAGCTTCTTCATATATCGTTGGTAGGTTCTACAATACACAACATCATGCTTAGGAGCTTAATGCCATGAGTAATAATGGTTTAGCTGTAGGTGAGATGGGATTCATAATGGAAAGAAGAGATGAAGGTGATCATGCAGAGGGTTAATTCGTAGCAATATGTGAGTAAGTGGAAGGGGGGAGTAAATGCCACAATAGGTGTCGCACAAGTAGAGGGGATAACCGAGGGAGAAGAAATGGCTCAAGAATAAATCAAAATAGTGTAGTTCATGAGCTCGTTGTAAGATTTGAAGTTAAATAAATCATCCTCATCATCCATGAGGGTCATCTTATTCAGGGTCAAAATACGTAGTCTTGTCTCGTGAGGAAATAATGATAATTTTGATGCTAGGAGTAAGTTGGAATTGCTACAATTCTTGATACCAAAAAATCTCCATATTCTTACCATCAATGTGTCATGATAAGAAGAGGCTATCAAGGGTATAACCATCATCATAATTAGGTGTATTGATGTCAATATAACATGATTCAATGATATCCTCAGGATGAACTAAATGTTCTACGAGAGGATGTTTGGTGTGAGTAATAGTGATCGAGACTCGATCGATATCCTTCTTGTGAGAGACATGTCATAGGGAAGGAGGTAATTATGAGATAATGATATCATGAAGGTCTAAAGTGTTGATTCTAAGGTTGGTTTCATCACACTCGTCATCATTTGAGTCAAGGAGGTCATCTTATTCAGGGTCAAAATAGGTAGCCTTTTCTCGTGAGGAAATAATGATAGTGTTAATGCTAGGAGTAAGGTGTGATTGTAATGATTCTTGATACCAAAAAATCTCCATATTCTTAGCATGAATGTATCATGTTAAGAAGGGGTTATCAAGGGTATAACCATCATCATAATTAGGTGTATTAATCTCAATACAACATGAGTCAATGATATCCTCCGGATGAACTTGATGTTCTATGAGAGGATGCTTGGTGTGAGTAATAGTGATCGAGACTTGATTAATATCCTTCTTGTGAAATAAATGTCATAGGGAAGGATGCAATTATGAGATAATGATATCATGAAGGTTTAAAGTGTTGATTTTAAGGTTGGTTTCTTCGTGCTCATCATTATTTAAGTCAAGGAGGTTGGGATGGTAGGGAACTCTTCCAAAGTGGTAATATTGAAAGTCATGTGTTTCTTAAAGAGTATGAATTTCCAATGGTTAGTTTCACCTTGTAATTTATAAATAGTTCCTATATACACGAGCTTAACACATTTACAGGTAGATGACATGGCTACATGCATGTAATGGGTTCATGTTTGATCTAGGTCGATATTATAAAACAAGGGGAAGTTGAAAGCCATGAATTTGACATGAACATTATGAGGAGGAACAATGATAAGTGGTCAAATACAACCCATAAGGGGCATATGTCGATGGTCATAACCTTGACATGTGCTTCTAGCAGATTGAGATTATCAATAGAAGAGCCAAATGTCTTAATGAAATTTAGGGAAGCAACACAATACTAAAATATTCATCTATGAGCGCTATCTTAACTATAGTGTGGCCAATTTGGAATGTGATAAAGAGGGGAGGTTTGTCTTCATAAAAGATAAGCTCATAAGGAATCATGGAATCGAGAGGAAAATGAATACAAGACGAATGTTCACTGGAAAGTTTGGTTAAAATGGATAGATCTTCACATTTGCTAAATGACATAAGATGCTTATGATGTTTGGGTGAGGTATGAATAAGATCAAAAAATGGAATCTCACTTAAGAGTCTATAGAGTTTTGTAAGGGGTCCCATATTTTAGGGTTGGACTATGCAATATTCTAAACTTATGGGTATCATCTTGAACATGTTTTGAAGGAGCATGGCTTACAAAGATCTAGATTTTGTTTTTTTTGATCTCTACAGGATCAAGGAGGGTAGAGGAATCTTCATAGTGCCGAGGAAAAGAGTCGAGTTCATTAGCAATGATTTATGTAATCATTCATCATGACATGGTATAGGTTGTAGTGTAGGAAAAGCACAAACTATTCCATTTACTACCCTTAAAACAAATTGAAACAACTCCAAGCAGATCTTAACATACATATACGTAGTAGCTACATATAACATACAACAAAGGAAAAACACAAGAGAAAAAAATGCAACAATAAACTGGAGGTACATTACTGACCTAAGCACATATACCTAAATTAAGAGTAGAATCAAGATCAATATTTTATGTAGTACACTTACATTATTTTATACATTTCAAGGTGGAAGTTGGATTACTAGTCCCTTTTTCTTCTACTTAGTAACAAAAGATACTCTCCACATTCTCTACTTTTACTTAGAGAGCGTTATATAACCTCTTTTCTATCATATCTATGCTATGCATATAACTTAGGTATTGTGCAATATACAACCAATACAAAATGCATCAAAGTTGGATTTTTGACCTCTATACACTTCCAACACTTTCTCAAACTTAAATAGTCATCTTGTCCCGAGACAAAAGATGTTTGAAAAATATAGAAAGTGCATTATCCTATTGTTTAAGATTTTGCATGATGTTGATTACGTTGCACACTGTGATACTCTCTTCACAGTTGGATAAGGGGATGTCATCTATCTGTTTTCATCCTCTACGCACTACTTAACCTCCCTCACATGTTTTCAATTAAGTAGTCTTTCCAACATAACATATTTTTGGGTTTTCAATCTGCAATAACTTCCTCATAAATCACTAGTTCAAATTTTCAATATATGTGGGCATGCTTACATATAATCTATTTAAATTCTACGTAATTTATACTTTAAACTTTTAGCTACTGTAAAATTGTGTTACATGTGAGCCAGTTATAATTATTCTAATCACTTAGATGGGGTTGGTTGGACCGATGATGATGGAAGAGCGGATGGAGGTGGTAGTGATTGTGCTTCCTTGATCTTCCTAGGGCATGAGACAAGGGATGATATATTTTGGGTTATTCTTCATGTTTTTCAACTTTAGTAGAAATAGTTCTAAGTCTCTTTTGTATACATTCTAATTTGTGATAGCTTCATTCACTCTGCCAAAGTATAGTTACAATTTTGCCAATGCTTGCATGAATTCAAATAAAACATTTAATTTTGTGCTTTCTACACTTGGGTCACATAGATATATGTCACTTTGTATTTCATCAATTAATTCCTCTATACAATCACTCATTCACTTTGCTTGCACCCTAATAAAAGTATTGCTTAGTGTGTTGCATTCCCAATCTCATAGTATGTTGCCAACATTATCTCAAGGATACAAAGATTCTTGTAGTGATTTGTATACCTCTTTATCATCCATATCAACTACCATCTATGTATGCAATGTCTTGGTAAGGTCGGTGTCACCTTGTATCTCGTTCATTGTATCTTGTAGTTGTGCATTCAATCCAATAATGCAAATGTGATTTTCTTAGCATTTGATGTAGCTTATTAGAGAAGGCTAATATATTCATGCAATATCATATTATGTATTTTATTTTTTTCTTGGTATGGAGCACTTGTGTCTTCACCTTCATTAAATTCTTTTGCTTTTTTGAATTGTTCACAAGTTTATGAACCAAAGTGGTTAATTGCATTTGCTCACTCATGACTTGGTCACTTATGAATTCTGTGACAATTTTGGGACATTCATCTTCAAGTTGAGTTATAGGTTGCATAATGTCTACTCTAATGTTTCCTTCTTCTGGGCCAGTCGCAATGCTATTGCACCAATATTTTCTTACAACGTGTACACTCCCTCAATTTGTGCTTGTAATGAATTTTTTTTAACATCTACCTCAACAATGTAAATAATGGCTTGCGAGATTGTCATTTACGCACTTTTCTAAGTAGTTTTTGGTATTATTGTATGCACATGGGAGGAGGGAAGGACAAGCTTATGATTTCTTGTTTTCACAGTTGACTGTGTTTCCCACCATAATGTTTGGGTATCTTCTATCATAGATTATTATGTGGTAATATTATCTGAGCTAAATCTTCCCATGTCCACAAAGTTATCCTTTGGTTTTTGCTTTCCTTGTGCATTGTATGTTTGTGCCTGAGGGGTGACTATTATTTGTGCATTATATTTTACCGAAGAAATTTACATTTCCTTGCTCTTCTGTTCCTCATTGGATTTTATTTGTGCGATTATTTATTCCTTCACAATCCGAGGCTACTCTTCTTCTTGTGCTTAAAATTCAATGGTCCTTTTCTCCTATGTGGATTTCTTGTCTTGTTCCTCTTTTTCTTGTTGTTCCTCTTTTATCTTCTCTTAATTATCCTTTATCTTTTCTTTTTTCTGTTTTTCTTTTATGCTTCTTCCATATTTCTCTTTTCTTCCTATTCTTTCTTGTGTTGTTCTTTCCTCTTACTTTCTTCCTGGAGTTCTTGAGCTTCACATTATGCAATTGTTTTCTTTTGTAGCTCTTCCTCCTCTTCTTTGTGATTTCTTTTCACCTCATTTTTCTTTTCATCTTCCTCTTGTTCTAATTTGCGCTTGTTTTCATCTTCATATTCCTTCACAATTCCTGCATCTTCCTCTACATTATTAACAACTTCCTTAGTGGTTTCCTCCTATTTACATTTGTCTTGTTTATATTTTTGCGCATCCTCATATTTTTTCATCTCTTTCTCTTTCTTTTGCTTGTCTTCTTATTTTGAAGACTGCACGACTTTAGTTTGTTTCGCTGGAGATGTTTACACACAAGGAATTGTGGAATTTGGTTTCGCTTGCTTTAGCTTCATTCTAGTTTATTCAATCTATACAATTTTTAGAGGGATTGATTGTACTAGTGGTGATGGGAGAGGAGAAGGTGTAGTCCTATTTTTTCATACCATAGTCTTGGGATTATGATATTTTATCTCTTTTACCCACGATACTCCCCTTCCTATGTGGCCTTGTTTTCCCCAAGAGTCATTTTCTATTCTTGAAAGTGTGTTTCTATTGTTAAGGATTCTATTATTTTTGTGTTGAATCCCCAACTTGGGAGCTTCAAATATTCTTACAGTTGTGCTTTGTGCATCATAAAAAATGGGCTCACTTATTTCTCCATGTTTTTTGATCTATATGATCTTCTTCAATATATGGGACTACAGGTATGCCTTCTTAATGCCACTGATGTAAATTTTTTTTAAGTATGACATTACTTTGATATCTACCCCTGATTTTTTTAGGCACTTCAAAATGTTAAGAATCAATTGATCTTGCATTACATTCTCTTTATCAAATTTGATCATTAGAGAGTGCAAAACTAGATTATGGGTCAATTCTTGGGCTCTCTTTATGGCATTCCAAGTATACCACTCCCTCTCGTTGGGTAGGTACATTTATGTACTCATGTATTCTAGTGCAATAGTTTGTACTTTTCTTTTTCTTACCTATAACTTTACAAAATATAGGTTCGCAAACGAACTAGAAATTCTAGGGTATTTTTCCTCGTATGGATCGAATTTCTCAAAATATGAAATGTTCTTTTATGCTCCCTTCATTTTCCTTTTGGATTTTATGTTTGGACCTTCCTTGTGTGTTTTGGGTTCCACCTCAGTTGTTTCCTACGCAGCTGATGTGGCTTGTAGTCATCCTACTAGTGGTTGTGCTAACATTTCAATGTGAAGTGGTTGTACGTAAGTGGGGATCATCCCATTTTGTATGCTCAAATCTTCATTAGCTATATCAATGTTAATGAAAATGGAAATTTTCTAGGTGGTTTAGTTTTATCACCTTCTGAGTGAGGTATGATCCCATCATGCAACAATGTCAGTTTACCTTAGTGTATTGTATTTGTGTGCAAATCCCTTGTAATCCTCGGGTTTGTGCTCAACGTTTCTCTAGTTGTTTCCAGCCATAGTCTAGATGTTCTGGGATTTATTACACAAATATTTAATGTCGGTAATATGCATCATCAACTTCAATTATACCCTTTGGCACTCTCAATGTGTAAATCATAATAGGATCACTAGTAACTAATACATGAATATATTTCTATCAAATTCAACAATATTTTACAAGTTTCTATTTACTTCTTATGCCAATTAAAATTTTCATCTTGTTCCTACATCCAAATCACAATGTCCATGGTGCTAAGTGATGCTTATTTACTTTCCTGAGTTTTTTGCCAAAATATTTCTGACACTAATTCAACTAAGAATGCGATTGATTGGTTCATTATTTCTCCCAAAGGGATCCTCCTTTATTTTTGCAGTCACCCATATGCGGATGTTGTGGTTTGATAAACTAAAGGTATAGTTTTTTATATGTCAACATGGATTTCCCCTTGTTAGGTAACCTAGTGGCCTAAGTGACTGTGACGGTGTTGATGGGAACTGCATCTTGTGCATTAAACCAGATCACACCAACTTTGTAGTGATTCATTATTGTCTATATCATCTCCGAGTGATCTTCCAAGTATGAATTTTTTCTATCCTCTTCATGTTAGTTCCTTGTAATGTATCTTCTACTACTAGTTGTCCTCCTGTTGTCACATCGTTCATCGTGGGTCTTCCTCCTCCCCAAAATTTTCAAACCTCACTTACAACTTGTGGTGGGGCAAATCACTCATTTTTTTTATCAAAGCATTGTGCTAATGCCTGTGTGATTTTTCTTAGTTTTGATCAATGTCAAGAAAGTGATCCCTTGGTCTTCCATAATACCCCAAAATTTGGGTTTGATTGGCTGAGTGAAGGGATCTTCCATTCTTTCCTTTTCCGTGTGATTTCCCTTTGAATTGACTATGGAAAAATTAATCCTATGAAGTTATAATTATTGACTTAATTTTTCCTTATGCTATGGCTTCTCAATAGACACAATGTTTTTACTTTACCACCTGCCTCCGCTTTGTATCTTTTACTCCTATGATGTGTCTATTTTCTAGTTGTATATGACATGATCCACTTCCTTTAATGTACTTATGCATTTGGGATTTAATTTTTGATGAACCAACTTGCCTTTTATTTCACTTATTGCAAAATATGCTATGTTTGATAGCTTTTCCATACAAAATATTTAATTTTTTTTCTTTTTTCCTTTTGACCTCTTTTTTGCTTTTGCACAATGTTCCCAAAGTTTCCAATTTTTTCAATTTCTTTCTTTAACAAGCTTGTTTATTTAATTATGAATGTTTTGGTTGATTCATTCATCTCCCTACTCTATAAACACTTAACCATGAACTTATCATGTCTAAAAAAATTCTAACAATCACACATTACATACATTTTGATACCATATTCTAACATTGTGGTAAATGGACTTATTTCTTTTCCTACTTCTGCAAAATCATGCATTGTAGTCCTTAAACCTACTACTATTTATTCTTCATGGTAGAAAATTTCCCTTTAGATCCCACAATACTATTGTACCTTGTTTTTTTATATGATGTATGATTTTTGAACAACCAGAAATATTCTAAGTGTTGGGCGTGTGAATATAGGGCGCTAGAAGCACACGACGCTATAATAGTATTTAAGCGCCCAAAATAAGGACTTAGCTATTTTGTGGATAAGGGCTATTTTTGGAGATAACGTGTGTAGCACACATAGAGATGAAGACTTTCACTACACACAATGGTATTTTGGGAACAAACGGTAGATAAGTGCCATGCATAGTTTAAGCTAATAATAGGATTTCTACTTGGAGTTAACTATAGGACATCTATTGTTAGAACACTTGCATGTTGTGCATACTATTGTAAAGGTGCATGGCTATTATCAGCATGTGACCTATTTTGAGAAGTGCATGGGTGGTGAAGGGAAATTCCCCACCCCTATAAATATGTATTGACTTGTGTAGTTTAGTAGTATTGAATTATTGTAGAGTTGTGTTGTTGGTTTTGACGCACACATGACTCATGGAGATACTTTACAGTGTATGAAGCTTCTGTGTTTTATAGTATTTATGAAATGGAGTATATTGGTTGGATAATGGTGTTAGACATGACTGAATCTGGTTCTTGTATGGTTAATCTTATCATAGTTATTGTTTAGTTCATTTATCATGATTCTCTAAGATATACATCTGGATTATGCACTGTGGAATGTTTATGTCTAGTTATGAATCTGAATATGCTTAAACATCATCACACTAACATCTTGTATAAGCAAATCTAAAGAGGGACCTGGTACCTTTGCACACTTTGGGTGAGTGCTCAGCTCAGGCTGAGTGATGTGTCAGCGTGCCTGGGTTATTCACAGTAAATTCTAGGCTGCATCATTGGTTCCATTGTCGGGACCTCTTTTTCAGTTGTTTTCAGGATGTTTCGTGATGAAGACGTACCAGTTGACCCTATCAAGTGTTGAGGAGTGGATAGTAGATCTGGAAGAAGAATACGCTTGGAGATTCAACACTGGATCTGAGTTTGACGTGCGCACGTGGGTGGAGCAGAACTTGTATGACTGTTTATATGAGAGTTTCTTTGTTATCTTTCCAATAGAGTTATACGAGTGGCTGGTTGTTTATGCATATAAAAGGAATTAGAGGTTTTGCACACTTTTCTGGATGTAGGAAGAATTTTAGGCCCTCTATGATGCTGATCTGATTTGGATGCGCGCTGTGGACACTTGGTTTCTGTGGTGTTCTGAATAGCTATATTTTGGAGTACTCAATTTCCACTTATTCTTTCCTAGAGGTAGCTGAGTTCCAGTTTTTACGTTATCCCAGGGGAACCTATCTGCAAGGCATTCCACTGACGATCAAAATCTTGATGGTAACCCTAAATTTGGAAGAAAAGTCGATGGCTAGCTAAACCCCACCACGTGTGCGGGTAGGAGTAGGTTTGGTGAAGGATGGCAGACCTAGCAGCAGAGAGGAAAAGAGAAGAAAGGTGGCTTAAGTACAATGAGGCACACAAGAGGGAGTTAGGGAAGCAATATGAGATTGCAGAATGGATGGCGTTGAGGAGAGAGATGGATCATGAAGGATTTGGAGCTCACGCAGAAGGCGTGGAGCCAGAGCATCTGGAACTCCCCCATTTGGGCAAGCATGATAGGGAACCCTCATCGGCCTCATATGAGAGTGTGCCAGCAGAGATGACATGGGCCGTATGTGCGCATCTGAATCTACCTAGCAACCTAGCCCTTGTGCTTGGTTTTCCAGTTTCTAGTACAACCATTAGTCAACAAGCTAGTTTGGGTAGTAGAATAACATTTTCTTCCAAATTCAGAGTGAATCAAATAGAAAGTACATGTATGGATGGGTAGACATCTTCTTTGTTATTTGGAGGTACCTTTTTAGGCACATGTGCGTCATCAGGCACAGAACTCAGGCACAGAATTTTGGACTCACCTCTGGGAGTAGTACCACCTCGCAGACTATAGGAGTTCAATTTAGTACCACTATTGGGACACATGGCAGTACATCCTCTGGTTCACTTCCTGCTATAGGTGGAGGATCAGGGGGCATAGGTGGCTCTAGTTCTGGTGGATCTGGTGGGTCTAGAGGTAGAGGTAACACAGGAGGTTCTGGATCCAGTGGGCATGGTCCTCACCAACCCCAGAATATTTACATGGAGATGTCACTTCATCTTCCAGAGTATAGGGGAATAAAAGATGTTGCTGAGCATGTGCACATGTGTGAGATATTGTGGCATGCAAAAGGGATCACAAATTCTGAGTACAATGCAAGTCAGTTTGTAACTACGTTGCAGGGATGCGCACACAGTTGGTACAAGAAGTTTGACCCTGATCAGACTTGCGTAGATTATACAGCATTACGGGATGCTTTCCTTAAGGAATTTTATATCCCTGAGTTCGAGAAGAAGAGTATAAGCGCGCTCAAGGATATTAAGCAGGGCACTACTGAGAGTGTTCAGGAATATGATGCCCATTTCAAAACACTTTTGTCTAAACTTTCATATGATATCCATGCAAGCCAACATGCACAGTGGTTTTTCGAAGGCTTGATCACACCTTTTAGGAGGGTGATGTCACATAAGACATATACGGATCCACACAAGTGCTTGAAGTAGTTTGTGTGTTGAGGCAGTTGGAAGTATAGACACTGGAGTGAGCCCATTCCTGGAAGCTCAGATTGCAGCTATGGAAAAGCAGTTGGAGAAACTATCAGCCAATTCAGCACACGAGACACGCACTGGGATTTGGTGTACAGATTGTGAAGTTGAGGGGCACACTAAGGATAGTTGTCCCTGCAGGTCAGTGCATTCATTATTGCTAGACTGTGAGATATGTCATTTAGACCATGATGCAATTGTTTCCCATTGTTACAATGTGTGATAAGAAATAATGTATCTTGCTACTGTAATATTTTCCAGTCCACAACTCACAATACTGAAGATTGCAGGTTGATTGATCAGATCCATGATGTCATTGATATTGGTGTATGAAAGACAGGAGTATCAGATAACTCTAAAGGTAAAAGTGAGCACCATGATCATGATCACACTCAAGGGCACTACAATCAGAATGAAGGGTGCTTTGAAGGAGGTTGTGGCAGAGGTCGAGGATACTATGGTGGATTCAGGGGCCGAGGTTGTGGTGGTGGATGAGGTGAGTTTCCTTGCGGAACATGTTATACATGTGGATCTCCTAACCACTACAGGTGTGAATGCCCTCAGAATATTACTTGTTCTTTTTTGTGAAAAGAATCATAACTATGAGGAGTGACTGAACTTATATGAGCATCTTCGCAAGTAGCATAAACAGGAGAACAATGGCACATGGATGGTTAGAATACAACGCACCATGGAAAATCAATGGATGCCAAAGTTGGCACCGGAACCTGAGGTAGTACCTATGAAAATTACTACACGCATTGAAGTTGTGCGCACACAGAGAAAATTTACAACAGAAGCCTACCATTACTAAGGAAGAGGTTTTACATGCAAGATACCCAGATCCTACACATCAGAAGGAGGTTTATCAGGAAACCATGGAGGTGCTCAGAAATCTTCAGGGTGAAATACAGTGTTTAAAGGAACAGTCACGGAAGTTGGAACAAAAGAAGGCAACAGAGACGGTCCAGTCAGATGTTGATGATTTGAAAGAGGTATGCAAGATGTTGCGCCAGGAGAATATTATTCCATTACTAGGGAATTGGTTAAAGGGAAACACTCCACACGTAGGTATTGAGAATGGACGGAAGATCCTGCATGCTAATCTCCCCCCTCATAGCTTGGATTATGACAAGGAGATCACTCTGAATGTTGTTGTGGATGGGTGGATTTTGAGAAATATATTGATTGACACATGCACAAAAGTTAATGTGCTTACTTTAGATGCATGGGTGCAGATGGGCAGACCTCCATTACAACCATCCTCTAATGTACTTTTATGGAAAATCAAACTAAGGCCACTCCAATAGGAGTTTTAAAGGATGCATCCATTACTATACAAGGGGCCAAGTTCACTGGGGACTTTGAGGTTTTAGCACTTGCAGAAGCAGACAACTTCCCAGCTCTACTTGGGTGCCCTTGGTGTTATGCAAATAATGTTGATCTACGGTTCAACAAGGGGTATATAAGTTTTGAGAACAAGGAAGAATGAGTTATTATCCCTTTGACAGATGGGAAATTTGCACCTTATGTTGAACCTTTGAGTGAGGAAGACCTGAACAAAATTTATGTGCACACCATTCGAGATCCAGAAGTACTTGAGCCATCTAAGGAAGGAATCCTCCAGTGGGAAGATGCACAGTCTATTAGTGATACTACAAGTATTGCTTGTGATAATTGGGTGCATGACACCTACAAGATGGTTGGGTGTGAAGTAAGAAGCACATCTGCGTGAGGAGGCAAACCTTGTTGTATTAGGAGGATAGGTAACAACTTTGTACCCCGGTACACTAGAGAAGGAGACCCTGCATTATTCCTGTGTGCCATGGAGGAATAGTGGAAGGATCAAGTGGACAGAAGAAATATGTTAGTGTATACCCTGCGCGGGATAACAATGCGCACTGGTGGATGGTTCACAGGGATAATCTCATAGAATGGAATGAAGTGAGAATTTCTCTAACAACCCGGTTCCTCAAGAGCAATGCACCTACTCAAATCTACATATATCATGGTAATCAGAATGTTCAGCACCATGTTCAATAGTGTGAGAGACTCTGGGAAGAGGGGCAGGAAGCTTTACCACCTTCACTATGGGTGCACAAACTTTATTTCACTTTACGCGGCTGTGCACACGCTTGGTATGTTTATGCGGAACTGCATAGGGAGACTGGAAATTGGCAAGACTTGACTGCAAGAATGATCCAGACTTTTGACTACTTCTCCACTAAACCTCTGGTGAAAGAGGCATTATGGGTTATGGAGTGCTTGACTATGGGAGACAGTGCAAAGGCTGAAGAACTCATTTAGGAGTTATTTGGTGAGGTAGACCTAGGAGCGCATTTTGATGAAGTAGATGAGACAGATGCCAAACTACTTGAGCATGCTTTCCTTGAGAAGGAGAAAGGAAAGATGGTCTACATAGTGGATGATGAAGAAGTAGAAAATTTGGACATTGATCATTTAGAAGGTACGCGTGAGGTTTTAGACAGTGTGGATAAGAAGGCACGTGCCTATCATGAACCTATGAAGACTAAGAAAGTGAACATTGGCATGGATGTTGAACCTAAGGAGGCCATAATTGGAGATTATTGGTCTGATTCTGAAGTGGCTAAGATAATTGAGTTACTACATGATTTCTAGGACTTATTTCCTAGGGGCTACCATGAGTTAAAGGGAGTGCATGAATCTTTGGGTGAGATGAAGATTAAGCTAAAGGAAGGTTCGCGCCTAGTTAGGAAGAGACCTTACAGGATGAACCCTAACCTGCGCGTAAAAGTTAAAGAAGAAATTGACAAGATGTTGAAATTTGGCATCATTAAACCCCTAGAAGAATTAGATTGGGTTAGCCCCATGGTAATTAGTATAAAAAAATATGGTCACTAGGATTTGTGTGGACTACAGGGAGCTGAATGTTGCATGTGTGATTGATCCTTTTCCTATGCCTTTCACTGAGGAAATATTAGAAGGCATTGTATGCAGGGCACAAAATTTATTCTTTTACATATGGATTCTCTAGGTATCATCAGGTAATAATTACAAAGGAGGATCAAGAGAAGACAACTTTCACCACTGAATGGGGAAGATTTGCATATGTAGTGATGCCCTTTGGACCAAAGAACACGCCTGTAGTATTTTCGTGCATAGTTGTTCAAGCATTTCAGGATTTTATTCACAAATTCTTGCAGGTTTACTTAGATGATTGGATGGTATATGGGCTTGTCAAGGATCATTGTGACAACTTGCACTTAATGTTTGAGAGATGCAGACAGTTAAGCATCTCCTTAAACATCAAGAAGTGTGTATTTGCTACACCTTTTGGAACTCTGCTAGGGCATATCATCTGCAAGGAAGGTTTTTTAGTAGATCCAGATAAGGTTGCAGTTATCATAGGCCTAGAAGAGCCTACCAGTCAGAGTGAGGTGCACGGATTGTTGGACCACACAGGGTATTATAGAAAATTTATCAAAGGATATGCTAAGATTGTTACGCCCTTGGAGGAGTTACTAAAGGAAAAGGGACATTCTATTGGGGAGAACCACAACAATGCACATTTGAAGCATTGAAGGAGAGGCTTACTACGACGCCTATTCTGCATTTTCCCTCATGGAACCAACCTTTTCACGTACATGTGGATGCCTCTGGCATGGCCATTGGTGCATTAGCTCAGCCTTGAGAAGGTATTATAGATCATCCTATATGTTTTTCTAGTAGAAAGTTGAATCCTGTAGAATAGAACTATACAACTATAGAGCGCGAGGCCTTGTCGATGATCTACATGCTGCATAAGTCTAGACAGTACTTGCTAGCAACACCTTTTTGTTTTATACAGATCACATGGCATTGAAATACTTGGTAAATAAGCCCATTTTACAGGGGTGCATATGTCGATGGGTGTTATTATTCCAAGGAATTTGACTTTACAGTCGTGGTAAAACCAGGTAAAAGTAATTCTGGCCTAGACCACTTATCAAGAATTCAATTAGGAGAGGAGGCATAGACAATTGAAGATACAATATCAGATGCACAGTTGTACAGGTTAAACCACGCCTTCAGAATTGGAGGATATTGTTGTCTTTTTAGGCACAGGTATGACACACAGAAGGAATGAAAGCCTTGGAGAAGAAACAACTTGCAATTCACCGCACCTTTCATGTTGATCAGTGGTGACTTATACAAACTAGGCCGAGATGAAGTATTACACTGGTGTGTACTGGAACATGAGTGCATGGATATCATGGAAGAGGCTCATGGTGGTATTGTAGGTGGACACTATGTAGGTGATGCCACCGCATAAGGTTCTACTCATTGGTTTATGGTGGGAGACCCTATACAATGATTGTAAACAATATTGTAAGGCGTGTGATCAATATTAGTGCCTTAGAAAACCTGGGCAAAGAGATGAAATGCCTTTGAGGCCTATTACTAGTGTAGAGCCATTTGAAAAATGGGCAATAGACTTTGTGGGTCCTATTTCCCCAGCCGCACGTAGAACCAGATCGTGCTACATCATCACTTGTATAGATTATCTTACAAGGTGGGCAGAAGCAACACCTACAAAGGATTGTACAGTGGCTACAATAGCAAGGTTCTTATGGGAAAATATTCTTACTAGGTATGGATGTCCATTGAGTCTGACAAGTGATAGGGGCACACACTTCTTGAATGAGACAATCAGGATATTATTGGATGAATTTATGGTCGCACACCACAAAACCTACACCCTATCACCCTCAAGAAAATGGGACTGTTGAGGCCTTCAACAAGATATTGAGCCAGACCTTGACAAAAATTTGTGATGTTGGAAGGAAATATTGGGATGATAAAGTTTTTGTTGTACTTTGGGCATATAGAACAACCTACAAAAGGTTGAATAAGGCCACACCCTTTCAGTTGGTGTTTGGCACAGAAGCAATTCTTCCCATGGAATTCATGTTACCTTCTTTGTGTATTGTGCGTGCAGGAGGTCTAGCTGATGAGAAAGCATTGGAAGAAAGAATTGACAAGTTAATACAGCTGGATGAGAGGCACGCCATAACACGTTGGAGTCAGAAGCAGGAAAAGGCTAGACAGAAGGCATGACATGATAGACACATCAGGGACAAGAAGCTTGAGGTTGGAAGATGGTACTTCTTTATGATTCAAAGTTTCTACGCCACCCAGGAAAGCTTAAGGTGCATTGGTTGGGACCGTATGTTATCACTCACATACTTGAATCAGATGCTTATCAGTTAGAGGTGCTTAATGGTACACGGTTACCCGGTTACTTCAACAGGAGTAGGCTGAAGCCCTACTATAAATAAGTCCTTCTTGGTGTTTGTAATAAGGTAAGTATTTCCATTTAGATTAGATTTCCTTTATTGTATCTCATTTAATGTATTTCCTTCTTCGTCGTTATGCTTTGTCAATTTAGTTCAGTGTTTTGTGTAATAAGCATGTTTGAGTGCTAATAGATGATCACAATATAAAGTGTTTATATGTGCAAAGGACTGCACATACCCTTAGTGTGGGGTGGATAAAGGAGGTATGGAAAAGAAATAAACTCACGGGTAACCACAAGAGGAACAAGGAGCAAGGTTTCAAAATTCATGAGAACTTCTGAAGAATTGCTAAAAAATTAAGACCACACGTAAAGCATTAGGGGCTTAGTACAATTAAAGGGAGGCTACGGCATTTGAGACTACATATGTTGGGTCACACTGGATAAACTATTTCAGCTTAAGGAAGTGCGGGTAGAGGATATCTGTGATAGATAAGTAGAGGCGCACCATGAAATTATGACTGAGGTGCAAAAGTTTGAGGCACGAGAAATTGAAGTGTGGGATAATGAGGCGCGCAACGCTCAAGAGAAATTAATGTCATGTATGGTGGTAGGTGGAGTAATTAATGAAGGGAATTTTTGAAACTTGGTTTAAAGTCAGCGTTCTCAACATCATTTGGTACCTTGCAAACTTGAGAAGAAATTACGAAGTGCGAAGAAGAGTTGGAGACAAAGAGTATTCTACGGATCGAGTCAACATGTCGCATTGTGAAGCACTGTGTTGAGTACCCAGGCACGGAAGCATAACTTAAGGAGTGGTGTGTGCACATGATGGAAGGGCGACTAGGGTTTTCATTTCGCAACTAGGGTTTTCACCACACATTTGCAAAATCAAAAGGAGCAATGGCACCATGGAAAGCTCCAGTAGTAGAGAAGGAGGTTGACGATCCAGCAGAGGAGTGGCTGGTGGAAATGTTGTATCTAGAAGGATTCATTGAAGGGCGGCCATGGAAAAAACATATTACTCAGTGTAGGGTTTCAGAGATTAACCACCGCACTATAAAATGTATGAAGGACATCGTGGTAGAAGTCTACAGAAGGACTAACCGGTGACTGGAAGACGACACTAGGTTTTTGGATGCCTCGGTGAAGAAACTACTTGAGAGCATGGGCGTAATATAGATCTTGGAGTTTCCCTACTTTGGAAATCCCGAGAAATTATACTAGTGGCTAATGTCGCAGGTCCATGAAGATTATTTCTATTTCATGGGCAGGAGAATGAGGATAACTACCAAGTTGATTGGGAAGGTAACAGGGTTGTGTGACACGGGCTTAGAAATTGTTAGAGACTTGACAGATGATGAGGGCATTGATGCCACAACAGCCCTATATCAGTATAAGAAGGGGGGCCAAGCTTTCAAGGTCACCAATATCCCAGACATGGCCACCAGAGTAGCAACGTGGTTAGCAGGGAGTAAGCTAGGGGCCAGTGAGTGATGGAATGAGGTGAATATGCAATGGTTGCATATAGCACACAAAATGGCCAACAATACCTACTACAATATCGTTGGTTACATTGCAGAGAGCTTGGTGAATGAGGTGCACAACCAAGCAGATAAAGGTGAGAAGATAACCTGGGGCACAATATTGTTATTAATTGTGTTCAGTGAAGTTGGGGTACCAGACGGTCCTAGGGAAAACATATGGGAGTTTCCGTTGGAGAACAACTCCCCAGCCAAAAGATATGCTAAGTACACGCTATGCGGAACTATTTCCAACACATACAAAGAGCGCTTGGACAAGTGGTTTTGGAGACTGCACAGGGCATTTGAAGGAGAATGGTGCATTCCATGATTTACCCAAGGTGTTGAACGGGGAGGTTGAATTTGTAGTCTACCAACATTTCAGCTTGGGGTGCTTCCACATGAAGTCTGGAGAGAAGATCCCATGGTGTAAGTTTCCCTTTGCATTTACCGCAAGGTATTTTAAGGACTCTGTAAATAGATTTCATGATGCGTGTCAACTCGAGTTTGACGTAGAAAAAGTGGACATAGACATTCACATTCTACACAAAACATATGTATGGCCAGGTAAGGAGGCCTATGTCGAAACTATGGAGTCTGATACTGTGGACATCAAACCAGAGAGTTCGGTTGTAGGGCAGATTGAACCAACGCGCATCTACATATACCTTAGACCAAGGTTCAAGGATGGAAAAGTGGTGAAGGGTGTGGATATGGCTCTTCTAGGACCTCCTAAGAAGAAGAAAACAATGGGGACTTCAAGGAATGTTGCATCTACGCCCCCTGCTCCAGAAGACCCAGTACATACAGGACTAGAAAACATCCTAGAACAAGAGGAACCTGAAGACAAATTTGGACTTGTGCACACCAGAAGGATTCTGAGGAAGAGGTGTGCTTCAGGAGACACTGGTGTTGGAACTTCACAGCCAGTAAGGAAATCACCACACATGACTCCTGTAAAGGATGAAGAGAAGGAGAAGAGAAAGCACAAGAAATATATTCCTATACAAGATAGTGAGGGGGAATCCCCACAACCAAGCATGCAGGAAGTAGAGGAAACTCCAAGAATGAGTGGAGATAGAGCTGAGGGCAACCCCAGTGTGGGGATACAGAATAATGAAGAGATGGGTGAGCGCATAGTCTATGAGACTATAGACCCCAATGTGAGTATTCACGAGGATATCTCTGGTGAAGGAGAAAGCAGTGTTGGTGGAGATACAAAATTCCTCATGCGCCCCATGAAGAAAGAAGGGAAAGATGAGGAGGAAGTCAACCAGGTGGTTGAAGATGTTGTCCCACATGATGCAGGTGTAGCTGAACAACAAGAAGAGGACGCATTAGCACATGAGGATGTTGGTGAGCATGTAGGCGCACATGAAGAAGAAGAAGTGGTAGGTACTCAAGACTTGGGTTATATGAATGACCCTTCAAAAACTATTCAAACCCATTTCTAGAGTACACTACCAAACAAACAGTTATATGGCTGGGATTGGATGGACCCTGAAATGGCCAATACATGCACTCACAAGTAACTATCTTGGGGCATGCAGACTCACATGGATGAGCCTGATTTTGATGTATGCGAGGAGGCATGCACTTCAAAGAAGATGAGGAAGGCACCTCATACGTGCCATATGAACATTAAGCCAACCCATTTTTCAGATGAGTAGGTAAGCAATGCTTTGATTAAGGTGTCCACAGAAGTAGTGTGCAAAAATATGGATAAGGTAGAAAAAATCTAGGCACTAGTGGAGGATAAAAAGGACAAGGACACAGAAATCAGGAACCTTACTCAAGAGTGCGATAATGCACTCATGGAGGCCTAGAATGTAAATACGATGAAAAAGAATATTGCAGATGAAATTTTACTGTAGAGGCCTGATTTTTAAGAGAAGGTTCCTCAGGACTTCAAGTTTGAGTTGCACTATCTACGCACAATGATTCACCTAATTTTGGATGAAGGACCAATGCGCCTTGCCAAGAAAAAGGATGCATGGGAAGAAGTAGGAAGAGCAAGGGCCGCCATTGATATAAAAGTTTCAATATACGAGGTGTTGCTCCAAAAATTGAAGGATGAGATGAAGAGAGCCGATCAAGCTCTTAATTTATGTGCGGTGCCATCCGCCATAATAAGGACCAGAACTTTAGTAGAGGATAATGAAGTTCTGAAGGTGATGAAGGATGAAACACTTGGGTGCACAGAAATGTTGGCATTGGTAAAACAAAAGTGTGAGGCCCTCGCAACAGCCCAGGATCCACACAAGGAAAGGATTAACGAGATTGGAAAGCTCATAGCACATAAGATGGACCTCATGGAGGGAATGCTGTCAGGTATGGCCAATGTTGTCTAGATACTACAAAATGAGAAAGAGAAACTCTCTAAGGATGAATTGGATGACATAGCCATCGATATTCTAGAGAAAACAAGGAATGTGCTGAGTGACTGGAAGACCTTGGAGGCTGAGCTCATAAATGAATATCCATAATTAATCCTTCTATTTGAAGAAGAGGGTGTTGTAGAATAAACTTTATTCTTTTGTTTAGAGTTTGATTCATTTTTTTCATTCTTTCATTACCTATTCTTTATTATTGAAGACATATGAAGGAATTTACATTGCCGGGACGGAAATGTACTCTAGTGTGGGGTAATGTTGAACAGCTAGAAATATTCTAAGTATTGGGCGCATGAATATAGGGCGTTAGAAGCACATGATGCTATAATAGTATTGAAGCGCCCAAGCTCAGGACTTAGTTATTTTGTGGATAAGGGCTATTTTTGGAGATAGCATGTGGAGCACACATAGAGATGAAGACTTGTGCTACATGCAATGGTATTTTGGGAACAAGCAGCAGATAATTGCCATGCATAGTTTAAGCTAATAATAGGATTTCTACTTGGAGTTAACTATAGGACATCTATTGTTAGAACACTTGCATGTTGTGCATGCTATTGTAAAGGCACATGGCTATTATCAACATGTGACCTATTTTGAGAAGTGCATGGGTGGTGAAGGGAAAGTCCCCACCCCTATAAATATGTATTGACTTGTGTAGTTTAGTAGGAGTACTGAATTATTGTAGAGTTGTGTTGCTGGTTTTGACACGCACATGACTCATGGAGATACTTTACAGTGTATGAAGCTTCTGTGTTTTATAGTATTTATGAAATGGAATATATTGGTTGGATAATGGTGTTAGACATGACTGAATTTGGTTCTTATATGGTTAATATTATTATAGTGTTTTTCTAGTTCATTCATCATGATTCTCTAAGATCTAGATCTGTATTGTGCACTGTGGGTTATTTAAAATTAGTTATGTTCATCTGAATATGCTTAAACATCATCACACTAACATCTTGTACAAGCAAATCTAAAGAGGATCCTGGTACCTTTGCACACTTCGAGTGAGTGCTCAGCTCAGGCTGAGTGTATATAATTGTGTGACCTTGGTATAATATGTTCCAATTGCATAATCACTTCTATTATTTATACTCTTAAAATGGAGTATGCACTGTAATGAATTTATAATTTTTCCTCTAATCGCATAATACTAATAGTATTCTATCCTCCCAATTGTCTATTTGAACATTGCATATTTTGTGAATATCTATTCTAAAACCTTGTTTTTTTCTTCTACCCGCCTATTTGTTGGTAGGTTGTACTTTGGTGGTGTGTAATCATGAATTATTATATAAGGACCTTGATTGTATTATTGATGAAGTGATATCCTCTATCAATTAATAATTATTTTAGACAATTGTATCTCATGATAATGTTTTCATATAAAGACTTAACAATATCTTTTACTACACAATTATAATTCATAGTAACTTCTACCCATTTAGTAAAATAATTAGTTGTAATATTTATATATATGGCCTTGGATCTTATGGATGGTGGATGAATTGTTCCTAAAATTATATTCCTTATTTTTAAAATGGATATGCAACTAACATTGGGTTTAGAGACATCTCATCTCTTTACTTTAGTTTTCCAATCCTCTAAAAAATTCCATAGTGCTTCATATTATGGTGCACATCATGAAACATTGTTGGACACCATATTCCACTTTATAATATATTTTTCATGTTTAAATATCCATAAAATGGCCTCCTACTATGCCTTCATGTGCTTCCCTAAGTATGGTGTCCCTTTCATGTTCTAATGCAAATTTGCACAATGGTTTAACAGAATTAAAGCTTAATTAGAGGATTGAGATAAATTTTTTTTTATAGTAATAAGAAATATCTATAATGAAAAATAAAATAAAGTGTGTAAAATAGGGAGATAAGAGTGACTTAGTGTGTATTCAAATATATTAACTAATTCCCATCTAGAAACTGGGTGAAAAACACTAGATCTGGACTGAGTAACCTTCTTTTGAAAAACTGGACTATGAAATTCCTTTAGACAGAAGAACCCAGAGAAGGATAGGACCACACGAGTGCTAGTGTTTGAACTAGGTGCTAGTTTCTTGGTAAATTATTTACTTATTTTCAGGGTCTAAACTTGGCTTCTTCCTTTCGCTCTTTTTTGCTCTAGCTTCGTTGTAGGGTTTTAGTATCACATCTTAACCTACAAAAAAAACCCTAGGTACCTACACAAGGTTCAAACAAAGATTAGATGAAACAAATAATGCACATTATTGAGTTAGGCTAACCTTGGTAATCACCCTAATGTGATTGTCACCGAGCACTGCATTACATTTCAGACTCTATGTAGTTCTAGTGTGTATGTGTGATTGAATCATGTCCCTTGAAGCTAGGTTTCCATTGTGTTAGTCACACCAAGATAGCGGGTTACAATCATTATTCCCCCAAGATAAATGTGTGATATGGAATTCAAAAATAGCCCCTCATATGTAATGAATAATGCAACCTAAAAAGCAGTCCTTATTTTCCCAAGGAGTAGGTAGTAAGTAATAGCCCAAATTATCCATCCCCTAATAGTGAGTAATTCATGTATATATATGATTCCCTTGTTTGAATTTATTCATTAACAACCAAAAAGGCATACAAAAAATGATGGGTAGTAATTTAGAAAAGATAACAAATGGCACGACATTTCAAATTTGAGAAAAAGAGGTAAAATGATAGAAGCGCCGAAAGGGGACAATAGTGCCTGGGTGCTCATGTCCCTAGTGGGAGGTATTTTCTGAGATAATCAGAAGATATAATGAGAAATATAGAGCTATGTCACATGTTTTCCAATTTACAAAAGTAAAATAACCATTTGATAAAAGTAATTGATAAGAGTATCAAAAGGATAAAACAATGTTAAAGTAAAACAAGGGTTGTTAATGTTTAGTTTTCATGCTTAAGAATCATGCATATAATGACATACTTAGAGGCATGATGTAAATAGTAAGTGCATGATTTCATGTCTAAATTTTTCCCTAGTTTATGTTGGTGAACAAATGTTCGATAACATAAAGTAGATAAGAAGAGAATACCTTGTGGAGAACTGAAGTGAATTGTATTGATAACATGTCGAATAAGGATTACACTTGATATTGTGTTGAATGAAGATTGTGAAATATGTATCGCGGAATCTAAGAGATGATAACGATCCTAGGGGTGACCTTATGTATGTAGTAGAAACAATACCTTTGTTTTTTATTTGGATATTGCTTTTGCATGAGCATCTGTTATATTTTTGTGTTGCCTTCAGTCGGAGTAAGGTCAAACCTACAAAATAAAATAAGCGTAGTCAATGCTCTTGATAAATGAAGTTGAAATTTGATGAGATTCATTACAATCCTCATCATTTAACCTTAAATCATTTCAAAACCAGGCGGTGTCCAAGGCTATCTACAAAAAGGACTAAAGGAAATAATTATTTTACACTTCTTTGATTTAGAATTGAAAATGCTTGAAAGGAAATTCAATAACTAAAAGTGAATATATTCTAACAAGCTAAAATAAATAACTGAAAGTAAATCTAATCTAAAAAATTGAAATGAATAACTGAAAATAAATTAATGACAATAAATAAATGAAAGTGCGGCTTCAAAAGCAAAATAAAATAAAACACATAATGTTGATTTAAACAATCTAAGTAAAACAATAATGATTCTAATCTAAAAAGCAATAAACCATCCCCCTCCTTGGGTAAGAGTGGGCTCTAGCTCTTCCCTCAAATTTGGGTTAACAAAATTAAAAAATAAGTTGCTGCCAAGATACTTGAAATGTGAATTTTATTAATCAGAAATGATGTTACAAATATCATACATCTTCTACCATTGTTGCATTGAGTTCTTTGGAGAGATATTTATAACTCATCCCTTGGCCAATACTCCAAGATTATAGAACTACCTACCCGTAATCTTGGGAAATAATTGACTACATCTTCCACTCTACAATGAGATAAATGTGGAAGGAATTCATTCAAACACTACAACTCCAGATTTAACTACTTCTTTCACTTGTATTCAACTACTTCTTCCATTTGATAAGGAGACATATGAAAGATATTTAATAAAACACTACAACTCTATATTGAACTACTACTTCCATTTGAAAAAGAGACAAATGTGGAAGATAATTATCAAATATTACAACTCTAGATTGGAATATATCTTCCACACTACTTCTTTATATTTTCCAATTTCACTCTTGCATGATTGAATCTTTTAACATGAGAATTGTCCCGACATATTCTCATCCTTGATTTTTTGATCATTACTGTGAATTCAATTTGAGGAATATTTTTTAACCTTTTATAGGTTTGGTTCTCCTTGTAGTATTTCCAAAACATTTTGAAATTATTATTTTCATTGAGAAATGAGGGAGATATCACAATTTTACTGAACACGTGGTTTTTTGTCTTATTTACTTTCCTTCAACCTTATTATGTTAAAAATTCAAATGAATATATATCCTCAATTATTGTATCTGTGTAAAAAAGAACTGGGATTTTTCCTCCTAGTAATAAGAAGAACAAAAACCTCTATCAGATTATCATTTGGAGGTCTGCAATTAGTTAGAGCAAGTCATATGTTGATTCTGCAAGTCTTGTGCTTGAAAACTTATTTCTTCAAATGTTGATATCTTTGTAACCATTATTTCTATGTAAAAACAGAGAGAGGTTTTTCCTCCTAATAATAAGAGGAAAAAAAACCTCTCTCAAATTATAATTTGGAGGTATAAAATTTTAGTTAGAGTGATTTTAGTGTTGATTCTACGAGTCCTGTGCATGAAAAATTTCTTCTTCAAATGATGATATCTTTGTAACCATTATTGTTGTGTGAAAATGGAGATAATTTTCCTCCGAAAAATAATAGGAACAAAATTTTCTCTTAGATTCTCATTTGGAGGTCTGTAATTTTAGTTAGAGTGATTTCATTGTTGATTATGTGAGTCTTGTGCTCTTTATGAGTCCTACACTCTTAGTTATGTGATTCATGTGCTCTTAGATACACAAGTCTTTCACTCTTTGCGAGTCATGTGCTATTAGGTATGTGAGTCCTACGATCTTAGGTATGTGAGTCATATGCTCTTAGCTATATGAGTCTCATTCTCTTAGCTATGTGAGTCCCACGCTCTGTAATATGTGTCTTGCACTTGGCTATGTGAGTCTTGCACTTGATGCAATACATTCTACAGATTAAATGACCTACTCATACATGATATTGCACTCTAACTTACAATAAATATTAGGAATGGAAACCATTAATATTGTAATGGACTTTTCAAAGATAGATCAAATATATTCTACATTTTATCTTAAATAAGCTATCTAATTCTTAATACCACATCTAAATCCACTTTATAAGAGAATGAATAATTTTATTTTGTTTACTGGATGAGACTTAGTTTGGTCTCTTCAAACTTTAACTTAGTAAATGTGTATTGAAAAACAAGCGAATCGAGGATATAATACTCTTGAATGTCGTGAGAGAAGAGATAAAATTATTTCTGTGTTTTTGTTTCCTTGGAGATGGTTGGACTAGTACTAAGGATTTATGAATGTTATCATAAAGTTGAGGATTTAAGTATCTTTTCGCCAAGGGAAGAGTATTGGGACAGCTATAGGATTTTTTCTCCAACTATTAACGCTTCCCCATGAATAAGTGTTATGTAGATGGGAAGAACCCCAATAGAAACTGGTCATGGGTGACACATCATTCTAGGCATCATTTTCCTACATATGCCCTAGGTTTCATTCATTATTTGATATCAAGAAAACGAAGTAATTAGTTCTCTTACTCAAAGTATGTAACTTGCTATTGATTTTGTTCTTGTTGTACCTAATAATAACTTGTCGTTGAGTATATGCTGTTGGATTTTGGAGAAAATTGTCATTTAAAACCTATTAATAATGTATTATACTTATTTCTATCCTTAGGACAAAATCATCCAGTTGGGACACTAGCACCCACCTGCTCTTATGTGTTGGGTGCTTATGTCCCTACTGTGATTTTGGCCCAATTCTGATTTTAAACCTGTTTTTTAGCTCTTGTTTATTCTAAATTTTATTTGTATCAATTTTTGTATGGTCTTTCGACTATTAAGAGGGATAAATAATCACCTGATGATTTCCCCCACTCATTTGGGGTGCATGAGCTGAACCAAGGTGAACACAATACAAATGAGGAAAGATGAAACTGATGTGTACATATAAAATAAAACTCCTATAAGGGGGATATATGGTAACTATCATGGCACATGCAAAAAAATGGGAAAGGATAGCAAAAAGAGTTAGTCACAAACAATATAGTTATATCTTATCATTACAATATAGTCTTGGAAGCCATAAGATAGTTAAGGATAGTGTTATGCAGGTCAATAGTACCACTGATGTAATCTAGCCAATATTTCCCCAGTGTAAGTGGAAAAGGTTGGGTTCAAGTGTAACCAAAACATGTATGTAAAATACCCTTGTACTGTACGTTACTAAGAGAAAGATATAGCCTTGATAATCATTGTGTGGTCCAAGAAAAAGGTATGATTTTGGTAGGAGTTAGGACCAAGTGAGTTAGATTCTCATAAGTACATATGATTTGAGAGAAATTAGAATCGTAAGGGGCATGTTGCCAATACACTTGATTAAGGTATAATGCACAAGTAAATCAATAAAAAGAGGGGAGTAGTATAAAAGGAAATCCAAGAATAGGGATGAGATCATGGTCGGTAAGCGTAGGAGTAATTATAGAAGTGTGAATGGGATTAAGGGTGTGTATGGTATTATGGTAAGGAATCTTAGTAGTAGTATCCTATGTAGTGAGAGATTTGAATTGATATTCACCAGAATCTATAGTGATGTGATGGATATGAAATAGAGACTCATCAAATTCCATGGGGGTAAAATCCAAATCATGGAGAGTGTCATCAATGATTGTAATAGTGTCAACAACATCATCATTCTCAACATAGAAGTATTGTTAAGACTTCTATACGAGGTTAACAATATATGTAGAAGGCATAAGGGAGGATATAGAAAGAGTGATGAGATCAATAGTGTGAGTTTGAATAAAGGAAGTGATGAGAGGTGTATTAAGAAAATGCAAGGGGATGGTTTGAGATAGGGGAATAACCATGGAGGTGGCAGAATCCATGTGAAAATATTTGAATGGTTCAAGATCAACAGTAACAATATGTTCATCACCACCAAAGATAAACTTGACACAATGATGGACTATATAAGGAACAACTTGTATGTCATGGATCAAAGGTTGAGAAAGGAGGAGATTAAATTATAATGGGGCATTCAAGACATAGAAAGGAGTAACAAGCTTTCAGGTCCTACTTGCAATTCCAATTTGATAATACTTATGCATTCACGAGTGGTAGTGTCATGACAACAAGCGGTAAGAGTATACTATTCAATTATATTTTGAGGAATATTAAGTTAGGCTAGTGAGGATAGATGACAAAATTTTAATTTCGAACCATTATTAATGAGTACACGCATAATTTGGAAACCTTGGATCCGATCCATGATAAGGAGAGGAGGATAATTAACAAATGACATGTGGGATATCCTCATCAGTAAATGTAATAGAATATCCCATGTGTTTAAAATTTTCCATGATATTGGAGAAGGCTACGAGAGGGTCATCACTTTGTATTTGAATACTCACAATGTGGTTTTTAGAGTGAAAAAATAATTAGGGGCCTTATACAAGAGATTAAAAAGAGATATCTTAGCAGGGGTATTTTTAATTTCTCAACAATATCATAAAATTTTGATGAAGTAGCAGGTTGAGAATGTGGTGTATTAATATGAGGAGGAAGAGAAGTAGGAAGCTTCAAAGGTTTATTATTTTGATACTTGGTTACTATATTGACGGTGGGGTCTACAAAGGTAGTTGTGAAGCGGGGTGGATGTTGAGAAATAACAAGAATGTATTTAGCTTGGATGTACACTTGGGAATAGACATGAGTAGGAATTAAAGAAGAAGAATTAACCATAACCTCATAATAGTAAGAAGAGAGAGAAGGGATCCAATGCATGGGTATGGTTTGGGTTCACCAAATGATTTAATATAATTAAATCTTAATCATAGGAATGATGTAAAATAGATATACCGGTAACAAGCAAGATATATCATGCAAAATACAAACAAGTGTGTACAATACGGAGATAAGAGTGAATTAGCTTGTATTCAAAGATATAGACTAATTTTAGGCTGGAAACTGGGTGAAACATACTAGATATGGACCGAGTAAGCTTATTTTAGAAAATGGGAATATGAAACTCTTTTAGACAGAACCGCCCAGAGAAGAACATCACCGTTTGGGTGCTAGTGTCTGAATTGGGTGCTTGTGTCCTAGTAAATTATCTACTTCTGATCTTTTCAGGGTCTAAACTTGTCTTTTTCACTCTAGGTTCGTTGTAGGGTTTCACTGTCGCACTTGAATATGTAAAACAAACCCTAGCTACTTGCACAAGGCTAAAGAAAACATTAGATGAAACAAATATTGCATATGCTTGAGTTGAACTAACCTCAACGGTCACCCAAATGTGATTGTCTTCGAGCATTGCACTACGTTTCAGACTCTATATGTATTTTTAGTGTGTGTGTACGTGTGTGATTGAATCGTGTCCCTTGAAGCTAGTTTTCCCTTGTGCTAGTTACACCAAGATAACCGGATACAACTAATTTTATCCTAAGATAAATGCATGAGATGGAATTCAAAAATAACCCCTCCTATGCATTGAATATTGTATCCCAAAATTTAGTCCTTGAATTTTTCTCTTTGTCTAAGAAGTAGATAGTAAGTAATATCCCAAATTATCCAGCCCTTAATAATAGTAAGTCACGTATATATATGATTCCCTTGTTTGAATTTTGTGATTAACAACTAAAAATTCCAACCCAAAATGATGGGTGGTAATTCATAAAAGATAACAAATGATGTGAAATTTCAAATTGGATAAAAAGAGGGGAAAGGACAAAAGCACCCAAAGGGGACAATAGCGCTTGGGCGTTCTTGTCCCTATAGAGTGGTACTATCTAGGATGCTCGAAATATATAATAGAAAATATAGATTTGGGTCACATGTTGTCCAATGTCAAAAAATAAAATAACCATTCGAGAAAAGTAAATGATAAGATTATTAAAAGGATAAAACAATGTAAAATCAAAACAAGTGTTGCTAATGTACATTTTTCTTGCTTAGGAATCATGCATATAATGACATACTTAGAGGTGTGATTTAAATAATAAGTGTGTCATTTCGTGTCTACACACAATACCTCTTCCTTTCCCAATTTGTATAATAACCCATTGATAATTATGAATGGTATTGCCTTCACAACAAGATGGATTTTGTCTCATTTTGTATATTGATTATAGCCCCGTACTATAAAAATAGTGTAATATCTCTTAATTTTTATGGTATTTTAAGGAACTTAAACAATTGTGCGTCTAGATAATGTTTATTAAGTTATTCTAATTCTCATATGTTGATTATACTCAAATGGTCTATCCCAATGTGTTCTCTCCACAGTTTGACATTGATTTTAAACTTATATTAACTGAAATAACATAAACCATATAGAGATTATTCCTCTCAATAATGTATTTTTCACAAGGTACCATACTGCATGATGGTCCATAAGATATCACCAACATGTATTTCCTAAATTTCTGTAGTTTGAATACCATTACTATGGTATTATAGTTTCTTTCTTTAGGTGACAACTTGTGGCTTGCAAAGTGTATAGGATGGTTAATACACCCTTATCTTAGTTGCACAAGGATGTATCTTATTGCGTTACTTAATGAATTTATTGATGCATAACATATACTTCGCAAACCATTCACACAAGTGAAGATGCTTAAATAACTCCAAAATTCCCTTAGAACTTGTAATTTCACACTTTTCCTCAATACAAGAAAGCCTTCAAACATGCATTAATGACCTATAAATAATCAAAATAGATTATATAGTGTTTGAAACATGTGTAACAACCTTCCATCATGCTAACATCACCATCACATTGGATGAAATCTCAAGAATGAGTCAAATTGGCCTTCCTTAGATAAAATTTCCCCTTACTTCTCAAGAACAAGGTGTCTGGTGAGTTAGGGGTTAAAACAATCTATAAGTCACCCAAAAAATAAGACCATTTTTGAATACCCTTTTCCCATGTCCAGGTGTGGGCTAAAAATATTGGCTTAACTCTTTAGACAAATACCTCTTTCTTCACAATCTTCCTTTTAGGCCTATTCTTCCCTACCAACCCTGTTTTAAGTGAAATTCAAACATAAATTTTTCTAGGGAGACTCATTCCTCAATCCAATCCTCATTACAGATACCCATTTGGGCCTATATTCTATGTACAAATTTTCAATGACACTTCCTTAATAAATTCTTCCTCAAATCTCAATGTTCTAGATCTGAGTTAGGTCTCTTATGTAATGCTACATGACTTTATGACGACTGTCAGAGTTTCTAGGTAACTGAGAGTTTTTTCACACAATATTATTCTTGATTCTTGTTTATGGTTTCATAAAGATGTATTCTTGAGGTTTATAATGATTGAACTTGGGTTTAAGTACTTTAAACTCTTCCTCACCTTAAAACCCAAGAGGGTTTTGTACATAGCCTGAGAATAGTAATTTCCTCACCAAAGGATTTGTATTGAGTTTTAACGCTTCTAAACACATTTTATAGGTCTATGCCACTTTGTTAGAGCTTTCCTTTTTAACAGTAATCAACAATTGAGGTTAAGAATGAAGATAGACCAAAACTCCTTTGATATACTTACTGAAACAAGGTATTATGGTCTGGTAAGGGTTTCTAAAGAAATTTCAATGTTTCTTACCTTCTTTAAAGTATCTGAAAGGTCTGTCACACATTCATAAACCTTATCCTTTCTTTAAAATTTCATCCTCTATTCTCTAATCCATTCCAACTTGCATATATCAATCTTTCCTTACCCAAAACCACCATGCATATCTTAAAGCTCGTGCTAGTTGTTCTGAGACACACAAGGCTACTGTGTTCCTCTATTTCTTAAAACTTTAATAACCAATAGCAAGATTTAACCACTCAAAAAATCATGAAATTAATCCCAAAATGTCTCTTACCAGTATTTGCACACATGCATTCCAAGTCTCCACACTAAAAATAACAGAAAATAGACTGTTATAAGCTTTGTTTGCAAACAAAAACTATTGAATCTTCTTGGATTTTCCAAATTATTATTTCATTGTATTGATTGATGATGGAAAACAGTTGCAAAATCACTCTTATACCTCCTTGGATCGATTTACTTCATAACTAACATCGAGGGTCATAAATCAAGATTGCATATGGAGGTTACATTACAAGAAAAGAGCTTAAGCGAGTTTTTGAAGGTTACATGACCAAAAAAACTTCAAAAATAGTCCCCAATGACTCATAATGTCTATGATAACCTAAAACATGCTTGAAGATCACTGTATAGACCCTATACCTACCTAAAAATCCAAAATTGGATTAAACAAGATTCAAAATTTAAATATGCAAAAGTGGAGGGAAACTACATAGTTTGAATTTTTACCTTCTTGAGATCATCAAACTGAAATGGAATGACTCCTAGAACCTCTAAGGACTTAAAGAAAAAAATTTCATCACATGCCTAAGGTAGCCTTAGGGGTGATGCTTCTTCATCATTTATATGGACATGAAATGTTTTACTCCAATTTGAAACTACTAGTATTGACGTATTACCTAACTTTTATTTCAGATATGTGAAATCATTTTGTAATTTTGGTTTCTACTCAAACTTTTGGGTTAATTTATCTCAAAAGAAGGTATTGCTATTGACCAAAAAAGGATGTCACCCATTCTTTCTCTCTTATTACCAACGCACAAGAAAACACTAAAATATTTCCTTGGCAAAATTAATTATTTTAGAAAGTTCATTCCTAACTTTGCAGGACTTTTCAAGCCTATAACCTTAATGCTAATTAAGGATGTGGATTTTAAGTGGACCAAAGAAGGAAAGGAAAAATTTACCAATATCAAGTAGAAATTTTTTCACTTAGCCACTCTCATTAACCCAAGTTATTCGAGGAACTTAATTCTTTATGCATATGGAGTTGAAGCTAGTATTACCACAATGCTAACACAACAAAATGATGAAGGTTTAGAATAACCAGTAGCTTTGTTTATTCAAACATTGAGAGACTATGAGTTAAGATACAAATACTTAGAGAAATAAGTTTTTTCCATTGTGAGAGCTCTTAAAAATTTAAATTTATGCTCACAACTAACCACATCAAGGTATTATTCTTCCATCCAAGTATGAGATACTTCATTCTAAGAGTTGAGATTAGTAAAAAGAGAGATGGATGGGTGAAAAGAATCATGGAGTATGATGTCACTATAAATTCCATAAAGCTAGTTAGAGGTACAAGATTGAGTGAGTAGCTAGCTTTTGATGCTAAGAATGATCAAGAAGTATCTTATGTCCTAAAGGAAGATTAAGAACAAGATGATGCATGCCCTCCTTATGACAATAACTGGATAAACAATATGGCTAAATTCCTATTTACTAGTGAATACCCTTCTAGTTTGAACAAATATAAAAGGTGGCATTTGATTTAACAAAAATAGAATTTTATTATGTTAAATCCTAATTGCAGAGTCACGTATGATAAATAAATGATAAAATATAGATTTGACACGAGAAATAAGATAATAAAATATGAAACCCTAAGTGCAAGAGAGAGGGATGGACTTAGCTAATTTACACAAAATCTAGGACTAATGCAAACTGGGAAAACTATTGAATAGGAAATAATAAGTGTCATTATTGCTCTGAATAAATTATGTATGCCACAAAACAGGCTGGACACGGGCACCTACAACTAGACATGGGCATGTGGGCACAGAACCTCTACTGGATGCATGTGATTGCGAAAATGGTTAGAACCTAATTTCTAGAGTGTCACATAAGTGTCACAAGTATTTTCTGTTGATCACCTGTGTGTCACAATATGATCACTGAGGTACATGTAACTTGTAAGAAAAATTCACCTGTAAAACCCACAATATCACATCAAATCCAAAAAATAAAGATGTAATATGGGGAGTCAGATTGACCATGACGGTCAGCCTACAGAGTGAGCTTACAACCACGCGTTACACTACATCTTAGACTCCATGTAATTTTTGTGAGTGTGTGTAGGAATCGTGCCCTAGGATGCTCTTGTATGAGTGCACTTGGTAACATGATAGCTAGGTGTAACAATGTAAATATATGTCTAGATGGAATAAAGAAACTTCCCCTTCCTATGTAATGTATGCAGAAAATTTAGTCCATTTTCCCTTGAATGGATGCTAGATGATTACCTTTGAGTGCTTTAGATGCGTTTGGAATGCAATATTAGGTGATAGTAAGTATGCTTAGATGGTCCTTTATTTTAGTCACATAACTTTGTATTTAATATGATTCCCTTGGTTGAATTTTGTAATTGACAAATGGAAGGTTGAACCATAAGAAAATAATATTCCCAAAAGATGAAAGAGGCCCAAAAAGAGTGAGTAAAGTGGAAATACGTTAGGGGCGCATAGAGCGGACGAGGGAACCTAGGCGCTGACATCTTGGTTCAACGCTGGTGTCAAGATTCATGAAAGATAAGCAAGTGAAGTACTGACTTCGCAGTAGGGTGTGTAAGACCAAATAGAAAATAAGAAACACAAAAAAGAGGCCAAAGATAGATGTCAATTGCTAGTTTTCTCACGTAGGAATCATGTAAATGCAAATATGTCTTTAGGACCTAGAATTATACCCAATTGCATAATTTTGTGTCTACAACATTTAAGATTTCATTCCATTCAGTATGCATTAATAGTTGGAGTTATTTTTAGGAAAACCTAGATCAAGTGTTACTGAGATGCATTGAAGGAGAACAAGTGAAGAAGGTATTGGTGGAATTCCATAAGGTCTTATTTGGCATAAATTTCTTACCAAAGGCCACAAAACTCAAAGTATTGAAAGTAGGATAGTTTTGGATTTTGTTATTCACATATTCATATCAATGGGTTAGAAAATGAAACTAGGGTGCTCTTTTTGTTGGAAACACAATGGAATTAGAGGGGGGTGAATCAGTCATACAAAACTTTCATTTCATTTACCAAAACATACATTCAACATTAAAACCATTTATTCAATCATCTACGACCCATGTGAGCTTATTATGTGTTCATTAGACATTCACAAGTGCAAGAATCAAAAGAGATAAGAAATAACACCAGATATATGTGGGAAACCCTCAAGGGGAAGAAAACCCACTAAAACCATTGCTTGTATTACACAAAACAAGGATTTACAAGAATATTACACATCCTACAATATTTTTTTAGTGAGGCACCAACCCCTAAACCTTTGGTGACTTGACTTACAACAAAGGACTCATATGGATATGACTCATCATAAGAGATTTGATAAAAGAGTGATCACATATGATAGGTTTCTCACATATGATAGGTTGTGATCCAAATTCAGCTCCAAAACACATAAAACCCTCTTCAAACTTCTCTCTCCTTCAACTCGCTCAAAATTTTCCTCTCATGTATGATTAGGTCAATTTTCTTTGCATGTATGATTCTCTATCTTCTTCAGGTCTTCAAAAATCTCCTAGGATCTATCCATAACCCCTCTATACTATTTTTCAACCTCCTTTAGGTTGCACTTTTCCTCCCTTGTTCATCTTTGATTTAATTTAATTTTAATTAAATGAATCTAAGTATTGTAGAGTCACTTATTGTGTGAATGATGTACAAATGCTAGAATACAATAATGACACAAGAAAATAAGCATGTAAAGTATAAAACCTTAAGCCAGAGATAGAGAAGATATGAATTAGTTGATATCCACGTAATATTGAACTGATTTGGGTAGGGAGAAGTGATGAACCGGATGCAAACACCATCATAAATAACCTTTGTAAATTCTGGAGCTCACAAGCAAGGCTAGGTAAGGGCACCCATAGTAGGACAGGGGTGTTTGGGCACTGATGACTAGATATGGGTGCCAGTGACTGTGTTAAATCTCTGGATCTAGTTTCTGTTGTGCCACAAGGGTGTCACAATTATTCCTTTTTGATCGCCTACTAGTCTCTCTTGGATTGTCAAAGGTACTTGTAACCAGTAAAAGAGGAGTTCACCTACACAATCCCACAAACAACATCAAATATAAAAAGGGAAATGCATAATGGGGAGTCAGAATGACCGTGATGGTCACCCTAAGAGTGAACTTAAGACCGAGTGTTATGCTACATATTAGACTCCATGTAGTTCTTGTGAGTGTGTAACAATGATGCCCTAGGATGCCATTATGCAAGATGCACTTGATAGCAAAATGTAGCTAGAATGTAGAAATGTAGTAGAATATGTGGATGTAATACAATGAAATTCTCATTCCTATGTTGTTTATGTAGATGTATGTAACCCTTATCCCTTGAATAAATAATAAATGGATACATTTTTAGTGTTTTAGTGCCTTTGGAATGCAAGCTTAGGTGATGATAGTAATACTTAGTGTTTGGTCCGTGATTTTGAACACAATTATATATTCACATGATTCCCTTGTTTGAATTTCATAATTGACAACTGGAAGGCCAACCCATAAGTGAAAAATATTCCTAAAAGATAAAAGAGACCCAGAAAGAGTGAGTAAGGTAGAAAAGGATCAGTGGCACCAAGAGGAGACATGAGTGCCTAGGCACTTCTGTCCTGACTGGGTGCTGGTTTCTGAAGCCATAAAAGATAAATTAGTCAAATTTCTACTAGGTTGTAGGTGGTGGAAGACCAAATAGAAAACAAGAAACAAAGAAAAGAGGCCAAAGATAGTTTTAAAAAACTAGTTCTCTGTCTTAGGAATCATGAAAATTATAGCTCATGATTTCAGGACCTATAAATTTACCCAAGTGCATGATTTTGTGTCTACAAACTCCAATAACTAGTTAAAAATGAACCACTACACTTGCTTATATATCAATATCAACTCTAAAACACACCTAGGTTGGCCATGACCAAGTAGGTAAGTCATCCCAACTTAAAATGATAACACCAAAATCATATAAATCATCTCAAATGACCCAAGTAGGTTTGCAGGGGTCAAGACATATCCAACAAGCACAAGGCTTCTCAAATAATCCCAAAATGCACTCTCCAAGCTCTTGCAAAGGATCAAGCACCTACAAAGACATTGAGAAAGTTTTTCATGGCTCAAAAATCATCACGAAACTATAGGATATCTTCTATACTCCTTCCACAAGCCCAAGAACCTCTGCATCAGCTCCAAACATCATGAATTATGCCAACAAGAAAATAAACCCCACTAGGTCTTCAATTCCCATAAATTCAGTCCCAAAAAATGACCAACTTCACATAGAAAAACTCATCATCATGACTCAAGTCATATATAAGTAGAAAGGTATCTGAATCCTCTTTATGTAACAACTCACATTTTCATCCAAATCATAATGGAAGACCTCCAAACAACTCAAACTCTGTAACTTCTCAAAATTGGCTTCAAGACCCCATAACTAGGTCTTAAAAGCAGAGTTGGTTCGCATGTAAAAATTCATCATCAAAGGATAAAACGATATACCATAGGAAATTTCAATGAATCTACTTTCCTTCAAAACTCACTTCATCTTCTAACTCATAGTGGAAGGCCTTCAACTAAGCCAGTCTCTTAAACTAATCATTCAGGTTTCAATGAATCAAGAACCAGGTTTGAGATAAACAAGCAAAAACTACTCAAAACCAAATTCCAATCTCAATCAATTCCTGAAACACATCAAGGACACTTTTACTAACATGTACAAGAACTAATAATCATATGTCGTGTGGAGAAATATTACCCAACACACTTGTTCCTTCACACCTTCTTGAGAAGCCAACTAGGGCTTACTAGGCCATTAGGGTTTAAAATGAAAAAAAAAAATCATCATACCATTACAAATTATTATGCACATCATATCATGTGTCAATCAGCTTTCCATGATCATCATATGCATCAACAAGAAGAAAAATGATCAAACTCACTCCAAAGCACAAGAGTAGCTTTTTAGCCTTTAAGGCCAAAATCGGTAGGGTCACTTTGAGAACCTGTATTTTCCATTTTATCCACTATACATTACTAAAAATTTTCATGGATGCTTAGAAAAACTCCCAAGGATTCTGGAACAATTTATTTTTCATCTTGGAACCTCCATCTCATCTCTAAAACTGTAAAATCCCTAAAAAACTAGGGTTTTTTCTCTCTCTTCCCGAAATAGCTAGAACACCAAACCACCACCAAAATGATATCTAAGGAATAATATTAAACCTTGATGCATTGTTTTATCTTGCTAAGACATTCTAGATACCATACAATGTAAATATTTCAAGTTTCTCTAGAAGGAGGGTTTTACTAGGGTTTTAAACCAACTTAGCTTCTTAACGATATCTGTCATAAAAACATGACGATCAAACCACCTCGTTGTTTTTTAAAAACACTCTTAGATTAATGGAAAAATATTCCCCAAAACATCTAGGTCCCATGCAAAGTATATGAGAGCATGTGAAGTTCACAATTTGAGTTGATTTCTCGTTCTCCAAATCCCGGTTTTATCAAAAACTTCATAACTTGTAACTCCATAATTTTGACCTAAAATTTTTCATGAAGCATCATGAAAAAATCATATAACGTAAAAAACTCACCACCTTGCACAAATATGCATTAAAATCTCTATCCATAACAACTTACTTGTTCTTACTTAGTTTGTCTTCACTATTTTGCTTCCCAAGGACCATGAAACATCATAAAAACACTGAGAACTAACCTAAAACTCATCATATATGTCATATGAATTATCACCATGCTATGACCATGCTTCAACATGACTACCTTGCTCTAAATCTCATACCTCCATGCTAAACCACATGCTTTAGGTTTAAGAATAAGCCTAGAATGACCTGACTCAACCATGAAAACCCATGAACTGATCAAGATAAACATATGTAGGCACTTGCAAACCTTTGGAACATCATATCAAATATGTATGACCTCATGAAAACCTTTGGAACTCATATCATGACCACCCATGCTTGCAACATGGTTGAAACCATGCCTAGGCACCATAACAACTTGAACAAATCTAGACACTACTAGTAAAACTTAATGTTTGACCTTGGATAATAACTCATGGGGACTCATATGACACCTCAACACCATTTTCCATTAATGGATTTGAAATCAATGAAAAAAACTACACACAATGGCTAACAATCTCCCCCTTTGTCATTGATGACAACCACCTTTAGAAAAATTGATGGCAACCAACAAGAAAAAACACCTACAAGACCTCCTTTTCATGTTTTTGATTCTTCTATCCTACTTTGATATCTATGAAAAAGGATAAAATGACAACTCAACATGAAAATGACAAAACAAGACAAGACACAATGGAAACAATGACTTATTTGCTTCATTATCTCCCCCTTGGATGATACTTTCTCTTTTTCTTGTCTACTTCAACATAAAAAGGATCCACATACTTGAAAAGAAACTCCCCTTGAGAAGCTATCCACTAGACTTTATCTTCAGCTTTGCAATACATCATCCTCTAAGCCTGTTCCATGCTCAAAACCCAAGTTTTTCCTCCAAGTACTAACAAGATCACCTTTAGGACCAAAGTCCCTAAAGCACACTTTTAGTCTATTTTTTTTTTCAACTTTCACCTTGCTATAGAAGCAAATACAACATCTGAAACATTCTCTTCATGCTCCCCTATAAAGATACTATTCATTACTAACTGTCAACACAAGCACATACGGCCAAAATGTTATACAAGTCATGAAAAAGGGGTCATGAAGATTATCACAGTCATAAGTCATATTTTTAGTGATTTCTACCTTATACAACCAAAATATGAATGTTAGTGCTTTGAAAATCCCAAATATGCATTCACCAATCAATAACATTGAAAAATAGTCCTTTTGGATACCTAAGATACTTATTGAAGGATAATATCATCTACTTTTGATCCATGAAGACTTCAGACACCTGTAGCGTGTCATTATATCACTCCATGTCATACTTAACTTTGTCAAAATGCATACTTCAAAAACACTTACCTTGTATCTTCTTCTAGCTCAAAATATACTAGTACAAACCTATATAAGGTCTTGGATACACTTTCTAGCTCAATAACTCTGGTCTCAGACCACCATGCACCTTTGCAGATATTTCTATAAAACCCAAAGCTAAGGAACTCATGATACAAGTTGACAAACTCAATAACAAAGCTTATAACCTAAAGAACTTACCTTTTGGCTTCACATTCTTGACCAATATTTACATTCCTTCTCAACAAATTTTAATCAGAGAACCTTTACATAGTTATCATATTTAAATCAGGCTATCAGTCTATAGTCTCTTCCTTCATCACAACATGGATTCTCAAACCTCACTCTCTATCTTTTCCTGATGAGTAAGCTCAAACCTATCAATAACTATAAATTATCCATTGAAACTTGCATAATTATTCTCTTGCTAATAGGAAGCCCTATTTCAAACCTTTAGACATGTAGTCACCACTCTAACTGAGATCAAGACCTTATCAATTTGAAAACTTATCATTATGCTTTTTTGATTTCTTCAATATATTCAACATGCACTTTACAAACCCTTTCATACCTTATAGTACTTTGAGGACTCAAAAACAAAGTAATAGAGTTCTATACTACAATATAGAGTCCTAAAGCCCAAAGGAAAACCTTTTGATCTAAGGACATACTTTGACACTTATTTGGCTTTAAAATGATTAACACTTTTGAGCTTCTTCACAATACGGTAAAGATTGTACCATACTTTCTTTAACATCTAAATTCTTGAGAGACCATGAAGACATGGATATGAGGAAATGAATCAATACATATTGTAAACCTTGCTTGGGACCACAAGACTTATACAAGAGACAACTTTTCCATGATCTAAAACTGATTGTACCAGGACCTTTTGACCATATACACTAGTAACAAAGACCTTAAACAAGATGAAACACCTTCTTTTTCTCAAGAACACATATCTTTACATCTTGACGATAAATAGATTAGCTTTAGATAGTACACAAACTTTCAACAACTTCAAACCACTCTACCTCCACTTGAATCTTCTTCCCAGAACCCTCAAGAAAACTTCAACATTGTATCTTCAATATTATCTAACCCTACTCTGCAGTCCTTAAATTCATAAATTCAATAAAACATTTGAATCCTTCAAACAAACTCATATCACCCCTGGGATGAGCGTTAAAAAATGACCTTCTTTAAATATGCTTAATGTCTTCAAGGATCAATACTTCCTTGATGCTTATTTTTTTATCATATAACAACTCTGCCATTGTAATACTTTTATGTACCTTCAATCAATCAATATTATTGCCAAGTTTTCTCCCCATACTTCAGAGCACCTTCTCATACCTTTGTATATTCATTGTGGCACAAAAACCATCCTACAATATCCTAAAATGTACTTGACTTCAAAAATAAAAGGAAGAGAGCACTTCAAGATCTCTTTCAAACCTATATTCACTATGATTCCTTCATGCACAATCAACAACATGATTTTATTTTATTGTTAACTTTTCTATCTTTCAAGGAATAAACACAATAAGCATACCTCAGATTTTGATGGCGTTACACCATTATAGTATTCCTTCACTGAGCCTCAACACATCATTTTATCCTTACAAACCATATTCCTATTTAAGATATTACTTATAGACCTTAATGTGCACACACAAACCTATTACCATGTTTTCCAACTTAAGGACCTCACATTTTCACTTCTCTAGATATAATCATGCATTTGTACAGTTCCATACCTCTTCCAATATGCATGCTCACTCTAAAAACATCTCAACTATGATTCAAGGACTAACACCATAACATAGATCATGTCAACTAAGGCTTTCTTCATACTCAAATTACATACCTCTTACATACTTGTCTATTGACACAAATTCATCATTTTCAAAATATTAAAGAATCTATGAAATAATTACTATTACAACCAACAATATCATAGTTTGAGACATCTTAAGGCATAACACAGAGCTTGAACTTAACCTTGATTCATAATAAACTTTAGAAATTGATGAGCTCATACTTTTCTTACTTATGACAGTATTACAACATACTTGAACTCATGAATTTCTCAACCTAGTACGATACTTGCTTGACACATATAGATCCTTCTCATAACATCAAATTTAATAGACCTTAAAACAACTTAGGGTACAAGACTTCTTGATACTAAATCTTGTAAAAAATTTACCATAGACAAGGCTTCATAACATATGACAATAACTTAAAGACTCTCTCCATGAATGATTAACATGACTTCACACTTAGAATAAGTATACTTGTGCTACACAAACTAATATTGAAACAGAGTAATATAAAAAGCACTAACCTTCCTTTTACGAAACAATAAAACTCAGGGACCTTCATACATTTTGTAACTTTCGTGTAATACTTCTCAGTTGCATCATATATTGATCATAAATTTCTTCTTCTACAGATGTAAAGCACCACTAAAAACCTTTGAATTATGTCAACCATGAGACTAATATCTTTAAATGAAAATTATTTCAATATTTGAGTAACCTTAGAAGATGAAAAAGCACACCTTCAAAATTTTTGACATATATAACTCACTCATTTGATCTTCACACTTAACAGACTATCAAAAATCAAACCTCTAAGATGCATATAGGATGATAACTGACCCTGATTTCACTTTTGAGCTTCTTATTCCACTTTTCAACATACTTATGAACACTTTTCTTGAATAAGAATGAGTAGTCATAGAACAAAATCATATACCTTAGATGAAATCTTATTCTCTTCTTCTTCCTTGATGATATAACAACATCTTGATACCTTTTTAGGATTTCCATACCCTTCTTGACTTTATGATCACACTTTGCTTCATGAAAAACATGTGATATTTCTCTCATAGTTCCAATACAACTTGACACACAACCTTCATCTTTCCATGCCATACTGAGATGCTTCTCAAAACTAGATATATCTGCTTCGAGGTACTCTTTTATCTCTTTATAACTAGTCACTATGATTAGGTCTTCTTACACTCTTCCACTATTTGTATAAGTTCAAACACATTTAGGAAATCCTCAAAATTTCTTATAGGTCATCATAATCACCTTCATCTTCTTGTTTGAGACCAAAAACATCAGTAACACCTTTAATATCAGCACCTAGGTCATCTTCAACTTCTTCATCTTTGCCTTTAGGGAAACCTACTTCAAAATAAACACAAGGATATACTTTAACATCTTCATCATCAGATATACTATGTGGATTTTTGTGAATGGGAGTGCAAACACCAAGGATATTACTTTAACATCTTCAAATCATTCAGAACGCCATAAGGGGTCTCCAAGAACATTATGCCAAATTTCAAACCCAAAGCGTCTCAAACATGCTCTCATTTTGAGAAGGGGAGTATTTTCTACTTGATTCTGACTATCTGCCATATTGTGCTTCAAGAGGATATCCTTCAAGTTCTCAAACTTGCTTCACAAGGAACAACTATGAGAATAATTTTTGGAAGAACAATGGACTGAGAGGGTCGGGGTGAATACATCCTACAAAGTTTTCATTTAATTTTCTAAAACATACATTCAACATTCAAACCATTCATTCAATCACCCATGAACCATGTGAGCTTATTATGTGTGTATTAAACATTCACAAGTGCAAGAATAAAAAGAGAGAACACATAACACCAGATATATGTGAGAAACCATCAAGGGGAAGAAAAACCACTAAAACTATTTCTTTTATTACACAAAGAAAGGACTTGCAAGAATATTACATATCCTACAATATTTTTAGTGAGGTACCAACCCCACAAGGAGCACCAACCCCTAAACATTTGCTGATATGACTCATAACAAAGGATTCCTATGAATATGACTCATTATAAGATATTTGATAAAAGAGTGATCACATATGATAGGATGCTCACACAACTTATTGTGATCCAAATTCAGCTCCAAAACACATCGAACCCTCTTTAATATTCTCTCTCCTTCAACTCACTCAAATCTATCCTCTCATGGTTGATTAGTTCAATTTCCTTACACATCTAATTATCTATATTGTTTAGGCCTTAAAAAATTTCATAGGATTTATACATAACCCATTTATACTCTTTTTGAACCTCCTTTAGGTCACACTTTTCCTCCCTTGCTCAAATCCAACTAGTTCAAAATGAACTGCTACATTTGCTTATATATCAATCTTGACTCTAAAACACACCTAGGTTGGCCATGACTAAGTAGGTCAGTCATCCCAAATCAAAAAATAACACCAACATCATATAAATCATCTCAAATGACTCAAGTAGGTCGGTGTCAAGACATCTTCAATAAGCACAAGGCTTCTCAAATAAGCCCAAAATTCACTCTCCAAGCTCTAGCGAATGCTCAAGCACCTACAAGGACATAAAGAAAAAATTTCATGGATCAAAAATCATCATGAAACTCCAAGATATATTCTACACACCTTCCATAAGCCCAAGAACCTCTACATCAGCTCTAAACATCATGAAGTATGCCAAGAAGCAAGAAAACCCCACTAGGTCTTCAATGCCCATAAATTCAGTCCCATAAAATGACCAACTTCACATAGAAAAATTCATCATCATGAATCAATTCATATATAAATGGAAATTTATCTAAATAATGTTTTTAGAACAACCCACATTTGCATCCAACTCATAGTGGAAGACTTCCAAACATCTCAAACTTTACAACTACTCCAAATTGGCTTTAAGATCCCAAAAATGGGTCTTGTCAAAATACATTATCAAGGAAAAAAACATCATCATAATATTCTAAATCAAAGTGGAAGGCACTCAACCAAGAAAATGTTTAAAAATTCTCATTTAGCATTCAAGGACTCAAGAACCAGTCTTGAGATAAACAAGAAAAAACTCATCCAAACCAATTTACAAGATCAACCAACACTGGAACACATCAAGGAAAATTGTACCAACATGTACAAGCACTAATAAGCATATGCCATGTGGATAAATGTTACCCAACACACATATTCCTTCACACCTTCTTGAGAAGTCAACTGGGGTTTACTAGGTTATTAGGGTTTAAATTGAAAAACAATTCATCATACCATTAAAAACACTTGAGAAAATCATATCAAGTGTCAATCAACTATCCATGATCATCATATGCATCAACAATAAGCAAAATGATCAAACTCACTCCAAAACACAAGACTAGATTTTTAGCCATTACAGTCAAAACCGGTAGGGTCACTTTGAGCACATGTATCTTTCATTTTCTACACTATACATGCCTAAAAATTTTCATGGATACTTATTGAAACTCCTAAGGATTATGGAACAATTTAATTTTCATCCTAGAACCTCCATCTCATCTCTGAAACTGTAAAATCCATTAAAAACTATGGTTTTTCTCTGTCTTCCCAAAATAGCCATAACACCAAACCACCACCAAAATGAGATCTAAGGAATCCTACTCAACAATGATGCATCAATTTAACTTTCCAAGTCATTCTGGATACACGAAATGCAAATCTTTCAAGTCACTCTAGAAGGAGGGTTTTGTTAGGGTTTTAAACTAACTTATCTTCTTAATGATCATTCATAAAAAAAACATGAAGATAAAACCACCTCATTATTTTTTTTAAACACTCTTATCTTAATGGAAAATAATCCCCCAAAACCTTTTGGTCTCATGTAAAGTATATGAGAGCATGTGAGCATTTGAAGTTCATAATTTGAGCCAATTTCACCTTCTCCAAAACCCGGTTTTACCAAAAAAATCATAACTTGAAATTCCTTTAGCATTTTAACCTAAAACTTGTTATGAAACATCATGAAAATATCCTATAACTGAAAAAACTCACCTCCTTACACATATATTTGTGAAAATATCTATCCACAACAACTTACTTGTGCTTACTTGGCTTGTCTTCATCGGTTTTCTTCCCAAAGACCATGAAACATCATCAAAACACTAAGAACAATCCTAAAACTCATCATACATGTCATATGCAGTGTCATCATGATTCACCATGACTTCCTTGCTCCAAATATCATACCTCCATGCTAAACCACATGCTCCTAGTCTAGGAATAGGCCTAGAATGAACTGACTCAACCATGACAACCCATGAACTAAATAGGATAACCATATGCAGACAATTGGACACATTTGACACATCATACCAACTATGTATGACCTCATGAAAACCTTTGGAACTCATCTCATGACCATCCATACTTGAACCATACTTGAAACCCTGCCTAGACACCATAGCAACTTGACCAAATCTAGACACTACCAACCAACCTTCATGTTTGACATTGGATAACAACTCATGGGGACTCATATGACACCTCAACACCCTTTTCCATCAATGGATTTGACATCAATGACATCACATAGACATAATGGAAAACACTTTTCAGTGGTAAGAAGAAGATGACATCCCTCTCATTTCATCCAATCCAGAAATATGAACCCTTTTTTCAATGGGGACTTGATTTTATTGGTATGATCAATCCAATATCAAGTTCAGGACATAAATGGGTTTTGAAAGAAAATGATTACTTTACCCAGTGGATAGAGGTTGTCGCACTCAAGGACGAAACTAAATCAATTATCTTGGATTTGTTAGAAGATAGTGTAGTAAGGTTTGGGGTTCCCCAAACTATCATTTCTTATAATGTTAAGGCCTTCTTAGGATATAAAATTTGACTGGGCCTTCAAGTATGGAATTTACCTGAAATATTATTCCAATCATTATCCTCAAGGTAATGTCCTAGCTAATTCTACCAACAAGAACTTGATAAGGATAATGAAGAGAACAATGGAGATGAATCAGAGGTAGAGGCATACCGAGATCAAAAGTTATCTTTGGGATAACCGAATCACACCTAAGAGAGAATTAGGATATTCTACCTTCATCCTTGTATACGGAAGAGAGGATATGATTCCATTATCTCTTAAATTTCCTTCGTTGGAGATAGCACGCGAGTTGGAATTAGAAGGTGAAGATGAAAGAACAATCTAAATGATAGAGTTATTCAAACTTAAATAATTGAGTTAATCTGTTGTGATCAAATTAAAGGGGCATCAAATCAACCAAATGATGGTTTGACATGAAAACCAAAGCACAAGATTTCAAAACAAATTTGTCTGGTTCTAAAATGGGACATGGACAAAGCTAAACTAGGGTGTAACTCTAAGTTTGATGCACTTTGGAGTGGGCCATATGTCATCACTGCTTGTAAAAAAGGTAACTCTTTTGAGTTGTCTAAACTTGATGGGGAGGAACTTCAAATCCCAATAAATGGGATTTATCTCAAACCTTGTCATTGAGTTTGTTTCATTGCATCAGGTAAATAATTATTTTTATGTTTTCCTTTTCCTTTTTGGTTTTGGATGGTCCTTCATGTTGGTCGTTTTGATCATCAATTGGGTGTTTCTTTGCTTAATCCTTGTGGTGATATCTTGGATCAGTTTTTTGTGCAAAAGTGTTGGTTCTATTTGCATTCCACAAGTTGGGAGGCTATGAAAAAAGTCTTAAATGTCACACCAGAGTTTTAAAATATCCACAATGAAGAGGAAAGATGTCAAAAATATGTGGAGAAGGGAACAACTTGGTTTCAGGGAAATTTTTCATTACTATGTGCTAACTCCATGACCAATGGATATGACAGGTTATTGATCGAATCATCTAGCAGGAAGATGTTCCCCAGAGGTCACCAAAATTTTGTCTAAAATAACACCCATGCTATTTGGAAAACTTCATTCAAGTCATAGAATCATATGGCTTCAAGACATACATCCGGAAATGAAAGAACTTAGTATTCCACGCAAGTTAGAAGGTGTAGTGTTTCATGGAGTTTGTAAAACCCGCGTAACAAAGAAACATAATTGCGGGGATATACACCATAGAACAAGGGAAATTACCATGTGGGGCTCCAGATCAGGGAATATGAAGTGCAAGAGTGGTAGAAAGGATCACGGTGAATCAGACATGCAATATTAAAGGCATGTGGAACAAAAAAAATTGAAAATTTCATGACATAAGGAAATATTGAGATTCCATAGAAATAAGAATTCATGTAATAGAGGAAATGTCGTGGAAGGATAAAAATCCATGGAATGAAACATACTCAATGGAAGGAGGAATGATAAAACCTTGGCTGAGGGAAAATAATTTTGGAGTTAAGGGTTGTTCATGGATCAAGGTGGAAATCAAAATGAATCTGCAGGACATTGGAAGTTCATGAAACACACAAAAATTCATATAAGACAAGATCAAGGTGACTAAACATCAAAACTATGAAAAAATCAACAAAGTTGAACCCAATTCGAAACAAGCGCTCAACCACCCCAACAACTAACATCAAATTTTGAACAACGTTGTCCCCTGTACTATAAATCTAATGGCATGTGATTGGATCAATGTCAGGTGCCCATTCCTAGCTTATAAAATTGATTGTGATTGGTCCTTAGTGTTGGCAGGGTGGTTGAATTCATTCATCGTTAGATGTGATATTTTTCCTCTTCCTCCCTCTCTCTCAAAATTTCTATATATCTAAGTGTGAAAGTAAATTCAAAGGGGTTATTTTCTACTAATCCCAAGAGTTATGCCCTTTTGAGCTTGCAGCTTTTGCTCACACACCTCTGTAATGCACTTGTGAATGTTTCACATAACTTGATTTTGTTAGATGTGAATCGATAAGTTCGTGATATTGTATGAAAGTGTGATATATTTATTTTGAATATATTAGTGTTTAATGTGAATATTTTAGTCCTCTTTCCTGCCTTTAGTCTTATTTTGTTCATTTATTTCAAGTTATATGTGTATTTCCTTTTATATTCGCATGTATTATTATATTTGTGTATTTGGTGCCAGAATCGAACCCTATTCTAGTTTGGTGCATCAACTCTCTCTATTTCAAAATTTCTCTCTCTCAACCTTAGTCCCTTAGAATACGTAGGATAGGATTGGATAGTAGTAGTTTAGTGTTGGTTAGTTAGTCACAGTGAGCCAGGATAGAAGGAACTAGCCTTCTCTGGAGATTGACCTCAAAAGGTGCCATTGTACCACACTTTGGAGGTCTTTCCATGTTTCACTAAGGTGTTAAATTTGGTAGATTCAACAAGGGTGCAATCTCATGCGAAAAAATCACCATAGTATACTAATCTATAAGGAATCCATTATTACAAACAACATGTCCAAGCAATACTCCAAAGGGTGTGCTAAATAAATATTTTTTAAATTTAATGCAATGCAAAATATTTTACATCTTTTGGAAACATATTTCTTGAATAAAGAGAAAACAACCCAATCATTAAGGCACACTTTGATAAAATCATGGATAAATACCTTAATGCAGTCATTATAGTTCGAGAAAAGACTACAGGTGTATTCTTTAATCCAAAGGGAATTACTCTATAGAAAAAGTATTTTTAGACTGATCTCCCTACACAATTGGAATTTGATGAGAGGCACTATTATTTCTTTGAATGAGTATACCTCATGTCATTATACCGCCTCCATAATCCCATATATGAATTATGTAGGATAGGGATGATTTATGAAAGCTTTATTGAGTGCTCTATAATCTCTACAAATCCTTATCTCTCTTGTTTTCTTTGGTTGGGTCACTACCAAGCTTATCAAATATGAATTCTTTATGGGATATATTAATCCTAATTTTATCATATATCTAATTTATATTTGAACTTATGCTTCATATTGGGATTCAACCCATATGGCCTCTTCTTAAGAGGCTTTTCACCTTCCTTTAATTCAATGCACATTTCTCCCAGAGATGGGTCTACCCCTTTTATTTTGCTAAATGTGGGTGGGAAAACATCCTCATAGTCGCGGGATAGATACATGATTTTAGACACATATTCTTGTGTTCAATAATATCAAATAGTATCTATCTTAACCATTCCTACAAGTCCACTATATTCTATTATTTTTCACAATAGTTCATCATATACCTTTGTTTTTCCCTTTTCCTTGGTTTATCCAATTACCCTTAATTCTTCTTTTTATTTAATGTTTAAATTATGCAATGCACTTCTCCTTCGTTACCCAATTATTCTCATATAGGGAGGGGCACAATCTGCTCTAGCTCAAACAATCCTTTAAGCTCCATATCCTCTTCATTGTTTAACTCATCTCCTTCTTCTTTTCTATCACCAACTCTGCAGCATACCTCTATCATCTAATTAGTGGGTTTTCTAGTTATTCCACTACTTACTGGTTGTGGTTGTGTTGTTCATATTATTTGTTCCTTCTGGATCTCTGAACTCATATCTTCCTTACTCATTTAATTTCCCATAAAAGAGGAATGTTTCAATCTTTTGTAAGGTTACATTCATCATAGGGTTTTATCTTTAAATGTGAATATATAGATAAAATTTTCATGTACCTACCTCCAACTACACATTTCTCTTCTTCATTCCTGGTAGATATAGCATGCCTTAGGAAACGAAGTGATATTTTATAAAATATATGGACCCATCATTGTGTTTCAATTTTTTGGGTCTTCTATGCATTAATGTTTCCCTGAATATGTATCTTTGGACACTAGTTTTTGCAATATCTTGGTAATGACTTAGTCAATCTAGAAGGTAGCATAAATATCACACGCATCATGCCTACTACTTCAATCCATCCAAGTTTATTTATTCTATGCACTACCTGTAAGCTAGGAAAAATACACTACTAACAAGGAAGTAAAATACCAATAATCATACCTCCTCCTTCGCGTTCCGTAGCAAACCTCAGAATGGGCTAGGAAACTTGGATTGAGCCCTGATTTTGTGATATGTAGGTGCTTTTCTTCAAGATGGAGCAAGACCTTCCTGCAACAACGATCCTCTTACTTTGCACTAGATGGGAAAAAGGATTATGAGGCTATTTTGGCATTAGGACGAGGCAAAAGGATGTTCTTTGCTCAAAGGATGCAAGAACTTAGATATGGCATGCAAGCTTATTCTCCGTGTGTTTAGAGGGGAGGGGTAAGGTTGTATTTATAGCCAGAGGGAGTGATTAACTTAGATTAATTTAAGTAATCATGGTTTGAAAATGTGGGCAAGATTAAGTGAGTGGTTTGAAAATGTGGGCAAGATTAGGTGAGTGGTTTGAAAATGTGGGCAAGATTAGGTGAGTGGTTTGAAAATGTGGGCAAGATTAGATGAGTGGGGGCCACGAAGAATGGGTGAGGATTTGAATTATATTTTTAATTCATAAGTGGAGGATTTTAGGTGAGTGGGGACCACGAAGGGTGGGTGAGGATTTGAATTTGAATTTTTAATTCAATAGTGGAAAAACATGGAGAATAATGACATGTGATGAGGATTGGGTTATTTTTAGATTTTGAAATGGATAATTAATCAAATTATATTTGATTAATTCGAAGTGTATTTTTGTGGGAAATGAGGAAGGGGAATTAATTGATTTAGGATAGATGTGAAATTGGGGTGTCTACATTTGCCCCTCTTTGGAAGGGTACTATGAAAGTAGTGTCCTTTCAAAGAAAGTAGACGGTATGGGGGAAGAATTCAATCTACTTTTTAAAAGGTAGAGCGAATGTTTGTTGGGGAGAATAGAAAGTGGTGAGTGACGGATGCAATAGTATCCTCCAAGACAAAAATGTCATGAGAAGATGTGATTATGAATAGATGTGGTGATGCCCCCTCGAGAGGACTGACGAGAATGGAATATACGACAGAACTCTCGAAAAAGAAGGGAAATGGATTCGGTGGAGAAGAGGAAGATAATGGAGTGGAAGAGACTGGAATGACCGCACGACGTAAATGGAGGAAGGATTCAATCGACCTTGAATGCTAGGTGTGAGGGTGTGTGGGAAAGAGAAAAGGGAATGGATAGGATTGGGGGTTGATTATGAGAAGAGTAAGGGAAATAGGGGAGGGGAACAAAAGGAATGAAAGAAGTAGAAATAAGAGAGAGGGATGATAGGGGAAGAAGGGAATGATGAAGGACAAACAAGGCAAAAACAAAAAAGTGACAGAGTAGAGGGTGAAGGGGATAAAATAGAGAGATGTGCAAAATGAAGGAAGCAACAGAGATAGTAAAGAGGGATGCGTGGAAGTGAAAAAGCAGGAAACGGGAAAGGATAAATAAGAAGGAGAAAATGAGGTGGGAGTAGGGGGTGAAATGGAGGAAAATAGAAAGAGGACGAAAGAAGAAGTAGAACGGAGAAAAAAAAGAAACTATGAGGGGTGAGGAAAGTGTGAAAAAGAGGAGAGAAAGGAAGAGAAACATATACAGAATGAACGAAAAGGTAGGGGTGGTAGAGAAAAGGGGAAGTGGTCAGAAGAAACGTGAAAATTAGGGGAGAGGAAAGGAAGATAGAATGAATACAAGGAGAAGATTGAAGGAATCGCGTCATTGCGAGGAAGACCAAGGCAAAGAATATGGAACAGACCGTATGGAGATGCATGTGGAGGGTGGTATGATAAAAAAGATAGGACAACGCTGAACAACCAGGTTATCGATGGGGATGTAAGGAGGAAACGTGATGGAAAAAGGGGAAGAAGATGATATAGGGGAAGGGAAATAAGACGAGGGGTGGGAGAGAGAAGAGGATAACAAAGAAAATGATGTAGAAGGAAGGGAATACAGAAAGGGGGTAATAAGTGGAAAGGGAACGATAGAAGGAATGTTCAAAGAAGAAAGAGGGGAGGAATGACATCGATTGGAAAAGATATGGAGATGCATGAAATGAGGATACTAGGATGACGGGAAAATAGAAAAAGGATGTATGATGAAGACAGTAAAGATATTGAAGAGGGCAAAGAGGAGATGGAGAGATGGGTAAAAAGTGACAAGAAAGGGTGGGAGTGAGGGAAAAGAATAGGAGAGAAAAGAGAATGGGGGATAGAAGAGGCAATGCCAATGAGGGGACGTTAGGGAAATCCCCTTGACAATGAGTGGTGGGGAAGGGTGAGAGAAAAAATGAAGAAAAAGAGAAAGCTAATGAGGACTGGAAAGGGTAACGCCAACAAAGGGACGTTAGGGAAAACCCTTTGACAATGAGTGGTGGGCTTAGAGGAGGGAAGGAATGAAGGGAAACTCTAGAAGGTCCAAGGGAGTGAATGAGGTCGTGCGGAATGAGGATTGATAATTTTTAGGGAAAACCCGTTGACAATTATTAGCGCGGGAAGAGAAGATGATGATGAAAGAATGATATAGGAGTGTTAAAAATAATGGCGAATGTGTGTGTGGGTAGAAATGTGGGGGAATTTGAGAAGATGAAGTGGAAAGAGTGAAGAAGATGGGAGGGATGAGTTGGGACTAAGTGAAAGCGAAGAGAGGATGGGGGTGATGAGGATGAACGAGGTGAGGATGAAGAACCAAGACATGAAAATAATGGGAAGAAACGGTATGAAGGGTGATGGATCAAGAAGGGGAAAATAGGGGAAAATAATGTGATTGTAGGTGGAAGAGATGAGTTGTATGTTGTAAGAGGATATGTGGAGAAAGGATAATAGTAGGAGGAAAAAGTGGGTAATAGGAGATACCAGGTGGAAGAAGCGATCAACAAAGTGAACGAAGAATGAGGCGGGGGAGAAGTTCACGATGACAAGTTAAGTGTAGGGAGGACCCTGACATAAGATTGTCATGTGACGGAAGTGGTTAAGTAAGATTGCCATGTGAGAAAAACTGGAGATGACAAATGGTCAAGTGAGAAGTGGTGTTTGCGAGAATCGAAAAGGAGGTGAAAGGATGTGATAATGGGGAATGCCGAGAAAAAATGAAGGGTGAAGGGTGTGTAGTGATGGGGAAAGGCAAGGAGACAGATCATCCTTAAGAGGGACTCTTAAGTGAGATCGCCATGCCGGGTGAGTGGTTAAGTAAGATTGCCAAGCAGAGGAGGGTGATAGTGGTGGTAAAAAGATGTGATGATGGGGAATGAAGAGGAAATATGGATGGTGAGATTGGAGAGTGATGGGCGAGTGTAAGATGACATGTCATGCTTAAGAGAATCTCTTAAGTAAGATCGTCATACTGCTGGAGAGGTTTCATAGGGTCACCCAACCGACAGGGATGATATGCAAAGAGAAAGACAAAATGATATTGGGGATAGGGGTGGAATGGTAGGGTGAAGAAGATGATCGCGATGAGAGGTGGGAGAAATAAGATGGGGGAAATATGATGGGATGGGGGAAGGCCACAGGGCAGATCAACCTTAAGTGGAAGTCTTAAGTAAGATTGCCATGCGGCTGGAATGGTTAAGTAAGATCGCCAAGCTGAGGAAGAAGAAGGATGATGTTAGAGTTGGTGGGAATAGGGTATGACAAAATGGACTGAAGGGGAACCCTCAAGTGAATTTTCCATACTACGAGAGCATGTAAGTAGGATGACCAGGCATAAGGTGGATTTGGGGAAGGATGAGAAAAGAGTGAGTGAGGTATGCCTGAGTGGTATATGATATGAGATGAGGTGATAATAAGAAAGAAAGGAAACAAAGGAGTGTAACATGAATGGATGAAGGAATATATGCAGTGGAGGGCGGAGAGTGTGAGGGGAATCCTTAATTGGGATGCCCACCTGGTGAGAGTAATGATGTGGGAATGGGAAGTAGAAGAGGTGGAGTTGGAAGATGTGTTTGGTGGTGATGGTTATTTGATGAGAGGGCAGGTGGTGAAGAAGCTTCTACAGCGGGAAGATCTTAGGGAGAGGGTAAACCTCCACTGAGGATTCCATATAGAAGGGGTTATTAAGTAAGATTGTCAAGCGGGAAGCAAAAGGGTGAAAGGAAAGAATACCAATGGGTGAGAGGGGACATGAATGGTGAGAAGGGTAATATGGGTATAAGTGGCGGAGGAGTAAAAATGAGGAGTGAGAATGAATGGATCAAATACATGGTGATCATGGTGGGGGAGAAGGAGCTGCTGGATAGTGAATGCTACTTGAGAAAGATCGTCAAGTAGGATTCGCAAACTACAACGGTGATCAAGTAGGATTCCCAAACTGGAGAATGCATTAGTATGGGTGAATGGATGGGGTGCAAAGTAAGATGTTGATCATGCAGGAAGATACTCACGTGACGAAAAGCATCTTAATTTTAATATAGCACATAACAGGATGCATCGTGATATAAAAGATCAGGATGACTAGACTGTAATATGCGTGATAGCATAGACAGGGGCCATCAAAAAGGTTTGATGCCCCAGTACGATATGCAAATGGAAGAGAGCATAGACAGAGGCCATCAAGAAAGTATGATGCCCCAGTACGACATGCAATCAGATAACATAAGAATATTAGAGAGAACACCAGGATACATAAAATCAAGATGCCCCCTGTAATATATCAAGATGCAAGAAAGCAATTAATAATTTACAACTAATAATGCAACACAAGAACCAATAAACATGTCCCTAACGTGTTCCATAGTGAGGATTGATTGGATGTGCCCCCAAGCAGGGGTACGAGGACATAGTAAAGCATTGGGTCATTGTCCTCAAACAAGGAAACAATGAGAGCCGGATTTGCCCCAAGCGAGGATTCACGCAAGGAGAAGTGGTTTGAATTTGGTAGTCATAAGGTGATTGGATCATTCGCTGGAGATAATAGTCCAAAGGTTGAACTTGTTATTGAGTTTTTACGATTGGATGTTATTTTAGAGTTTTTGTATTTTTTTTGTGGATTTTTGGATTTAAAATTTTATATATTTTTTGGATATTTTTGTTTATTATATATATATATTTTTTTTTTCTAATGTTTTTTGGATTTTTGACGATTTTTAAATGTTTTTGATATTTTTGACGATTTTCAAATGTTTTTGGATTTTTGACGATTTGTGTAATGTTTTTGGATTTTTGACGAGTGTTTCTAATGTTTTTGGATTTTTGACGAGTTCTAATTTTTTTGTTGATTTTGGACGATTTTCTAATGTTTTTGTTGGATTTTGGATGATTTTTTCTAATGTTTTTGGGTTTTTACACTGGGATTTTTGACGATTTTCTGTTTTTGGATTTTTGACGATTTTCAAATGTTTTTGGATTTTTGACGATTTTTGGATTTTTACATTGTTTTTAGATTTTTGACGATTTTCAAATGTTTTTAGATTTTTACATTGTGATTGGCAATTTATGGACCAGAGTGCAGACTTATTTTTGAGAGGTGATAAACATGGATATTATCCATATGTACCATGTTCCGTGTTGTAACTTATGCTCAGAATAACACAAATTCTCTTTCCATTGGCAGGATATGGTGGTGATGATATGATGAAAAGAATTTCAGCTCCATTCTTGACTCCACACAACTAGTAAGATGTGTGGGCTCATCACCGAGAATCAAGAAGGACGCAAGAGGTAGATAATGAATATAGAGACAAATGCTAACAACAATCCCTTTGGGAAATTGTGACTCCATTCTTCATAATGGTACTGAACCAGTTTCAAAAATGGCTTTCACTTTATGAGTCACATGCTAGACTTAGACAGTTATGTGGCCTGCTGATTGGTAAGATATGAGGTTAAGGGATAGTTCTCTCTTCACTTAGGCATCTAAATTACGTGTTTGGGGATTCTATAATTTGTAAGCACTATAAGATTTTGTATTTTTGAAATGACTCCCTATGCCTTGCCCCATGCTACTAGTGAGAAGCAAGGGCTCATCACCAAAGGCAAAATATAGGCGAGTGAATTTCCTTTTTGTCTTTTTTTTTTGTTTTGTTTTGTTTTTTTTTTTTTTAATATTTTGCAATGTTTTTATGCTTGTATGAGAATGACCCTCTACGCTTTGCCCCATGCCACTTGTAAGAGGCAAGGGTTTATCACCGAAGACAAGACGTAGATGAGTAAGGGCACCTTCCTCCATTCCCAGTCTCACACTACCAGTAAGAAGTGTGGGCTCAACACCAAAGACTATGAAGGACGAAAGATGTGACAATGAATTATTCATAAGTTATTGAATTGATGGATTTTTTTACAATAGTGCTTTGTATTTGGGAAGAAACGTCTGCCCCCAATCTCAGCCCCACACGACTAGTAGGACGTGAGGGTTCAACACCGAAGACTGAGATGGACGACGAAACGAACTGGGTAACGATGTTTAGAGCTTTGTTATGAAAGAGAGAATGTCTTTGCGGGGAATATATTACCATCAGTAAGCTTCTAGGTATGACCATAGAGGAAAGCGACTGAAAGTGGAAGAAGTATGACGCTCACAAACTTAATAGGATTTATACTAACACTTGTCTCATGATGATAAATATGAAGATGTGATTTTGATAAATAAAATATCTGCCAATGGAAATGAATAAATTTAAATTATTCAGAGATAAGCAAGACAAAAGGAACAATGTACATGTTGTTGTTTCTTGGAATAGAGAGTGCTTTCAAGGATAAAATTTCTTTAAATGAATGCATTCATTGGTTCATCAAGATCTTGACCATCTTCAGTGGCCAATTTATAGGCTCCAAACCCAAAACTATCTATGATTTCGTTGGGCTCAAATTTGTCTTGTTTGTCTCGTTCTTTGGGTGTGTTCTTTCGATTTTCTTTGAGAATGAGATCATTGACCTTAAATTTTCTAGGTTTGAATTTTTCATGGTAGCTATGCCATAGCCGATTTTGATAGAATGGAAGATGATCTAGGGCATTAAGTTGTTTTTCATCAAGAAGCTCGAGTTCATTAAGGCGTGACTGTTGATAATAATCTTTATTGATTACATCTTTGAAGGATATTATGAAGGATGAAAATTCAACCTTGACATGTAAAATAGCTTCCCAACCATAAATAAAGTAGAAGGGAGTGGCTCCAATAGGTGTGTGATAAGATGTGCGGTAAGCCCAAAGAGTGGGGTAGATTTGGTTAAGCCAATAGCTTCCATGTGTGTTGACAATGATGGTTTGTGTTATTTGGTTTTTTGCTTCTATTTGTCCATTAATTGATTGTTTTGAGGATAGAGTCACAATTAAAGATGGAAAATGTTGTGTAAAGATATTCTTGGGTATAAGTACCTCGTAGAATGTATGCACATAGAAGTCTTGATAGGTGAGAATAATTAGTGATGAGATTCCTACAAGATTGATTGTTGAAAGCATGATGGACACACCATGTTGCATTGTCACAAGTGTTCAAACTCGATGTGGTTGTGTTTCGACAAAAAGGCTAGAGATGTTAGGCATAAGAGCCAATATTGGAATGATAGAATCAAACTTAATGGTACTTGTTGATGGAACCTCGTCTGTAGTGTCTACAGTAATATCAAGGTTTGAAAGGGAGTCTTGAAACGAGATCAAGGTCTCGTTAGATGTTGGAAGAATGTTGTCACCCAAAACAGGTTCAATATATGTTTGGGCTGAAAGAGAGTCTTGAAATAAGTTCAAGTGCTCAGTAGATGTGGGAAGAATGTTGTTGTCCAAAACAGGTTCAATGTATGTTTGGGTTGAAAGAGTGTCTTGAAATAAGTTCAAGTGCTCAGTAGATGTTGGAAGAATGTTGTTGTCCAAAACAGGTTCAATGTATGTTTGAACTAATGGAAGGAAATTTGAAGAAGATATGGATTGGTTTGGAATTAGAGAGTCTTGACTGTTGTCGTCATGATCTCGTGGAATTTCAGTATATATAGGAGTTTCGACAGTAGTCAGCTCTTCATGGAAAGTTGTGGTATTGGATGTGTCGTTGGTTGCAAGAGCATTGTCATCAAGTTCTACAGAGATGATGTCGTCGTCAATTAAGTCTTGGACGTAATTCTTAAATCGCACACATTTATCTATGTGATGACCATCAATGCGATGAAAGTCACAGTATGTGTTAGGTTTGTACCAACATGGCTTAGCTTCCCCTTTGACAAAGGGTTTTGTAATTGGATATCTTATCAGTTTAGCCTCTTTTAGTTGATGAAAAACACTAGAGAGACTTTCTCCAAGGGGGGTAAACTGACGTTGGACTTTACGTGAACTGATTTCTTCGTGAGGTTGTATGATCGGCTTTTTGGGTGATCGCTCACTGATTTGGGTAGCCATATGAGAGAGTTGTGTTGTCATCTTATTAATTTGTTCTAATAGCTCATTGTGTGATGTTTTTCGTGAATTCTTCATGTTTGAAAGAGAGGGAGAACGAAGAAAGGTGCGATGAAGAAATCAACCTATTGATTGTGATTTTTATTTTGGCTCAATCGAGTTTTAACAAGTAAGGCTATAAGGAGAAAGCTTAAAAAAAGCTACTCGGGATACAAGTGGGATATAACTCAAACAAGCTATGACGAATATCTTGATTGGTTTGGATTAAACAATCTTAGCAGATGAAAATGTAAGGAGTACACTCAAACAAGGTACTCAATACAAGTGAGATATAGCTCAAACAAGCTATGATGATTATGTTGATTGGTTTGACTTAAACAAGCTCTGGATTTTTGATAGGAAGAGTAACTCAAACAAGTGACTCAACACAGTTGCGAACTCAAAATGAGATTTGAAGGGATTTATGTCGGATGAGATTTTGTTAAACTTGACAGCTGATGAAATAATGAGTGAACTCAAACAAGTCACCCAATGTCATTTTGATATAGCTTGAAACAAGCTATAAAGGATGTTCTGACAATTGATGAGATAAGGAGTGAATGCAAGTCACTCAATATCTATTGGATATAGCTGAAAACAAGCTATAGTGGAGTTGTTGTTGGCTGAAGTAGGCTAATGAAATCAGTGTGACGTTTTGATCTTCATTGTGGGATTGTTTGAATGTTTTGCTTGGTATTGAATCGGTCGAGAAATGGTGTTGTGGAACACGATTAGGATTTGAATTTTACAATAAACACATTGATATTAGCCAAGTTTTATGATAAAAACAATGCTAAACTATTTTGTTTACAAACAGCAAGCAGTCATGTGGATTCAATTGTTTTGGCTGAAGAGGTAGATCCTTCGGAATGATCATTGTTTAATGCAATCATACAAGTATGCTGTGAAATGGTGGATGCAGGCTCTTATTACTCCAAGAAGATGCGTCCTCCGATATACCCTAGTCCTGATATACCTAATTCTGTACGGGGATAGAATTGGTACGGGGAACCCTTAGAGCATTGGAGGAGACTCACCAATTCTTACTTGCATGTTTCGGAGTGAATCACCACGTCCAGAACAGGTTTTGTGAAAAGGTGGAAGGTGAAGGAGGGATGAATGTGTATGGTGTCCTTATAACTCCCCGAAGATTTATAGGGACGATGCCCAGGCTTCGTTGTTACAGCTATTTAGGCCTGACTCGCATGCGCTGCACGACAGCATTACCTGTAAGTGAAGAGCAGCGGTGAGGTAAATACCGAACGCTGTGATGAGACTAGGTCTCAAAGTGCAATGCAGATGCAAATGCTGTTGGTGCGTGGTAGTCAAGTCCACGTCACCGGTGTAGCTTTGGTGGTGATGAAATCCACCTCGTCTACGTGTAAAAACAATATGATAAAGTGATTAAACGTAGGGTTCTTTCCAACTTGAAATAAATCACTAGCAGAAAATAATTACGTACCTGAGCGTACTTTTTTTTTGGGTTTCAGCAATTGTCTTTGAATGGTGGTATTTTTGTGGGATTTTTGTTGTTTTTGTTTTTGTTTTTGACAATATTCCAGCAACGCGGTTCTACAGAAAACAAATTAGTAGTTATCCTGCAAATGAAATGTTAGAAAAGTGATCGTGGTTGTTTTTGATTTGCCAGATCGCTCAAAGGCACAGGAAAAGAGCATACACAACCAACGACCAAACAAATATTAAGAATATGACAAAGGAAAATAATTATTAAAATGACAGTTGGAAAACAAAGCTAGAGGATCCTGCAATGTTAGAACAAGAAACTAAAAAATTGTGACCGTTTCTGATTTTCCAGATCGCTCGAAGGCGCAAGAAAAGAGCATACGTGGATACAATTGGAATAGTTTTTTTTTTAAATGTTAATAATTATTGCAATTAATCATGATTGCGAAATAGTGATAATGATTATTTTCACAAAAAAGAAAAACGATGAAAGAAGAGGGTGAAAACGTTACCTAGAAGTGTTGTCGTGGAAAATTGAAATGTAAGGCAAAAAATTAAAAATTAAAAAAAATTGTTGTGCAGAGCTCGAGTGGCCTCACGTTTCTGATTTCCAAGATCAATTTTGAAGTGTGAGGAAAGAGCATACGTGTGAGGTTGTTACGTGAAATAAAATAAAAATAATAATTTAAAAAATAAAACTATAATTTTGTTGTTTTTTTGTTAAAAAGACAGGTGTTAGAAGAAATGAAACCAATTTTTTTTTGTAAGTCTAAATCTAAAAATTATTTTTCATTGCATAGATCTTTTCAATACCTTTCCGTTAAAAAAAAAATGAAGTCATTCCGAGTTCGGGAGCAAAAGTTATGGCGTCCGGAAGATGGGCTACGGTAGCACTCTGAATGAAAATTTTGAACGTGAGAAAAACGTCCCGGGAGCTGGTTTTTTTTATTTTCTGACTTCTATACTTTACCTGAGAAGCTAAAATTTTGACAGCAAGGTTAAAAAAGAACAATAAACAGAAAGAAAGAGTTAGATCACAAAATGATTGATTAAAATAAAAGAAAAAAAAAATGATTAACTTCCTACAAAGCAGTTATTTTAGCAAAAGTAAATAAATAAATGCATTTTCCATGGATTGGTTGTCCCATGACAGTAAGATGATAAACTAATGGCTAGTTCATGTGTTTCTACAGATGACGAGTAAATAGCAAAATCAAAACTGGGAACTAAACACCAAGCACCGAGGAGATCAAAGACAGGATGAGCTTCAGAGTTTCATTGTTGCTATAACCTGCAGATACACCACAAGACACCACACAACAAAAACACTACCCAAAGCGTGAAGGTTAACCAAAGAAGACCATAAGGAACAGAAAAGGAAATAATAATGAACAATAATAAAAAAAGAACAGATAAAACCACTAATTGGGAAATTAATGGTAACAAATCGAAAGTAACCGGGCGTGCCAGAATGTAAGCTATGGAAAAATACACTACTAACAAGGAAGTAAAATATCAATAATCGTACCTCCTCCTTCGCGTTCCGTAGCAAACCTCAGAATGGGCTAGGAAACTTGGATTGAGCCCTGATTTTGTGATATGTAGGTGCTTTTCTTCAAGATGGAGCAAGACCTTCCTGCAACAACGATCCTCTTACTTTGCACTAGATGAGAAAAAGGATTATGAGGCTATTTTGGCATTAGGATGAGGCAAAATGATGTTCTTTGCTCAAAGGATGCAAGAACTTAGATATGGCATGCAAGCTTATTCTCCGTGTGTTTAGAGGGGAGGGGTAAGGTTGTATTTATAGCCAGAGGGAGTGATTAACTTAGATTAATTTAAGTAATCATGGTTTGAAAATGTGGGCAAGATTAGGTGAGTGGTTTGAAAATGTGGGCAAGATTAGGTGAGTGGTTTGAAAATGTGGGCAAGATTAGATTAAAAATGTGGGCAAGATTAGATGAGTGGTTTGAAAATGTGTGCAAGATTAGGTGAGTGGGGGGCCACGAAGAATGGGTGAGGATTTGAATTATATTTTTAATTCATAAGTGGAGGATTTTAGGTGAGTGGGGACCACGAAGGGTGGGTGAGGATTTGAATTTGAATTTTTAATTCAATAGTGGAAAAACATGGAGAATAATGACATGTGATGAGGATTGGGTTATTTTTTAGATTTTGAAATGGATAATTAATCAAATTATATTTGATTAATTCGAAGTGTATTTTTGTGGGAAATGAGGAAGGGGAATTAATTGATTTAGGATAGATGTGAAATACTTTTCTTCAACATGGATCATCCTCATAGGCCTGATTTTATGCTCCCTTTGCATTTACAATGGTTTAATTTCATATATGAATTCCTAATTATTGACGAGGCTCACTCCCATAGAATATACCTTTATCCATTTGGTTTAGTATAATATAGATTTGTATGCACAAATTCATAAACCCTTCCTATTTCATATTTTGTAAGAGATATGATTGTATATTGCATGTCTTATTCTAGGATTGAATTCTTTGATGCATATTATTAGGCACATCCCAATTAGTAGATAATGGTTTCTGAAAATTACTAAAATTCTCTTTTTCCTTTGTTTCCCTTGACTGTGGAATTTTTTTTCTTTCTTAATGATCCACTTTAAACCAACATTCAATTTCATATGCATACATGCAGACAATGGTTATTTTATAATGATGTATGTATTTTATTTAGTCAAATTCATGGGTATGAAAATAATAGAATCCTCCATATGTGCTTCCATTTTATTAATGATAGTATTAATTTCCATATTCCCATCATAGACCCATTTCTTTCCAATCAAAATAGGGTAATGAGTTTCATTTGTTTTCATGTCAATAACTTCAAAATATCTTTTCAGATTTATATCTCCTACCCAAATTTCTACATCTTGTATTTCTCTGATCGGATCCACATTTCCATAGTCTACTAGGATTAATGTTATAGGAATATATGTGAACAATAGAAAACATATGGCTTCCCATGTAGATCTGACATCATATTTACAATACTTCTAAAGTCAAAGATTGCATCTCTTATTTTGTATCCTCTTAGAATTACATTTGATCTTATGTCTACATCCTAAGGTTTCTTAGTTATTACATATCATATGGGTTTTTTAGACTGAACACCTCCATTGGTTGCATTTTCCCAAAAAGTCTTCAATAAATTGGATATATTATGTGAAATATATTTGTTGCATTAAATATTTACTATCTTTTAAAAATCATTAAATGCAACTACCACTCTTGTTTCAAAATTCACATTGTTTGTTAATATACATGCACTTCAACTTCTCATGTATTATGTCTACTTGAGTTCTTATTCTGGATGAAATTCAACAATACTTTGTTCTCCTCTATCAGTTATTTCTCCCCTTTTGGATTTGTGTACTTGTCATCATATACACACCATAGCTAAGGCTTAATATGCATCTCCATAGATCCCAAACCTTGTTCCTTCCTCTACAATTTGGTAACAATTTGGAGACTCATGGTTTCCTTGGGCTTTGAATTGATCATTTTGACATTACACAATTGTTATTCTTTCCTTTTTTCCAAGGTGCGGGTAGTATTCAATGTGGTGTTATGCAATTTGTTATTCTTTCCCTTTTTCCAAGGCGTGGGTAGTAGTCAATGTGGTGTTATGCAATTACTCTGGATTTATAGCACAATTTCATGCAATAATGTTTAGATCCCCATAAAGATAACATATCAATGATTATCTCTATGGTTGAGGTCATGTACTCCTTTGTTGATGTCCTCCTTTCTATGCATTACAAAACCTTTCCAGAACACTCCACCATTGAATTCTATTATGATATCCCCTATAAGGAACGTTTTGTTGAGGGGTGCTCCATAGGGGTGCTTGTTTTAGCAAAGGATGTGCCCAACCCATCATATTATGTATAGAAGGTGGAACCGAACTCATATTTTGTTTTAGATATTATGGATTCCATTACACATTAGTCTGTGGGGATATATAGGTCCATTACATGTTAATTTGATGAGTTAGGGGGGTCTATTATCCTATCGAATCCATTTCTACTTATGGGGTGACTAGTTGAGTCTTGGTGGTTAATTTCATCTAGACTCCAAATAAATTTTTAGTTACTTCTTCCTTCAAGTCCATTAGTACCCTCCAATATTTGGATTCATGCATAGTCGATATGTAGAAAATACACACGATGTTATGAGGATCCAATACATAATGATGCATTAAGTGGCATTGATGATAGGATACTCTCATACTTTACATATTTTTCAATATTTTGGGCTAGATTTTGGGAAGTTCTTATGATGTACTTTATCTCCACATTTTGTGCACCAAATTATTAGTCTTGTATTCTTACCTTATTATAATTACTCTAGTCTTCACATGACAACACCCAAATTAGCTTATGTCATTTGACTAACTCTCACATTGTTGCCAAAATATCCAATCTTCTCCACCCTTATATCATCCTCAATTGATGTGGCCTTAGTAGCCTTTTTTTTGGTAAATTTGAAAACGGGTCGTATTACATAGTCTCTATACAAATGAAGAAACCTTTCTGACATAATAAAAATTGAAATTCATATTGTTCATCACATCAAAAAACCTCATATCATACTACATCAATGATTCTACAAGTTTGTGTTTTATTTCCTTTAAGTCTTGAATAGTCTACCCTACACATTGTGTCCTCTTAAATTCATGGGTGAGAGTACCTCGGGATTTCTTTAATGTTTTCCTACTCAAATTCATATAATATATGAATTCTAAAGCTTTAACATGTAATGCTTCTATTTTCATGACCAATATTTCTGTAAAATAATATAGTTTTAAAAATATTCTATCATAATGGAATATAATAATACAAAGATGTATTATACTCGATTATGTGTACAATTATTAAAGAAACAATTCATTAATCATAAGTACAAAGAAAATATTATTATAAAAGAAAACTAAACATTAAAGTCTTTATTTCATTAATATTAAGAGGCTTTATAATGCATATCTAGGGGGTCCTTGATAGATGGCTATACAACCATGTCAAGTAGAAGCACTCCAACACAATCACACTTGTGTAAACGAGGAATCCATATCATGAGCACATGAACATAAAAATAGCTAATCTCGGTTAGGGACATCTTGGATGTACTTTGTACCCCCAATCAGATGCACTCTATGTACCCTCTCTCACCTGAAATGTACTTGCTCTATGCCTACTCTAAAAGGTTTTCAAATTATTCTCTATACCACAATTCTTATTTCCTTTTTCTATTTTCCTTACCCCTTCATCCAGCAGGTGATCAGCCCTTTTATAATATCCAAGGGGTAGTTACAACCACCACACCCTTTCATTATTCTTTAATTAACTCATTGTTTTACATAGTAAATTTCATTCATCCTCCATGATCATTTAATTCATTATTTTACAAAGAATCATTCACTCTTTACCAAATATTTCACAATGTAACATAATAACTAAATATTACTTTTGTGTAATCTACTATTAACCACTTGTTATGTTAATCACTTTAAACATTTATTAATATGTGGATATTTATTCATGTAACATTCTTCCCTATAAATTTAGTTACTACCATCAATAACATGGGGTTTATCTATAACACATTCCACAAACAACAAATGACTAGTTAAATAAATGTGGATATTGATAAGTGAACGTCCATTTTACTTCTTTAATTTCTCTATTTATTAATTTTCTGGTTCTTTCTTCAAGAATTTATTCAAGCTCAATTTAAAATTCACAACTACGTTTAATATTTATATTTTTTGAATTGATTACATGTTCATAATTATACACATACTTTTAAAGAAAACTACCATGGAAAGCATTATGAATTATGTGTAATTTAGGAAGTAAAGTGACGTTATAAGTTAATTCCCCTATTTTTCCAAAATTTGAAATGGTCCACAAAATTGGGGAGAAATGTTTGCATGTTTGCATGATTTTAGTGGGCTACGTTTGGGTTTTTCTCTAAGAAAAACTTGGTCACCAATTTTGAATGTTTGAATAGATCTCTTGGAATCATCACAATTTTTTTTGTCAATCTTGGGAATCTTTCATGTTTTTTTTTTCTTTTTAATCATTTTTTTCATTTCCTTTAAGTCTTTGGTTTCATGCCAAGATTTTCAAATAGTGCTAGACTAGGAAATATGTGTATTACAGTTGTTACCATAGACTACTTCAAAAGGTGACATTTTAATGGTAGAATGGTACCCATGGTTATAATAAAAGTTGATCAAGTGTAAATAATATTTCCATGTATTAGGTCTTTCAAAAGTATACATTCTTAACATGTCATCAATTATTTTTTATTCTCTTGGTTTGATCATCTAATCCAAGATTATAGGAAATACTAAAACTTAAACTTGTACTTATTTCACTAAGGAGAGATCTATATAAATAATTGAATCTAGGGTTGTAGTCAGACACCAAACTCTTAGGAGTACCATGTAAGCAAAAAATCTCTTTTATGAACACGTGAGCTATTTGAATATAAACAATTTGATTATTACATGTAAGAAATGAGCTATTTTTTGTCAATCTATCAACTACAACTAGAATAATGTTATGGCATTTACATGTACATGGTAATAGTGTAATCAATTCCATACTTACATATTCCCATTTTCAATTAGGTATAGATAATGGATGGAGTTGACCAACTTGTTTTATTTGTTCTGCTTTAACTGTTTGACAATTTAGGTATTGTTGTATGCAGTTACGAATATCCTATTTCATCTTAGGCCAAAAAGAATGTTTCTTGACTGAAAGGTAAGTATTTTTAAAACTTAGGTGACCAACTATGTGTATGTCATTGGAATCTCTCAATATTTGTTGTTTGATCTCAGGTAAGTTAGGGATAAATAATCATCCCTTATTTAATATTATATTCCTCCAAGAATATACTATGTGAGACTGTCATTTAAGTACATATTATAGGATTCATTAATTTGTCCTTCATACAAGTTGTGGAAAAAATCATCCATAGATAATTCAAATTGTATAGCTTGCTCAAAATTGATTTTTTTTTCACATTTGCAATATATGTCTCATACTTAATGCATCAACCACTAAATTTTCTTTACCTAGAATGTATTGAATGTTAAAATCATATTATGTTAATAATTCTACCCATCTTATTTGTATCATATTCAACATGGGTTGGGGAAAAATATATTGAACGCTTGTATGGTTTTTTTCAGTATAAACTTATTTCCTAATAAATAATGTTTCCATGTATTAAGTGCAAGTGTGATTCCAAGTAACTCCGAATTATGGGTTGGGCAATTCTTCTCATCCAGGAGCAAATTTCTAGATTCATAGTAGATTAATTTATTATTTTACATAATTAATCCTCCCATACCCGATCCAAAAGCATCATTAATTACTACAAAAGGCTTTGTAAAGTCAGGAATACTTGGAATAGGGGTACTGTTAAGGAATTATTTTAATTTATTAGAGGTTTGGTCACACTATATAATCCATTTAAAGTATTTATATTTTCTTGTTAAAGTTTTCAAATGTGGAGAAATTTTAGAATAATTTTTAATGAAATTGTTATAAAATATTGATAGAACTAAGAAACTATGAACTTCATGAGAATATTTGGGTATGTCCCATTCTTGAATAGCCTTTGTTTTTGTAGGATCTAGTGAAATACATTCTTCTAATACAACGTGTCTTAGATACGACACCTCCCGTTTTAAAAAATTACATTTTCTTAATTTTTCTTATAATTGATTTTTCTTTAGTGTTTCTAATACATATATTATATGTTGTCTATGATCTTTCTCATTTTTTGGAGTATATCAATATGTCATCCAAAAATATATTTACAAACACATCTAGCTAGCATTGAAACACATCATGCATTAGGGTCATAAAGGTTGCAGGGGCATATGTTAATCTGAACAACTTTACTATAAACTCATAATGTCTATATCATGTCCTAAATGCAATTTTGAAATATCCATTTCCTTGATGCATATTTGATGATAACCTTATTGTAGATCACTTTTGTAAAAACATTTGACACCATTTAATTGGTCTAAAAAGTCATCTATTCTTGGTAAATGACATTTGTTTTTAATGGTGATTTTTTTTTTATTGACAACAATAAATGCATAAACGCATAGTACTATCCATTTTCTTCATGAATAACACTGGAGAACCCCATGGAGAAACAATAGGTCATATTTTTCCTTGTTTAATCAATTTGCCTAATTAAGTTTTTAATACTGCTAATTCAAGAATTTATTAGTGGTAAGGGTAATTTAATACAAGTTTGGATCAATTAATTAGGTTTATGATATGTTATATACTTTTCTAGGGATAAATCATTTATCTCATCAGGAAATACATCCAAAAATTCATTTACGATGGGTTTAATATGAATATCTAACTTGAATTTATCACCTTGTTAAGTTACAATAACACAATTTTTTACAATAATTCTTCACACTACATTTTAATTTTATTATTGAGATTGTCACGCCCACAAATTACACACCCAAATACAAACAATAAAATATCGGAATAATTTTTTTTCCGTACATTACACGATACACAACACCAATGGGATCACTTAGGATAACTCACAACACATGAAACGTTTGCATAAACATGAACCCATATATATACATGATGAGGAAAGGATAATAAAAAAATAGAGATGGCACACATTTCCAAGCCTACCTAAGAGGCTTACAATGGGGAGAAAACATATTCACATGAAAACACATGATGCACATCAAACCCATATCTTCCAAATGACAAAGTACAAAGTAACTATCTAACTACAATATAAAATTATGGATAAGAACTTTCCACGACACAACATTTTCATGGTTGCGTATTTATTACCATCCTATTTCATTATTTTCCCTTAATTATTTGAAGAGTAATTAACATGTAAACCTTCATTCTTCTTTAAACTAGTTTGCATTTTCTTTATTTCGTTTATAATTTTACTTATAATGGTTCCATTTGATTTTGCTCATTTCTCTTATGGAATTTACTTTATATGATATGATTGTTAATAGGATCATTTAAACACAAATGATTCTACCAATGCTTGCCTTACAGATTTGTTTCTAATGAATGTTTTTGCTTGGGCATTACACTTTTATTGCCAAATGGGAATTTACATGAAGATAAAAATGAGGTCTATTAGATCTAAGGGAAGGAATATTTCTAATTCCTTTCTCATTACAACACTTAAGCACTATGGATACACTCTTTTTTCTTTCAAAAATTTATTACAACTAGCTATGTAATCTAACTACTTAGTTTGCATTACTCATGATGCGATTCACCACCCAATTGCCCCAATCAAGATTCCTTATTTTCAAAAATCATGTTACACATGGAAGAATACATTTCACATGTGTTAACGTTATAGGGGGTTGCATTGAGTTAAAGGGGTCAAGAATAAAATTTCCCTCTATCCCTAAGCCATCATCTTAAGAATCCCTTATCAAAATATATGAGTGAAGAATAGGTCTTGGCCATAATAATACTTCTTAAGTAGCCCAAGGTTTAATACATATTCATTTATGCCCAAGGGTTCTGCTCCTTATTACAAGTCAACTAGAGTGCAATAATATTTAACTCACAAAACTTATATAACAACCCAAGTTATTCCATTACTATCTACTAAGGAAACATTTGTTTTAACCCTAAGGCTTAGGAATGTCACTACGGGATTCTCTCACGATGTCAATTTGGCTCCATTAATAAGTATTTAGTTAAAAACTTATGAAGGTGAGAATTTGGGCCCATGAGGGAAGAGGATGAGAATTCTCATCAACCATGCACTAAAGATTGATAAGGTATAATATTCTTTTTCTTTTTATACTTTAATAATTGGTTGGTTCATATTAACGTTTACAAATCACAAGTTTCTTTCTCTCAAATAAAATTTTATGTTTTCTTGAATGCATGATCTCACATGAAGCAACTTATATTATTTTCCCACAACATAAGAAGGCTTAATCAAGTTATAAGGAGGCTCTGAATTTAACTTTTCTCCTGGAACAACATCTTGTGAATATAATTTCGAAGACTATGCTTTAATTACAAATTTTCTATTATCCACATTCAACTCTTATTATCATTTTATAGAAAACCAAATTGATAACTGAAATTTGGTATGGAATTCATCTGTAATCCAAATCCTCTAAGATGTCTTCCAAACAAAACTATCTTTGTCACCTAAAACCCTTCATTCTACTCATGTTTCGGCTTAAAAAGGTTTACACTAGATTTAAAATCGGTTGCTTTTGAGGTACTGACTTAAGAGGACCCATTCACTTTATGGTTTGCCAAAGTTTGTAGAATCACCCATCAATGTTACAAATTTATATTTCCTATATTTCCATATGCTACCAAGTACATTCGTTGCTTATCCATCCATGCCTAGCCTCAACACAACTAAGCAATTATGGTGCTTAGACCTTATGTCCCACATGCCCCACATCAACTCTATACCTTAAAATAAAGCATCCCACACAACTTCCACACGCACAAATACAATCCCTAGGAGGAAACCCACATACTCTAGACAATGTTTAACCATCACTATTCCTACTGGGTAGTTTTGCGATGATGTCGATAAGCATAAATGTTATTATGGTAACCTAAATTTGGAATCTGATTTCCCTTAAGCTAGGAGATGCCATTAAGTATAAGGAGCTAGGGTCATCCTAAAATTTCAATTTTATATGTTGTGGAAGTGATCACATAAGAAGGGTAAATCATGTAAGAGTTTGACTCTAAAGTTGACCTTTTATTCAAGTTCCTTTCCTACAATTCCAAAGTAATTAATATGACACACAAGAGGTTCATTTATTAATTTCACACCAGAGCACACTATAAAATATCAATCATTTCCAGTTAACATATACATCCACCCTTTACAATACATAATCCTAAATCAAGTTAACACCCATGACCAAATGCCCATTTTCCAAACACCCCAAGGCGCTAACAATTTCATACTCATCAAAAAATTCAATAATTAACATTTCTATATAAAAAAATATTGTTTATATATCCTATATAATTACATTGTTCCAAAATAACATGCTATTATGAAATCACCAATATCACTCCAATTTCTCCTCGTCTCAGTATCTGTAACCAACACATGGTCAACACAACTGCTGACATGGAATCTACCCAAAATCTAGCATAATTCATGTTATCATAATTTTCCCATTCACATTATTATCATACTTAGTACGCAACCAAATAGAGTTATAGATACATTCATTTCATTGCCTAACTGAGGAGAGAGAGAGAGAGACCATTTTACCAAAAATCAAATTTCTCAAAACAAGAAACAAAAGAGAGTTCCACACAATCACATATAAATGTTTACAAGTTATTTGTCATTTGATTGACTTAAAGGGGGTCCTACGACATTCTTTCACATTTTCCTACTAGTTTGCGAAAATGTCCAATTCTAACCCAAGGGCTAAGAAATTGCATTCAAAAACTGATCTCTGGTGGTCAAACACTCCATGAGACAAATCCTATACACTCTCCTATATGTATGGAATTCACAGGAGTTGAAAAAACTTAGAACTTGCGAATAGGGTACAAATGGTGACTACTTTTCCAAAGACATCGGTCGTAATTTGGCTAGTTTGAACTAGTCAACCTGTGACTGGAGGCCTACAAAAACCCCTTGCAAAACCAACTAGTGAGTTTTTTTATCATAACTAAGGGTTTTAAGAAATTTTCATGGATAAATTCTAGAGTTTTATGGAGGCCGATATCCATTTCTTCGAAAAGGGTAAAACGGAAAGCCAAAACCAAACCCAACTTTTGATTTTCAATATCTTCCAAAGTTGCAAAAAGAGTTAACAAGGCCCCTAGAGAGGTGATGAAAAGTACACAAGTGGTCATTTGAGGGCTTTCAAAGGTTTGATAAAATACCCCACATGACAAGGGACACAGTCACAACTCAACTTTCCCAATATGGGGTTTAAAGGGGTGTTTTGCAAGTCACCAAAAATTGCATTTTATTGACTTTGCAAGGTAAAAAGGATAGTTTAGTTGATGAATCATCTCAATCTTGCCAATTCTAATGAGTGCAAACATCTAGTTTTGATACACTAGTTTTATAACGTGTTAGGTATTGGTTTATGAGTACGGTTGATGGTTAAAACACTTAATTAGGTTGTGTAGGAACAAACCCTCTTTTTTGTTTTAGACTACATTTTATTTAATTTAACCGTACGCTTGTCCTTAATTTCATTTTAAAAGATATATTTTCATAGCAAATGGGGAAAACTATCAATACAAAAATTAAGCAAGTTAAGGTGAGAAAACCATGCTGGAGAGAAATTGAGTGGTATGAAAGACTTCACTCCAGATGAGTGTGCAAAAGCTATAAGTTTGCCTCAAGAGAATTCTTTAATCAGTTCATGTAAATTGCACATGTTTTAAGGCCTTTTCACAATTCCAGTTGTAACACATCTTGCAACCATCACCTTCTATGTAATTGCACTCCTTTGGGGAATTTTTTCAAACAATTCATAGGCCTCCACATTTTACAAGCATGACTCTTATGGATATTACAACTAGAACATCTGAATTACTTCCTCAAACCTTATGCTTTGATGAATTTCCATACCCTATACCCAATCCTAGCATAGGCAAGTGATATGAAATTGAAGGTTAGGAAATTGGGCTTTAAGGATTCTCTTTGCTTTTCATGAGAAAACTATTTTGATAAGAACTTGAATCAAAAATGTCCAAGAGGACACATTTTAATATACTTAATTCTCCCTCTTATCCTTATGCAAATCTAGAGGAATAGAAAAATTACTCTGTATTTCATTGATCCCCTTCCTTTTGAATGAAAATCACCTACCTACCTTTGCATGGTCGTGTATAGAAGAAAATAAGGAGCGCCATTTCTAAGAATCTGATCAGACAAAGGAATTGCCAAACCAACACTAAATACTCACAACCTAATATGTTTATGGGGATCTTTATACATCATAAAACATGTCCACGCCACCACAAAAGGTTTAATTGGCACATTGATTATAAGGTTTAGATCTTCCTCACCATAGCCAATACAACAAAGAATGTCACACACATTTTTGATGGTTGCAAGGCTTTTTCAACAAACCCATTTTGTGTAAAACTTGATCCAAAGGCTCCCATTTTGGCCATCACCCAGCATGTCCTCCACCCTACCCAGCATGTCCTCCACTCTCCTTCACCCTACCCAACCACCATCATCACTTCTCCACAAACCTCCTTTATTCCACTTCCACTGCAACTTCTCCATTTTTTAAATTATAAATTTTAAGATCTTTAAATTTGTTTGTTTATTATTTTTTATATTAACAATAATTATTTTATTAATTTTACGTCTTTGTTCTTAATTTATTTATTTTATTTAATTAGTTGATTACTCTAACTTTTAAACCCTATCATTATAAATCTCAATCATGTTATTAATTAAATTTTAATCTAACAATGTCATTGCCTAAACTCAATCTCACGACGTTCGTTCAGGGGGTTGGTTAGCAGGGAGATAATTTTTACGGTTATGGGTTATTTTTCCCCTTATGGGATTTCAAATTCCCCATTTGATTAACCAATAAATATTGCTTGTTTTTATATCTAATATATGGGTTATTATGTCATATTTACCCAAGTTTAAGATGTGGAAGTGGTCATTTGTTTCAAAGTTATCTAAACAAAAAAATTAAAAACTCAATAATTGCACCTCTTTACTTAACAATTTTTCCATATTCCATTTTGACCTTTATGGGTTCAATGGTTCTATAGGACAATTTAAGTTTGGTAAAAACTTGTTGAGAGATAAAGCCATGAATGCTACCAGAATCTATGAGAAAATTAATATCCTACCCATTAATTTTTCCTTAAGTTCCAGTAATGCATTTTGAAAATGTACCACACCTGTTTCCATAACAACATAGATGTACATGTTATGTTGTGTATTAGGTATGTTTGTTTTATTGGAAGGTTGAAACTATATTTTTTTTTTTGATGGAAAAGCTCATTCATAGTGGTTTTCTCCGTAAGTGCAACATTTTAATGTGGTCCAAGGTTTTCTGTGAGAGGAACCTTTCTTGAAGGGAGTTCACACTTAAATAGTTTTACAATAGAAGTCTCCATAATTTTTTAGATTTCTATCACTTTGTTTTCCCAAATTAAAATAACGGTGTTGCTTCTCTCAATATTTTTTCCTCTGATTTTTATGATTTTTCATATTTTCGAATTGTTCTCCCATTTGTACTAATTCATCGACAGATTTTAGTTTTCCATAAACACATTCACTTTAAATTTATCTCTTAATATGAATATCATAACTCTATTTTTTCCTTCTATAATAGTATGAAACCATTTAATCACTCAAAATATCTTTTGTATTCGTTAACTGGTCTCCATCTCTATTTTAACTCAAAGAATTCATTACGTTTTTCCTAAATAAAATATATACAAAGATAATTTTGTCTAAATAAAATTTATCCCACTTAATCATTTTTTTCTTATGATTTTTGATGGTATCCTACAAAAAATTTAACACCATTCATTTAATTGGAAGCTATCTATTTGTGTTCTTCCATAACTGTTGGTTTCTTTGAGGTCAAAGTATCATTCTAAGTTGGATAGCCATTGTTCTAATTATTCACTAGTTCTTACTTCCCCAATATACTCAGGTAACTTAATTTTTTACACGAAGTGGTCAATTTATTTCTAAATTTTATCCTCATCCATATCAGAGTATTCAGATTCAGTGTTGGGGTCACTAGAGGAATCTTATGAAGTAGTGTGTTCATCAATTTTATGTTTTTTTTTTCTATATTTTATCCCTCTGTGTGTTTGTTTCTAAATTGGTTTATTCCTATCTTGTTTTCCTCATTTGTTTTTATCTTTTTTATCCTTTTGATTTTAAAATTTTCTTTTAAGTTTATCTAATTCTAGAATTATATTTTGAACTTATCCTTCCAGTTGTTGATTTTGTTGCTTGTAATCCTTATAGTAGATAGAGTCACCATGGTCTTCCAAATCCATGTTGGCAACAAGGTCAAGGCTAGTCCACCTGTGGACACAAAAATATTGCATGGAAAGAAAAATTAAATATTCACTCCAATGAAATAATAGCTTCCACCACCTGCCCCTTAGTTTCTGCAAGTTAAATTTTGACGGGGCTTCCATAGGGAACCCCAGGATTTCAGGGGCAGGGTGTGTAATTCGTAATGAGAAAGTAGTCTTAATCAACGCAGGCTCTTTCTACCTTCAGGAAGGCACTTGTAATCAAGCAGAAGTGCAAGCCCTCCTCTTCGGTGTTAAGAGTGTAGTGGAATGTGGATGTACCTGCTTATACATAGAGGGTGACTCATAGATTATCATTCAAGACATCACTATAGGTAAAGATGCTAATTGGAACCTTGATTTTTATATATCCAACATTTTGTATTGGTTGGCCAAATTGGAGACTTGGTACATTGGCCATGTGTTTAGAGAGGCTAATGTGGCGGAAGATCTCCTAACAAATCATGGGGTGTTTCAAACAATTAATGTCATCAAATCCAATGATATATTCGTATGGCCATGCTTGGTTGTCATCTTGGACAAGGAAGCCACCCGAGGTCATGATTGATTTCTATTAAGGTGACACGTGAGAAGCCCTTTAAATTGGAAGTTCGTGCCTGCTTTTTCATGACACACATTCTCCCTGCTCTGTTATTCACATTTTGTTTAAGGTTATTGAATGGAAAACGTGCCCTACCCAGGTATTTAATTGAGGGGTGCAACTCAGGAGATGGCCATTTACGGCACAGTCTCCCCTGCTAGGCTGAAAATTATTTTTTTGCATTCCATCCAGGCCCGTGGGTAAAGCTATCAAGCACATCATTAGGGAAAACTTCTTACAGGGTCATGGGCGGTCGTGAGTCAATGTCGACATATCGTCGATGTTTGTGATCAATCTGTTGTTAATTGGGGAGGACAAAGTGGAGGCCATTCTAATTTCTCACCATTTCATCCATGTAATGCATGCAGTTGGTCTGGAAGAATCGGTTTGGAACTTTTTCATGCCCTCGAGCTCCATGCAAATTTTAGAGGTCAGTGGTTCAAACATGGTGGCCATGGAATATGTGTTTGAACTAGAAAGATGTAAAAGGATTCTCTGGCATTTTATAGTGATTGTACATAAAAAAATGTAGGATGAAGGGTTCTAAGCCTGTAAAAATTTCCCCCCTCGACCTAGAAGAACTGAATGCTCCCATTGGACCGGTTCCACCGAGGGTGGTTATGCTCAAAACATGGTAAATTTTCCTACGATTTTCTCCTGAAAGCTACCAAGGCAGGAGAAGTGACTCATCAATCCAGTGGTCGCAAAAGGAAAACCAAATCAATGGCAGAGGCTAACGTGCAGGTGAAAGAATAGGAGGTCGAAGTCTCTGTCTAAATTTGATAAGTCTTGCTCGTATCAAATATGTGTTTTTTGTGATTTTGTGTGAGTATCAAGGTGGTCTTTCTTCATGGTATTATTGTAAACCACCATAAATTTTGAAATATAGATATATAATATGTAGTAAGGGAGGGGACCCAAGAATCCCCCGGTTGAAAGCTCCGGTAAAAAGTATTTTATTATTAAAAATAAATACTGACTTCCACCACTAATCTAATAAAAAAAATTATCCCCATTTTCCCATAAGCTGAGAGATTTGCTTATTTATAGATATAGTGTTCAAAATGAAAAATTCATGAATAATAAACATTAATTATCCCTCGAGCCAATCGTTATCATTTGGAGATCTTTAACATCAATGAGATAAGTCACTTTTAAGAATACTATTAAATCTACGAGTGTGAGAGAAAAGGAAGTCTCGCAATGACTATGACTTATAAAATATGTATAGTTATTTTATTAAAAAACATAACCATATCGTAATAATGAAGTACAATGCTAATCATACAAAATTAGGTGGAAAAAATCACACCCCATAAATAGGATCAAAGTAGCCATAAAGGCTACAAGTAGCAAATTTTCATGTCAATAGACGCATTTTCAATCAAAAAATCTTAAAATAGAAAAGTCGAGAACCAGAGAAACTCCAATCATGGAGCTAGGCAGCAACAACAAACATGGAGGAAGGTGGCGGCGGCGGCGGGCTCTTTGGATGGTCACCCCAACCACCAAGAGTAGTATCAGGGGTGTCATCAGGCTGCTCCCAGCCATCAATCTATTTCTATTCCTCCTTATTTCCACGTCGAGAGGGTGAGATAGCAAGATAAAGCCGTGGAAACTTTGAATGGTTAGGCGCCTGTCTCCTGGAGCCACCACTACTAGAGCCCAGCCGACCAAAAACCCCGGAAGTAGGCAGAGTCCAAGATAGAGGCAGAGAGACTTTCTAGTGTGGAGAGGCACTACGCCACCCATGAGCCAAACCCCGATTGAAGTTGCGCCACCCATGGGACGAGCAACGACCTTGCGAGAGGGAGCGGTGGCGAGGGGAATCAGGCAGGACGCTACTAACAGCACAAGGGGCACTCCCCCAATGGTCTAGCAGAGTTTGCAAGTGTTCAAATTCTATGCAGACTTTCTCCACCTATACCTGGATCTGAAGCAAAACATTAGAGATGACAACAAGCCTGTTAGAAATATCAAAAATTCTATCCATTGTCTCTTTATTTAAAATAGGAGCATTTCTAGATTTCCAAATGTGATATAAAATAGCCGCTCTGAAAGAATGCCAAATGTTGTAAAATTTTGCAGGAATAAAGGTCGGATCCCCCAAAAGAACCATTTTCCACGTGAAGAAGGTGGGAAAAAAAGGTTGGAAAAGGGTATGAATCCAGCGCCAGGCAGACTGAGCATGAGGGTAGAACCAAAAGAGATGAAGAAGAGTCTCAATGTGGTTGCAGAATGGGCAACGCGGTGGGGGAGCTTCCAAAAGAACAAGGAGCTTGCCTATAGGAATCCCTTGATGAAGAATGATCCAAAGAAAGTGTGCAACTTTGGGCTCTATAGGAATGGACTAAATGATATTGAAGTGTTGCTTCCACCCAAAACGAGTGGAATGTAGGCTCCATCGAGCATTTAACTTTTTGAGAGGAAACTGCTTCTGGGTGAGAAGCTTGTAGCCCAACCGAGGTTTATAGTTTCTGAAGGGGGTGGCAGAGGACCAATGCCAATCAAACCACCATGGGCGTTGCATAGTAACACCACTTTTATGCAAAAAATCACTAGGTATGAGATCTTGAATGATAGAGATGGCTTGTTTGTCATTGTCATTTAGAGAAAAAATAGTGTTTAGGCTATCCCATGGAAACCAATCCCTAGTGATGGGACAAAAAAGGTCCTGAATATATTGAATCCCTCAAACCCTTGAGCTGCAAGGAAAGAGCAAGGGGTTTGTCATGAAATTGAAGCACCATATTCCACCACAAACTAAGAGAGTTAAGAGAGATTCCATTCCAAAAATCATCACCCTGCGAGAGCAGATGGGGTTTGAGAAGTTCCCAAGCTTCCCATTTGATTTTTGCGACAAAAGAGCTCCCTATTTTAACAGTAGCAGGGCATAGAAGTAAGGAGTAGTAGTTCAAACCCTGCCATGCCTTTCGATTAAGCGAAGACCCTTGAGATATACAATTTCTGAGAAGAAATTTCTAAGATTCCTCACCTTCAAGGCTGCGAATAATCCATTTGGCAGTGAGAGAAAACCTCTGCATATGAATGTTGATTAGGCCAAGACCACCAATGTCCTTGGGCGTACAGCATATGTCCCAAGCAACTCTGTGAAAACCATGGTTCCCTTCGGAGTTGGCCCACAAGACATCACGCAAAATTTTCTCTAGCTTGTGGTAAGCGGCTTTAGAGGGTGCCTAACATGAAGAGTAATAGACATGAGTGGCGGCCAGAACCTTGGTTCAGACTTGGAATTTTCTAGCAAGAGACATATGTTTGGTAATACAAAAAGATATTTTTTTCTCAACTCGTTGAATCACATAGTTCCAAATGTCAGTAGGGGATGCCATAAAGGCAAAGGGAATGCCTAAAAATTTGAATTGAACACTAGGTTCAATCCAAAGCCATTGGAATCCCTCTAGCCAAGGAGGTTTGGGACCCATTACTTGTCTGTAACATTTGGTTTTCTTCTATTGGATAGCAGAACCAGAGGAAAGACAAAAAAATATCAAGGCATTTCATGGCATTAGTGACAGAGGCCTCAGTTTCAGCCAAAGTGAGAAAAGAGTCATCTGCAACGTGACCATTAATCAACTGCTTAGGAGAGGAGGGTAGTTGAATAACTTTAACTAAACCAGCATTGGCAGCATTAGCAAGCAAGTAGCTCAGACCTTCAACAGCAATGACATAAAGAGAAGGAGCATGATGAAGAGAGAATCTCTCAGACTACTGACCATTGATAGTAATATACACACCCGTATTTTGAAAGAGCATATTGAAAGAGTGGATGAATCTGGGTCCAAAACCAATAGCCTACAACATGGCCAAAATGAAAGGCCACTCAACTCTGTCATAGGATTTTTCAAAATCAATTTTAACAAACAAAGTTGGTTAAGAAGTCTGACGGGCATATTCCATGCCCTCCCAAACTGCAATAATGTTATCCAAAATATATTAGTTCTTGATAAATCTGGTTTTCTCGCTCCTGATGATCAGGGTCAGTAAATTAGTGAGCCTCATAGCAAGGGCTTTGGTAGTAATTTTGTATGAGACATTGAGCAGAGTTATTGGCCGCCAACTGGTGATAAGCTCGGGATCCCCAGACATGGGAATGAATTTGATGTTCCCTTGGTTGATCAGATTGCCCAGGGTGTTGGAGGACATCACCTCCAGATAGATCTGATGCAGATCCAAACCAACAGTTGTCCATAGAGACTGGTAGAACTCACAAGGAAAACCATCAACACTTGGGGCTTTATCAGATGCCATCTGCATAATAGCTTCCTTCAAGTCATCAAGAGTGAGAGGTCTATCACAGGCGATGCACTGAATTTCAGAGAGCTTGCAAGGAACAACTTCAATGCATTGGAGGAGAGCAGCCTCACGAGCCGAAGTAGCAGGTTGAGCAGCAAAAACAACATGATAGTGATGCACAAAAGTTTGCAGAATGTCAGGTAAGAGAGTAAGCCTTTGATTTCCATCCTTGATTGCTTTGATTTTTGTGAGAGTTTGATTAGTTTTACGGGAAGCAAAAAAATCCTTAGTAACTCTGTCACCAATGTGAAGCCAGTGAATATGGGCTCGAACTTGGGATCCTCTAGCCTTATAGTGCTCCTCAATTTTAAGCTTATGTTTCTAGTGAGCAGCTTGCACTTGCAGGTGGGTGTTGAAAGGTGACAGATTAAGCTCTTGAATAGCCCTCAAATATTCAACATGAGAGGCTTCATGAGCATTCTTGCGAAAAAGAGAAGCTTGTTTCCCATAGAGCCGAAGGAAAGAAGTGGTATGAGCGATGGCATGAGATTACCAGTCAATCCAGCCAATCCCATCAACAAGTCTCAGATCAAGATTCCAAATACGTCTTATATAATCCAATGTCTTGGGATGAGAAAGGTGGGACATATTTAAATAGAACTGGGTGGACTTGGGCTTGGGGTACTGAAAGTTTCATTGAATCCCAAAGAAAATAGGCTTATGGTCAGAAACCAAAGCATTGTCCACCACCGAGACCGGGAGGCTGTATGAAGAGTCAAAGGAAAACCAGTGTTGCTCTAAAATCATAGCTATGTCAAGATGCTTATAAACTCTATCATCGCCAGCTCTAAAATTAGACCAAGTGAACTAAGGAGTGGCAGCAGAAGAGTGCTTGTGGTGGTTGGGATAAAAAAGATAAAGCTTATTACGCAAATAAAACTAGGCTCCATGTTCGCCAATACACCAATGCATTGGAAGCCGACCCAATTTGTCTTCGGGGGATTCAACCATGTTGAAATCTTTGTAGAAAAACTAGGTAACAAAGGGCAGATGATCATCCAACCACTGCCAAAAAGAAGAACATTCAGAGGCATCGTTGGAAGCATAAATATTGGCCAACCCAAGAATGTGGCCGTCAAAATAAAAAAGGGTCCACACCACCCGATGAGTGGGGTCAAAACCCCAAGCTATGATATTGGAGTTGAGGTCAGGGCTTAAAAGAGTGACAACACCACCTCGACCATTATCATGAGTTGACATCTGGCAGAGAGAACCAAGCCATATGGTACGCATAGCAGCAGAAAGATGGAAGCCAGAGATTTTTACTTCCTATAAACACAACACCTGAAACTTTACAAAATGCTTGCAACTGTCTCTGACAAGATATCTGTGATTCAGATCAGTAAGCCCCCTGAAATTCCATGAGTAAACTAACATGGAGAACTATCAAGGTGCATGTTTTCCTCCTCGAGGTTGGCTAACGCTTCAAAACAGTTAGAGAAAGTGACTTTCTATGCATTCCCATGAATAAAATCACCGAGCTCGAACTGCTGGTGGGGTCTCTGTGAGAAATCTTCCTCAGAAGGAGGGGAAGGACTTCGAGAACAGTGTAAGGTAGCCTTTCTATTTGTCTGAGTAGCCAAACCACCGGCTGTGAGATCCAGAAGGATTGAGGTCTTGGGAAATGAGGGGTGTGAAAGAGCAAGAGCTGAGGGATGAGGGCTGACGACAACTGCAGCTTACGGAGACCAAGAGATGGTGGGTGCGGGCTTGGGAGGGGTTGCAGCAGACGGCTTCAAGGGAGCAGAAGCAGAGGTGACCACCGGTTTGTAAGTAGTTTGTTGGCGCTTATTTTGGGTTGAGGCCTCGAAGGTTTTTTGCCATTGACAGTATTCCATCCATCAGAGGAGGGAGTGTTGGATTTAGGGTCTATCGGGGTTTTCTCTGAAGCCTACGGTGGGCTTGGATTCATGAGAGGACAATCCTTGATATATGGTCAGTAGATTGGCACCGAAAACAAGTGTTGGGAAAATTGATGTATAGAACTTTCTGCGAAAAGCACGTGTCTCCAACTTGGATGTCAAGGGTATCTTTGAGGTCTTTTGAGAGATCAATTTCTACACATACCCATTTATGGGGTCGAGCTGAGTAGAACTTATTTTTCTCGTGGCAGATGAGGAAACCTAAGGGTTTGATAAGTTTATCAACGAATCCCCACAGAGGCAAAGGGAGGCCTGGAAATTCGACCCAAACAAGAATTTTGAGTTTGGCTTGCTCAGAGACTTGAAAATCTCGAGTCCAGTGGGAGAAAACCACAAGGGTATTTCGAATAAACCAAGGACCATGGTTAACAATGGCTTTGTAATGTTCAACATTGGTAAAGTGAAACATAAAAAAACCCTTGGTAATGTTTTGGACTCCCTCTACCTTGACTCCATGAGGTTGCCAATGATTATGAATCCATTGGTGGAGGATACCTTCAAGGGGAACTCGGCCCACAAAATAAGTAGAAAGAGAAAAAGATTCAAACCAGTTGCAAGCTTTGTCAAAAGCTGGTAAATCAAGAACAATATTCGAGGAAGGAGTATCAGTATCCTTACCTCGTCGAATACCTTCAGGACAAACTTCCTCGCTCGTTTCGGTGCCATTGTCCAGAGCTCTTGCAATAAGACCAGTGTCAATAGATGCATGGCCCGAGGAGGTGGTCATTTTATAAGCTACCACCCAAGGGGCAGACTGGCGATCAATACAAATTTCATGCAGATAATCCCGCCTGGATCTGCAGATCGGCGGTGTGATGCGATGGCGAGCGTACGGAAAGACTGCCAAGCATTCACTATGAAAATAACCCGATGAGCTTAAACCAAAATATGTAGAGCTGTCAGTCCCACATTGATGAAATTATGTGAACATTCATTTTTTATAATTGTAACATATTCAATGGTATATCCCTAACGGATCCAATTTTTGCACTAAATACCATCAAGAGGGATCAAACCTTATGTATATCTCATAAGATGTATTCTTTGTGACATAAAATTCACATCGATTCATACTAAATAAAATAATTAGTGACCACTAATAATCATTAATTATTGAAAGGAATGACATAGTGTCTGTAAGGCTCAACAATTTTTTAATTTGAATGTAGCAAACAAATAACAAATCAGGGTCTAGCTTAGCAGTCGCTAGGAAATCACGACCATGGACCTACGTGTCCAAATGTAAACGACTATCTGATACAGTGTTAAGATAGATAGTAATGCTTCATTGATTATAATTGTAATCATGTATTGGCTTTGACTTATCCTTGGTGGAACCAAGTGCTTCACATACATACTAGTCATTGAGATGATCAAGCCTTATATCAGGTTCTGCTATTGAGCATATTTCCTAATGGTGACATATAATTGCCACTATCAATTTGTATCAAGATAAAATGGAAGGATTAGTGGGACGCTAAGCCACATCAAGACTTATTTAATGGAATGACATAGCATTTGTAAGGCTCAATAGTTTCTTAATTTGAAAATAGCAAACGAATAACAAATAATGGTCTAGATTAGCCGCCGTTAGAATCCTAGTGTTACCTCTACTCATTGTAAACACCATCTGTACAAATTTTGAATGATAGGAATTTTTCTTGATTATAATTGTAACATATTGGATGGTATATCCTTGGTGGAGTGTGACATAAAATTCACATCGATTCCTATTAAATAAAATATTTAATGATCATTAAGCATAATTACTTATTGAAGGGAATGACATAGCATCTGTAAGGCTCAACAATTTCTTTATTTGAAAATAGCAAATGAATAACAAATCAAGGTTTATTTTAGTGGCTGGTAGGCTCCCACCATTACCTATTGTCATTATAAACACTATTGGTATAGGTTATGCTCGATAGTGATTTTCATTTATTATAATTGTATCATATTGGCTAGATTATCCTTGGCGGAGCCAAGTGCTGCACTTCATACCCTCGAGAGTGGGATATAATGTCTCATGTATGTAGTTCTCATACACGATCCATTTTAATTTTGTGACATATAATTCACATTAAGATCATAGTATCAAAGAAAATAATTAGCGACCATTAAGCCTCATTACTTATTGAAGGGAATCACATAGTGGTCGTAAAGATCAATAGTTTCTTAATTTGAAAATAACAAATGAATAGAAAATAAGGTTCTAGCTTAGTGTGTATAATTAGGCTAAATACCACTACCTCATTAATCATTAGTACAATACTAGATGATTGTAACAGCTTTAAAGATTGATAGTATTTATTTCATTGATTATAATTGTATCATATTGGTTTAGATTACATATCCTAGAGTGAGTCCCCGATGTGTTGCTACTACATACCCTGTTAATTAGAGGAATCATAGTCCTTATGTAGTTCTCATAAGATATTGTCTTTGTGACATATAATTCACATTGATTTCTATCAAATAAAATAAGGTCCCGTCCACTAACATCTAGGGTGTAATCCACACTACCATATTAAAAGGAATTTGTGCACCTGATCGGCCGATAGGATCAAGGTAGTTTCTCTAATTTGTACACTCAAAGGTTACCAAATGAGTCTCTATAACACAATCATGGTATAGCCTTACTCGGCCGCCATCAGGAGATCTACCCTTACCTCTTATCATATGAAGAGGGTATTTACAACCACCACACCATTTCATTATTCTGATAGTAAATTTCATTGATTATACATTGTATCATATTGGTTGGACTATCCCCTTATGATCGGGTTGACTAGTGTTGCACTTTACATAACCTTGAGAGGGATTCAAGCCTCTATGTAGTTCTCATAAGATATTTTTTTAAGGTGACATAATAATTCAATATCAATTTTGGAAAATCAATTATTAACCACTCTTTATTTTCAGCGACTGCTAAGCATTTGTCACTATTTGGATGAAAGGAATGACGTAGGTGTTGCTAGGCTCAACAGTTTATTAATTTGAAAATAACAAACGAATAACAAATCACGGTCTAGATTAGCAGACATTAGGCTCCTACAACTACCTCTTATTATTGAAAAATCTATCTGTACAGTTTGTGGGATTGCATATATAATTTTCAATGTGATTCGTAATTTTATCCTATCACTTGGTTGGACTATCCCTGGTGATTCTACATAGGGGTTGTACTACATACCCTCCAGGAGGATCAAGCCTTGTGTAGTTCTCAGAAGATATTTTTTGTGACATGTAATTCACATTGATTCATGTCAAAGAAAATAATTAGTGATTGTTAAGCTACAATACTTATTGAAAGGAATGACATAGCGGCTGCTAGGCTCAACAATTTCTTAATTTGAAAATAGAAAATGAATAAGAAATTATGATATAGCTTAGCATCCTCTAAGCTCCTACCATTACCTCATGTCATTGAAAAATATATATGTACCACTTTGGATCGATAGGATTTTCATTAATCATAATTGTCCATCACTTATAGTTGTTGGACATATCCCCGTTAGTGTGGACATTGATGTTACACTCCATAGAAATTGTAATATGGTGTCTTGTGATCATGTGAGTCATCCATTTTAGTGGGTAATAATTCATATAATAATAGTGTGAAGGATTTATATAGGTAGTAAAATATTTCTATAGTGATTTTCTATTATATCTTTGAGCATGGTCATAATAAATTGTGTCAATTATATGAGTCATCCTAACTATCTGGTTCAAAGATTGTCTACGTGGCACTAGTTCATATTAGATATGATTTGTCATGGGTGTTTAAGAGTCTCACACTGACATCTAGCAATGGTCGAGATCACGAGGTGTCATGATAAAAATTAAAAACATTCCAAGTGTGTGTCCTAGCCTTGGTGTATGAAGAATGGTATTTATGTATGTTTTATTATAATATGATCATTCTTATCCACGTTTATATTAATAGTATGTTATAACACAATATATCAAATGGTGTATGTTTTGTATTTTAGGTATAGTTTTCAATGATATCCCAAACCTTTATCTTAATAAGGGGTAAATTGGGAAGCATTTCAAATTGTGAATCCCCTAGCATTTGCATGAGTATTTGAAATTGGCTAGATATCCTCACAGATATTTGGGTCTGTATATGGGAGAAAGTCAAATTTTAGAAGATGTTGTCATGATCCTTCATGATAATGTTTCAGGTCATTATGAACAAGGAATTGCAAGATACTTCATTTTTGGTAAAAGTTTCTAATCTTAGAATGTGTGTTTGAAACAAATGTGGATCTTATTATGCTTGTCATGAGATGTGTGCTTTACTTGGGGAACTGATTCCTTTGGAATATCTCTCTTATAGAAAAGCAACTTGTGAAATCATAAAACAATACAAATGGTAAGTAGATTGAAAGACTGAGTGAAAGAATCCCAACCATTTTTGTAAGGGGACAATGAGGTATTGAAACTCTAACAATATCCTTTGCTAGAAGTGGATTGGAGGAAATTGTTCATATCAGCCCAATTTCATTTGAATTTTCAATAGTGATGATTGGATGATATAGAGGAATGGGTTGCACATAAAAGTATGCAGATAGTTTGTTTGATGTAGCAAACGGAGTTTTGAAAGACATCACTAAGCACGAAATAATAACAGATATTGCTAAATCATCCTTTTATTAAAAACATCTATTATAGTAAATGTGCACCCTTTTGATTGTAGGCTTGTTCAGTCATTCTATCTTTAAATAGTTCCTATGTTTTTCATGGCATTCCATAGTCCAGCCCTACTGAATCACGCTTCACAGTCCAGCCGTACTTTTCCCTATCGAAGACTACGCTTTTGCATTCCAGTCCTGGAGCAGCTTTCCAGTACCAAATTGTGAATCCACAAGACACTATATGATGTTTCCCTACCGTATCATGCTCCACAAGCCATCCCTATTTTCCTCAGCTGAATTGTACTCCACAGTCCATCCCTATTTTCCGGTTCCTTTTGATCGCCTTGTCAAACCACATCGTTCTTCATGAAAACACAATGTTTTTTGTTCCCTAATGAAAGAGCATGGTGTTGAATCCCTTCATCAGCTCTAGGTTATTTCTCTATGTTGAATGCTTTCCCATGCTTGGTGCCCTTTTATGAGTGCTCTCTCCAGATCACTTTTTTGGATTTATTCCATTCTTGTTTCTACAATGTGGAATTGAGTTTTCCCGATAATGATGGATCAAGTTGAGCTCACATAGTCAATTTTTGATTCCTGGAAGGCTTAAGATGCAGTTTGATAGACCTAATGTATTTGGTTGAAGGTATTCAACTTTGATTCTAAAGGAGTTACTACTTTGTTATGGTATGATGATTTAGAGGGATAAACCATTGGTATAAGTTATGTGTCATGGTGATGACAGTGTTTACGATGTCTTGTCAGCATTGACATTTGTGAGAAAGAAGGATGTTGATTTTTCAATAAAAATGTGCTAAAGACTGATAGAACCATAGGTGAATTTTTCAATTATATGGATAAATGGTTGATCAATTATATCACATTTTCCCATGTACAAATAGATCAAATTTAATGTTCGTCAATGAAGTTAATTTTTAGTTTTTTAAAGTAGAAGGTAAGACATGACATATACCATACGCATAAATATTATTAAATATAAATTTGTGGAATCATGAAATATTGGAGAATAGGATAGTTGTACTGTGGTTCTGACCCACTAATGCATGTCAAATAATCATAGAGTTTTGTGGTCTCGATGATATAATTCTTTATCTTGGATTCCACCATAGTTGTTACAAAACCAAAAATTTGATTTTGAATTAAATGTAAAGACCATGGTGATGGAATACAAGTTATTTTGAGAAGGATATGAGCCTTTTGAGTTGTGTTATGAATGTTTTATTGGTGAAAGATAATTAACGGCCATGGTTGATGTTTTTATGTCATATTACACATTTATGGTGATTTTGGGAGCTTGAATAATCATGTTTTTCACATTTGTGGTTTTGGCTCATCTAGGTGATGGGGTTTTGAGCTTGTTTGGTGCAAGTTTAATGGTTTTGGGAATGGACGACCTATATTGGTCATATGTGAATGTTTTAATGATTCAATTGGGATTTTTTGAAGTTTTATTGGTCAAAACAAAGGATGGAAACTGGCCTTATTTGTATTTGAAACAAGAGAAGTATATTGAATATTTGATAAATCAGATTTTTCATGCTTGAAGAAAAGGGATGTATGTCCAATAGTTTAGGGCATGTTGAATATTTGATAAATCGAATTCTTCATGCTTGAAGAAAAGGGATGTATGTCCAATAGTGTTGTTGCTGATTGAGGAGTAATTTCATATGGAAAGTACATTGGATCATTCTGAATTTTTTGTGTTTTTGTTTTTGCGTTGTAGATCTTCATTTCCAACCCTAGGTGAATTGCATAGTGGACGAGTTTAGTGTCTTCTAGGTCACATTTTGGGATTTTGATTCGATGTATTGATTATCCATATGTTATAAGGTTGGAATCTCATATCGTGTAACTTTTTAGTAGGGTTTCAATTTTATGTACTCACTTGGAAAGCTCAGGATCACATTTTGGCAAGTCTCAGTGGTAGGAAAAATAGGAAATCACTTTTGTTGGATATTTGATCTTTGCAAGATCATTTTGTGCTATCATTTTTATTATAATTCCTATTTGTGGAAAATCTATGAATTTTTGAAGTTTAAGTTGTTTTCTCTCATTTAAAATTCATATTTTCATATTGGCGTTCATTCGAAAGTGTTTCCCATGTCTACAACTCTAAGGTTGCTCAAGTACTAAGTTCTATAATTTGTGGAGTTAATTTGAATGTAGAATTACACTTCTACCCTAGTCACTAATAATTATAGAACCATCATGATTGGGCATACTTTGAGCAAATTATTTGCTACAATGCTAGATGATTTGATTTCCAGATTTGTTGAATCCAAGAAACTCCGTGTGAAAGGACAAGCAGGGTTCAGATGGGATCACCGAACAATAGACCATGTCTTAACTCTTAGAGCTGTAATTGAAGAAGCAAGGGTCAACAAGCGTAAGGTTTATTGCTGTTTTGTTGACTTTCAAAAGGCATTTGATACCGTACCTAGAAACCTTCTAATCCAACAGCTTCGTGACCTCTAAATTCCAGAGCATTTGGTTCTTCTTGTGATGACACTCTATGAAAAGGTGGTTGGCCAAGTCCGAACTCCTACTGGTTATACAGGTGATATCAATAGCACCATTGGTGTTAAACAAGGCTGCCCACTTTCTCCTACTCTATTTGGTCTCTACATTGACAAACTAGAGCATATCATTGCAAATTCCGGTCTTAGAGATAATGGTTGTTCTCTATATGATATCATCATTTCTATTTTATTATTTGTGGATGATATCATTCTCATGTCACATACTGTTGCAGGCCTTCAACGACACCTTGACATCTTAATTTATTTTTGTGATACTCATGGCTTACAAGTGAACTCAAAGAAAACTAAGGTCATGGTATTTAATACAACCAAGAGGATTGCCCATGCAACTAACCTCATGTACAAAGGAAACTTGGTGGAATTAGTCTCCTCTTACACCTATCTTGGAGTGACTTTCACGGGCCCTCCTTTGAACATGCTTCATGCAGCAGAAGAAAGATTATGTAAAGGTTATGCAACCCTCAATACACTTGAGAGATAATGTTTCCAGCTTCAATTTCAAGGTGCCAATGCAAAATTGTGTATTTTCCAAACTCTAGTGACACCAATAGTGTTGTATGGTTGTGAGATTTGGGGCCCTGATCTTCGGCACAGTAGTTGGGCTCGTGTTGATAGAGTACTCATCTCCATGCTATCCAGGACCCTCCGAGCAAAACGCTCAGTTCCACATGCAATCATCTTGGCTGAGTTTGGCACGCACCCTCTTCGAATCTCAACTATATTTCATCTTGTGATGCTACTCCATAGACTAAGATGTATGGCAGATACACCAATTGGGTAGAATAGATACCCCTTCAAGGCTCTCCAATCATCCATGAGGCTATGTGAATTGGGGATTCAAACCACTTGGTATGCACATTGTACAACCTTTCTGCAAAGCATTGGATTGGATATTAATTGCCTTCCTCCTCTCGCATTCTCTATTAATTCTCCCCACATGCCTAGAAGGGAAATTCATAGAGGAATTAGAGAGGAGATCTACAAAACTTACATTAGATCAATGTGGATTGAACCATTAGAACCATTTCCAACAAAAATGCACCACTATTTGGAGCATTATCTCCAAATTGAAGATGGACGTGTCATTCCCCCCAAATACATCAAGTTCCCACTGGGTTTGAGATTCCCCTTGGGTCAACTACGAGTTTTCTCTCATCAGCTTCACATGGAGACAGAGCACTACATTCCTAGGGACCAACACACTTGCACACTTTGCAACAATGAACTTGAATCAGAGGAGCACTTTATATTTTGTTGTCCTGTGTACTATGAGATCTATGGCAGGTAATATTGTCTCTTTTGAGAAACTCAAGGCTCATTACGTGCCCTTATTCATTATGAAGACTAGAGGTGTGTTGCTTTATTTATCAGGGAGATGACTCAACATAGATATGGACTCCTCAAACATCGTCATGGAAGCCTTGGGTTCCAGAATATTGGTACATTCCTTCAGCCTTCTACACAACACCGGAGGCATAAATGGGCACATGAATTCACACAACAGTCATGATCTACCAGGCATAGAACCTCCTAAGCTTGGCACATAGACCTGTTGCTTCCCGTGTCTTTCTTGTTGCTTCTCGTATTTTGTTTTGTATTTGTTTTTTTCCTTCATACATTGTCTTGTTCTCTTTGCTCCTCTTGTAGTCCCTTTAACCTTCTTGGTTACTTCTGGACATTAATGTTTAAATTAAATTAAATTAGGGTTTTAAGATGAATTTTGGGCACTAAATGCATTGATGTCATAAAGTATCTAATTTCCATATAGTTGTTATTGATTTTTAGCTCTCAGATCTCATGGGTTTTGAGAAATAATTGTTGAATCTTGATTTTTCCACGTTGGGGACATTACAGGGGTATCAGAGCATTGATCTGGTGCACTTGTGAAGTTTCGTGTTGCAAATCTAGAAGCTAGAGGTTAGAAAGATTTAATGGAGCAGATGAAGTGGACCCAAATTCCTTTTTATGCTACTAATAAAATTTCCACTAAATCTTGGTTGAAGGAATTTAAGACATTTGTGATGAAATCCTATGTGTCAGGATGATGCCCTCGTGTTCATCTCTATATTCTAGAATGGAATGGCACATAAGTGGTGGCATCATTTCCACTAAATCTTGGTTGAAGGAATTTAAGACATTTGTGATGAAATCCTATGTGTCAGGATGATGCCCTCGTGTTCATCTCTATATTCTAGAATGGAATGGCACATAAGTGGTGGCATCATTTTTTGGAGACCTAAGGGGTCAAATCCATTACCTCCTTTAAAGATTTCACCCAAAGGTTCCTAGAAAGGTTCGATGTGCAAGATTGCAAGGATGAACAAGGTGAAAATCCCTTATTAATTGAAAATGTTTCTTTGTTTTCTAATGATTTTATGCATGGTGGTGAAGTAACAAGCAATGAAATCATGGAGTCTACCCCCAAGGAGGAAGAAAATTCAGATCTACAAGTTAGGGAAGAGAGTTTTACGGTTAAAGCCCAAATTCTGAATATGGATGTTAGTATTCAGTCGGTTGTCTTTTCCAGAATAGTAGTACATGTGGAGCAAGTTAAGGGTGTTTATGACACTAGCAAGAGCTATGAAGGTACCCCACACATATGCCCACAAAGTAGGGATGAAATTGAATAAAAAGGGGCATCACTTGTTGTAAACAAATGATTCAAGTTTGAATATCTTGCACCATCCGTCTGATCTCCACTAACTGATTTTCAGTTTGTTATGGTGGCCATTAAGGGTAAGCAATTTGACTATCTTCATAACAAAGATTTGTTGTACCACCATCATAATTTGACCTTCCATTGTTTTGATCATCATGAGTATTATGATAACAATGAAGTCAAGATGAAGGGTGTTAAGTGGAGAAAGAATCCCTCTAAGGCTGCCTTGGATCAGTGGCAAGAGGGTTAACACCTTCCAAAATTCAGTCCAAGTGATAGTGAGAGCAACAAGAAAGTGACTGAAAGATGTGGTAAGCTACTTAGTTTTCTTTTACTCAATTCAGTTTTGGTAGCATTACTTGGGCTATTTCATGTGAGGGAAATATTGAAGTTACATGGAAAAATGGGTGGCTACTAGACATTGTGCAAGATTGGGTAGCAACCTTCCACTCTCATATGATTTGTGGTTCAGCTAACAAGCTTGTTGCAATGTAAGTAATTTCAATCATCAAGGTGAGTAATTTGCAATTTGAAGCCACTTATAAGAGATTTACAATCACCGGGTATGAAGAGGAGTCCACACATGAGAAGGAGACCTCAAATGACATTAATATTGATCTCCAGCTGGCTGTAATTTTTAGGTCGGCAAAACACTTGTGGTTGAAAGAAGGAATCCATAATGTTGAAGATGAACAAGATTGGAGGGTAGAAAAGGGGTTGGAAGCTGAATTCATATGTTTCATGTTGAAAGTTGAGCAAGCCATGTTCAATCTTGCAACTCCTAGCAACGAAAATTTGTTTGTAAATGATACAAAACTTGATTTTTGAGATTATAAGCTGGATTTTATGAGTTTTCATAAGACTATTATCACATGTTTGAGCTCTTCTGACATTGTTCTTTCTTTCATAAACAAGAAACAACTTCAGAAGGCGATGATTTTCATTTTTGCAAGTTACGTTCAATAATCTTAGATTTGGGTTTTGTTGCTAACATTCCAAGGGTGAATATGAGGCACATCATGGATCGTGGATTGAGATGCATGGTGAAACTAGTTGCAGTCATTAATAAGCAGCCCAAAGATCACATTTTGGTGATTCAAACAAGTAAACTTGAGCATTCAAATAGCTACCTACAACAAAGGTAATGTTTTGGATTCATTCATCTTGGAACACATGGGTATGTTCCTTTGTCAATTTTGTGTTAGAGTTAAAAGATGTTGGAGTATAAGAGATGACAAAGGGCAGGAAATAACTCCCATGTATGGTAAGGATGATTCGACATTTTCAGCTCTTGAGTATTCTCCATTTCAAGGGAAGTTTTAGTTTTGCTTGATTTTGTATGATCCTAGAGAAGGGCTTCCCACAAGGGCAGAAATTGTTCTTGCATCTCCTTCATGGATTAGCAATACAAGGAGGAAGTATCTCGCAACCCACATAGAAGAATGTCTGGTAATCTTGGATACGAATAATTTTTCTTGGAATATTGATTTTTGTGTCATGAAGTTATGTCGAAAAGTTATCTTAAATTTCATTTTTCCTTTTGCCATATTTGTTGTTTAGGGTAATGGTTTAGCCCTAGGCAATGTTGATTTTCAGTTTCTCAAACAAACATTAAAGACTCAAGTAACATGTTGGTTGTTGGGCACTCTCAAGGGAAGTTTGGGATACTTTTTCAGTCATCTCATGGGCAGCATAGAAGTGGTACTTGTTGTCATTCACACACAAGCCGGAGCACTGTTTTTACCATATTGTGCCTCCAGTTTTGGGTCAAGAGGCGACCCACTCTAGCAAGGTAGCATTTTTGATGCACTTTCCTTTTTGTACACTTACATAATGAATTTTCATTGGAGCATGAGCACTGAGTTTTGAGCATGGATGGGGAGTGGAACAAATTGTGTTGTAGAGTTTTTTGGGACAGCACCTTGTCACTTTTTGCTAAGGTGAGATCTCATGAAGAAAGGGGAGGAGAGTATTCTTCCTTTTCCTAAGATTGGAAGGCATTGGTTCAAAGCTGTCATAACCTCATTTGCAACCACTAAGGATTTTGTCATCATTTATGACATCCACTTATATTACTCATTTGTTTTCATATTCATGGTTGAAGAACTCTCTTTCACTTTGAGGAACAATGTTGATGCAAGGATCAAGCTAGAAATTAATGTTCCTTGCCAAATTCATGGTGACTTCTCAAATTTTTGGTCAATATTTGGTATGACACTAGTTAGCTTTCTTGTTATCACAACCATATAACTCCATGGGCAGCCAAGGGAATTCAAGAAATATTGGGGCTGCCAATGCAAGGCATTGTTTGTACATCAACCTTTTCATTTGAAAGGCACAAGAGCTCGTTTATAGATGTTTTTGAGCATGGATACATTGACAATTGGGCATTAGAACTAGCATTTGCTTGAGGGCAAGCAAATTTGGGAGTGGAGGACTGTAATGACCCCTTTTCCATGACATTATTAGACAAGTACTAAAGACTTTTGGTTCACCTCACCCCATGGACTAAAGGGAAATTCTTGGGGTTTGCTTATTTTATTATTTAATTAATGTTGCCCAAATAGTGATTTTTATCATTTACACATAAAGCAATTTTAATTATTTAATAGAATATAATTAGAGGAGAATGTATTTTAATTAATTATTTACCGAAGTGATTTAATCACTCTTGCAAATGAGTGAATTAATTAATTAATTCCTAATGTAATCATTAGGATGTAATCATTATACTAAAATGTTCTCCCTTGTGCCCACTGTATTTAGATTAAAAATTAAAAAATAAGTTGTAGTTTAATGGTATTTGTTTAAAAAAAAACTAAATTTAATCACCTATTCGTGCCTTGGTGGTTGCAAGTCCAATACAAAAACCCTAATTTACTAGACAACATGAAATAATATTCATAATTCAAAAAATGATTTACCATATGTTACAAAAATCTACTCTCCAATTGACTAGTTTTGCCTCACATCCCTTTCAACTGGGTGTTTCATACCCAAAAAAATTTTAGAATACTTCAGCCTTTGGACTCATATATACCCTGGTTTGTGAGCTCATCATCTTTAGAAAATTCAGAGTGGAAACATCATTCACAATTCCAATGTAAATGAACATCTACAATGCGTTTCACAATATAATTGATAAATGTACATACTAAAATAATACATAATGCTGAAACAATGGTTAAAAAGCGTTTGATCTGCCTACTGAAATTTCCTCCTCGCTTGTCGAGAGCTCCAATTAAATCCAGAACTTCTTTTAAATCAAAGAGCAGCACAGTCCAAAAACGCTAATTTCAAAAAAAAATGGCAAATTAATGAATGAAACGGTTTAGAAACCCTAATGTAACGCTTCCATATTTAAATGGATCACTAATAAATTATATGAACGTCGAAAAATGAAAAAACGATACGCTTAAACTCAAAAAAAAAGTTTCTCTCCTGATTCCTCTGCAATAAAATGACAGCATTTGAAGATTTAGGCATTAAATTTAGTTTTAGACATCTAAAAAAATCAAGTCAGATTAAAAACAGAGAATAATAGATATGTCGAGATTTAACAAGCACCAAGAGAAATAAAAAAAAAGCTCAGGATGCAAAGCGAAAATCTCTGTTCAGTATACGCATACAAGATTAGGCGCCAAACAATATCGATTATGATCTGGGCCTCGGAAGAATGCGATGCAGAGAAATGCACAGTTTAGGGTTTAGGGTTTTTCTGGTCCAAACACAAAAAAAAGATGAGATGAAAGAAATTACAAAGGTTTATGAAAGAAATTCTAGGGCTAGGGTTTTGCTAACCTTTGCCTTTTACCATGACCAAAAAAAAGGTGGGGGAAAAATCCTATTAATGATGAATTTATTTAAGAAGTAAGAACAGCTGTGTTTCCACATTGTTGCACCAGATCTGTCATTTATAGATTCATTGGATGTCTAGAGAGTGATAAATGAAGAGTGGAGAGAGGCGGTTTGAGAAAGGAAAGATTTAGAAGATAAGAATCTAGGTAGAGCATACAAATGTAGATGTTATTTGTTATCCCCCAAAACATTTAGTAGAAATATACATTAGGGGAGAGGCACTACTAGGTAGCGCACCTTAATTTGATGTGTGTAAAAGGTGTTCTGTTGGGCATAAAAGTTATACCATTGTATATAATATTTATATTTATGAGTTTCTTATAATGACAATCTCGTAATTTTTTTTTTATTATTGAGAATCTCTATGAGTGTCGTATAATTGGGCACCGGATTACATAGTTTAATGGCATCTTTGCCTAAGTTCTACAGGGAACATATAAATTCAACAATGCAAAGTAAGCGAAGAAACTAAACCAATGATCACTTCCAACTAAGCAGCTACATGTAAGGGTTATCCACGCCGTCAAAATCACCCAGGGCACGATCTTGGCCTCAACCATTTGACTCTTTGTGTCGGGTGTCTCCAGGGCTTGCACTCAGCAAGATTTGATCTGTGGCGGGGTCATTGAAAGTCATACATCAACACCAATAGACCAAGGGTCCTTAAACATCCCTCAAATATTTGATAAGGTCACCCCAAAAATATATCTACATGGTGGGGAAGGTCCACCTGGCTTTCCTCTCCTCCCTTACGCCACCTTAGATATAGTCGATTGTATTTGTTAGATATAACTCTACATATGTTAGATATATAAAATACACGTGTAAGGTTCGTTATGTCATCGATTTCATGCACCTTGACCTTCCACTTTCCCTAATGTATGTAAGGAACATCCATATAAACTCCCACTGATGTTTGAAACCTAATGTCTACATTTGTTAGTTATGAAAACCTTGTGTTTAAGGTTTCATATTTTGTTGATTCCATGCACAACTACAATAAGGGCTTATCTTTAACAATAAAGGTAGCAATCAGGGTTACCCCTAAACAATAATCATGATGTTTTTTCCCATTGATGACCATTGACACAAAACCTCAACCTTACATTTCTTTGATGCATGGTAGACACATCCACAAAGGCTCACATTTGGAAATGCCTATTAGTGTAAGTAATGTTTGAGCCATTAGAAAAAGAGGGGAAAATGTGTGTTTGCATGCAACCTCCTTTGATCCTCTAACTCGCCCAAGGTTATAAATAGGGAATGTTTCAATTTGAAGACCATAATTTTGTTGACTGGTTGTCAAAATTTTATTGCCTCGATCTAACTTAGGTAGGTTGACATATCTCGAGAAGGTCTGATTACAATATTTTCCATATCATGGAGAAGACAAAGAGAGAAGTTTTTGGGGTGGTGCATGGATATGTTGAGATAAGTATTGAGAAATATGAGTCAATTAATGAAGAATAGTATTGATCTTCATAATTCAGATGACTACAATTTGTGCTTAAATGTGCCAAAATGAAAAATGGGGAAAATCCAATAGGTTCTACTTGTGAAACCCAACCACAGTGTTTATTTATTGTAGCAATCTGTAGCCCCCCTTTTTTGTTTTAAGATTGAGTAATTGCAGGAAACCAAGGGATCAAATTTTGGAAAGAGAAAAGGTGGGAATTAAATACCTACATGTCACACACCTACTCTATGTCTCACATTATTCCCATGCAAACAATAATTGTTATATGTGCTCCAATTTTACATCTCATTCTAACTCGCATTATTCATGTGTTTTCAATTATGCATTTGAAAGGGATGAAATAAAAAATGGGGCAAATATAATTGGTTCCACATTTCAAATCCAACCAAAATTATTGATTATTATAGTAGCCCCCAAGGATAATTTTAGTGGCGAATATTCATAATATGGTGAATATTCCATTTTTAAAAAATTGAAAAGGTGAATTTTCTAGTGCGGGTCAGTGAACTATTCGCCTAAAAATTACAGTTTAATTTTTTTTAGGGGTCAGCTTCGCCTACCCTTGAAACTATCCCCTATATAATCCTATATTATTCGCCAGGTAGAACACTATTAGTTCACTCATACCACCTGGGGGCATATGTATTATCAAGTACAATAATCACGTGACAGGAGGGCGGAGGCTGCAGATGCGTGAAAAAGAGTTTGTTGACGCGTGAAAGGGAGAGTTTGTTGACGTGCAACAGGGAGAGTTTGTTGACGCATGACAGGAGTGCGGAGGAAGTAAACGCGCGACAGAGAGTTTTTTGATGCACGAGACAGAGATTTTTTTATTGCGCGACCAGATGGCGGACGCTGCAGATGAGCGACAAAGATTTGTTGACGCGCGTCAGTGAGGGTGATGTTAGATTTTTTTTTTGCGTGACTAGATGACGGAGGTTGTAGACACGCGACAGAGATTTGCTAACTCACGTCAACAAATCTCTATTGCGCGTCTGTAGCCTTCTGTCCCACCACTTAAAAATCAGGTGAAATTTTTTCTATCAGACCCCCCAAAAAATTCGCCTTCCCGCGAAACCAGATATGAGGATATTTGCTAGGTATTTTCCACCTTCGATTTCTAAGAGGTCTCTTAAAATGAACCCTGGTAGCCCCCTTTTCATTTTAAGTTAGGGAAAATAGAGATCGAAAAATGGAAATAAAAAGGTGGGAATTAAATACCCACATGTTCCAAGATTGATATTGTTCCTTTCGAAAATAATATCTTTTACATGTGCTTCACTTTATCATCGCATTCCCAATCGCATTATTCATGTGTCTGCGATTCACACTTAAATGGGGCCAAATTAAAAAATGAGGAAAATTCAATATATTTTATATTCGGAACCCAACCGTAATACTTATTTATTGTAGCACTGTGTAACCCCCATTTTGAGTTTTAAGCTCGATTAATTGCAAGAAACAAGGTTGGTAAAAAAATTATAATCAAATACTTGCATGCCCCACACACACAACTATCTTGTCTTCACCTTGGACCCACCTCGGTTGACGTAAATGGCAGGCTTACATGTGCACATAGATAAAACTTTATCCATATACGTGTCTTTGCAAAAATTAAATTTGTGAAGAATGATTACAAATGCCATAACCTAATACGATCCTCTAAACAACTAATGTTTTTTATTTCCTTTTCTTTAATTACTTGCTAGACGAATCTACTATAAATGAATCTCATTATTTCCAAAAATTCAGAGGCACTCTTTTGGTTACTATGTATGTAAAACAACTTGTGGCTGAGGACAAAAATATGAGTTAGGGATTTAGAACCTCCAATTAAAAAATGTGTGGTGACTTTAACGGTCTTGTTAATGATTTTACAATGTAAACCCTCATGGTTTATTAGACATCAACACTATTGAGATAGTCATTGCATATCCATCAATAATGAACCAAATAATAATCGTTGGTTATGGAAGGAGGATTGATAATTACGACTATTTTAAGATGTTGCAAACATGGACATGCTAGGATGGATAGAACATTATTTTCAGTTGATTTTGAGTGCTGAGATTGTGTGGATCATTGCAAAGATATACAAATAAAGTGATGGATGGTCAAATTAGTACGTGAGAAGTAAGATGGAAAATTCAGAGGGGATGCATCGAAGAACTCAAACATGAGGGAGAAAAATTATGGAAGGGAAATAGGGCCATAGACGAAGGGGTTCGAGGGAGGAGAAGTGCAAGGGCGAGGAAAGGCCTTGTGTTTTTTTGGGTAGCTAGAACACATGTAAATGTAAAGAAAATTCGCATACATGTTTCATGGGATTGTTTAGAGACAAAGAGATGGGAAGTGGACCTGTCATCCCAGGGTAGTGATTACATGCACATGTTAAATTAGGGTTTCTCTATAGATATCAAGGTAATGATCAATGTTTCCCTCGTTAATAGTCTTAACGTTGTAGTTCGCCATGAATTGAAGAACAAGAATTAGAGGGACCGTTCTTGTGAGAAAGAAAGAGGGGAGAAGAAAATGGGGTTTAAGGTAGGATGTGGTTTATTAGTGAGAATTTTTTTTGAGATATTTATTGCATATCCATCAATAATGAATCCAAATAATAATCATCGGTTATGGAAGGAAGATTGATAATTACGGCTATTTTAAGAGGTTGCAAACACTGACATGTTGGGATGGATAGAACATTATTTTCAGCTGATTTTGAGTACTGAGATTGTGTGGATCGTTGCAAAGATCTACAGGTAAAGTGAGGGATGGTCAGATTAGTACGTGAGAAGTAAGATGGAAACGTCAACGAGGATGCATTGAAGAACTCAAACATGAGGGAGAAAAATCGTGGAAGGTAAATAAGGGCATATAAGAAGGGGTTCGGGGCATGAGAAGTGCATGGGCGAGGAAAGCTCTTGTGTTTTCTAGGTAAGTAGAGCACACTTAAATGTAAAGAAAATTCTCATGCACATTTCATGGGATTGTTTAGAGACAAAGATATGGGGAGTGGACCTGACATCCTAGGGTAGTGATTACATTAACGTGTAAAATTAGGGTTTCTCTCTAGATACCAGAGTAACAATCAATGGTTCTCGTCATCAACAGTCCTAATGGTGAAGTCTGTCCATGAATTGACCAATCGGACATCAAAGGGGACCATTCTTGTAATTGAGAGAAAGAGGGGAGTAATAAAAAGGTGGGAATTAAGGGACCTACATAGTGCTATGGTGGGGAACAGGCATCTATTAGACGACGTTTAATTTGGTAGGTAAGACAAAGGCATGAATTCAAATGTTGGAAATTAAATACTAGCATGCACGTTGCATGGGACTATTCCATGGACTAGGGAGATGTTGAGTGGACCACACATCCCAAGGTATTTATTACTGCACATGTGAAATTAGGGTTTCTCTTTAGATGTCAGGGTAATGAAAAGGGTTCCCCTTGTCAATGGTCATAATGGTGTATTCTACCAATGACCAACAATGTCAAAGAATTTTATGTGGGTGGCATTTAATTTGTTAGATATTAAGGCGAAGATATGAACAAAAAGTTACCAATAAAAAGGTGAGAACTATATACTTGCATATTTATGGTTTGAAGATCATATATCGGATGGCATTTAATTTGGTAGTTAAGAAAAAGACATGAATCAAAAGTTGAAAATAAAATGATGGAAATTAAATACCTACATGCCATACACCTATTCGTAGGTAAGATTGTCCCTGCCCAAATAATATCCGCTATTTGTGCTCCACTTTACAATATTGATCTCAGTCGCACTATTCATGTGAATGTAATCTGTGCTTCACGAAGCCAAAAGGGGAAAATTTCCAAAAGGTTTAAGGTCTAGCACCCATCCACAAATCATTTCCTTGTAGAACTTTGTAGGCCTCCTTTTAGCTATAACCTCGAGTAATTGTCAGAACATTTGATGCACCCAAGAGACGTTGATAATTGAACAATCCCGATACTATACATATGAGTGAAAGTTAAATTTGGTACTTCAGTCGAACTTCATAAAAAAAATAGAAAACATATTATTAATTAAAAAAATTAAATATAATATATAAACTATTATATACATTATAATATATATAAATATAATTTATTGTATATTCTATTAACTATTATAATATATATGTTAATTAAATAAGTAATTAATTTTAAAAATACACAAAACTTATTATTAATAATATATATATATATATATATATATATATATATATATAAGTTGAAAGCCTTGTTTTGTAAAGTAACGTACATAGAATCAAATTTAAACTATTCCAGTGATTTAAGAGCACTCCAAACTACAGTGATTTAAGAGCACTCCAAATCAATGCTAGAAAATACTTAACTAAACTCTTAAACAAATTTCTAATTCCATATCTTCGTCGTCAGAAAAAATATATTTATGGAAAGTCTTTCAATGCACAAGTATATCAACACTTTCATGCCGAACAAGATAATATATTTCATAGATAAGATTTGGCAACGTTGTATAGAGAACTGAGTGTTTTGGGTGGAGAACCCTCAATCAACGCGGACGCCACAAAAACCCCTCAACACAACGCATACCAAAAAAATCCAATCCTGTGTTAGAGAAAGAATACACCAAGATGTAATGGATGAACAGAGGATGTGAAAGGTGACCAGCTAATTTCAAACTGTGTATGACATACATACCTACACAGAAGTCGGTCAGAAGGAAACATACGCAGCCCCCAGAAACGGAAACAAGAGAAATACGACCGCAGGAAAATAGAAAAATGAGCTGAATTAATTTAATCAATCACTGGCAAGTGACAGATGCGATTATGAGGCAGAGACATTAAGTGATTGTCGCCATTAGATTTCAATGTCTCCTTTAAACTGCAATCTTTGTCGTCCATCTTCTCACTGGTGTCAGACTCAGCCAGCCCCGCCCCATGGGGAAAACGCCTTCAGCGTGATTATTATTATAGACATTATTAATATGATAATTAATAAATATTATTAATTTTAAAAAGTAGTTACATATGGTAAATAAAGACAGTTATGATATTTTTTATTTCTCATTTATAATTTATAGGCATGATAATTGTGTGGCGATTGAACACTAATGGATATTTACTAGCAATTGTATGTGAGCAATGCGATGTGAACACCGAAAGGTATCTTGTGAAGAAATTAAAGTGGAGCAAAAGAAGAATGGGAGAGTGCACAAGTGCAAGGGCAGGGAAATTGGAATTAGGAAGCAATGTAAAACTCCATATTACAACCACATGAGATTTTGTTAATCATTTGAAGGAGAAAAGGAATTTTGTGGAAGGTGTGGATGGAAATGTTTGTTGAAATATCTCTGAACGTAACGATTGAATGAATAATACTAATAAAACATTTTTTTCAAGAAAATCTAGCTCTTGCATATATTTGTTAGTTAGAACATACGTAAATGTAAGGGGAAATTGAGTGCATGTTTCATGGGACACAACATAGACAGAAAGATGTGTAGTGGGCATAGTATTGAAAGGTAGTGATTACATGTAGTTTATGGATTAGGGCTTTTCTATATTTTTGTTAATAAGCATTGACGATAATGATATGAAAAATACAACAACATCATACCCGCAGATCCAAATACAACATACATGGTTACATGTTTGCAATAGTGAAGAAATGGTGACCATCTCCTTTGTGAGTGTTGAAAGGCCAGGAGTGGAGGAATGAAGTATCGAGGAGAGAAGGTAAGTAAGCAATGTGATACATAGTGGAAAATCAACAAATGTTTCCCTCATTGACAACCATGATGGCGTTTTCATTTAATAATCACTGGTAAAAAAAGGTATGCTCTCTCTCTCTCTCTCTCTCTCTCTCTCTCTCTCTCTCTCTCTCTCTCTATATATATATATATATATATATATATATATATATATATATATATATATATATATATATGGTGTTGAGGATTGTGTTTGGACAGTGGAAATTAAATACCTGCAAGCCCCATACCTATTCCACAACTTAGATTATCCCCCCTAAAATATCTTTGGTAAATGTGCTCAACTTTATAGTTATGACTGATTGGATGGTGTTTAATTTGATAGGTAAGATGTAGACATGAATGGGATGTTGGAAATTAGAAGGTGGGAATTAAATATTCACATGTCTCATAAGTTTATTCCACAGAGAACATTGTTTGTGCCCAAATAATATCTAATATTTATGTTTACGTAATTGTTTAAAGATCGTGCACATTATTCATGTGAGAAAAATACGAGCTTAAAGGGGCCAAAATAAAAAATTGTAGGAATTCAATAAGCATCAATTTTGAAACCTCACCGCATTCAGGGTTACCCCTAAACAATAATCATGATGTTTTTTTCCCATTGATGACCATTGGCACAAAACCTCAACCTTAGATTTCTTTGATGCATGGTAGACGTGCATCCACAAAGGGTTTATCTTTAACAATAAAGGTAGCAATCAGGGTTACTCAATCATTCACAAGATCACAACACAGGATACATAGCTTCCAAGGGTTTATCTTTAACAATAAAGGTAGCAATCAGGGTTACCCCTAAACAATAATCATGATGTTTTTTTCCCATTGATGACCATTGGCACAAAACCTCAACCTTAGATTTCTTTGATGCATGGTAGACACGTCCACAAAGGCTCACATTTGGAAATGCCTGTTAGTGTAAGTAATGTTTGAGCCATTAGAAAAAGAGGGGAAAATGTGTGTTTGCATGCAACCTCCTTTGATCCTCTAACTCGCCCAAGGTTATAAATAGGGAATGTTTCAATTTGAAGGCCATAATTTTGTTGACTGGTTGTCAAAATTTTATTGCCTCGATCTAACTTAGGTAGGTTGACATATCTCGAGAAGGTCTGATTACAATATTTTCCATATCATGGAGAAGACAAAGAGAGAAGTTTTTGGGGGTGGTGCATGGATATGTTGAGATAAGTATTGAGAAATATGAGTCAAATTAATGAAGAATAGTATTGATCTTCAGAATTCACATGACTACAATTTGTGCTTAAATGTGCCAAAATGAAAAATGGGGAAAATCCAATAGGTTCTACTTGTGAAACCCAACCACAATGTTTATTTATTGTAGCAATCTGTAGCCCCCCTTTTTTGTTTTAAGATTGAGTAATTGCAGAAAACCAAGGGATCAAATTTTGGAAAGAGAAAAGGTGGGAATTAAATACCTACATGTCACACACCTACTCTATGTCTCACATTATTCCCATGCAAACAATAATTGTTATATGTGCTCCAATTTTACATCTCATTCTAACTCACATTATTCATGTGTTTTCAATTATGCATTTAAAAGGGATGAAATAAAAAATGGGGAAAATATAATTGGTTCCACATTTCAAATCCAACCAAAATTATTGATTATTATAGTAGCCCCCAAAGATAATTTTAGTGGTGAATATTCATAATATGGTGAATATTCCATTTTTTAAAAAATTGAAAAGGTGAATTTTCTAGTGCGGGTCAGTGACCTATTCGCCTAAAAATTACAGTTTAATTATTTTTAGGGGTCGGCTTCGCCTACCCTTGAAACTATCCCCTATATAATCCTATATTATTCGCTAGGTAGAACACTATTAGCTCACTCATACCACCTGGGGGCATATGTATTATCAAGTACAGAAATCACGTGACAGGAGGGTGGAGGTTGCAGATGCGCGAAAAAGAGTTTGTTGACGCGTGAAAGGGAGAGTTTGTTGACGTGCAACAGGGAGAGTTTGTTGACGCATGACAAGAGTGCGGAGGAAGTAAAAACGTGACAGAGATTTTTTTGATGCGCGAGACAAAGATTTTTTATTGCGTGACTAGATGGCGGAGGTTGCAGACGCGCAACAAAGATTTGCTGATGCGCGTCAGCGAGGGTGATGTGAGATTTTTTTGTTGCGCGACTAGATGACGGAGGCTGTAGACGCGCAACAGATATTTGTTGACGCGCGTCAACAAATCTCTATCGCACGTCTGTAGCCTTCTGTCCCACCACTTAAAAATCAGGTGAAATTTTTTCTATCAAACCCCCCAAAAAATTTGCCTTCTCGCGAAACCGGTTCCAAGGGTATTTGCTAGGTATTTTCCACCTTCGATTTCTAAGAGGTCTCTTAAAATGAACCCTGGTAGCCCCCTTTTCATTTTAAGTTAGGGAAAATAGAGATCGAAAAATGGAAATAAAAAGGTGGGAATTAAATACCCACATGTTACAATATTGATATTGTTCCTTTGGAAAATAATATCTTTTACATGTGCTTCACTTTATCATCGCATTCCCAGTCGCATTATTCATGTGTCTGCGATTCACACTTAAATGGGGCAAAATTAAAAAATGAGGAAAATTCAATATATTCTATATTCGGAACCCAACCGTAATACTTATTTATTGTAGCACTGTGTAACCCTCATTTTGAGTTTTAAGCTCGATTAATTGCAAGAAACAAGGCTGGTAAAAAAATTATAATCAAATACTTGCATGCCCCACACACACAACTATCTTGTCTTCACCTTGGACCCACCTCGGTTGACGCAAATGGCAGGCTTACATGTGCACATAGATAAAAATTTATCCATATACGTGTCTTTGCAAGAATTAAATTTGTGAAGAATGATTACAAATTCCATAACCTAATACGATCCTCTAAACAACTAATGTTTTTTATTTCCTTTTCTTTAATTACTTGCTAGACGAATCTACTATAAATAAATTTCATTATTTCCAAAAATTTAGAGGCACTCTTTTGGTTACTATGTATGTAAAACAACTTGTGGCTGAGGACAAAAATATGAGTTAGGGATTTAGAACCTCCAATTAAAAAATGTGTGGTGACTTTAACGGTCTTGTTAATGATTTTACAATGTAAACCCTTGTGGTTTATTAGACATCAACACTGTTGAGAAAGTCATTGCATATCCATCAATAATGAACCAAATAATAATCGTTGGTTATGGAAAGAGGATTGATAATTACGACTATTTTAAGATGTTGTAAACATGGACATGCTAGGATGGATAGAACATTATTTTCAGTTGAGTTTGAGTGCTGAGATTGTGTGGATCATTGCAAAGATATACAAATAAAGTGATGGATGGTCAAATCAGTACGTGAGAAGTAAGATGGAAACTTCAGAGGGGATGCATCGAAGAACTCAAACATGAGGGAGAAAAATTATGGAAGGGAAATAGGGCCATAGACAAAGGGGTTCGAGGGAGGAGAAGTGCAAGGGTGAGGAAAGGCCTTGTGTTTTTTGGGTAGCTAGAACACATGTAAATGTAAAGCAAATTTGCATACATGTTTCATGGGATTGTTTAGAGACAAAGAGATGGGAAGTGGACCTGTCATCCCAGGGTAGTGATTACATGCACATGTTAAATTAGGGTTTCTCTATAGATATCAAGGTAATGATCAATGTTTCCCTCGTCAATAGTCTTAACGTTGTAGTTCGCCATGAATTGAAGAACAAGAATTGGATGGACCGTTCTTGTGAGAAAGAAAGAGGGGAGAAGAAAATGGGGTTTAAGGTAGGATGTGGTTTATTAGCGAGAAATTTTTTTGAGATATTTATTGCATATCCATCAATAATGAATCCAAATAATAATCATCGGTTATGGAAGGAAGATTGATAATTACAGCTATTTTAAGAGGTTGCAAACAAGGACATGTTGGGATGGATAGAACATTAGTTTCAGCTGATTTTGAGTACTGAGATTGTGTGGATCGTTGCAAAGATCTACAGATAAAGTGAGGGATGGTCAGATTAGTACGTGAGAAGTAAGATGGAAACGTCAATGGGGATACATTGAAGAACTCAAACATGAGGGAGAAAAATTGTGGAAGGTAAATAAGGGCATATAAGAAGGGGTTCGGGGCATGAGAAGTGCAAGGGAGAGGAAAGCTCTTGTGTTTTCTAGGTAACTAGAGCACACTTAAGTGTAAAGCAAATTCTCATGCACATTTCATGGGATTTTTTAGAGACAAAGATATGGGGAGTGGACCTGACATCCTAGGGTAGTGATTACATGCACATGTGAAATTAGGGTTTCTCTCTAAATATCAAGGTAACGATCAATGTTCCCCTCATCAGTATTCCTAACGATGTAGTCTTCCATGAATTGAAGAATAGGAATTGGAGGGACCATTCTTGTGAGAGAGAAAGAGGGGAGAAGAAGAAGGGGTTTAAGGGAGGAGAAGTGCAAGGGTGGGGAAAGGCCTTGCAATTTTTTGCTAGAACACACACAAATTCAAGGTGAATACGCATGCACGTTTCATGGGACATTGTATGGATAGGGAGATCTTGAGTGGACCATGCATCCCAAGGTATTTATTACTACACATGTGAAATTAGGGTTTCTCTTTAGATGTCGGGGTAATGACAAGGGTTCCCCTTGTCAATGGTCATAATGGTGTATTCTACCAATGACCAACAATGTCAAAGAATTTTATGTGGGTGGAATTTTATTTGTTAGATATTAAGGCGAAGATATGAACAAAAAGTTACCAATAAAAAGGTGGGAACTATATACTTGCATATTTATGGTTTAAAGATCATATATCAGATGGCGTTTAATTTGGTAGTTAAGACAAAGACATGAATCAAAAGTTGAAAATAAAATGATGGAAATTAAATACCTACATGACATACACCTATTCGTAGGTAAGATTGTCCCTGCCCAAATAATATCCGCTATTTGTGCTCCATTTTACAATATTGATCTCAGTCGTACTATTCATGTGAAGGTAATCTGTGCTTCACGAAGCCAAAAGGGGAAAATTTCCAAAAGGTTTAAGGTCTAGCACCCATCCACAAATCATTTTCCTTGTAGAACTTTGTAGGCCTCCTTTTAGCTATAACCTCGAGTAATTGTCAGAACATTTGATGCACCCAAGAGACGTTGATAATTGAACAATCCCGTAACTATACATATGAGTGAAAGTTAAATTTGGTACTTCAATCGAACTTCATAAAAAAAATAGAAAACATATTATTAATAAAAAAAATTAAATATAATATATAAACTATTATATACATTATAATATATATAAATATAATATATTGTATATTATATTAACTATTATAATATATATGTTAATTAAATAAGTAATTAATTTTAAAAATACACAAAACTTATTATTAATAAAAACTATATATATATATATATATATATATATATATATATATATATATATATATGTTGAAAGCCTTGTTTTGTAAAGTAACATACATAGAATCAAATTTAAACTATCCCACTGATTTAAGAGCACTCCAAATCAATGCTAGAAAATACTTAACTAAACTCTTAAACAAATTTCTAATTCCATATCTTCGTTGTCAGAAAAAATATACAAATGGAAAGTCTTTCAATGCATAAGTATATCAACACTTTCATGCCGAACAAGATAATATATTTCATAGATAAGATTTGGCAACGTTGTATAGAGAATTGAGTGTTTTGGGTGGAGACCCCTCAATCAACGCGGACGCCACAAAAACCCCTCAACACAACGCATACCAAAAAAATCCAATCCTGTGTTAGAGAAAGAATACACCAAGATGTAATGGATGAACCGAGGATGCGAAAGGTGACCAGCTAATTTCAAACTGTGTATGACATACATACCTACACAGAAGTCGGTCAGAAGGAAACATACGCAGCCCCAAGAAACGGAAACAAGAGAAATACGAACGCAGGAAAATAGAAAAATGAGCTGAATTAATTTAATCAATGACTGGCAACTGACAGATGCGATTAAGAGGCAGAGACATTAAGTGATTGTCGCCATTAGATTTCAATGTCTCCTTTAAATTGCAATCTTTTTCGTCCATCTTCTCACTGGTGTCAGACTCAGCCAGCGCCGCCCCATGGGGAAAACGCCTTCAGTCGCTCAGCGTGATTATTATTATAGACATTATTAATATGATAATTAATCAATATTATTAATTTTAAAAAGTAGTTACATATGGTAAATAAAGACAGTTATGATATTTTTTATTTCTCATTTATAATTTATAGGCATGATAATTGTGTGGCGATTGAACACTAATGGATATTTACTAGCAATTGTACGTGAGCAATGCGATGTGAACACCAAAAGGTATCTTGTGAAGAAGTTAAAGTGGAGCAAAAGAAGAATGGGAGAGTGCAGAAGTGCAAGGGCAGGGAAATTGGAATTAGGAAGCAATGTAAAACTCCATATTACAACCACATGAGATTTTGTTAATCATTTGAAGGAGAAAAGGAATTTTGTGGAAGGTGTGGATGGAAATGTTTGTTGAAATATCTCTGAACGTAACGATTGAACGAATAATACTGATAAAACATTTTTTTCAAGAAAATCTAGCTCTTGCATATATTTGTTAGTTAGAACATACGTAAATGTAAGGGGAAATTGAGTGCATGTTTCATGGGACACAACATAGACAGAAAGATGTGTAGTGGGCATAGTATTGAAAGGTAGTGATTACATGTAGTTTATGGATTAGGGCTTTTCTATATTTTTGTTAATAAGCATTGACGATAATGATATGAAAAATACAACAACATCATACCCGCAGATCCAAATACAACATACATGGTTACATGTTTGCAATAGTGAAGAAATGGTGACCATCTCCTTTATGAATCTTGAAAGGCCAGGAGTGTAGAGGAAGGAAGTATGGAGGAGTGAAGGAAAGTAAGCAATGTGATACATAGTGGAAAATTGACAAATGGTTTCCCTCATCAACAACCATGATGGAATTTTCATCTAATAATCACTTGTTAAAAAGAGGTACGCTCTCTTATATATATATATATGGTGTTGAGGATTGTTTTTGGATAGTGGAAATTAACTAATTACAAGCCCCATACCTATTCCACACCTTATATTATTCCTCCCTAAAGTATCCTTAGTATATGTACTCAAATTTATAGTTCTGACAAATTAGATGGTGTTTAATTTTATAGGTAAGATGTAGACATGAATGGAATGTTGAAAATTAGAAGGTGGGAATTAAATATTCACATGTCATACCATAATTATTCCATGGAGAAAATTATTTTTACCCAAATAATATCTAATATTTGTGTTTACAGTTAATTGTTTCAAGCTTGTGCACATTATTCATGTGAGAAAAATATGATCTTAAAGGGGAAAAAATAAAAAATTGTAGGGAATTCAATAAAGCATCAATTTCGAAACCTCAACCACACTTCGTTTCTTGGGGTAGCACTTTGTAGGCATGTTTTTTAGTTCCAATCTTGAGTAATTCAATAGACAACAATTTATGCAGGAACACCTATCAATAATTGAGCCCCTTAAGGGATAGACATATGAATGAAAGGAAGAATTTATCTGTCGATCGATATTTTCAATTTTGCTAATTTTATTTTTTAGTGGCATCAATTATTATTTTTTATACGACATTAATGTTAACTAGGTACTTGGCAAAGACATGAATAGAAAGTTAGAAATAAAAAAGGTGGGAATTGAAACCCTAAATGCCCCATACCTATTCCACGGATCAAATTGTTTTTTCCCAAATAACATTTTCTATATGTGCTCTACCATATTGTTTTGACTTCACTCGCATTATCCACATAAGAGCAATTTAAGTAAAAAATAGGCCAAAATAAAAAAATGCCATAAATTAAAAATGTTTGAGGATAGGTAGATTATATCCATCAATCAAGCTTGCTAGTTTTTTTATTTCATGGCACCAAGGCTTTTGATTGCATGACGTTAATTTGTTAGGTAAGATAGAGACATGATTGGAATGTTAGAAATTAAAAGGTGAAAATTAACTACCCCACCACACTAGTTGCTTTCTTGTAGCACTTTACAAGAACACTTTTCATTAGTTTCAAAATTGAGTAATTGTAGTGAAAGAAGGTGATGAGGACCACTCATCAATAATTGAGCCCGCTCAGGGATTGGACATAGGAACATAAGGAAGATTATGTCCATCGATTGAGTTTTTCTATTTTTCTATTTTACTTTTTATGGCATCAAGTTTTTTAAGTGCACAACATTTTATTTGATAGACAAGGTGAAGGTATGAACGAAAAGTAGAAAATAAAAAGGTGGGAATTAAAACCATTACATGGGCCACACCTACCTATTCCATGACTCAGATTGTTCCCCTAAATAACATATTGTAGATTGTTCCCACCAAAATAATATATATAATATGTGGTCCACTTAATCGTATCAAGAACAATTTAATATGGAATTTAATATACTAATTTTGATAGATTGACTTACTTCGATAAAAGAAAATGAGAGGTGATGCTCGTCCAAATTTGGGAAGATATTTGTACATGCATGTAAAGGTTTATTAAAACATAAAAAAATGTATTGCTGGCTAAATGAGATCAAGAAGTATGGATCATGGAAGAATGTGTTCCGGAGGAAATTGAAAAAGATATTGCATTGGAGATGAGGTTTTGGGAGGGGTATTTTAGTCAAATTGCAACATTGTTTTTAACACTTAGATACATATGATTTTACTAGTTGTAATAAGGCTAACAATATGACATCGTGTGAGGTGATTAGATTTTTCATTCATCCACCAATTGAAAACATGTCTCCATCTCTAATAGGATTTTGAAAATGAATATGTAACCTATGGAAATATTTCATTAAGTCATGTGCTTCGATAACAAAAGTAATCATTTTGATCCACACTTTGTATACTTATCATAATCTCAGTACTCATATTTATTACTTGTGATTGGAAATATCGAATGAGATTCTGTAAAAGAATTTAAACTCAAGGGAGAGAAACATTGGAGAAGGAAAGAGGTGCAGATGAAGAGGTGATTTGAGGGAGGAGAAGTAAATGGGAGGTCAAAATGTTTGGGGGAAACAATTTGCAACACTATTTTTCTTACAATATAGAATATATGAAACGGGTTTCATAGTATTGATCTTAGGCATAATGTTGTACTGTGTCTATTTTAAGCCATATGGAGGGGTCACTCATTCATTATCATTACCCGGTTGGAACACAATTGATTGAAACATAATATTTTGGGAAATTATTGTGAAAATGGCTTTTGTTATTTATTTATTTCAGTGGAAATGTTCTCAATAGTTGCTTAATTTATTACATAAATGGAAGACACATGAATTAAAATTTGGAAATTAAAATGTGGATTTTATTTTCATTATTTAGGTGATAACAATTTTCCATTAAAAGGGCCAAAATAGCTTTCCAGCTTCCTTTAACTACTGAATATACAAAATTGTTTATATGAGAATTGCCTCTCCGTAGTTTACAAAATGTTGGTTATTTCTAGTGTTGGTAGAACTATTCACCAAGTTTCTTGTTCTCAATGAGGGTTAATGCACTAGCTACTGTGCTAGAGGGTTTATGTTATGTTAGATGTAATGTCAGGCGCAAAATGGTTGATCCTCGCTATAACTTGATATACCTGTAAAACTGGAATGGAGATGGATTACATAGATATATGTGGGGGTTGCTTGATAATGCGGTTTCAAGAAGTGATTAGCTTCCTTTCACAAATGTCAAACCCCATTGTTTGGAAATAATGAAATACAGTAAGTAATGTAGATAGCATGCAGAAACAACAACACTGAATTAGGAAAATGATTAAAATTTATTTAAAGTTGATTCGATTGAAATAATTGTAAAACAAGGGTTACCTAGTCTGGGTTGACGGTGACCCAGACTGTGTGCAGGTAGGTCGTCGGTGAATTGGGAGGATGGATATGAACTTGTAGATAAAATATGCATACTTGCAAGGTCTGAATGCAACCTTGAAGCTCAAAAAAGTTTGTAAGTTTTGTAAGAGGATTTGTAGAAGAGAACTAGAGATAGAAAAGAAGGAAAAATGACATGAATGGATGATTTGGATAGATTATTGGATGAACTGGGCTAGGGTCGACAGCTACTAGGAAGGATCAGTGACGACTATATCAAATAAGTACAAGGACGAGGATAAAAGGATGGATATGGAAACTTGCAATCAAAGGAGTTGTAGGAGAAGGTTGTTGAGTGTTCCCTAGATGTTGTTGAAGATGCTATGTGCCTACAAAAGGTTAGAAACAAATAATATACAATGATATGATAGATATACCAAAACCCTGATAACGATGATGGAAAATTTCATGAAGGATGATCCTAAGTGATGCAAGCACGCTGATGAGATGCAAAGAAGGTCTATAAATGTCTCAAGGATGCTCAGGTGCAAGGCAGGATGCTCAAGTCGCAAGAAGGCTCAAATTTGCATGCATCTGATTGAAGAATAGAAAGAAAGCACTTAGCTTTATAGGGTCGATGGCAACTGGGTTGGGTCGCCGCCAATTGCGGGGTAAGTTTCCCCAATAGGAGGATTTTTTTGCTTTTGGCATGATTTTCACTTTTTTTAAGAGTTGGTCAGATGCTTTAAAGCATATAGGCGGTAAGATGATGAGATATGGGTAGTTAGGGCATAACAATAGATGGGAGAAAATCTTAGAAAAGAAAGGGGATGAATTTAGGATAAAAGCATCCTAAATAGAAGGTAGGTATGTTAGGGCAAGACAATGGGTATTAATTAATTAATATAAATTAATTAAATAATATGAATAAAGATTAATGTGGATGAGATAATTGGGCATGTAAGATATTTAAATGATTAATTAATTAATTGATGTGGCTTAGTTAATTAATGGAAATTGGATAGGCATTTAATTAAATAAAGGGGATGAAATAAATAAATATGCGCATGCGGGCGATCATGGGTATAGATACTTAATTTAGGTGTCTACATTTTGCCCCTTTTTGTTGAGTGGTTTGGATAGCAAGCCATGAGACAAAAACGATAAGAGTTGGATGGGGATAATAAAAAGGATTGATGATGAGCTCCCCCTCAAATGGGGGATCAATGACGCGTTTGAAAAAGGTAGATGATAAAGGGTGGGTGGGTGAAGAAAATATGGGTGAAGGCATAACCAAGGCAAGAAGGATCACAATATGAATAAAAGCTATGGCGGTGACTCCAATATCATAACGGTAGAGCAGAAATTTGGTCTTAATGGAGACGGGATATAACGTTTTATGGACCAATGAGCGGGGTGAAGATCATTGTAGTACGGATGCAGACCGGGATGACCAATGAGTCATAGGAAAGTCATCAAAATATGTGCAACTATATGCGAAAAGGTATGTGAAATCCTAAGTACATGAGGAATTGAGCGAAAAGGTATTCGTCCACAAGGGATGAGGATGAAAAGGTATGGTTCCTAGTAGGACACAAAAAAGGCCGAGACGAAAAAATGAACAAGTGCGTGATGAAATAATATGCCCCAAAATGGGAAAGCATGGCCGTGAAGGAAAAACAAGGGAAACAAAATATCCCCCAAGTGGGGAAAGTATGGCCACAAAGGTAGACTTAGAATGAGAATATGGTGCCCCTAAGAACGGCATGGATATGACCACAAGGGTGGAATTGATATGAAGAATGTAATACCCAATGGGGGAAAATGGATATGGCCTCAAAGGAGGAATTCATGCGCAGATTAGATAGGATTATGAATTAAAAATGCCCAAAAGAGGAGTGATTATGGCCACAAAAGGTGGGCTTAAGGGGTATGATAGGATTAAAATTCCCAAAGGAAAAAAAGATATGGACATGAATGTGGACTTAGAAAGTATGTATGCCCAGAGAAGGAATAGATATGGCCATGGATGTGGACTTAGAAAGTACGTATGCCTAGAGGAGGAATAGTTTGAATGTTGGATTAAAAATGCCTAGAGGGAAAATAGAGATGACCACAAATGTGGACTTAAAGGTAAACAATAGATTATGCCCTAGGAAAGGATGCAAGGGAGAGGGGGAAAAGCCCAAAAATAATTATTGCCAAGGGGACTCGATGACGACTATGTCCAATCGACGACAACCTAAAGGAATCGACGACAACATGAAGTCGATGGCTATATAAGCTCGAGGGTCGGCCAATGATGCTTATTTGCACATGTAAAGTTGATGGGAGAGAGAAGATCGACCAAAGGGAGAGTTGAGAGATGGAGACCATCGAAGCTGCGAAGAAGCACCAAAGGGTGAATAGGATGGTGAGTAACAAATCCCACATTAGTTTTAAATTAAATTTAATGTTTTTAATGTTTTTTACATTTTTTGCAAAAAATGGATGACACCAGGGGCGGTTGGCGGCGACCCAGTCCTAAGGCACGTTGATTGACCCCCAAAACACATCGACCCGGCCAAGGTCGATGTCGACTAGGGTTAGATTGGATAAGTTAGGGTTTAGATTGAATTTTGGATGAAAACTAAAGGATTATGATGAAGTTTTGGATTTTGATGAATTTCATTTGATTATGATCAGATTTTTTGGTTGATCTGATGTATGTATGTTTTTTTTATGATTGTATGTCAAAGAGAACATGTATTTGAGGGATAGAGTGCCTTATCTATATGAGCAGATCAAAGGAGATGTCACATACGCTGAGTGGGATCACTTGACAGCAACGGGTTTGAATAAATTTAGATATTATCAGAGGATCCCATGGGATGTGGGGCTTATAATTTCTTTGGTGTAGTGATGGGATAGACAGACAAGGAAATTTTGGTTTAGGATCAGGGAGATGACCATCACCCTGGAGGATGTGTATAGGATCCTCGAGTTACCGATACAGGGGGATCAGATAATTCTCATTACGAGTGAGGAGAGATTAGTAGTTTTGACACAACTATTTTGACCCTATGCACCCCACATCAGATGTTCTTTAGGGGATTTTACATATGAGTTGAGATATGAGGCTCAGGTTACCACGCAGTCGTTTGAACAATATGGTGATGATGACCTAAGTTACTGCTTAGACTCTTATGTCACATATGTCAGTGAATGGATAGAGAGATATTTACCTAGACAAATTTCTGTGACATGGTCAAAGCGTGACTGAGAGATGGATATTCTTACTTGCTACCTGTCAATGGTATGGAAAAATATTTAGTTTATTTTTTGATGATCTCTTGATCAGAAAAGAAAGTGGAGTCCAATTCACAAGATTTTTCCTTACATCTACTATGGCTCTGTTCTGTTGTCACAGTTTAACAATTCTACAAAGTTTCATAGAGTTTCTTCCCAGTTTTGGCTTAGAGGACAAAAGATTAGGTCTATCGGTTGACACAGTTGGTCCTAAGTGACTGTCAATGATAAGATATTTCCATCCTTGTTATTGAGCTATTTTCATACATCTTAAAAATGCTCTAACTTCCACTTGTTTGGTGGTCATCTTCGCCTAGAAATTATCCCTTATAATCACAAAAAATAGCCCATGCACCTGTTACACACCTAGATTTGATTTAGTTGCTATATAAAAATGAGATTGTATGGGGGTTTCCATTTCATCTCTTTCCTACACTTACCTTTACGACTGTTCTCACTATTGGGAAATTAATACTTGATTTTATTTTCAAGTCATGGTCTGTAAATAAAATAGTATTGATTCCATTTTAGCAATACATTGTTTTGAGCATCTCTAGATTCCAAGATGCTAAATATGTTTGTTAAACGAGTAGTTAGAATTAGTAGCTTTGTTTTATTTTTCCTTACAAATTTTCTCACAGTCCCAGTTAAAGTTAGACAACAGTTAAGTTGTTATGGATAAGCTATGGGGTTTCATCTTATTGTGGTGCCTTGTGGTTTGTCATGATCTGGAACTCCTTTTTCAGTCTATTTAGCATGTGATGGGGTGTGCTTAATAGTATTTGGTAATGTAACTTGTTATCTTTTTTGGTCATTTACCGAAGTATTGAAGTTTGTGTTATAATGTAGTTGCCTTTTCCATTCACTTGAGGACTGATTGAATATATTTCCCAAAACAAGTAGTTATCTTTGACTGATGAAATGATTTTCCCAATGTGAGATGTTATCTTGGATGATGAAATGGTTTTATGTATACATTTATTGTAGCGACCCAAAAATCACACACACGAACAACACAGTAAAAGACAGGATAATTTTTTTTTGACTTGCTTCGACACAAAACACAACACAACATGTCGTCACAAAGTTACAACCAACTCTAGGAACCACTTGTTACGGGGATGACCACAAGGTCAGCACGGAAACGTTCACACCCAAAAGGATAAGACACTTTTTTTTTCTTGACAAGACAACATAGAAGTCCAACCATAGAACACTCTAACAAATAGGGCCAACCACAATGAGATATTTTTTAGGGTTATTTATCTTAAAAAGACATCTTGCAATTCTTAGCTTACGTTTTCAAGGAGGCTCAAGATATGATTTATACAATTCATCTTACCAGGCTAAGTTTATTCTTTTTACACTGAGTAATCATCTTTAATCTTCTCTATTATGACATTCATTTGCTTAATTCGTTTATTTAGAGAAATGGGGTAATTTAATTTCACAAGGCCATCTATTAACACTTACGCTACTAGAAATTGTTCATGCCCATATGACAACATGGGTTTGCATTTGAAAAACTTAAGAGAAGAAAGACAAGGCACCTTGGAAAAAGGTTAGAGGGAGAAGGTTGAGTTGAAATCATCTTCAAGGCCTCATTAGCTATTACCAAGATATAATTGAAACTTGAAAACTTAACCAGAATTATTAAAGACTTTACTTAGGGTTTACTAAATGAGTTTTATAAAAATAAAACAATTTACCTTCTAATGGCTGAGAGATAGATTGCGTGGTTTCAAAATTGTTAAGTCCTGCTTATTAAGTCTTATTATCTTCCAGAACTAATCATAGATTTTCCTTACGTTCGTTTAAGAATTTCACCATGAAAGGGATAGTGTTCATTAGTGTAACTAGGGATATCAAGTTATATAATGTTACTTAACAAAGGATAGTTTCATCTTTGATCACTTATGGAATTACATGCTCTCAAGCTGGTCACCTCTACACTAATTTATTTGCAAGATAAATTTTAGTTTAACTTCTATAAGTATTTAACAAACCATTTTATTTTACTTATAACTCACTATTACTAAGTCTTAGAAAGATTTAACTCAACATTTAATCGTAGGGATAAAGTTTAGCATTATTCATTTACGAAAACGAAACAAGGTTACATCAACTCTTATAATACCGATAATCCATTAAGGTCACTCAACAAGCGGTAATCCAACTTTCTTTTATTTTCCAAGATAGACAGACAATTCAAGGTTCCAAAGTTAAGACGACATAATCCACGATACAAAACACTAAGAAATTGATCCTCTTCTAAAATTTCCACTAGATGTTATCAATAGTTGAACAATATAAAAAGGATTCATACAAAAGAACTTCTCACTGAGGTTGATGTAAAAATCTACAAATCTATCCCTCATCTACTCGCAAAATCCATCTGCAGCAAATTTTTCCACAAGAGTCAGTTCGCGAGAACTGAGCAAGATAAGGCTACACAAAACCACCATAACTATTATCTAACAATACCACAAAAGGAAGCACTTTAATACAAGAATTGGGTTAAACCTCTAAACACTATCAACACATCAAGTTATAATAAAATCTCAATCATGCCAATCAAGGAAGGAGAAGACCTTGTACTTCAGTTAGGAGTAAAAGCAACGAAAGTATAGCAATCGTATGAGAATGGCCCTTGGCCCTATAAGGAGAAAACAAACAATCTAGCAAAAAATAGGATTCCCATCAAGTAAGTAATTAAACAATAATTACAAGATTGAGATTTGATATATATACCAACCATCTAGAAATTTATCAAAGGTACCAAACACATAGACTAAAATAATATATTTCTAAAAGAACAAGAGTTGATCGGCCCAAGAAAGGGGAACCACGGGTTTCAGAAATTAACACAAAAAGCCATGTATAATAGAGTTTCAAACCGGAAATCAATTAGAGTATACACACAACATAAGTTTCGAAGCAAAGGCAAGTATACTAGTTTTGACCATTAACTACAAGATTTTCCAATCATCCAAGAAGGGTCAAAGTCTTACAGGCTAGTAGCAAACACGCGAGAGAAGAAGGGAGTTCCGTCACACAAGAGGATACAATAATGTCACCAACAAATTTTATAACACTAAAGATTTGCAAACCTCCACAACAATACTAATGTTTGGTTAATTTAAAATAAATTACCCATTTCCCAAAACAACCATATTTTAAGGCAACCCTTGGTAACACAGTCAACCGTCACACAAAAGATACAAACATAATTTCTAAGTGACATTATCAAAACAAAACCTGTTGCTATGAATCCATAACACTATCAAATGAAAGATGAGTTTTTTCTGAAGATTAATCACAGTTAACGAAATTTCCACCACAAAATATTAAGGTAATTACGTGCATAAAAACTGAGCAATACTAATTAATATCGTAAATATTACAAAGGGGAAAATAATGCAAGTTAGGAAAAATAGAAGAGCGCCATCAACAATAATTTTGAGAGGGGTATTAGACCAAAACTATTCTAGTGTCAACGAGGTACTGGATTCGCACAATGAAACCTCAAGCTTAGTTAATCCGAAAAGCTAGTTAGGGTTCAAGTTGATAGGGATGGTCAAGGTACTTCTTGAGGATGGCCTTAACAGCATAGAAACATGATGAAAGATAATATAAGAGTCTAAACACATGATCTAGGAAAACACATTGCACACAAACCTTTTCATTCTAAAAGTTTAATACCGAAACTCAAGTTAGCTAGCCATAAGCATTGATCACACTACTCCTACAACCTTTCTTTCTCGATGCAAAAAGGTTATCAAAAGGACTTGAGAAGGAGCTAACAAAAAACGTCAAAAGACAACTTTGGTGCTAGGGATGGGCTTCATAGTTATGGTAAACTTACTTCCATGATATCGAAAATACTAGTTTGATCAACATAATAACTAGCAACTCAATCGCAGAGAAGAATGAGTACATAAACAACAGACGAAGGCCTATGACTCAAGCAAGAGAAACATAAAACCCAGGGGAGAGGGCACACATGCATCCTTTTGACCAACATACTGACAACTATAAAAGCTAAAACAAGAAGAAACAAGTAAAAAGGGGAAATCTTCCATCATGACATCCAACTGACAAATCAATGTAAGGAAAAAGTGGTTCAATTTCGCAATAATTGTAAATATAATAGCAGTAGAAAAGTATAGAAATATCCTACCTTTTTCTCCAGATTCAGAAGGTTTCATGGACGCCCGCCCGGACCAGCAACAACAACCCAAGCCTAATTCCATTTTCTTGAAGCTTGTTGGGTGCCCAAACATTGACCATCTTCACGTTGGCACAGGTAGGAGTTCACGGCCAGGGTGGGTGGTCTAAAATACTTGCCAACATCCTCCTAATGCATTTCAAAAGGGAAAGCTACAATGGAAAATGGACATCCATCCAACACAATGGAAAATCCACTTTTGGAGCCCATTTAAGAAGCTGGAAATCAAAGCTCGTCTCTTATTTATCATTCCAGACCTAGCACAGTGCGCCTTGTTATAGTGCCAGACTATGTCTACAGATGGCTTCACATGGAATTACCAATAATCTCTACAAGAACATTTTCCTTTTAAAGTGATGGAACCGCTTTGCATATCTCACAATAATTTGCTTTGCAACAATCTTGGACAAAACCTGGTGTAGTGTGGCAGTCAACACATACATTAAGGTTTTGAATCTAAAAGATATCCTGCTACCTTCATCTCCCAAGACATTTTCTCCAACATTGCATAGATCTCATATGCCTGTGGGTGTGATCTGTCACCTATTAGTGATTCACTTCATAGTTGGCATTCCCTTCCAAAATGGAACTGAACCGTTCTGGCATATGAGCATCGTAAGCATGAAAAGAAAGGTCGTTTGCTTTGGGAGAGGTTTCAGTGTAGGAATTATTCTGTATCTGGTGAGGAGAAGGATCATTTGTAATACACGATAATGAATTGGACTGAAGGGGTCCCCTATTGCACGTCGAGAAACTAACATCATTGGTAAATGTCAGAGCAAACGTAGACACAAACTGTTTTTGCACTGCTTGTGATTGTTGCTGCTGAGGAGGATATTGATGCATTAAGTTAAAATGGATTTGTGCCACACTTCTATCCCTGGGATTAGTAAGTGTAATCCCAGAGTCTTCCATTTCATATTAACTCCGTATCACCGACTGCATTGATTGTGGTAATGCTGCAGTGGAAGACGTACCTAAAAACCCATGTGTTGAAGTTGTCGAGGATCCTTCAACAAAATTTTTGGGTAAGATGATGTCGTGATATAGATCCCATGGTTGCTGTTGAATATGACCTGCAGAAACTTGGTTTGAAATCCCACATAGACTGTTACCTCCGTAACCCAAAACGTTAATTACCTAACTTGGTACAGAAGAGTCCAGGGAATCAATTTGTGGAGATGCAGCAGGGATTTTAGATGAAGCTGATTTTTTTTCTGCTCTCTCTCTTGCTTCTTTTAGCCTCGCAAATTTTGAAAATGAAGAAGTCTTGGATGTATACTTGGCTCCCATCATGCTCCCATCTGAAGCACTGTTGATGCTTTTTCCCACTTCAGAATGCTTGCTAGGTACATTGAGCATCTCCTTATTAGAAAACTTTCTTTCATTTTTCACACTTACAGCAACAGTTGCACTGTCTCCTTATTTGACATGCGAACAACTTGGAGAAGCTAGGTTTGAGCCTGCATCTACAGCAGACGCAGATACAGAAACATAATTCATATCTGTATCTAGTACAGGTAGCTCAATAACTCTCACACAACTATATACCAACTTAATGTTGGGGTTGGAAAACTCATGGAGCTTTCCCGCGGTCGAGAAAAAGATGAGGGCAAGTTCAGCATCGTAGAGGAGAGAGAGAGAGCTTGCCTTTTATCAGCACTCCCGAATTTTTGCTTGGAGAAAGTAACCTGATGACTTACAGGATTTTGTATCCTCCTTCTCTTCACCATTCCTCTTCCTATTTCCATCTTTCTTCCTTGTATTAGTACGGATACTACTCAGTTGCGGATTGGAAAAGCATCCACAGAAACAGAAACAACAAAAACCCCTGGTCACAAAGTCACTGTGTATGGATAAAGTATACCTACTTAATGTTGTCCGCCACCAACCAGGGAGAAAATGCGTTTCAACCACCCACATGCATTCCATCCAAGGAAAAAATCACGCGGTCAGAGAAGGATATGCAGGTAGGCAATCAAGAAATCAAGAATATTTACAAATCATACATAATAAATGAGGTGCAGCCACTAACAAGAAGGACTCCAACATGCCTAGAAGAAGGAGTTAATGAAGTGGTAGGTGGCCATCATATTTACCCCCCAAATTGTCCAAAAGAAACAAAAAAAGTTTAATCACCTCCACAATGGATATTTCGTAGAAAATATTTAGCGTATTCCATGCAAAATGATTTTTTTTTGTTGTATTTATAATTTTCGTGTTCCTTGAAAATTCCATAGATCAAAGGCGTGATAGACGAAGAAGAAGAAATTATGCTTAAAAAAATAACTTCGCAAACAGGGTAAAAGTCACCTAACGATAGAAAAGGGAGCTCAATTCAGCATTCAATGACACGCAATAGAACAAGGATGTAACAGCGAAAGTCGATGCCAAACAGGGCATTACATTTAGTTAGTTACATTGGCTATTTGGTTGGATATTGACGATATAGGTTCTAGTGCTCCAATGCATGTATTTAGTTGTACCAACTCTATGTGTAATGATTAATGAAATGGGTTCGGTACTCATAGAGAAGGAAACAATGTTTTAGTAGTTGTGGCTTTTTCTTCATGGAAGTACATCAACTGTGTTCAATGTTTTATTGAATTTAGTGGCCATATTATATAGGGGATATGTAACTGTGAAATACTAAAGGGATTCCCCTTATTAACTTCAACTATAAAACTAATAACTATCCCTATAAATCAAATAACATATACCATTCGGTGTTCACATTGCATTGTACACATGATTACTAGTTATATAGTCTATTAAATATTATAATATATATTAATTGAATAAGTAATTAATTTAAAAAATACATAAAACATATTATTAATAAAAACTATATATATACACACTAGATAAAAGTTGAAAGCCCTGTTTTGTAAAATAACATACATAGAATAAAATTTAAACTATCCCACTTATTTAAGAGCACTCCAAATCAATGCTAGAAGATACTTAACTAAACTCTTAAACAAATTTTCTAATTCTATATCTTCGTTGTCAGAAAAAATATACAAATGGAAATTCTTTCAATGCACAAGTATATTAACGCTTTCGTGTCGAACAAGATAATATATTTCGTAGATACGATTTGGCATGAGTGTTTTGGGTGGAGACACTGGAGAGTCGAGACCACTCAATCAACGCGGACACCACAAAAACCCCTCAACACAACACATACCAAAAAAATCCAGTCAGATGAATATGGCCGAATTACTGGAAATTGACAGGCTGTGGGCCGTTTTTTGTGATTTTAATCGTATTTTACAGGCAAAAAAATTTAGCAACCGTAGACAATAACAGGCTGAAAATTTGGAAAACCGTCAATTTTTTTAAGGGGTTTATTTAAAAACATATTACCTAATATATATATATGAACAGATTATACATATATCTATAAAAATTTCTGTAAACTACAGCCATGTGAAAGAGGTAAACCGTCAACAAATTTTGCTTTGACAGGCACAAATAATTTGAAATTCCAGGCCCGAATTCCTGTCTCAGAGAAAGAATGCACCAAGATGTAATGGATGAACCGAGGATGTGAAAGGTGACCTAATTTCAAACTCTGTATGACATACATACCTACACAGAAGTCGGTCAGAAGGAAACATACGCAGCCCCCATAAACGGAAACAAGAGAAATACGACCGCAGGAAAATAGAAAATTGAGCTGAATTAATTTAATCAATGATTTCCCTGGCAAGTTACAGCTGCGATAATGAGGCAGAGCCATTAAGTGATTGTCGCCATTAGATTTCAATGTCTCCCTTAAACTGCAATCTTTGTCGTCCATGTTTCTGACCGGTGTCAGACTCAGCCAGCCCCGCCTCATAGGAAAACGCCAACAGCGTGATTATTATTATAGACATTATTAATATGATAATTAATAAATATAATTAATTTTAAAAAGTAGTTAGCAATCGCACGCGAGCAGTGCGATGTAAACGCCGAAAGGGGAGCCCGGCGAAGGAGTGGATAGTTGTTCCTTGAAGGAGGGGGAGAAAAGACATATTTATAGGAGAGGATATGTTTTTGTTAGACACAAATAGGGTGACAAAGTGCAATAGGAAACAGGAAAAAGATTACACAGTCAAATTTCCAAGAAGTTGAAAGAGTTAACTTTGACTTGGGAAGTAAAGAAACATAATATTACATCGTTTATAATTGGCAAGAGAATTATTATGGAAGAAAAGTGTTGCAGATGGCATTCTTTGCCAAAATTGTAGCATTTCTACATGCTTTGTAAAAAAACTACACAATGAAGCTTGTCAAATTGACATTTCAAAAAGAGGAAAATATTATCCACTGAAAAGCATGAATTATGAAAGATTAACTAATGAAAGACATAATCTATTAAGGATATGAGGTTACTTCTTTTTCGAAAGAAACATGGAGTAAGTTGAAGCAAACATCGAGGCTATTCTAATTTTATGATAATGCCAAACCGAACGCTAACCCTTCGACATCATGATTGCACAAGATTGGACTTTATAATGACAAATTTTGCAAATATATTTTTGAGGATGATGCATTTGTCAAATGTTTATGGTCAAAGCAATATAAGTTAGTCTATCATTCAGGAAAGAAATCCATTATCACCAAACTTCAAAGGAAGAGAATGAAAAAAAAAATTAATAGGTAAAGCTACCAAGGCCTTGGCAATTTTTTTTGTATTTTAAAGAAAATGAGGAATCCATACTAGTAAAAGACTATGGGGCAACATCTAACAGAGGCACTTGTTATCCATGTATATTATTATGGAAAACAGTATAAGGTGGGATTGGAGAGAAGGAAGGCCTCCATCTTCTTAAAGAGGGTTGTGCTTTGGGCTTTCATCTGCTCCACTTGTCTTTGGTCGTGAGGAAGAGCAGGGTGCGTCTCGTACTGGCACGAATTTTGCGCATGATTTTCAGCTGAAACTGTGCAGAAACCAATTTGTTCACCAACTCTCCCCCCTTGACATGGCTGAAACGGTATACGAAATTGTCCTCGTCGAGCTCGTCCACCCGCTCCCTCACGTAGCTCGAGCCCGGCCTGTTGGCTGTATTGTCAATTTCACGTCAAACACAGAGAATTATTGTATATAATTTGAGGTAACTATTCAAAGCATTAACAGATTATTAATATGAGATACCGGTGGTACTGAAATTGATTTGCTTGATGCTACCAACACCTCCGTCTCCGTGCAGGAATGTGACGCCTGAACATATCTCTGGTAGCTGCTTAGCCAACAGATTATGGCCGTCCACCACCAATGCATTCCACAGTCTCTTCGCCTCCACGGAAGACTCTATTTGCACTGTTACACGTTCTGTAACCATCTTTATAAATTTCCTTCCTATTCTTTTTCTGTGAGGAAAGAACAGGAATATGGATTTTATTTATACAACGGTAACAAAGGTTATTGATAAGAGGGAGCAGTGAAGGCAGTGTCTGACGGGACAGTGTAGGAGGTGGGAAGTGGTGCCTTCTTACACACATATGAGGACACAACAGTAACGGAGCCCGAATGTTGCGGAGCAGAACATCTGGATAGAGGCATGGGAGAGGAATAAGCTCGGGGTTACAAGGGAGAAAAATGGCCGTTGGAGGGACACATTGCAAAAGCCATGGAAACATGTTTCCTGGTTGGTAGTCTATATTGTGCATTTGCACTTATTTTTATCTGTATACAAATGCAACAACTGTAAGGAAACCTAAAAAATCCCATTTGCACTCACTTGTTATCTAACTTGCATTCTAGTGATCCCTTTCTGGATAGCAAGTAAACCTAAAACCTTTCTGGAGCACCAGATTCTCTACCAAAATTTTCAGCTCCAATCGCAAGCTTTTACCACACAATGCAGTGTATGGTTCAGTTGTTGAAAAAAAACTCTGCTACAATAGCTTAAGAAGGGAAGACTTGCTAGAGAGAAAAAGATGTGTTGGAATTACATGGGGATGAGATCTCCCCAAACAAACTCTGCACCCATCATCATGCTTGCAAACGCTACATCCTTTCCCTACGCAAGAAACATTGGCTTCCTTAACTTTCACAATGTCCAGTAGCGTAAACAATTTACTGTTGTAAGGTTACCACATGGAAAACAAGAACAAATATTAACAGCAGCTCCTTGGCGTCTTCAACCATCCTTCTTCCCCTGCGCAAACAACAATGCCTTCATTGCAAACTGGTAAGGATTTGCCCCCCTGCACAAGTAAGAACGCTTTCATTGCAATCTCATACGGATTTGCCCACTGTAACCTTTGTTGCATCATTCCCGCAGTAGTCGAGTCAAATATGAAAAGGAATAAAACATTAAAAAAAACAGATGTTTTAATACCGAGCCTTTGATCACGACGTTGATACAGAAACCAAATCAGAACTGCTCTTAAGCCTGGGATGTGTCAGAGCCATTTTAAATCGACGACTACGCATTAATCGTATTCAACGTCTTCGTCCTTCGCGCATTCTCAACTGTCGATCTCCCTGTCATGTGTCAGAGCCCTCTCGGCTTCGACCCAGCTGAAGAACGCCTTTCGGCGTAATTATAGACATTATTAATATGATAATTAATAAATATAATTAATTTTAAAAAGTAGTTAGCTATGGTAAATAAAGATATTTTTGATATTTTTTATTTCTCATTTATAATTTATAGGCATGATAATTGTGTTGCGATTGAACACTAGATGGATATTTACTAGCAATCACACGTGAGTAGTGCGATGTGAATGCCAAAAGGTATCTTGTGAAGAAGTTAAAGTGGAGCGAAAGAATAATGGGAGAGTGGAGAAGTGCAAGGGTGGAGAAATTGGAATTGGGAAGCAATGCAAAACTCCATATTACAGCCACATGAGAATTTGTTAATCATTTGAAGTAGAAAAGGAATTTTGTGGAAGGCATGGATGGAAATGTTTGTTGAGATATCTCTAAACGTAACGATTAGATGAACAATATTGATGAAACATTTTTTTCCAAGTAAATCTAGCTCTTGCATATATTTATTAGTTAGAACATACGTAAATGTAAGGGGAAATCGAGTGCATGTTTCATGGGACACAATATAGACAGAAAGATGTGTAGTGGGCATAGTATTGAAAGGTAGTGATTACACGTAGTTTATGGATTAGGGATTCTCTCTATTTTTTTCAACAAGCTATGGTGAAAATGATATGCAAAATACAACAACATCATACCTATAAATCCAAATACAACATACATGGTTACATGTTTGCAATACTGAATAAAATGACGATCCCATCTCCTTTATGAATCTTGAAAGGGCTAAGAGTAGAGGAAGGAAGTGTGGATGAGAAAAGGAAAGTAATAAATGTGATTTTTCTCGGAAAATCGACAATGGTTTCCCTTGTCAACAACCATGATGGAATTTTCATTTAATAATCACTTGTTAAAAAGAGGTATGCTCTTTATATATATGGTGTTGAGGATTGTGTTTGGATAGTGGAAATTAACTACTTACAAGGCCCCATACCTACTTCCACACCTTATATTATTCCTCCCTAAATTAACCTTAGTATATGTACTCAACTTTATATTTCCGACAAATTAGATGGTGTTTAATTTTATAGGTAAGATGTATACATGAATGGAATGTTGGAAATTAGAAGGTGGGAATTAAATATTAACATACATACCATAATTATTCCATGGAGAAAATTATTTTTACCCAAAATAATATCTACTATGTGTGTTCCAGTTAATCGTTTCAAGCTTGTGCACATTATTCATTGTGAGAAAAATATGATCTTAAAGGGAAAAAATAAAAAATTGATGGGAATTCAATAAAGGGCAATTTCGAAACCCAACCACACTTGTTTCTTGGGGTAGCACTTTGTAGGCATGATTTTTTATTTCCAATCTTAAGTAATTTAATAGAAACCAATTTATGCAGGAACACCTATTGAATAATTGAGCCCCTTAATGGATAGACATATGAATGAAAGGAAGAATTTATCTATCGATTGATATTTTCAATTTTATTATTTTATTTTTTAATGGCATCAATTATTTTGTGTTGTATGACATTTTTTAACTAGGTAAGGTGAATAAATGAATAGAAATTTGGAAATAAAAGGTGGCAATAGAAACCCTAAAAGCCCCATATGTATTCTAAGAATCAAATTATGTTTTTCCCAAATAAAATTTTCTATATATGCTCCACTATATTGTTAGCTTGATTTCACTTTCATTATCCACATGAGTGCAATTTAAGTAAAAAATTGGCCAAAATAAAAAGAAAAACATAAATTTAAAATGTCTGAGGATGAGGTATATTTTATCCATCAATCAAGTTTTCTAGTTTTTTTATTTCATGGCACCAAGGCTTTTGATTACATGACGTTTAATTTGTTAGGTAAGATAGAGACATGATTGGATTGTTATAAATTAAAAGGTGAAAAATAACTACCTAACAATAGTAATTGCTTCTTGTAGCACTTTACAAGAACACTTTTTCAGTTTCAAAATTAAATAATTGTAGTGAATGAACGTGATGGAAAGGACCACCCATAAATAATTGAGTTCCTTCAGGGATTGGACATAGGAATAAAAAGAGTAAGATTTTATCCATCGATTGAAATTTTCTATTTTTCTATTTCACTTTTGATGGTATCAGGTTTTTTAAGTGCACAACATTTTGTTTTGATATATAAGGTGAATACATGAACATAAATTTTAAAATAAAAATGTGGGAATTAAACCATTAAATGGGCCACACCTACCTATTCCATGACTCAGATTGTTCCCCTAAATAACTATTGTAGACTTTTCCCACCAAAATAATATATATAAATATGTGGTCCACTTAATTGTATCGAGAAATTTTTAATATGGAATTTAATATAATAATTTTAATAGATTGGCTTACTTCGATAAAATAACTTTTGAGGTTCCTTTAAATTTGGGAAGATATTTGTACGAAACTATTTAAGGTTTCATTAAAACATAAAAAAATGTATTGCATGGCTGAACAGAGATCAAGTAAACAAAGATCATGGAAAAATGTGTTCCGGGGGCAATGGAAAAAGATATTGGATGAGATGAGGTTTTTTTTTTTAGGAGTATTTTAGTCAAATTGTGCAACACTATTTTTAACACTTTTATACATATGATTTTACTAGCTGGAATAAGGCTGACAATATGACATCGTGTGAGGCAATTAGATTTTTCATTCATCCACCAATTGAAAACATGTCTCAATCTCTAATAGGATTTTGTAAATTAATATATGACCTCTGGAAATATTTCATTAAGTCATGCTTCGATGACCAAAGTAATCATTGTGATCCACACTTTGATACTTATCATAATCTCATACTTGTATTTCTTACTTTGATTAGAAACATCGAATTGGATTCTTAAAAGAAGTTAAACTCAAGGGAGAGAAACATCAGAGATGGAAAAGGGGAGATGAAGAGGTGATTTGAGGGAGGAGAAGTAAATGGGAGGTCAAAATGTTTGGGGGAAACAATTTGCAACACTATTTTTCTTACAATATAGAATATATGAAACGGGTTTCATAGTATTGATCTTAGGCATAATGTTGTACTGTGTCTATTTTAAGCCATATGGAGGGGTCACTCATTCATTATCATTACCCGGTTGGAACACAATTGATTGAAACATAATATTTTGGGAAATTATTGTGAAAATGGGTTTTTTTATATATTTATTTAAGTGGAAATGTTCTCAATAGTTGCTTAATTTATTACATAAATGGAAGACACATGAATTAAAATTTGGAAATTAAAATGTGGATTTTATTTGCATTATTTAGGCGATTACAATTTTCCATTAAAAGGGCCAAAATAGCTTTCTAGCTTCCTTTAACAACCAAATATACGAAATTGTTTATATGAGAATTGCCTTTCCATGGTTTACAAAACTTTGGTTATTTATAATGTTGGTAGAACTATTTACCAAGTTTCTTGTTCTCAATGAGGGTTAATGCACTAGCTACTGAAGAAACTAGCAAACTCAACAATGTTAGAGGGTTTATGTTACCTTAGATGTAATGTGATACGAGCGCAAAATGGTTGATCCTTGTTGCAACTTGATATACCTGCAAAATTGGAATAAAGATGGATTACATAGATATATGCGGGGGTTGCCCGAAAATGCGGTTCTAAGAAGTGATTAGCTTCCTTTCACGGATGTCAACCCCTATTGTTTATAAAGAATGAAATAGAGTATGTAATGTAGATAACATGTAGAAACAACAACAAAACTAAATCTGGAAAATGATTAAAATTGATTTAAAGTTGATTCAATTGAAATAACTATAACATAAGGGTTATATGGTTTGGGTCGGCGGTGACCCAGACTGTGTGCAAGCAGGTCATTGGTGACTTGGGAGGATGGGTTTGAACTTATAGATAAAATATGCAGACCTGCAAGGTTTGAATGCAACCTGGAATCTGATAAAAATTTATAAGTGTTGTAAGAGGATTTGTAGAAGAGAACCAAAGAGAAAGGTAGGAAAATTGATAGGAATGGAGGATTTGGATGGATTATTAGATTAATAAATCCTTGTTTGACAATGACCACGAGGGATCAGCGATGACTATATCAGAGAAGTACAAAGATGAAGATAAAAGGATGGATATAGAGACATGTGATCAAAGAAGCTGTAGGAGAAGGCTATTGAGTGTTCCCTAGATGTTGTAGAAGCTATTATGTACCTAAAAAATATTAGGAACAAATAAATTGCAATAATATGATAGATATACCAAAATCTAGGTATGATGATGAAAAATATCATGAAGGACGATTGTGAGTAATGCAAGCATACCAATGGGATGTTAAGAAGATATGTAGATGTCTCAAGAATTCCAAGGCATGAGGAAGAATGCTCATGTCACAAGAAGGCTCATATTTACATGTATGTGATTAAAGAATAGAAAGAAATCACTTAGATTTATAGGGTCGATGGTGACTAGGCTATGTCACTGCCAACTGCAGGGTAAATTTCTCTAATGGGAGGATTTTTTTGCTTTTGTTGTGATTTTATATTTTTTAAGAGTTAGCTGAATGATTTAAATAATATAGGTGAGAACATGATTATATATGGGTAGTTATGGCATAAAATTAGATGGGATAAAATATTGGAAAAGAAATGGGATGGATTTAGGATTAAAACATCCTAAATAGAAGATAGGTAGGTTAGGGAAAGATAATGGGTATTAATTAATTCATAGGAATTATTAATTAATAAGAGTAAAGACTAATATGGATGAGATAATTGGGCATGTAAGATATTTAAATGATTAATTAATTAATTAATTTAGCTTAATTAATTAATGAGAATTGGATGGACTTTTAATTAAATAAGGGGATGGAATAAATAAATAAATATGTGCACGCGTGCAATCAGGGGTATAAATACCCAATTTAGGTGTTCACATTTTCCCCTTTTTTTGAGTGGTTTGGATTAGCAAGCCATGACACAAAAACGATAAGATTTCGATGATGATAATAAAAAGGATTGATTATGAGCTCCCCCTCAAATAGGGGATTGATGACATCAAGGGAAATTGATGACTTATTTGTAAAGGGTAGATGATAAAGGGAAGGTTGGTAAAAAATGGTAAAAATATTACCAAGGAAAGATGCCCCAAGGAAAAAGGATCACAATATCAAGAAAAACTATGGTTGTGACTCCAATATCACATCGTTAGAGGAAAATTACGATCTCAACAGAGATAGGCTACAACATTTTATAGACCAGTGAGTGGATAAATATCATTATAGTATGGATGCAAGTCAAGATGACCAACGGGTCATAGGAAAGTCATCAAAATATGCACAACTATATACAAAAATGTATGTAAAATAATCCATACATGAGGAATCAAGTGAATAGGTATCCATCCACAAGGGATGAGGATGATAGATATGGTGCTCAGTGGGATGCGAAAAAAGGCTGAGATGGAAACATGAAAAAAGTGGGTGATGAAGAAATATGCCCCAAAAGGGAAAAATATGGTTGTGAAGGAAAAAAGGGAAACAAAATATGCCCCAAGTGGGGAAAGTACGGCCAAAAAGGTGGACTTATAATGAGAATATGGTGGCCCAAAGAAGGGCACAAGTATGGCCACAAAGGTGGACTTGATATGAATAATGTAATGCCCAAAAAGGAAAATTAATATGGCCTCAAAGGAGGACTTCGTGCATGGAGTAGATAGGATTGTGAACTTAAAATTCCCAAAATATGAGTGATTATGGCCATAAAAGGTTGAATTAAGGGGTATGATAGGATTAAAATTCCTAAAGGAAAAAAGATATGGTCACAGATGTGGACTTAGAAATTATGTATGCCTGGAGGAGGAATAAATTTGGCCACAAATGTGGACTTAGAAAGTACGTATTCTTGGAGGAGGAATAGTTTGAATGTTGGATTAAAAATTCCCATAGGGAAAATAGAGATGGCCACAAATGTGGACTTAGAGGTAAATAAATAGATGATTCCCTAGGAAAGGAAGCAAAGAAGGGGGAGAAAATAATAAAAAATAATTATTGCCAATGGAATTCAACAATAATTATGTATAATCGATGGCGACCCAAAGGAGTCAACACCGAACTCAATTTGGTGGCTATATAAGCCTAAGTGTCAGCCAATGATGCTCATTTGCACACATGAAGTTGACAGGAGAGAGTAGAGGGATTAAAGGGAGAGTTGAGAGATGGAGGTCGTTGGAGCTGCGAAGAAGCGTCAAAGGGTGCGGAGGATGTTGAATAACAAATCCCACACTAGTTTTTAATTGAATTTAATGTTTTTTTGCATTTTTTTATAAAAAGTGGATGACATCAAGGGAGGTTAGCTGCAAACCAGGAGGGTCAACTTCAACCCATCCCTAAGGCACGTCGATTGGCCACTATCACACATTGACCCAACCAAGGTCGAGCATCGACTAGGGTTAGATTAGATAAGTTATGGTTAGATTGAATTTTGGATGAAATTTAATGTATTTTGATCAAGTTTTGGATTTTCATGAATTTCAATTAATTTTGATCATATTTTTATGGTCGATCTGATGTATGTATGTTTTGTTTATGATTGCAGGCCATAGAGACCCTATAATTAAGAGATCAACTAGCTACTCTATACAATAAAATTACAGTAGATGTAACAGATGATGAGTGAAATCAACTTATAGTAGTGGGCTTAGGCATATTCAAATATTATCAGAGAATCCCATGGGATGTGGGGTTTATGATTGTTTTGGTGGAGCAGTGGAATCGGAAAATAGGGACATTTTGGTTCAAAACTAGGGAGATGACCATTTCCCTAGAGGAAGTGTATCAAATCCATAGGTTACCGATAGAGGGGGAGAAAATTGTTCCCATTATGAGTAAAGAGATATTAGAAACATTGACATGGCTATTAGGAGCCGATGTGCCCCACATATGATTTTCTTTAGGGGATTTTTCATATGAGTTGAGATATGAGGTCAGGGTATCACGCAACCATTTGATCTACATGGTGATGATGGTTGTGTCATGCTATGATTTTCCAAACTTTGGTGGGGCTCGATTTCCACAGGAATTAACTAGTGTGGTTGCAGATATAGTGAATCACCATACAATATTTTCATTTGGGACTAATTTTTTGGCTAAAGTTTACTATGATATTTCCATGTACAGAGTAGGATGGAGATCAGGATTAGATGTGGGTTTCTTATTTCATGTTGGTAATATGAGCATATAACATTGATTCAGCAACTATGGCTTTCATGGGTTACAAGAGACAACAATCAGTTAGAGGTATAATTTTTGAGATGGAGGGCCAATCAGGTCTTTGGTGATTGGAGTGAGAGGAGGGTGGATTAGTATGAGGAAGAACTTATGGAGTTAGATTTCAAGAATATTAGGTGGAGACCATATTAGGATCTCCTCATATTGTCTAGTGTAGATGTGGAGTTAGTGGGGATGAGGAGGACGAGGTGGGTGTAGGGGAGATGGCCGAAGATGATCAAGGTTTTTTAGTTTGATAAAGTGTGATGACAATTTGGGGTCATGCATACAATACTGGATAGTCCAATATTGTATAGGAGGGAGGATTTGGATAGGGAGCTACCGAGTCCCAGCATGGCTGATCCGGTGGAGGAGGCAACATCATGGGATGAGGAAAATGGTGTTAGAGCCAAGGCTAGGTTTGGTGATTAGATGGTTGTTATTTGGGTAGCTAGGGTGGATATGGAGAGAGGATATGAGGAGGAGGAGATAGAGGAGATGGAGATTGAGGTAGAGGTGATTCCTAGAGGAGGTAAAGATGGTGGAGTAGGAGAGCCTCCATAGGTGGCACGTTTACGTGCTGAGTTAGATCAGATGAGGATAGAGAGAGACATAACTCTACAGTAGTGGGATGTGGTCACTTAGGAGAGGGACCAATTTATTAAGGAGAGAGAACGCTACTGGCGACAGAGGGAGGCCTATATGGCTTATTTTGGTGATTTGACTACTATTTTGGTGATGGAGTTGGTTATTGGTGTGTAGGTGGCTCTGTAGACATGATAAAATTTATACACAATAACTAATTACAAGACATAATATAATCAAAATATCAACATGTCAAATTACACCCAATCCCAAATCTCTAAACCTTATGATGTCAAATTAAAAGAAGGTATAATTTGGCCAACAACCAATTGTGCCAACCATGAGAGAAATCTCCTGAAACCCATGTTCGTCGGCCCTGTAATCTGTACACTTAATGCACACGCATCATATGTGTCTAATATAATATAACTGACAAACATAGCATCCAAACATATCAACCACCAACATGACATCAATGCAATACACAAAAATCCAATACGAGAGGTTAATACATTGTAAAACATGCTACACATAATTTTAATCATCATATATGCTACCATAAACATCATAGAAAATAAAAAATAATGTGCAGTTAATCATCGTGAAATAACACCCATCTCATAATCAATATAAGACTTAATAATGTTTAACAACTAATCATCAACCTTGCAAACAAGTTAGTATAATCACGGTATACATCATATCCATCAAAATAATAATGCCAAGTACCTGAATCGAATCAAAACACAATATAATAATATTAATATCATACGATAGAACAAAACATGAGTCAACATAAACCAATATACAATGTCAAGAAGAGGTGGGCGTTACAACATTAGATGTCACTTCAACAACAAGTGGAGGAGACAAAAATTATAGTTAGATGTTTGTGAATTCAAGACTTGATGACACATTAAATTTCCCTTTGACCAAGGACCCTTAAATAGAAATATGTCAATATAGTGACAATTGGGGATGGTCTTTTATGAATTAAACATGGTACATGCTTATGTTGCACGCTTTGACATAAATGTGTTGAATTAGAGAATGTCGTTGTAGGGACAACTAGTATTGAATTTTTACGGCATAAACTTGATGAAAGTGTCTTTGGGAGATTTCAACAAAATTTGTGGCACGTAAAAATCTCGTGTTGGAGGGACCTTTAGCATTTTTTTGATAGACATATTGTGCACAAACAAATCTCACTGGGGTGAGAAGTTGGAGGGCATTTTGATCATTATTATTATCAACATATGATCTTATTGGAGTCATAGATTTAGGTGATTGGGCATGGGAAGACTTTAAAATCAAACTTGATGATTCATTTAAAATACTTATTATGGTGAGATTTGGATAATATGAAAAATCCATGGGATTTTCAACTAGAAAACTCATTGGCCTGATTATTATATGAAAATTTTCATAAGCCTCTTAAATTTTTTTTCTTTTGAATGCACTTTATCTTCATTTTTCACTTCTTAAATATTCTCCGATGGGCACATTTATTATACGATAACACTAATTGTCTTAGTTTTAAACTCATCCTTGAACTTATACACTTCTTTCTTCACCATGGCTACTTCCATTTCAAACTCACTACTTTTTTGATGAATAATTTGGTCTTAGTATACCTCCTCTAAAATTTGACATTAGTATACCTTCTTTAAAATCTACCATGTTTCCTTAGATCTTGTTGTTGTTGCAACCACATGTAAAATCAACCCATCCATAGCTTGTTGAATCAAAAATAAAACTTTAGCATCCTCCTCCTTATATTGTTTGAAGACAAATTTCTCATCTAGTGATAATGCATTATAGGTTGTGTGATCCGCTTGTTTAAGAAAGCCATAATCAACAAACTCTTTAAGCTCTTTTGAGCATAGACAAGTTCTCATATGAATAGACCAAAAATTAGGCATATGTTTAGCCATAAAATAGTGTATTCCATATCTTAAAACCAAACAATAAAACACTAAAAACACCCAAATAATAAATTAAAAAATATTTCAAAATATCTCAACTATTCCTATTCACAAAATGCTTGTATGTGATGTAAAATAACTCTTGTTTAAAAAGAAACTTACATTTAGACACAAAAAAAAACATACATAAAATAGTAAAATCAAATGTATATCAATAAATTATTTATATACTATTTGATTACAATATTCTTAAATGGAAATTGCTTTTGTTTTTCTATCTACTCATGCTTCGGCACATTCAGGCTTATCCAATCTTCTACTTCACTTGAAAGCCTAAACAGGAAGATAACCAAGCATAAAATCTAAGCACTTAAGTGCTCGACTAACAATCCCCTGGTGAACCAAACTATGATACCATTTTTCTAGAAATAAGCACACATAAAAATAAATGCGAAGAATAAAGACAATACATTCTCTTCTACTTACATTTAAAATTACAAACCTTTGGCTCTTTATAATGAAAAATGGGCAGAGCTTCATTGCTGAATTGCCTTGATACAAAATGACTAGAACTACTTGTTTAAATAGAGCCCCATAGAGATGAGGCAAGATTTTTACACACATAATGTTAATAGATTAGACCTAATTTCATTAAACAAAACTCATCCTAAATTCTAGAGAAGGTGCACCCATATTTGTATTGGGGTCACACATGTATTAAAGTCATGTATGTAGGCCACCAAGAAAAGCAAGGGTACACCTCCATTTGAATTATGACACATAATTTGTGTCATAGCCATCTCAATCACAATCTTTTAGATATCTAGAATTTCTAAATCATAAATAAAACTTATTCAGACTATGAATGATATGTGGTGATAATCCATCGTACTTGTAGCCCTTTGTGTGAACTTGTAGACACAAATATTGCACATTAGACAAATATTTAGCTTGGTCTTATAATACTATTTAGAAGGTTCTCAAGTGTACAAAGTACTAATTAATCCCACCTTTTGGCCATCTTCTTCTTATATTTTATTTTTCCTTTCTCGTGTCATGTCCAATACTTATTACCCTATTTTATAACTTCCCCTTGTTTCTAGCCCAAAATCAGGGTGCCATAGGCTATATTGAGGTTCCTCGAGGTGCCTTGGTCCCATCTAGGGTGCCTTGGTCTGGGTATAACCTCTTTCACTCCTTTTTGGGTAACTTCTAGATGTTGGTCTTCCTTATCTTCTTCTTAGTCGGCCTTGTCAGGATTAATTACAAAATTAAACTTGAGAGCCCTATAAATATAAAGCTTATAAGACCATAATGAGGGTCCTAGGTCATTATATCCTATCACTATTATCACTCCATTTAGGACTACATCCATTACATCACTTGCATCCACATAGTGCCATGCATTCAAGCTAGGAAGTCTGCATCACACACACTTCATAGGGGGTTAGGATTCATTCTTTTCCATGCACACATGGTACTTAAATTTCTATAGTTATTATTTCTCGCTACTTCACAAAGTGTGACTGACACAAGAGCACCTAGGGCACAACATGCGCACGCGCGCACGCACGCACACACACACACACACTGGAACAACATCAGGGTCCATAATGTAGTGTAATGCTCAATTATAAGTCCACTAGTTTGGCGGCTAAGGTCAGTCCAACCCATTCATATGCATCTTTCATTTTTCTAGGGTTTTCTACTTCCACTTGCATAACAAGTCATTCTCCAGTTCATCCAACGAATCCAGCGCAATAGACGAGATACATTTAGAGGCATCTAATGACCATACCATTTTGAGGTTCTGTGCATCTATAGTGTCCAGAGCACCCAGATTTCAGACCAGGGCTCCCCAGTACCCTCCCAGGCACCTGTGTCATTTCAGATAGGTCAGATCTACCCTCTGTAGGGTTCTTGAGTGTTCATATGCACTGTCGAGTTCCACTTCCAGATCTGTAACACTGTGCAACCGTCTCCTAATATTAGCTAAGTCACTTCTCTCTCTCTCTCTCCTTTTGCATAGTTAGGGTTTTATTTCTTTTAGAACAATTAATTATAACTAGTTTACACTATTTTATTTCATTTATACATCGTTTTAGTCCTCCTAACTAGATTAAAATTACTACCCTAGTTTGTCCTTCTAGGCTACATTAGGATACCACATTTTTGTTAATTATTTTGGTGAACCCAACGTTTCTTTCATGCACCTTCTATGTTCTAGTGGTTGTTTCCTTTACGCATTTCTTCGTTTATGCCCATTACTTGCAGTGGTCACTTTGGACCTCTTCATTACTATGAACTTCATGCTCCTCTCCGTTGTCCCCATCTACCATTGGCTGACATATATACCTCCACAACTGAAAACTCCCTAGACACTTCTACTTAGGTTCCTCTTCATGAAATCAAGACCATGGTTAGTGAACACTCTTATGATGAAGATACTAATGTTGACCAGGAATAATGTGATATTATCATTGACTTTCACCAAGCTTTACGAGAGAATCCTACTCATCTCCCTCATGTTTTACATGCCTTACTTGTTGCTAAGAAAACCCGTGAGGCATCCCTACCAGTTTCTTTCGCTCCTATGGTATCTACTTTTGTCTTCACCCCTCCTGTTGCCACTACTGTTCCACCTCCTCACTAGGGTGCTTATAATGCTCCCGTTGGTTCCTCTTTTGCCACTCACAATTTCACATCTTTATACCAAGATCTCTGTAAACAAATCCACCAAATACAACTTGCTACCTCAAAAGGGCCTTTACCCCTTGACTTGGCCTCCTTACTGCATTCCCCCTTTTCACAATCTATCTCTGCTTACCCATTCCCGCCTAATTTCACCTCGCCCAAACTACCCATTTTTAAAGGCCACGATGATCCACAAGAGCACCTCCATGCTTTCCATGTTGCCTGTCTTGACTACACTGATGATCATACTATTCTCGCCAAGTTGTTTCCATGCAGTCTCCAAGACTATGCCTTGCATTGGTTTTATGACTTGCCACCAATGTTGGATTTGACATTCAATGTTACATGTCAAAATACTTTTCTTTGACGAACTAAAAAATTATATGGGTGTCATTTGACGTTCAAAATTTAATATGCACGTCAAATTTATTTTTATAATAACTATTATAAAATGCAAAATTTGAGTAAATTTTTACATACACAAGATTGAAACAATAAATTTTTATGAGTTTCTAAAATTAAATTGAAATAAATAATTATAAAATGAGTGCTATCTTCTTACATCCAAGTTCTCAAATTTCACATTTATTGCAATAATTGCAGTTTCTAATCTTTATTTGTAAAAAATCAAACAAGTAACAATAAAACAAACAATTACAAATCAAAAATCAATAGAAAAAGCTAAACAGAAAATCAAATAAAACTAAAAAAAGAAATCAGAATCATAATCAAATAAAACTAAAAAAATAAATCAGAATCATAATCAAATAAAACTAAAAAAATAAAACTAATTTAAAATCAAAATTAATAGATGTTTCTATTTCATAATCATTAATAAGATATTAAGATTTTATTATTTTTTATTTTCTTTATATCTTAATGTCTTTTTTTATTTATATTGTATTTTTCATGAATCTAAAAAAAATTAATATTTAATTTATTAACTTTCTTAATATATATATATTGATGGTTAAATTTGTAATATACATGTCATTTTGATGTTTAAATTATATTTTTGCATGTCAATCATGACGGTCATATTTTAAAAGTGCTTGTATTTTGACATCTAAAATGACTAAAAACTTCTAAACACCTTGCAAAATCCAACCATGCTTGCCACTACATTCAGTAGTTTCGTTTACGTACCTTGCCAACACTTTTCTCACATGTTTTTCTATCAATATTGGGTCTGCACTCGCTTATGCCCAACTAGCTCAGCTTAAACAAGGCCCCGCCGAACAATTACTTGAGTACATCCTACGATATAAAAATAATGTAGCTAAGATGATTAATGTCCACGCTGACTCAGAACTACAAGATTTCTTTGTCCATAGTCTCTTATCGCCTTTACAAGATAATTTCCTCTTTGAATATTTTCCATTATTTGACTAACTTTATCTTGCTCTCAAGCTACGTGAGACCAAACTTATCTCCATTAGAAAGCTTAAATATCAAGACACATCTTCTTCTTTTGCCCGTATACTAAGAAAAACATTATTCAAGGCACCCACACATAAATCTAGCAGTCCCCCAAGTACTGTCGATGTGGTATCCACTTCTAGGGAATTACGTCCTCAACCTTATCATTGTCCTTTCACTAAAACTAGTACCCCACTAAGTGTATTGTTGCCACAACTCATTGATCGTAATCTCATCACTCTCCCATCGTTGTTATAACTCGACCCATCCTGGCCAAAAGGGTGTACCTTTGAAGACCATTCTTATTGTGATTATCATATATGCATTGGCCATTCCACTGATCGTTGCTTCAAGCTCTAGCATCTCATCCAGGAATTACTCGATAATGGCCACCTTGAGGTCCTGGAATCCTCAACATCTGTTCCTACAAATGATAACCACAAACTTCAAATCTTTAACAACCCATGGCCCAAACATGATACTATTTGTCACACATTTTCCTCCCCACCGAGACCATTAGACTTTCTTATTGCCCGCACTACCGCCTCCGCCCCACCTGTTATCTCCTTCTCCCATGATGATTATCATGTCGTGTTCATCTCCGACCATTTACACATACATGCATCTATCGGTTCCACCTCTATCAACAATACTAATGTTGATCCCTCTTCTACCATTAGTTCATGTTCTTTGTCGTTTTTACGCTCTATCGGGTACCCTCCATCTTGCATTGACTATCCATTCAACTAACCCTTTGGTATTGTCAAGTTACACATCATTGTTGGTCCACTCATGCTTCTCATACCTTGCCTTGTTAGTCAAACCGTCAATGGATGTGATCTATTTCTTGGCCTCAACTAGATTCATAAATCCCAAGCTATTATTTCCATGAACCATCTGTGCCTCAAGTTCATATATGATAATCAAGTTATCTCTATCAACGACATTTCTCCTTCACCCCCATTATTGATACCTTCTTGTTTTGATACTCATTTGCTTTCCCCTATTACTAACACCGCTCCTCTGACATCATCCACACTACACGTTGTTCCTATTGCACCACCTCAATTTTTCCCTATGCCACCATGCCACCCTATCATTCCTACACGCCAGCACAAACATATTCCTAAGACCACTACCGCATCTCTTCGTCGATCACTACCTCGATTTATTCTACGTGGTTCTTCCTCTCCCTTTCGCACAATGGGTTCTTGGTCTTTGTCTCCTACACATTTTATCACGTTGCTACATTTGTCCTATGTGCACCCTTCACATGCTTATCACCTTCATCCCCCAACCATGTACTTATCTAACATACCCCCATTACTCGAGTGTCACTCTCCCATTCCATCATTCCTAGCAATGGTTAATGGTCCCTTGATCTTTAACTTTATCAGGTGATTTCTCCTACATGATTACTTAGGGGGCATCACACATGCACACCCCACCTCCACACATTAGCATCTGATTGTCTTTCCTTCCAACTACACTAGTTTCGCCACCACCACATGGTCATCGTAAGCTTTACCACCCTTGTTATCCGATGACGCACCCTAGTGCTTTAGTTCGCATTGGACTATTGAGGGATCACCATTGCACTAAACCCCACACACTACACTACTGGACGCATACATTTACATTCTATCATCCTACATTATAGCACACACTACACTAGTCATCATTGTATATGAGCCCAATTTCATATTCCATCCTCTCATCCTCCAATTACGCTAGGTAACGTCATGAGTCTAACTTTTACCATCACATCTTATACCTACACCCATCATCGTATTCCACACACTACATCCTACATATTGCATCCGTACACCTTACCTATTATACACGCTACACTAGATTCCCTTACACATGAGTCTAGTTCTATTTATCATCATTCCATAATTCCATTTTCAAACATTACTATTATTACATTTTATACATCTTCCCTCTTCCACATACTACACTAGATTCTCTTCTACTAGGGCCTAGCCTTATATATCACCATTACATATTCTATCTACACCTCTATCCATCACCTAAATTCTACATGCTACACTAAATTCCATTACATATGGGTCTAGTTTTATCATCACTACATATTCTATCTACGCATATCATCACACTTTCTTCATTTTCCCACGCACTTGCACATCCTATTCACCATTTGGTCACCTACACTACATTGTTCTACATGTTGTACTCACTACCCTATAACACACTCTAGTTCCTCAGCTCATACTCGACTGCCAAGGGTTTACTAATCAAATGATCCTTACCTATATGTAACACGTCATCATACCACACTCTTTGGACTAGTGACTGACACTCTAGGCTATATCGTAACCCACACACATCATCCCATACTATAGTGGTATACACCTTAGGTTAAATCACCACTCTTTTCATCACTTCTACATCATTCCATTACATTCTATCATCTACTATTTTCACCTCCTCTTACATCTTCTACATTCCCAATTATTCCATTACCTTATCATGCCTTCCATCATCATGTAGTGGTATACACCTTAGGTTAAATCACCACTCCTTGCATACATCTTACTCTATCCTCTTACAACTGGTACTCACCTTGTCTATTATCCTATTCTCATCACTTAGTGGTATACACTTTAGGCTAAATCACCACCTTTGCATCATTCATCACTTAGTGGTACATGCTTTAGGTTAATCACCACTCCTTGCATACATCATAATCTATCCTCTTATAACCGATGCTCACTTCATTTATTATCCTATTCTCATCACTTAGTGGTATACGCTTTAGACTAAATCATCACCTTTGCATCGTTCATCACTTAGTGGTACACACTTTACACTAATCACCACCCTTGCCTTCTTCATCACTTAAAGGTCTATGCTTAGTGCTAAATCACCACCTTCCATTGTCGTTCACCATCATCTCTCATCTTGTAGTGACATACGCTATAGGCTAAATCATCACCTTCTTCTTTCATCATGTAGTGATATACGGTTAGGGCTAAATCATCACTCTTTCATTCAACACATCGTGGTATATGCTTAGGTTATAGGGTCCAAGCTTCCCTTCCCATACATCTTCTCACCATATACTTCTTCCATAGTGATATACGCTTAGGGATAAATCATCACTCGTCTATTCAAAAAATTCGTGGTATACGCTTTCGCTATAGGGTCCATGCACATTTCATCCCCATGTTGCATTTCATCCCCACTACACATACACACTCATCGCAGCGCGCTAGACACAACTTACACTACTCGACCATTTCCCGATGACGCACTTTCATTTATGGTTCATTCTTGACTGCTGAGGGGGAAAACAAAATGAACCTCACTGCATACACATTCCATCTACTTGAGGGGCATGTTGCTCCTATCATTCCATCTTGCATTCCATTCCATCCATCCATAACATATCGTATTGTCTTGGTAGCATTTACTTTTGCTTACTAGTGTTTTGTATGCTCATTTTACTACACATGTTAGATTGCTTTCTTCTATGTCATTATCATACACACATGCGCATTCACCTCTTTGTTTAGTGTGATTGTAGATATAAAACATTTACACACGACATGGATGTTTACCTTGTACCCTTCTTATATTGGTCGTTGGGGGCATCCAACTTTCATTGTATCTAGGTGATATTATTTCATTGCATACTTAACATCTTATTACTTGTTCTTACATGCTTTGACATATCGTTTATCACTCTAACATGCTAACGAATGTTCCATGTGCAACACTTCTTTTGTAGGACTACATGTTTCCATGACTATCTGTTTGTTTCTACTTGTTTGCGTTGTTTTCCATTATTTGTGGGCTTTTCCCCTTGTTTGTGTGCACACTTCTCTGTTGTTTGTGACCTTGATGGCCTTACATGTCTTGTGACATCGTGAGTGATGTCCCATGTTTGTTACCCGCTTTGTGCGGTCTTCTTACTGTTTCCTGCATTTTTACGCTACTTTGTTTGGTAGTTTTTCTACATTGTTTGCATTTTTTGACTGATTACATGCATGTGCTTGTAGACTAGCACTTGTTTTGGCTAGCCATCCCCTTTTGTGCATGCCTTGGTATCTATCAAGAATTTTCCTTTCCCCTTGCAGGGAAGAGTTCTACAAGGTCAGAGTGCGGTTGGTCCTCTTTTAGGGTTGTAATCTCCTTCCAGGGTCATCGCATACGCCCCCAAAGAGGGGGGGCATCGTTGAAGGTTTCTACTAACACAACGTATTTACACCAGTTTAGACACAACGAGCGAGTTCAAAATATGAACTCCATACACAACGACCATAACAGAACATGGTGTCCTTCGGCAATTCTGCAGATCAGTTATAGGCTCAGGGGTTATAGTGGGTGGCCTCTCTAAACTTCTCCGTCCAGTGGCATCGAATCACCTTAAAAACCAGGACAGTACAAATATCTCTTCAACAAATTACAACATAAGTGGTTAGAGTTGGAGGACACAGAGTATTTCCTCCCTACACTTCTTCAGTTAGGGTGGTGTGAGATCACCTAAAAAACTCGCGACAATACATGATATCCTTCTACACTCTTTTTCTCGACATGGATCAGGTGCACATGCTCCATTTTTCCATTTACATTTTCTATTCTAGCGTACTTTACATTTGCGTATTTTACACAACATTTTTACATACATACATATTTGACTACTTGATCATTTTCTCCTTGCATGTCTGTCGTATGAGAAACAAGTATTTAAATAGGGGCAACAAAAACAACAAAGACAACGACAACACACCGTGCCATGTACTTGCCATACTAACCATGTAGTTACATTACACAAAGCAACAACTATACACGCGTTCCACCATAGGTTCACTCTCATCACTTTTTATACACATTTTTCATCTTTAGAATCCACGCTCCTCCAAATTTTTCTTTTTATCATTCCACACTTGAATCAGTCCATCGACATGTCTTCTTCTACACTCTACACGGTTATTAGGTACACATCTCTATCTACTTTATGTTACCGAGCTTTCTGCTCACCAACATAAAGCGGGGGCAAATGTAGACACAAATATTACACATTAGACAAATATTTAGTCAGGTCTTATACTACTATTTAAAAGGTTCTCAAGTGTACAAAGTACTAATTAATCCCACCTTTTGGCCATCTTCTTCTTATATTTTATTTCATCTTTCCCATGTAATTTCCAATACTTATTTCCCTATTTTCTAACTTCCCCTAGTTTCTAGCCCTAAATCAGGGCACCCCAGACTATATTAGGGCACCTCAAGGCACCCTAGTCCCACCTAGGGCACCTCGGTTGTTTACAACCTCTTTCACTCCTTTTTGGGCCACGCTTAGTTGTTGGTATTCCTTATCATCTTTTCAGTCAGCCTTGTTAGGATTAATTATGAAATTAAACTTGAGAGCCCTATAAATCTAAAGCTTATAAGACCATAATGAGGTTCCTAGGTCATTTTATCCTATCACTATTATCACTCCATCTAGGACTACATCCATTGCATCACTTGCATCCACATAGTGCCATGTATTCAAGCTAAGAAATCTGCATCGCACACACTTCATAGGGGGTCAGGATTCTTTCTATTCTATGCATACATGCTACTTACATTTCTATAGCTATTATTGCTCGCTAATTCACAAAGTGCGACTGGCACGAGAGCACCTAGGGCACAACATGCACACACACACACACCAGAACTACATCAGGGTCTGTAATGTAGTGTAACACTCAATTATAAGTCCACTAGTTTGGCGACTAAGGTCAATCCGACCCATTCATATGTATCTTTCATTTTTATAGGGTTTTCTATTTCCACTTGCATTATGGGTCATTCTATAGTTCATCTGATGAATCCATAGCAATAGACAGGATACATACAGAGGCATCCAACGACCATACTTGTTCAAGGTTTTGAGCATCTACAGTGTCTTGAGTGACCAAATTTCAGACCAGGGTGCCCCGGGGCACCCCAATACCCTCCCAGGCACCTGTGTCATTTTAGACAGGTCAAATCTACCCTCTGTAGGGTTCCTAAGTGTTCGTCTACACTACTGAGTTCCACTTCCATATTTGCAACATTGTACGACAGTCTCCTGATATCAGCTAAGTCACTTCTCTCTCTCCTTTTGCATAGTTAGGGTTTTATTTCTTTTAGAATAATTAAATACAACTAGTTTACACTGTTTTATTTCATTTATACAATGTTTTAGTCCTCTTAACTAGATTAACATTAATACCCTAGTTTTTCCTTTTTAGGCTACATTAGGATACCACATTTTTGTTAATCAAAACTCCCTTCTCTAATTTTTTTCCTTAAGCATATCAAAACATATGTGTGCCCCTTGGATCAAAAGTCTCAAAATGTGATGAAAATCCTCCACCCTGAAAGTAATATCTATGGTATCCTTGTCAGCACCCAATATGAATGTGTTGGTGTGATACTCCCACACACCAATAAATATTTATGTCAGTTATAAGTCCAAAAGGATCCATGTCATCTACACAATCCCTCCAAAACCCAAACCTTGTAAATGTGTCACATATGTTGCTAAAAATATCTCTCGTAAAGCCAAAAATTACATCGCATCCACCAATCCCCATACTTAGATCTTCTATGGGCTCTACTAAATATCAAACAACAAACACCCATAAGACTCAATCAAAGGAAAACATCAAGAAATAAACAAGAACAACATCTTAATTAGTAAAATATCATCTAAACAACATCGTAAAAAACCATACATATCTAGATAACATCGGCACCCTTGTCAGATGACATCAACCCATGTGAATAATCCTAACACCACACTTATTGTATTTTCCCTCTTAATAAACGACATTGGCCCTTGTCAAAATCATCAAACCTCTACATGACATTGGCCCTCTTACCATATGGGATCAACTTCCATCATAATCACAATTTCTACCTACAAGATCAACCCTCTTATTAGACGACATCATCCATGCTTGATTTTCCTATGACATTGGCCCCTTTGCCAAATCACATAAGCCATATTTAGTTTTCCTACAACTTCGACCCTCATGCTAGATGACATCAACCATGCATAATATTCCTATGACATTGTCCCTCTTGCTAGAAAAGATCGACCATGCTTAATTTTCTATGTCATTGACCCTCTCAACAGATGGTATCAACCCTAATAGTTTATTCTTACACCATTGGCCACCCTAGGATGTCATTCGCCTAATAGGGCCGACGCCGTCTGTAGAAAAGTTATGTGCCCTTTTTCTAGTTTTTCTCATAACACATCCTAACATTACTAAAATTCAAAAGACACCCAAGTCCACCTAGACATTGACCTAATCTACATTTGCACTATCTTAACACCTCTACCAAAAATTTTGGTCATCATCTCTCGTTTCATTTCAATGAGATAATCAGAGCTCTATATTTTAAGTAATATAAAATACACAAAATGAAAAATGAAACACCAAACTTACTAAGTTTCTTCACTCTCTCCTTGCAATAATTTTATTTCTTCAAACCACCATAACTTTCTTACTCAACCTTGGAGTCATTGTCATTCAGATTTGAGCTTTATTTTTGTCATCTTTAATCTTTGTCATTTGCAAGAATGGTGAAATATCCTAGCCTCTTGAGACAAGTCTTTCACAAAGTTCTTTGCCTCCATGCTTGTATCATCTTCTTATTATCTATACTTTCTACTTGGGTTTCATTCTAGCAATGAGATTTTTTTGGACTCCATAATATATTAACAACTATTTCAAATAAAAGTATCTTATATTCTGGAAAACATCAATGGTGGGTAGTAAATACAAAGGTTGAAGAAAAAAAATACATTTTGAGTTTTATTTTTATACATAATTTAGGGGGTTATATTGGGGCCCTTACACATAGAACAAAATAGAAACTACAATGCAACAACATGAATAATAGAAGAGAAGAATAGAAGGAGAAAGAACTAAGATCCAAAAAGGGTAGACACCCATAAGGAGGCCAACAGAGGATCTTCGAAATCACATAAGATAATGTGCATATTCAAAAAGTTGGGAAGGTTCTAAAATCAAATATCCCATCACCATCCTTCCATACAAGGGCTAAAGGCCAACCTTGAGGGAAAAAAATGAGATATTCTTACCAATGCTCCTTCCACGACATGAGTGACCAAGACAAGCACATGAAACTAGACGTAAAGAACTCAACACCAAAGACTAAAATAAGCTAGAAGATAAAGCACATCAAATTCTATAAATGATGGAATAAAAAGTATGCCTCAAGTGAGTGAAAGCCCTAAAGACAATCACACAAATCCAATCGATCTAACACTCCTGGAGACCAAAACAATGATAAAGGTAGGTATTCTAAACCATTACAAAAAAGGACGAACATCACTACCCACCATGACCTTTACCATTACCATGACCATTTGGGACACTAGAAGAAGAAGAAGTGTTCCCCATCGTTGTTTCTTAGGGAAGGCCGACCTAAAACAAAGTTTGTAAGAACCTAGCCAAGACAATGGAAGGCACAAAAAAACACCTCCATAAACCAAAAATACTCATAAATATGGAAGCCAAAAATACATTGAACTAATACTGCCAATACCTGCAAACCTTGTTATCACCTTTAAACTATATATTTTTAAACCAACCTTAAAATAGAGATCACTACAAAAAAGGGCTCCAAAATAACTGCCATGGGTAAAAAAGACCTCATGATCTAAGGGCATGGTCCCATGGAGGGGCTCAGGATCCTATTTTCTTGCTGCAGAAGGTCCCATGCTTATTTTTAAAGCCAACTACAGGAAATAATAGAATCTATGCCTAAAAAATTATAGCTCCACTTTTTTAGCCCCCTAAACTTAAGAGGTGGGTGGAGAGGGGGGGCTGGGAGTTTCTGTAACACACCAACATTTCAACACACGAACAACACGGTAAAAGACAGGATATTTTTTTTTGACTTGCTTGAAGATAATACGACACTACACAAGTTCTCTAGGGAATACAATCAACTAAAGACATGTGTTCCACAACACGAACCCACACTAGTTACAGATAAACATGAGGCACACACTTAGGACACAATGGTACATCTAAAGTATGCAATTTTACAAACAAGGTCTTCCCACAGAAGGTTTCTTTAGAATCCTGTTTTAGCTGTAAGTGCTTTTACATTCTTTACTTTTCCTAGAGGAATCATGATAGGAGAATCTGAAGTTCATGTCTCCTTTGAAGAATTTTCTCCTACCTTGTTAATGTTAATATACAGTGTAAACCAATCATTGTATGGTAAGAGGTTACTTCATTTACTTGATTAACTTATTCATTTGTGAGGAGGCAGTTAATTTCTCAAGGCTCTTAACTTCATCAATTTGTTTTCGACGCTGTGCTTTTGAACATATATGTTTTATCTTTTCAAGCAGTCAATTTTATTTTATTTTATTCCAGTACATGACTGTCTAAATCTTGGATTCATCATTAACATCTTATTAGTTGTTAATAAGATTTCATTGGGGTCAAGAGTCTAACTAGAAATATTAAAGGTTTCACTTGGGCTTCACTTGAAGAGATAGACATAAGTATATTGTTTACATTTTCAACGGGTAAGATAGATCGAAGAGTTTCTTAGTCAAGTTCCTTCTATTTACTATAATTTTATTATCTTCCAAGATTTAATCATTGATTTCACCTTAAGACCATTCTAAGGACTCACCACAATAAGAGATTGTTGATTAGTTTACGTGGGATCACAAGGTATATTTGTTTCTCTTGTTTTCTTTTTGCTAGGTTCAAAACATAGTCCTCTACCAAACGACACATGACCAAAGGTAACCAAAGTGATGTAAGTTGATTCAAGTTTAGATAATTATAATTAGGTTGACAATTCAAGGATAAATCATATTCTGAAAAGTGAAAATTCAACAAAGGATACACATGTCAAAACAAGTTCATTTAATCTTATTGACAATAATATTTCTCAAATTGACTTTCAAACGATAACAACCTACATGAGAACAATACAAAATTATAACGCAATGCCTTCTAAATAGTCTCCACAATTTCCATACCAATGTTTTAAAGCAAAAGAAAAACATTCGTACAACAGCAGTTCCTAAGAAGGCTGGAATCCACTTTCTACACGTGTTTCTTTTTCTCTCTCTTTTTTTTTCTTTCTACTCAGGAAATCCTCCTGCACATTTGTTAGCACATGTCAGTTCGCAAGAACTGAGCACGATAAAAGCTATAACATTAAGACAATATGTTGTTATCTAACTGTTTCAAGGAAGAAAAGCACCGTTAATGAAGAAAACAATACTCCAAGAGCCTAAACAAGAGCAATTAAAGAGTTGTCCAAAAGCATAAAATGTCTAAATAAAAGGGACTGCACTAACTCTATTTAATTATCATTTTCTCATAGGAGCAGTTAATAAACATCATAGTGAATTTCACCCATATCACAATAATGACCGTCATTTTAACAAGATAACATTTCGAAACAAAAACAATTACAAGAAGAGAATTAATTTCAAGCGTGATCTGTCCCTATTTGTTTAAGTTAGTTCACCAAGCCAAGGATTCACTATGCCACTGGAAGATTCCGAACAATCAAATGACATGAGAATATCTAAACCAACATGACTTATTAATATTAAGATGATGTGCCCATAACAGTTAATTTTATGTCAGCACAGAATAAATAAATTGGAAAGAAAAAGGGATGAAACGCACAAATGACCCCGTATGGGCCACATCTTATCCTAACAATCCTTCTATTAAACTTTCTTCTAATCAAGAGAATGTCTTAAGAAAAAGGACAAACTTGACAAGACCAAACATAACCATTATAGATCTTACAGGAGGGTTACTCAATCATTCCCAAGAACACAACACAGGATACATAACTTCCAAAGGATCTGTCGTCAACAACAAGTTGACTTAAATCTTTCGGTCAACACGTAACCATTCTACTACAATGACAGCAAGGAGGTCGTATCACAACGAGCATCACAAAAACCAGTCAACCAATGAGTTTCCAAACACACCAACCTCTAAATCGCAGGAGAATGAAATTTAAACATCTTTACGGAGCAAAATGTAGGGTAATTTCTTACGCATAAAATCAACATCCCAATTTTAAGATTTGAAAACTTCCTCAATAATGATCCAGTAGATCTCGTATCCTCCAACAAGTGTGAAACAAAATCAAGATAAGAAAAAGAGTATTTCCTCTGACATTTTTAGCTACCCAAAAAAAATGTGAGTAACGCCTAAAGAAGACATTCCATAGGATCAGCTACATTCCTCCAAAACATACAACTGTCACCAAGGGAGAGAAGGTGATTCCAAAGAAAACAATCTCCAAACGGTGAACATGAATTGATATCAAATTATGAAGATCAACCATGACGCTTGAAGAATAAAGGTATTTCTTCAAACGATTTTAAAAAAAATAACAAAAGCAACTAACCTAGTTGAGAGTAATATCAACTTGGCTCAATTCAAAGATCAGTCAAGCTAAGCACACACTAAGCCAACCGGAAAGGGTTACTAGAACCTAAAACAACTAAAAGAAAAGGATGGAGACAGGAATAGCATCATTTACCTATACACAATGCACTCGCAGTACTCAATCACTATTTCGCAAATGCCCAACATAAACCAGAACTACAGATCTCGAACTGAAACAAGAATAAGAACAAAACAGGAACTATAAAGTTGAGTCCAATGACAATGTTTGATAAAACATTCAAATCGTGAGACCAACACAAAGAACTCAAGAATTTTCATTACAGGACCCCCACCTCTTTTGTTTTATTAGAATAAGAACAAGTTCACTGAACTAATATTTATTAAAACCTAGAAAACAATATAAAAGGCCTCAACCAGCGCAATCATTTCTAACACCAAAAAAAAAATACAAAAGAGCAAGGGAAGTGGAAACCAAATAGCATACCATCACATGAGACATTTATAGGAAGAGTAGAGTTATTTAATGAATCAATTAAATAACAGCATAAAAATCAATGGTATAGAGAATATCGTGCCTGATTAAGCTCATGCAGTCGATAACAAGCTGGACAGGGCCTGTAACAGCAACCCAAGCCTAATTCCATTTTCTTCAAGCTCGTTGGGCACCCAAACATCGACCATCTTCACGTTGGCACAGGTAGGAGTTCACGGCCAGGGTGGGTGGTCTAAAATACTTGCCAACATCCTCCCAACGCGTGTCAAAGGGGGAAACTACAGCGGAACATGGGCAGCCATCCAGCACAAAGGAAAAATCCACTTTTGGAGCCCATTTAAGAAGCTGGAACTAAAATCTGGTCTCTCATTTATCACTGCAGACCTGGTACAGTGCGCCTTGTTATAGTGCCAGACTATGTCTGCAGATTGCTTCACCTGGCATTACCAAAAATCTTTACAAGAACATTTTTCTTTTTAAAAAAAAAAAAAAAAAAGATGGAACCGCTTTGCATCTCGCACAACAATTTGCTTTGCAACAACCTTGGACAAAACCTGGTGCAGTGGGGCAGTCAACACATACATTAAGGTTCTGAATCTAAAAGATATCCTGCTACCTTCATCTCCCAAGACATTATCTCCAACATTGCATAGATCTCCTGTGCCCGTGGGTGAGATCTGCCACTTGGGTTTTTCTTATGCCTTCCAAAACTTCAGGTGCTAGCTTTGAGTCCAGTGTCTCTAACTCATTTGTAGATCTTAATGAGTCATTGAAGAATGTTAATGCAAGCTCACATTCCCCAAGTACAAGATAGCAACTTGCAGCTCTAATTCGAGCTTTCAAGAAGTTAGGATCTCAGTGTAGAGCTTGCTTGCAATCTGACAGTGCTTCTCTGACTCTACTAATAGCCATCCGAGTGGCTGCACGGTTGCCATAGCATAGCACTAATGCTTTGACAGAACCTTCAGATGATTCACTCGGAGAGACGCAGCTTATCCCACGAGTATAATACTCCTCAGCTTTTAAAAAAAATCCCCTTCAGTGTATGCTTGATTCCCCTGTGCCACCAACTTTCACATGCCTGATCTAATGCTGCATTCTTCACGACCATGGGAATAGCTGGTAGATCACTCTTTGCACTTTGATTACCTGACACTGACTCTGGAAGTACAGTTGTATGTCTGTCACAAGCTCCAAACATTTTTTTTTTCTTCATCAGCTATCTGAGTTTAATCAAACATATCTCCTTTTGAGCTCGATGCATACCTTTGTACAACATCTGTTTGAAAAACAAGACATCTTAAAGCAAATGGAGATGATTCAAATTTCTCAAAAGTAACTAATATCTTTAACTTGTCAGCATCTTCATGAAAATTTGGCTCAACCTGTACAATCCACTCACTAAACAGATCCGCCTCTATGAGATCCTCTTCCATGAGTTACATCGTAAAATGAGCAAGGTCTCAGTAGAGAATCTCTGTAATAAATTTCATCGGGTCTCCTGGTAACACTCTCACTGTCACTTAATCAATTTTGATAAAAAATATCTTGAAGGAGAATCCCGCATCAGAGGCTATAGTAAAAAAAGAACAAATAACAACATAGCTAGATAGCCTGCCTATTGGAAGCGCTCAAAACGGCCTTAATACAGCCAACTGAGATGCTTTAGACGACAACGCTAAACGCGTATCACAGGGCGAGAGATCCAGCTTGGTCCTCACCTGCGTGTCGATGAAGAAGGAGTCCCTGTCCACGAAGGCTAAACCAAACGTAAATCCATCCTCTATGGATCTCATCAGGTCTCCTGCATATAGCCAAATACGTCCTCACGGCACTCTCCTAGGAGAATTTCAGTTCTACGCTCCACTGATACTACCTGTGCAGCACGATTTGAGAACCCACACCCACCCTCGTAACATCAGGGCGATAGACCTTCATTTCACCATCAATGAATCCACTATCTAGAACACGTCGTAGCAATTCATCTGTTGCAGCATTTGATGGAGTGCAAACAAGCATTCGTGGTTCAGGGCAGGAAGAAGGAGGCGTCTAGGAGAAACCGTGAGAAAAAGAACTTGCCAGACAAGATTTCGATGCCTTCTCAACCACTCCACATGCATACTATCCAAGGGAGATCTCACGCGGTCCGAGAGGATAAGCAAGCAGGTCAAACAAGAAATCAAAAAGATTTACAAATTAGGAAAATCAGTGAGTGCGGCCACCAGCAAGGATTCCATCACGTCATACTTTAATAACTCCACCCTCCACGCCAAGAAGGAGATGAAGTTGACTGTGACAAGGTAGGTTGGGGGCATTACAGTTTCCTCCTATAGTTTATGGCTGATAGAATCTAATATGCATTCCCACCATTATTTTTTGGTGATTTTAGAGAGAAATATGATTTGATTTTCCTACAAATAACCATTTAAGAAAGTTTAATGGAATCCTAAAATCTCATTCAGCGAGTATTGTTAGTTTAAGACCGGTTTTCAGGTGCATGAGACCTGAAAACTGCTAAAATGGTCCTAAATTTTCTCAACTACACTTCTCTGAGATGATTCTATGGAGCCCCCCTAAAGAATTAGGACCATGACACAAAATAGATACATCTGGAAAGATATTAGACCCTTCATTTATTATAACAACAGGAATAATCAACCATTACATTGAAGACTTAAATATTTATTTGGGTACTGCAAAACTCTATCAGTTTCCCCTCTAAGAATATCAAAATGAAATAGGATCTGGAGAATTTTGATTAACGATGGTAGACATCTATAGGATCACTAGCAGATAGTTTCATTTATCATGCAGAGCCCACAAAAATCATGTAGTGGTTCAGTTGAATTATGACAGGTCAAGAGCCATATGTAACTCATAGTCAGGGATTTCAGGTAGAGGATTGCATCACCTATCTGGAGTCCTCCAGGAAACCCATTTCCATGAGGAACAACTTGAGAAAAAGGTAATCTCATGTACCACTTATAGCTATACTTACACCTAAGTTACATCTAAAGATTCATAGGCTATTTAAAGGATGGATATAAAGTTTGTAGTTTTTTTTATAGGACTGACTTCGATGATCATCATTATCAAGTTTCAAGAAAAGGTTGTCCATTGTGGATTTTTTTATCTCTCCAAAGAACAAACTAAAATGATTCTATTCATGCCACTTGAGTAAAGAGATCTAATGACCATCATGTGTGAAGTATTAGGGCAATCTCATCTCATCTTTCTATGGCTGATACATATGAGAAAAGAAACATCACCTGATAATATTATAATTTGATTCCATGAGATAGGATGATTTCTAGAAATGATTCAATTAGAAAGGTGAAGGTACTATGATCATTTATATGGAACACCTAAATCTTCATATAGAATGTAGCAATCACCATAACAGTTCACTTGATGCAATGTTCACTATGCCAGTACCATTGAATGAAATATCATTCAAAACCTAGTAGTGGAAATGACTCAAACCTTAACGAGGATGCACATTACAATCAAATCATTTAATTCCCCACTAGGTACAGGATAGTCCCAATCAAGGAGCAATCCTCAGATCTACATAAGTGAAGGATCTCATTTTAGTAAGTCGGGTAAGCATCATATATCTAATTGTAATGGTCACTAAAGTGAATGGAGTAGACCAAATTTAGGCAAAATTAGTAATAATTCAAGAATTACATAGAGCCAAAATCTAATCCAGAAGGTTAAAAACCTACAAAACAATTGAGCAGTGTTTTCAACTCAAAATTCAAAAGGTACCGGACTACAATATTTAATGGCCACTGAAAGTGTTGGATGGTCATTGTTGAGTAGTTCTGAAAATGAGAAGAAGTACTTGCTCAGATGTAGATTTTGAAAAACTATCAATTCTAGATTATAACTTCTCCAGAAGTTATGAGCCACTTCCATCAGGTGTAGAGTGGCCCTAATTTCTTATATTTACTACATAATAAATTATAAAGTATGAAAAAAGGCACATTGAGGAAGTAACTCAACATTCTAGAGGCAGGGGAAACAATTCTAATTCCCACTAGTATTGGATAGTATTCAAGATCAAATTAGATGGGCAGTAAATAATGGTTCCTTGATGGAACTCCTGGGTAATTGCTTCATATAGTCAGAACATGTGCACATTTCTCTAAAGTAACTAGAAATGTGTACATATTTAGGCGCAATTGTATGCATTTTAGGCTCGTGAAAAATTACTAGAGCCTGAATAAAAACATATTGAGCATACATCATCACTAATTAAAATAAACTTAAAGAAACACTAGCCATAATTCAATTAGCTTTGGTTGGAATAGTCCACTTTTTGGCCCCCCTAGATTGGTGTAATTATTGATAATCATTCAGTAGTGGAAATTAGTAGTATATGAGAAAATAAAGTATACATCATGAAAGAATCTAAAATATACAATATATATAAAAATCATTCAACACATAAGTACCTAGAGAAATCCATATCACAAAGAAAAAAAGTATATAACATGTAAATTCATAGAGTATTCAAAGTAAACAAGATTCCAAAGAAAAAAAGATCCCACAACATACAAAAAAACTCAACATATAAGTCCCTAAATTATTTATCATAGAAAATATCACAAATCATACAACATATAAGTTTTTATAGTAGTCAAATCAGATAAAAACATAGAGCATACAACATCTGTCACTTGATTAGTCAAATCTAATAAGAAGGAAAAAATACATGTAATATCCTAGAGAAATAAAATCATATAGCACAAATTAACATGAAGTGTGTAGAATAAAACATAGATATAAATATGAAAACAATGTTGGATATCCAAAACAGGAGCTAGGGCTAATATTAGTCAATTAGTGCAACAATATACAACAAATAAAACATGAACAATAAATGATAAATACAAGTAAGAATGGAGCATGGTGAAATCAATATCTATATATAATAAATTTGATCATTGGATAAAGCACATTATATCACATATCATAAGATTTAATTATTGTAATATAAATAGTAGCAATGTAGTTCCTACGATGGACTGGTGATTAAGGATATGATCATTATAAGATTAGTTGGTTAGATGCCCCCAATTAATGTATTCCCCCAAAATGATAAGCATTCCCCGAGATAAAGAGATATAATAATCCACAACTCTCTAAAGATATAATCTAGTTAGGTGTCATGTGTAATATCTCCTAGCATAGGCATGCCCTCAATGTGGTGAGGTACCCCCAAGGTAATAATTTTTAGAAGCTGTAAAGTGTGTGGTGTTAATGCATTAATGTATCTGTAACTACTTTATTTGTTCTATAAATCTCATGTACATGAATATAATATATAATATGGTGTATCCAAATGATCATAAATATTAAATAATGCATTTACCACAAAATTCACATGTAGATCCCAGTTATATATTTTATTAGTTTACATAATGTTTTGAAGGTTTTCATAACAAAAGACTTATAAATTTAAAATATGCCAACTGAAATTGGTACTAGTGGCCCCATGACATAGGTTGCAAGTAGTAGAAGAAATGGCATGGGTTCCTAGGTAATAATTATTCCCTCTATAATCATATAAAAACTGTGAAATGTATTTCATCATCAAGTAATGAGATAGTCATGAAATGGGGGAGAAGATATAAAATGAGGTATAATTGTGAAAGGATTATATGTGCATACAACTAGATGTGGATGGGTATTAAGTGAGGCTGCGATAAATTCCCAACTAATATGCAACTGAATGGGTGTGTGATCATAGGGTATCATCGTATTTGTAGACACCCTAATTTCACATCTGTCCTAAATCAATTAATTCCCCTTCCTCATTTCCTACAAAAATACACTTCGAATTAATCAAATATAATTTGACTAATTATCTATTTCAAAATCCAAAAAATAACCCAATCCTCACTACATGTCATTATTCTCCATGTTTTTCTACTATTGAATTAAATATTCAAATTCCAATCCTCACCCACCTCTTCGTGGTCCCCACTCACCTAAAATCCTCCACTTATGAATTAAAAATATAATTCAAATCCTCACCCATTCTTTGTGGCTCCCACTCATCTAATCTTGCCCACATTTTCAAACCACCTCACCTAATCTTTCCCACAATTTTCAAACCACTCACTTAATCTTGCCCACATTTTCAAACCATGATTACTTAAATTAATATAAGTTAATCACTCCCCCAGGCTATAAATACAACCTTACCACCTCCCCTCTAAACACACGGAGAATAAGCTTGAATGCCATATCTAATTTCTTGCATCATTTTGAGCAAAGAACGTCCTTCTGGCCTCATCCTAATGCCCCAAATAGCCTCATAATCATTTTTCTCATCTGGTGCAAAGTAAGAGGATCATTGTTGTAGGAAGGTCTTGCTTTGTATTGAAGAAAAGCACCTATATATCACACAATCAGGGCTCAATCCAAGTTTCTTAACCCAATCTGAGGTTTGCTACGAAACACGAAGGAGGAGGTATGATTATTGGTATTTTACTTCCTTGTTAGTAGTGTATTTTTCCTAGTTTACATACTGGCAGGCCTGGTTACTTTCGATCTGTTACCATTAATTTCCCAATTAGTGGTTTTATCTATTCTTTTCTTATTATTGTTCGTTATTATTTCCTTTTCTGTTCCTTATGGCCTTCTTTGGTTAAAATTCATGCTTTGGGTAGTTTTTTTGTTATGTGGTGTCTTGTGTTGTATCTGCAGGTTATAATAACCATGAAACTATGACAGCTCATCATGTCTTTGATCTCCTCGGTACTTGGTGTTTAGTTCTCAGTTCTGATTTTTTCTATTCACTCGTAATGTATAGAAACACATGAACTAGACATTAGTTTATCATCTTACTGTCATGGGAGAACCAATCTGGAAAATACATTTATTTATTTACCTTTTGCTAAAATAACTACTTTATAGGAAGTTAATCATTTTTTTTCATTTTATTTTAGTCAATCATTTTATGATCTAACTCTTTAAATTTCTATTTATTGTTCTTTTTTTAATGTTGCTGTCAAAATTTTAGCTCCTCAGGTGAAGTACAGAAGTCAGAAAATAAAAAAACTAGCTCCCGGAACGTTTTTCTCACGTTTAAAATTTTCATTCAAAGTGCTACCGTAGCCCATCTTCCGGAAGCCATAACTTTTGCTCCCGAACTCGGAATGACTTAATTTTTTTAACGGAAAGGTATCAAAAAAATCTATGCAATGGAAAAATAATTTTTTGATTTAGACTTACAGAAAAATTTTGGTCTTATTTCTTCTAACACTTGTCTTTTTAACAAAAAACAACAAAATTATAGTTTTTTTTTTTTATTTTTTATTTTATTTCACGTAACAACCTCACACGTATGCTCTTTCCTCGCACTTCAAAATTTATCTTAGAAATCAGAAACGTGAGGCCACCCAGGCTCTGTAAAACAATTTTTTTTTTTAATTTTTAATTTTTTGCCTTACATTTCAATTTTCCATGACAACACTTCTAGGTAATGTTTTCACACTCTTCTTTCATCATTTTTATTTTTTGTGAAAATAATCATTATCGCTATTTCGCAATCATAATTAATTGCAATAATTATTAACATTTAAAAAAAAATCTATTTCAATTGTATCTACGTATGCTCTTTTCTTGCGCCTTCGAGCGATCTGGAAAATTAGAAACAATCACAATTTTTTAGTTTCTTGTTCTAACATTGCAGGATCCTCTAGCTTTTTTTTCCAACTATCATTTTAATAATTATTTTCCTTTTTCATATTATTAATATTTTTTTGGTCGTTGGTTGTGTATGCTCTTTTCCTGCGCCTTCGTGCGATCTGGAAAATCAAAAACAGCCATGATCACTTTTCTAACATTTCGTTTACAGGATAACTACTAATTTGTTTTCTGTAGAACCATGTTGCTGGAATATTATCAAAAAAACAAAAAAACAACAAAAATCCCACAAAAATACCACCATTCAAAGAAAATTGCTGAAACAAAAAAAAAAGTACGCTCAGGTACGCAATTATTTTTTGCTAGTGATTTATTTCAAGTTGGAAAGAACCTTGCATTTAATCACTTTATCATTTTATTTTAGCACATAGACGAGGTGGATTTCATCACCACCAAAGCTACATCAGTAACGTGGACTTGACTACCATGCACCAACAACATTTGCATCTACATTGCACTTTGAGACCTACTCTCATCACAGTGTTCAGTATTTACCTCACCCCTGCTCTTCACTTACAGGTAATGTTGTCATGCAGCGCATGTGAGTCACGCCTAAATAGCTGTAACAACGAAGCCTAGGCATTGTCCCTGTAAATCTTCAGGGAGTTATAAGGACACCATACATATTCATCCCTCCATCACCTTCCACCTTTTCACAAAACCTATTCTGGACGTGGTGATTCACTCCGAAACAGGAAAGTAAGAATTTTTGAGTCTCCTCTAGTGCTCTAAGGGTTCTCAGTAACAATTCTATCCATGTACAGAATTAGGTATATCAGGACTAGGGTATATCAAAGGACGCATATTTTTGGAGTAATAAGAGCATGCATCCACCATTTCACAGCATACTTGTATGATTGCATGAAACAATGATCATTCCTGAAGAAATTACCTCATAAGAAAAAACAATTGAATCCACATGATTACTTGTTGTTTGAAAACAAAATAGTTTAGCATTGTTTTATCATAAAACGTGGCTGATATCAATGTGTTCATTGTAAAATTTAAGACCCTGGTTGTGTTCCACAAACAAATAAGTTCTCGACCAATTCAATACCAAGTGAAAACATCCAAACAATCCAACAACACAGACCAAAACATCACACCAATTTCATTGGCTTGCTTCATCTAACAATACATTTGTCATAGCTTGTCTTCGGCTATATCTAACTGATATTGAGTGACTAGCATTCACTCCCCATATTGTCAATTGTCAAAACATCCTTCATAGCTTGTTTCCAGCTATATCAAACTAATATTGGGTGACTTGTTTGAGTTCACTCATTATTCTGTCCACCATCACGTTTATCCAAATCACAACCAACACAAATCCTGTCATAACTAATTTTGAGTTATATCACAACCATATCACAATTACCCTGTTCAGGTTTCTCTCCCCGTCAATAGTCCAAAGCTTATTTAAGCCAAATCTACACAACGTGTAACAAATCTTGTAATAACTCGTCTCGAGTTACATCATCATCATAGTGAGATAACTTGTTTGAGTTACTCTCCTTATCAGTCATTACGATCTTATTCGAGCTAAATCCAAAATAATCGAGTTCTCATTTCCTCACACCTGTTTAAAATTCCTAACCACTTTTCAGCTTAATCAAACAAATTTCATCATGGTATTCACTCGCAATCACAATCATGAAAATGACGATGAAGAAGTCGCACAACTAGAACTCACCAATGAAGAACAATAACAAGTCAATAAGGTGATAAAACAAAACAAAAATGAATATTTGTTATGCATCCTAGCCATGGGGGCAAAACTACCCCCTGACTTCAGGATGGAATTTAAAAAAACTCATCGACAACGGTGAATCAAGTTATCACAATGAAATACCAAACAATCCAAATGGTTCTTCGGCCGAAGGGTTATTCACTAAAATCTAAAACTTAACAAAGAAACTTGAGGGAAGCAACGACTAGAGTTGAAAGATTAAAAGACCTCAATCTAGATTCCAATACTCATGACATGTTTGATAACCCGTCCCCTGCTTCTCTATTTGTACAAGAATGGAAACTTATGAAAGAAACCATTCAGGGACTACAAAAACAATCGAAACAATTCAACTTTGAAGAATTGTGTCCTTATCCATTTGATACAGAGATATCATGATTACCATTTCCATCATCCTTCGAAATCCCTAATTTTGATAAATACAAAGGCAAAGGTGACCCCCGTGAACATGTCAAGGAATTTTACATGCAATGTCAGGAAGTTTCCTATCGAGACACATACCTTTTACAATTATTCCCCCAAAGTTTAGGAGGACAGGCTTTAGACTAGTTTTTCCATCTGCCCAAAGGGTCGGTCATGACATTTGCAGAATTATCAGAAAAATTTGTCAAACATTTTTCCTATAACCTAGACTCAGAAATAACCATGCTTGATCTCTGCAACACTAGGCAAAGGCCAAACAAATTTTTTTCCTCTTTTTTACAACGATGGCATGGAATTGTAAGCCGATTTCCCTGCTCGGTACCCGAGAGACAACTAGTTAGCATTTTTGTCCCTAATCTCAATGTTGAATTATCATTCCACATGCAAATGCATTATCTGAATAGTTTCAAAGAATTCATCGAAAAGGGGACACAAATCAAAAAATCCCTCATTTCTAAGGGCTTACTTAAAGCACCCTTTAGAGACCAACCTTATCGAGACACTCCTCAGAACCAGGACAAATCTAAATTCTTTAACCGGAATCGAAATATCGTCAACAATAGTATTACTGATTCCCGCCATGTCCGAAATGTCCAAAACCATCCCACCAACACATTAAAATCTAAACAACCAATCATTATCCCTAAAAAGGAAGTTCCTTCTTGGGATCGATGAAGAGAGTTCACTCCTCTCAGAGAAATTCTATCTAGTGTCTTTCTTCATTTGGAAAATGCTAATATGATTACATATCCCATTGTTAGACCCTTTGAAGAAGGATAACCCAAACCAAATTGGTATAAAGACAATAAATATTATGATTACCATTGCATAAAAGGGCACTCCACAGATCGATGCATGTAACTCCGCCATTACGTCCAAGACCTGATTGAACGTGGAGACATAGAAGTTGAAAATACTTCTGAGACAAAAAAACTAATGAAAAACTTCACATGTTCAAAAATCCATTCTCTAAACCATGATAACAATTCAAAAGATAAGGGTCAATCATCAAGTAATGTTGAGTATGACTCAATCATCTCGACCATAGATTATGACCAAAACTTAGTGGCAACTATAAAGATCATAATTGACTGTGCGATCACCACTAGATAGAAAAAATTGTGGGTCCCTACAACAAAAAAATATGCCACTTCATCCCCGGCATCACCTCCTAATCTGCCATCTAATTCCGCTGCCAATTCCTCTTCACAACCTACGCCATCATTTAATATTTTCAAATAATTAGAGAAGACTGCTGCACAAATTTCAATCATGGAACTACTTAATTCTTCTCCCACACTACAACACATCCTTATGCAAATATTGAATAACACTCATGTCCCTGAAGACATCAATTCACAACAATTCCAGGCTTTAATTTCACATCTTACGGTCCCCAATCCTTTTTTATCTTTTGGTCCCACTGACATCCTTAATCCCAACATCACTAATAATCATTCTTTATACGTCGAGGGTTATGTAACTCATCATAAAATCAATCGCGTCTTAATCGACAATGGATCAACATTAAATATTTGTTCCATGAAACTTTTACGTTGTCTAGGTTACACTAAAAATGATTTACAAAACAATATCATAACCATTCATGGGTATGATAATAGCGAAAGAAAGTCTGAATGCACAATCACGTTGCCTCTCCAAGTTGGACCCATCACCTTAGACACGGTCTGTTATGTGGTAGATGTAGAAGTTACATATAACATTCTCGTCAGCCTATCATGGATTCATGCCATGAAAGCCGTCCCATCAACATCCCACCAATGCATTAAGTTTCCTCATTTGGACAAGGAATTTACATTACGTACAGATTCTCAACCTTTTGAGTATTGTAGATTCCTCAAAGGACGGTATCGGCATGATAACTATTGTCCATCAACAGATAAATATGCTCCACCTTGCATAATACCCAATGAAACACGCATCAATCCTGATACTCCCTAATAATGATCTGAAACCATCATCTCATAACCAAAACACATTTTCCAATCCATTATCATCCGCTAGTCAACCACCTTCCACCAATCCTCCTCCCACTAATCAATCATCTTCTTCCACTAATGAATCTTCTTCTTCTAACAACAATTATTCTTCCACCACACCATCTTATTCTTCACCTAGCCAATCTTCTCCATCCAACCACACCTCCTTTATTAAGATACCTCCTCCTGTGAATAACCAACCTTCATCCTTCAATCCACCCCCTTCTTCTTATAACCCAGTCTCTTCATCTTTTAAGACTACCAAACTAACTTCCCCACCACATGAGGTACCTATTGGTCCCCCATCTCACACATTTAAAATCATTGACACGGGATGTGGTGAATATCAATTTAAAAAGATGGCAGACTCTTTTTATATTACCAAATCCCCACATAGATATGGCAAACCTAATGCTCCACATCTGAGAATCCATCCCACTTACCAAATGGGACAATCAGTTTGGAAAAATTTTGGTTATCTTGAAAATGAACATATTCCAAGTTTTTCAGGATCTTGGTTATATAATGATGACTTTGCTCCATGTTATGATTCCCCTCAATTTACCAAATAACATGTGATGGAAGGGTAAAGGACTCGGTCCAAATGAACAAGGTCGTTTAGACCCGATAAATTACACATAACATCACGGTAAACATGGTCTAGCTTTCAAGATGTTTGATGTTGCTCCCATAATAATTTCAAGTGACAATGATGACATCAGTTCTGATAATGACATCAGGTCTCCGTGTAGTCTTTTTGAGGACCTCGCTAAAACATATATTTCCTTTGAACATTTATCTATTAATGTCATCAATTTTGAGCCTATGCATCCAAGTCTCATAGACCATGGCCAACCACATCATGCGGCCATGGACATGTTCCAAAATGATGAAGCCATCGAAGAATTCCTTGGAACTCATGACCAAATCCCTACTTCCGACCATAGAAAAGGATTTGAAATCAATCTAAATGCATCAGCCTATTTTGGTGAAGAGATAAAATATTTAGATCCTTCACCCTTAGAAAATTTGGATCAAAAGCGCAAACATAGATTTCCCATAGTCAAAACCTCACCACCACCCTATCCACCAAACATGTCAACAGAAATTTCCAATAAACATCTGACACTAATAACCTATATCAACCATTAGCATTGTTCTCTAAAAAGGATACATCTAAAATGCTTGTAGAAGAAACAAAAGATATAAACATTGGCACCACTGAACAAAAAAAAATCTTACAACTTGGCATTAGTCTATCTGACCAAGAATGCATGGAATTCACAACACTCCTTATTGAATTCCAAGATATATTTGCATGGACATATAAGGACATCCCACGCCTGGACCCATCTCTTGTAGTACACCATCTTGTGGTACATCCAGATGCAAAACCTGTAAAGCAAAAACTATGCAAAATGCATCCCCAAGTTACATTACTTGTCAAAGCCGAACTCGAGAAAATCTTGGAAGCTGAATCTATCGAACCTATTGATTATTTGGCATGGATATCCAACATAGTTCCCGTCACCAAGAAAACTCCCAACATCAAAATATGCACAGACTTCCATGACATCAACAAGTCTTGTCCCAAAGATGAATTTCCCTTGCCAAATATTGACATGATTGTTGATTCTATGGCAGGCCATGAAATGCTCTCCTTAATGGATGGATTCTCTGGTTACAATCAAATATGTATTACTGAAGGGGATCAACATAAAATGACATTTACTACACCATGGGGCACCTTCTGTTATAAGATCATGCCTTTCAGCTTGAAAAATGCTGGTGGCACCTATCAACGAGCAATGACTGCCATCTTCCATGACATGTTACATGATATCATGGAACATTATGTTGATGATATATTAGCAAAATCTAAAACACGAATAGGGCATCCAACTGTATTAAGACGCATTTTCGATAGATTACGTGAGTATAAGGTTCATCTTAAGCCAAAGAAATGTGTGTTCAGAGTAACCTCTAGTAATTTTATTAGGGTTTATTGTCTCACGAAGAGGCATAGAAGTGGATCATGCCAAAGTCAAAGCCATTATGGAAATACCTCCTACTCAAAACCTAAAAAAAATACGTAGTCTTCAGGGAAAGATACAATCTATTCGGCGTTTCATATCACAGTTACCTGACAAGTGCCATCACTTTAATTAGTTGCTTAAAAAAGATGCACACTTTCACTGGAACCACAATTGCCAAGACTCTTTTGCTAAGTTAAAAGAATATCTCTCTAGTCCACTTGTTCTTATGTCACCAGTTACCGATAAACCCATGTTGCTTTATATATTTACCACTGAACATGCCATAGGAGCTCTACTAGCACAACATAACGATCAAGGAAACGAATGTGCTGTATAGTACCTTAGTCGAACACTTAGTAAACATGAAGTACATTATTTCCAAATCAAAAAATTATGCTTAGTGGTCACCTTTGCATTTCATAAGTTACGTCATTACTTGCTCAATTACACAACTAAGTTGATTGCCAAAATTGATTCTCTCAAGTATTTGTTGTCCAGACCAATTATCACAGGAAGAATGTCTAGTTGGGTTGTATTACTTAGTGACTTCGATGTCAAAAATTGTTCCGCATAAAGAAATTCAAGGACAAGCCCTTTCCGACCAAATTGCCAAGGCACCCCTTCCTGGCATAGAACCACTTCAGTTCTCTTTTCCTGATGAAGATATTCTACACATAGACATCGCACTAGCTTGGACTCTTTTTTTGATGGATCTTGTAATCTCCATGGCTCAGGGGCTGGTATTTTGTTTATCACACCCAGCGGACATGTTATCCCCAAATCATTTTGCTTAGGATTCCCATGTACTAACAATATCGCAGAATATGAAGTTCTTATTGCAGGATTAAAACTTGCTATATCTTAGAATCTTACAGAATTAGTTGTATTTGGTGATTCTTTACTTATCATCAAGCAAGTTACTGATGAATACCAGGTCAAGGATGAAAAACTTATCCCATATAAAACACATGGTAGATAGTCTTTGAAGTTATTTTCGATTAATTCACTTTGATCAAATTCCCATAATTCGTAATAAATATGCCGACACTATGGCAACCATTGGATCCCTATTAGAAATTGCATCTAGTCAACCCCAGGCACATTTTCTCATTGAACATCTCTTAATGCATGCCTATGATCTTCCTGAAAACACTATGGTATGTGAGATCATGGGTCCAAATAACCCTTGGTACCACAATCTTTATACCTTCATTCGTGATAAAACATTTTCTACCGACATGAAACCAATGCATAAACATGCTTTAGCACAACATGCTTCTCGTTACACCATTTTAGCAGAAACTCTTTATAAACAAGGATATGATGGCACCCTGCTCCGATGTCTTAATCAGGAAGAATCCTCGAGTGTCTTAGTTGCAGTCCATTCTGGTATTTGTGTAGCACACATGAATGGTATCGCCTTAGCCAAAAAAATCTTGCGAGTTGGATATTATTGGCCCACCATGGAAAGTGACGCATGTCATTTTGTCAAATGGTTGTCAAGCATGTCAAAAGCATGGAAATCTTATCCATGCACCTTCCCAGGCATTACAATCAATAACCACACCATGGCCCTTCTCTCAATGGGGACTTGACCTCATAGGTAAAATCATACCAACATCTTTCTGATGGACATAAGTTCATCATTACCGCTACCGATTACTTCACTAAATGGGTAGAAGCTATGCCTCTCACTTATGTTACCGGTAGCAAAATATCAAAATTCATTTTTAATAAACTCATTTGTCGATTTGGTATTCCATCCGCTCTGGTTGCAGATAATAACAAATCATTTAAAAACCAGGATGTAAAAGACCTAGCCAAACGTTTTCACATCAAACTTAAATGGTCCACTCCATACTACCCTTAGGGCAATGGTCAAGTGGAAGCAACCAATAAGACCTTAAAATCCATCATAAAAAATATTGTCAACACCCATGGACGTAATTGGCATACTCAAATTTACCCCACTCTTTGGGCTTACCATACATCTTACCAGTATGCCTACGCGAGCCACCCCATTTTCCCTCATTTATGGTTGTGAAGCCATTTTACCTATTGAGATAGAACTCCCATCCTTGAGGATCTCCCTTAAAGATGTAATTAATGAGGATGAATACCAACAGTCATGGCTTTAAGAGCTTGAGCTTCTTGATGAAAAATGACTTAATGCTCTCAATCATCTTCAAGTCTATCAAAACCGACTGCAACGCAGTTATCATAAAAGGTAAGACCCAGAGAATTTGAAATTGGTGACCTCATTTTAAAAGAAAATCAAAAGAATACTACTAAAGAATGAGAAAAACAAGAAAAATTTGAGCCTAATTGGTTAGGACCCTATGTAATCATAGCTAAATTTGGCTCTGGAGCCTATAAATTGGCCACTGAAGATGGTCAAGATCTTGATGAACCAATGAATGCAGTTCATTTAAAGAAATTTATTATCTTTGAGATGTTCACTATTCCAGGATACAACATGTACATTGTTCCTTTTGTCTAGCTTATCTTTGAATAATTTAAATTTATTCATTTCCATTGGCAGATATTTTCTTTATCAAAATCACATTTTCATATTTATCATCATGAGACAAGTGCTAATATAAATCCTATTAAGTTTGTGAGCGTCATACTTCTTCCATTTCTAGTCGCTTTCCTCTATGGTCATACCTAGAAGCTTACTGATGGTAATATATTCCCTTCAAAGACATTCTCTCTTTCATAACAAAGCTCTAAACTTCATTACCTAGTTCGTTTGGTGGTCCATCTCAGTCTTCAGTGTTGAACCCTCATATCCTACTAGTCATGTGGGGCTGAGATTGGGGGCAGACGTTTCTTCCCAAATACAAAGCACTATTGTAAAAAAATTCATCAATTCAATAACTTATGAATAATTCATTGTCACATCTTTCGTCCTTCATAGTCTTTGGTGTTAAGCCCCCACTTCTTATTGGTAGTGTGAGACTGGGAATGGAGGAAGGTTCCCTTACTCGTCTACGTCTTGTCTTCGGTGATAAACCCTTGCCTCTTACAAATGGCATGGGGCAAAGCGTAGAGGGTCATTCTCATAAAAGCATAAAAATATTTCAAAAAATTCAAAAAAAAAAAACAAAACAAAAACAAAAACAAAAAAAAATAGACAAAAAAGGGAATTCACTCGCCTATGTTTTTCCTTTGGTGATGAGCCCTTGCTTCTCACTAGTAACATGGGGTAAGGCATAGGAAGTCAATTCAAAAATACAAAATCTTACAGTGCTTGCAAATTATAGAATCCCCAAAGAAGTAATTTATATGCCTAAGTGAAGAGAGAACTATCCCTTAACCTCATATCTTACCAATCAGCAGGCCACATAACTGTCTAAGTCTAGGCACGTGACTCATAAAGTGAAAGCCATTTTTGAAACTGGTTCAGTACCATTATGAAGAATGGAGTCACAATTTCCCAAAGGGATTGTTATTAGCATTTGTCTTTATATTCATTATCTACCTCATACGTCCTTCTTGATTCTTGGTGATGAGCCCACACATCTTACTAGTTGTGTGGTGTCAAGAATGGAGCTGGACTTCTTTTCATCATATCATCACCACCATATCCTACCAATGGAAAGAGAATTTGAGTTATTCTGAGCATAAGTTACCGCATAGAACATGATACATACGGATAATATCCTGGTTTATTGCCTCTCAAAATGAGGTCTGCACTTTGGTCCATAAATTGCTAATCACAGTGTAAAAAACTACAAACAGAGTGAAAATCGTCAAAAATCCAAAAGCAATGTAAAAATCCAAAAATCCAAAAACATTTGAAAATCGTCAAAAATCCAAAAGCAATGTAAAAATCCAAAAACATTTGAAAATCGTCAAAAATCTAAAAACAGTGTAAAAATCTAAAAATCCAAAAATATTTGAAAATTGTCAAAAATCTAAAAACAGTGTAAAAATCTAAAAATCTAAAAACATTTGAAAATTATAAAAAAACATTAGAAACACTCGTCAAAAATCCAAAAACATTTGAAAATCATCAAAAAAATCAAAAACATTTGAAAATCGTCAAAAAAATAAAAAACATTTGAAAATCATCAAAAATCCAAAAAACATTAGAATATATATATATATATATATATGTAATAAACAAAAAAAAATCCACAAAATCGCAAAAACTCTAAAATAACCAACACAATTTAACCTTTGAACTATTATCCCCAATGAATGATCCAATCACCTTATGACTACCAAATTCAAACCACTTCTCCTCGCGTGAATCCTCGGGGCAAATCCAGCTCTCATTGTTTCGTTATTTGAGGACAATGACCCAATACTTTACTATGTCCTCGTCCCCTTGCTTGGGGGCACATCCAATCAATCCTCACTGTGGAACATGTTAGGGACATGTTTATTGGTTCTTGTGTTGCATTATTAGTTGTAAATTATTAATTACTTTCTTGCATCTTGATATATTACAAGGGGCATCTTGATTTTATGTATCCTGGTGTTCTCTCTAATATTCTTACGTTATTTGATTGCATGTCGTACTAGGGCATCATACTTTCTTGATGGCCTCTGTCTATGATGTCTTCCATTTACATATCGTATTGGGGCATCAAACCTTTTTGATGGCCCCTGTCTATGCTATCACGCATATTACAGTCTAGTCATCCTGATCTTTTATATCACGATGCATCCTGTTATGTGCTATATTAAAATTAAGATGTTTTTCGTCATGTGAGTATCTTCCTGCATGATCAACATCTTACTTTACACCCCATCCATTCACCCATACTAATACATTCCCCAGTTTGGGAATCCTACTTGATCACCATTGCAGTTTACGAATCCTACTTGATGATCTTTCTCGAGTAGCATACACTATCCAACAACTCCTCCTCCCCCACCATGCTCACCATGTATTTGATCCATTTATCCTCGCTCCTCATTTTTACTGCTCTGCCACTTATCCCCATATTACCCTTCTCACCATTCCTGTCCCCTCTCACCCATTTGTATTCTTTCCTTTCACTCTTTTGCTTCCCACTTGACAATCTTACTTAATAACCCCTTCTCTATGGAATCCTCAATGGAGGTTTATCCTCTTCCTAAGATCTTCCTGTTGTAGAAACTTCTTCACCACCTCCCCTCTCATCAAACAACAATCACCACCAAACACATCTTCCCATTCCACATCTTCTGCTTCTCATTCTTGCATCATTACTCTCACCACATAGACATACCAATTAAGGATTCCCCTCACACTCTCCGCCCTCCACTACATATATTCCTTCATCCATTCATGTTACACTCCTTTGTTTCCTTTTTTTTCTTATTATCACCTCATCTCATATCATATACCACTCAGGCATACCTCACTCTTTTCTCATCCTTCCCCAAACCTGTCTTATGCCTGGTCATCCTACTTACACACTCTCGTAGTATGGTAAATTCACTTGAGGGTTCCCCTTCAGTCCATTTTGTCATACCCTATTCCCACCAACTCTATCATCATCCTTCTTCTTCTTCAGCTTGGTGATCTTACTTAACCATTCTGGCCGCATGGCAATCTTACTTAAGACTTCCACTTAAGGTTGATCTTCCCTATGGCCTTCCCCCATCTTATTTCTCCTGGCACCTCTCGTCGCGATCATCTTCTCTAACCTACCATTCCACCTCTGTCCCTAATATCATCTTGTCTTTCTCCTTGTATATCATCCTTGTCGGTTAGGTGATCCTACGAAACCTCTCCAGCAGCATGACGATCTTACTTAAGAGATTCTCTTAAGCATGACATGTCATCTTACACTCGCCCATCACTCTATAATATCACCATCCATATTTCCTCTTCATTCCCCATCATCACATCTTTTTACCACCACTATCGCCCTCCTCTACTTGGCAATATTACTTAACCACTCACCTGACATGGCGATCTCACTTAAGAGTCCCTCTTAAGGATGATCTGTCTCCTTGCCTTTCCCCATCACTACACACCCTTCACCCTTCACTTTTTCTCAGCATTCCCCATTATCACATCCTTTCACCTCCTTTTTGATTCTCGCAAACACCACTTCTCACTTGACCACTTGTCATCTCCAGTTTCACTCGCTTGGCAATCTTACTTAACCACTTCCCTCACATGACAATCTTATGTCAGGGTCCTCCCTACACTTAACTTGTCATCGTGAACTTCTCCCCCGCCTCATTCTTCATTCACTTTGTTGATCGCTTCTTCCACCTAGTATCTCCTACTACCCACTTTTTCCTCCTACTATTATCCTTTCTTCACATATCCTCTTACAACATACATCTAATCTCTTCCACCTACAATCACGTTCTTTTCCCCCATTTTCCCCTTCTTGATCCATCATCCTTCATACCGTTTCTTCCCATTATTTTCATGTCTTGGTTCTTCATCCTCATCACCCGCATCCTCTCCTCACTTTCACCTAGTCCCAACTCATCCCTCCCATTTTCTTTACTCTTTCCACCTCATCTTCTCAAATCCCCCCCACATTTCTACCCACACACGCATTCACCATTATTGTTCACATTCCTCTATCATTCTTTCATCATCATCTTCTATTCCCGCACTAATAATTGTAAATGGGCTTTCCCTAAAAATCATCAATCCTCATTCTGCACGACCTCATTCACTCCCGTGAACCTTCTAGAGTTTCCTTGCATTCCTTCCCTCCTCTAAGCCCAACACTCATTTTAAAAGGACTTTCCCTAATGTCCCTTTGTTGGCGTTACCCTTTCCAATCCTCATTAGCTTTCTCCTTTTCTTCATTTTTTCTCTCACCCTTCCCCACCACTCATTGTAAAGGGGATTTCGCTAACGTCCCCTCATTGGCATTTCCTTTTCTATCCCCCATTCTCTTTTCTCTCCTATTCTTTTCCCTCAATCCCACCCTTTTTTGTCGCTTCTTACCCATCTCTCTATCTTTTATTTTGCCCTCTTCAATATCTTTACTGTCTTCATCATACATCCTTTTTCTATTTTCTCATCATCCTAATATCCTCATTTCATGCATCTCCGCATCTTTTCCAATCGATGTCATTCCTCCCCTTTTTCTTCTCTGAACATTCCTTATATTGTTCCCTTTCCACTTATTACCCCCCTTTCTGTATTCCGTTCCTTCTACATCATTTTCTTTGTTATCCTCTTCTCTCTCCCACCCCTCATCTTATTTCCCTTCCCCTATATCGTCTTCTTCCCCTTTTTCCATCACGTTTCCTCCTTACTTCCCCATCAATAACCTAGATGTTCAGCGTTGTCCTATCTTTTTTATCATACCACCCTCCACATGCACCTCCCTATGGCCTGTTCCATATTATTTTCCTTGGTCTTCCTCGTAATGACACGATTCCTTCAATCTTCTCCTTGTATTCGTTCTATCTTCCTTTCCTCTCCTCTTATTTTCATGTTTCTTCTGACCACTTATCCTTTTCTCTACCACCCCTACCTTTTCGTTCATTCTATATCTATTCTCTTCTTTTCTCTCCTCTTTTTCACACTTTCCTCGCCCCTCATAGTTTCTTTTTTTTCTCCGTTCTACTTCTTCTTTCGTCCTCTTTCCATTTTCATCCATTTCACCCCCTACTCCCACCTCGTTTTCTCCTTCTTATTTATCCTTTCTCATTTCATGATTTTCTCAGCTCTATCATTTCTTTCACTTTCACGCATCCCTCTTTACTATCTTTGTTGCTTCCTTCATTTTGCACATCTTTCTATTTTATCCCTTCACCCTCTACTCTGTCATTTTCCTGTTTTTTCCTTATTTTTCCTTCATCATTCCCTTCTTCCCCTATCATCCCTCTCTCTTATTTCTACCTCTTTCATTCTTTTTTTCCCCCTCCCCTATCTCCCTTACTCTTCTCATAATCAACCCCCAATCCTATCCATTCCCTTTTCTCTTTCCCACACACCCTCACACCTAGCATTCAAGGTCAATTGAATCATTTCTCCATTTGCATAGTGTGGTCATTCTAGTCTCTTCCACTCCATTATTGTCCTCTTCTCCATAGAATTCATTTCTCTTCTTTTCGAGAGTTCTGTCATATATTCCATTCTCGTTAGTCCTCTCGAGGGGCCATCACCACATCTACCCATAATCACATATTCTCATGACATTTTTTTCTTGGAGGATACTATGACATCCATCACTCACCACTTTCTATTCTTCCCAAAAAACATTTTCTTTGACTTTTGTTTTAAAAAAGTAGATTGAATTCTTCCCCCATACCGTCTACTTTCTTTGAAAGGACACTACTTTCATAGTACCCTTCTAAAGAGGAGAAAATGTAGACACCCTAATTTCACATCTGTCCTAAATCAATTAATTCACCTTCCTCATTTCCCAAAAAAATACACTTCAAATTAATCAAATATAATTTGATTAATTATCCATTTCAAAATCCAAAAAATAACTCAATCCTCACCACATGTCATTATTCTCCATGTTTTTCTACTATTGAATTAAAAATTCAAATTCAAATCCTCACCCACCCTTCGTGGTCCCCACTCACCTAAAATCCTCCACTTATGAATTAAAAATATAATTCAAATCTTCACCCATTCTTCGTGGCTGCCACTCATCTAATCTTGCCCACATTTTCAAACCACTCACCTAATCTTACCCACATTTTCAAACCACTCACCTAATCTTGCCCACATTTTCAAATCACTCACTTAATCTTGCCCACATTTTCAAACCATGATTACTTAAATTACTCTAAGTTAATCACTCCCCAAGGCTATAAATTCAACCTTACCCCTCCCCTCTAAGCACACAGAGAATAAACTTGAATGCTATATCTAAGTTCTTGCATCATTTGAGCAAAGAACATCCTTTGGCTTCGTCCTAATGCCCAAATAGTTTCATAATCCTTTTTCCCATCTGGTGCAAAGTAAGAGCATTGTTGTTGTAGGAAGGCCTTGCTCCATCTTGAAGAAAAGCACCTACATATCACACAATCAGGGCTCAATCCAAGTTTCCTAGCCTATTCCGAGGTTTGCTACGGAACGCGAAGGAGGAGGTATGATTATTGGTATTTTACTTCCTTGTTAGTAGTGTATTTTTCCTAGCTTACACTATTTACCAAAATAGGTTAATGGAACTCAGAAGTGTACTTATTTACAATAGAGAAGTACTAGTCTAAAATGACCCTAGGCTTGATAGTAACCAAATACACGAATCACTACTACACAAGGAGGTGTTTTGAGACAAAACTTAGAAATGTAAATTACTAAATATCATTTGTCCCAAACATTTATTCCAATTTAACAATTTATCGACTTTTCACTTATACAACCACAAATTAGGGTGATGAAAAATAATGCGCCATAGAGGTCACCGTAGAACTTAATATTAAAAGGGGCTAGGGTTTCAGTTGCATTCAATACGTGGAAGAGGTTGGGATTGCAAGAATTATCACCACGGTTTTGGTTTGGTAGATATTGTTTAGAAGGATGAGGCTGATTAGAGGAATCATTCTTCTTTTCTTGTGGAAGTGAATGAAAGAATTTATTCATCCGAAGATCCATACTGAAATTGCACTTCATTTCTTGCTCAACCCCCTGAACATGCCCTCAGGCTCACAAATCCTCAGCAACCTGTGAATGATATTGGTAATATTCTCATTCTCATTTCTCTTATTTTTTTCTTTTATTTATCTTTGTTCGGCTGAGTTCTTAAACAAAATCTCCTCTTGTTTACTTCCCTTTCTCTAAGTTATTCCCTGAATCATTTAAAGTCTGCTTTGTAGTCGATTTTGTCTTCATTTTTATTTTCTTGTTCCTAAAATATATAAACCCCCTCTAGTTGGTAGATTCATGTGATTGGCCATTTCTATGATGTTCTGTTGTGTTTTTTTCATCTTGAAAAATCAAATTTTTAATAACCTTTCCAGATTCCTGTTTTGTACTGGGTCAGCCGATAGACTTCTTCAATGGATTCGTCCTCATGGCTATAGATTGGACATTGTATTGGCCTCGCTTGTGTTTTCAAAATTATCGTCTTGAGAAGAGCCTTGAAAAGGAACAATATTTTGCCCCTCCAATATAGACTAGATGCATGCCCTATTAAAAAATTATCATACAGGGATAATCAAATAGTTATTTAATGATGCACCTAGATGGGATTATTAATAGTATCTGAAAATCTTATTGAATTATTTGTAGGGGATTTTGAGTTTGGTCGAAGTATTTTTCAGACTTAAGTTTTAGGATAGGTTTTACTTTTCTTGGGTAGTGAGATCATGAATGAATTTTTTCAGACATCCAAGGAATTTGTTTCTCACATTATTTCCTACGTTTCTTGCATGGGTCAATGGTAGTGGAGAGTGCAAGGAAATGGGCCATCTCCTGGGATGCCCTGTTTCCCTTTCATCCGCTCTGAAAAAATTTCCCTTACATCAACTTTGGAAAAGACCCCCTTTTGTCTCATATTAAGGGTGAGTAGATTTGTAGAGGTTGGTTTGCAGATATGATGGTTTGTTAAGATCAAATATGTAGAATATTTGCAGGTATTGTAGTTTAAGGTATCACAACCTAGTGGATTAGCTCATGGAAGAGTGACATTTTCCTTTAATATTCACAGTGCTGCAGATTATTGTTGAATTCTAGTTGTACCAGTCAGCTAAGCACCTAGAATGAAAAATATTTTGATATCTCCTTGAATCCTAAGACTGGGATTCAACAGGGTAAGTTTTTTAAATTTATTTCTTCTACATTTTATGAATAAATTTTATTGGCATGACTGACATGTGCATATTCCATCTTGTTCAATCCTGACTTCCTGCCTTCAATCCATGAGTCTGGAAGAGAAAAACAAGGAGAGGAGATGTAAAGTGGCATATTTGTGTTCTTGCTACAAGAATTTCAAGTTTGAGTAGCCTAGAATAGGAACTTTTGATAAGAACCCTCAAGTGGACCATGCAATGCCAAGACCTCTATAGTGCATTGAGTAAACCTTTTGAAATTATCTTTCATGGACTACAAAAGTATGGGCAGCTTTAGAATGATTTGTTATGAAAGAGTGTTTTAAATATTAAATTTATTTCTAAATCCATATATCAATTTCTATAGGCTCAAGATGCTCGAGATGGGAAAGAAAGTAAAGAGTTTCAAAGATGTTGTTTGTTTGTTTGTTATATTAATATGTTTAACACAATATATACCACTTATTATGTTTGATAAATGAAGTCCAACCAAAACTTGATAATTCATGGCAAAACAATAGTCTATTTTTTACCCTTTTTGGTACACTTTGGGTTTTAGTTTGTGATCCTTTCCATTTGCAAGTCTCTTCTATATCTCATAAGTCAATTTTGTAACACTGAAATAGTTTGCATAAATGTTACTTTGTAGTTTTGGCATTCATTTACCATATCATAGAATATATATGCATGTATACAACTTGGCATCTGTGCATTTACATTATGTATTGCCTCTAAAATCCATCAATGTAAGTCACCTTCTTTAGGCATTGGTACATGCATTGAGGCCTATATTTGTAATTGTAAATAATACAATTTCAAAGTTAAATATTGTTGAGGATTTGGACGTGGTAGATTGAATTTAAACATTGACAAAAGACACACCTTAATTTGGGCATATATCAGTCGTACTCAAATTTTAATAAGTCGTATAAATTCAATTTCTTGTAAATGAAAGGTTGAAATATAATTAAAACTAGAGGAAGCATGTTTAATTTTTCATGGATTAGAGTTCACGACTCTAACGGCATTGCTAGTTTGTTAGAGGTGGCCAAAATCTTTGTATGTAAGTACAATGTTGTCAGTTGCATGTAATTTTTCACTTTATTAGTTTTGTAGAATCTTTTGGTGGAGTGTAGATTTTATCATGTGAAATTTATATATCTCGAAGTAAATCGAATAAGAGGATATGATATCTCATATAAAAAGTCAGGATATGATATATCATATTAAAAACTCTTAACTAGGCTATATATTTAAGTACGACTATGTTTTTCAAGATAGATTCATCAAACTAGGGAAATATTAGTATTGGCTGTCAAAAGATTATTATATATTTTTCTTATATTTAGTATATTTGTTCTTTTGAAAATTGTATCATATCTGATTTTAGTGCCTATGTAGGTATATCCTAAAGGAAATACCATTGAGGTTGGAGCAGCTCACGGTACTATAGTTTATAATTCAACATCTTTGTTTTCATCAAAAAGGATGGGAAACTAGCAAAAACGACATAAACTCTATTTGTGCATGGATATGTGGGCTTGTAGATAGGTACTATCTCCGAGGTGAAACTGTCAAAAATTTAATAATAGATATATGGTTTACATTTTAGGCCTTTACTTTGATTACATATAAATGATATGGTGGAGTCACACACACATATTAAGTTTGTTCATATAGTGGTCTAGAATTTTAGTATTAGGTTTATTTGCTTGATTTAATTCATGTTATGTTTTTTTGTGGCATGGAAAATTTATATGAAAATAAAAGATTAATTGAATTTTCAGAGAAGCTAGTGTTTGAATGGCTGATATACAGGGTAAATAAAAAATGACATGACAGGATGGTATTGATCATTCTTGAATCTAAGTAGGATATCATTTATCTTCTCTTATTTTTGCAATTAAAAATTTCCAATTACTCCAACAAAATCTAAGTTTACTATTCTTTTGTAAAATTATATTAAAAAATTCAATACATACATTATATATATAATTTGGTTTCAGTATAGTTTCTTATTTGAAACATATATGATATAGCAATCAAATCCCCTTTGCAATTTTATTAAAGCTATAATTATAATAAATAATTATTGTATAGCATTGTTTTATAATCAATTATTTGAAGTTGGTTATTTCTTTTTTAGATAATTTAATTCAGCCAAAGAATCTTGAGAACATTTTGCAAGGGAATTTGTGTTTGTTGTTTTTTTATTTGCTTAAGTCATTGCTCTTTTCTTCGAGGGTTGTATTATTATTGATAAATACATTGATCCTAAAATTTGTTGGGCTCTCTTCTTTTACCCTTATTATTTTTATTCCAATTGTACTCACTAAATTTCCTTCCAATCACTCTATTGGATTACCTTTGTAGCCGCTAAAAGTCATAGAGGTCAGTTTGTTTCTCCTCCTCCATGGTATATAGTGCAACGTTCAAACATATACTAGCCAAGGTTTTTAGCTATATACAAGTTCTCCCATTTGTGTACGTGACTTGTCACTGGCGTGATATTGAACCCCTTTCTTTCAACACATTTAACAATTTTTTTTTCCCAAACTTTTCAATTGCAACATATATAATTGACAACAATACACAATTTAGACTATTTTCAGGTTCAAACTTAAACATTAACCCTGCTACACATTTTCCCAATTCCAAGTTTTTAAGAGTTTCGCGGGCTCTGGAAAGGATCCTCCCTATACTAACATTTGGTTTTAAATTAATTCTTCTAGAGTTCTTAATTATAGGATGGTGTAAACACTCTTTTAGTACATATGTAACAACATATTTTATGATTATCCCCAATTGGTAACTGAGTGTTATTCCTACTTAAACATGATATTGTTGCAAATTTAATTTTAAAGGAAGAACTTGTTTATTACATGTCCTGAATGGATATTTTATTTAGAATTGGGTATGATTTTTTTTTCAGATTAATGGTTTTGGCAGGTTATATGAAGTGCGAGTTATGTTCCTTTCACTAGTACAAATGGGGGTCTATTAAGACACCTAGATGAAATTATTATTCCGCTTCTATATTTTCTTCCTTTTATTTTATTCAATATTTTATTAATATATTGACTTTTGGAATTTACAGGGAATATGGAACGGGGTTTACACTTAATTTACTCCACATTTTCAACATTTGACAATTAAGAAAAGTTAGTTTTCTGATTACCAAGTATGATAAATTTTAGAAATTCATTTCTCAAACTCTTACCCCATTTCATTTGTGAAAAAGGACTATAAATCTCTTTGAAATGTAATATTCAGTTTTGATTCTTTTGAATATAATAATAAAAAATCAACAAATTTTCTGATGGTAAGATCTCTTTACTTATATTTATTCCATATTTAATAAAGACATCAAAGGAAATTAATTCCATCTTCAATGTGCTAAGTTCATTTGTGTGATATTTTTGTTATTGTACCATGGATAACGATTCACACTATAATTATCATGATATCATGTATCCTTACTACAAATTCAATAGACTACAATCCTCATGCTAATGGGGTGATGTCACAATGAAAGAATATATTTGTTTTCTCTGTCTTCCACTAACATAATGGTTGATTGGTCGCAGGATGTGTATGTTTTCTTGGTTGAGCTTCCCCTCTCCTCACATGTGACTTTATAATCCAAATCTTGTTCAAATGGCTCTAAATACATACTTTACTAAACAAAGGATATACCTCTTAAGCGTGCCTTGGAATTTGCTTCTATGACTCTAAAATCCTAATTTATTCATCCATCCATCCATCTTGTGTCTATTTCTCCACCATAATACTCAAGAATTTTTAAAGCCTTCTTTCATAAATCCACAAACACACGTCTCATTACCGAGGTCCCACACGCACTCTTTCCTCTCCGCGTATCACTTATACATTGTCTTTCACATAGAATTTTCTCATCTCTTAATTTCCCTTCAGCGCACAAAGACACCCATTAAAAGGCAAACACTGCACACAACAAAAGTTTGAGTGCAATGGAATGGGAAATAATTAGGGATTGCTTTTGCGTATTCTTAATTACCGGTCAAGTCAGGGCACAACCTTATCAAACCAGTCCCATGCTCACTGAGTCCCGAGCTCTCATATGACACATTCACAGTCCTTTATACTCTGCAAATGGGGAAAAGAAACGATATTCAATACCACACCATTATTAAGTGCCTTATTAAAGGCAAATGTGAGGGATTGGGGGATGAGTTATATATGATTCATGTCTATTTGATCCTCTACACCAAACAAAGTGCCGATCAGTTTATGCTACAGGTCTTCAAGGCAATGATACCACATTGCAGACACCAAAGGAAAGATTCACACCACTTAACAATAATTTTCCCATTGTAAATCCACGCTTCAATCTCTTCAACATCAACCCACTCAAGCTTGTGTGAAAAGAGAGCTTCATACAAAGGGATGCAGGCATAATCTGTAGGCATAACCCCAATTCAGAACCGAAAGCTGCAAGGAGAACTATGATGCAAAACGATAGAGACCCTATTTGCCTAGACGAAGAGTTAATAGAGGGTCTAGATGAATATTTGGATGCATATGCTTTCAAAAATATATGGTATGCATTCAACTATTCGACAAATGCAATTGTCTACTTGAAAATATCTAGCTTCTCAGTGTGTATAAGAGGAACAAGAAATCTTGGAGAGCACACTTTCAATTCAGAACCGAAAGCTGCTAGGAGAACTATGTTGCAAAATTATAGAGAGCCTATTCACATAGAAAGAGTTAATAGAGGTATGCAGTATGCCGTTCAGGCACATTAAAGTAGCATACATCCTGTTCCCCTCTTTCTTGGAGGTGCACAGGTCTGTCCAACTACTGACTCTTCAAATACATCTGTTGTTACCTCACCCGCCTACTAAAGTCTAGTAGACCTCCAAAGTGTCCTACCCATGTGCATTCAATTTATGTCCTTCCGGTTGCAAATATTCTAAGGCATCTTAAAAGTCTCAAAGCTTTCCTCGAATTTACCATTAATCCTGATCATATTTGATGAGGATCAAGGAAATGCTTGTCACATTGGAACTCTTTTATCCAGCCCCATTGACAAAGGTTTGAAGGGTCATCGTACTCGAAAAAGTCTCAAGTAATACTTCAGCATTTACTGGCCATACAGTAATACCCATCTTGGGTTTCATAAGGAATAGGCAAACCAACAATACATCACTTTGTAGAAGTTTTATGTTAGTCAGAATTCGATCCTCAAATCATGTATATCCCTAAGGTATTAAAATTTATGTACCTTTAGTTAGTGGCATTAATGGTATGGAATCATGGATGGAAAAGATTCTCTTCTGCTATCGAATTTGGAGGTTTCGGTACTTTAATTCCAACGACGGGAGAATGTATTATCAATCTAACCAACTTGGCCACCCGACATGAGGGCTGTATGGATCAATTGATAAAGAAAATGATCAGTATCAATGACATCACTTACACATCCTGGAGAAAACCTTGTTCTATGGACCATATAATAGCTAATGCATGAAGTTATCGAGTAAAATAATCACTCTTACAAGGGAACCAAATGTTTAGTCTTTCGTGATTGGTTTTAACAGTGCTGATGCATGGACAACAGAGTGAGAGGTTCCTACATTATGCCTAGGAGCTATTCCTAATGATTTTGCTGGAAATTGGATGTTGAATGATCATATGCCCACTGTAACTCGAGGAGCCTCAAGACACCACACATAAATGATTAGTCAAAATAATACAATGAAGACATCTGTTACTGCAAGTCTTTTGTTTTGCACTATCAGATTTTTATTAAATACTTTTTTAATAGTTTGATTCTATATTGTTAGGATACAAGTATGAGTGATACGTTGATTTTAAAAACCCCACACACACAGGCACATGCGCACACACGCACATGCACACACACATAAATATAATAATACTCATTTTTTAGTCAATAAGAAATACAAATCTTGGAAAATACAATATGATCAATGTTCAAAACATTCAATATACTTAAGATTTTACATTTTCTATGATATACGTGCACATTGTTTTCCTTTGAGATTAATTTTTGCGTTGCGATGGTTGCCATAAAAGATTTATGTAGGGAGCTCATAAAGGACCTATTTGATGAGATTGACTCTAACCTGCCAATGATAACTAAAGAGGTCAGTCCAATGGTTCGTTCTTGCATTCATATTATCCAAAATCACCTTCTAATCCTCCTTAAGGACATGGGAAGGAGTCAATGTTGTGCCTTGGGAGTTTCTGGGAAAGGATGCTCTTTGAAACTTTAAGCCATGCAATTTCCAGTTCCAAAATTTTCTATGCTCATAAATAACATGTACAGAGGCTCAAATATATCTCCAAATTTCTACGAATAGCTTCTTTCCTCAGCCAATTGCGATGATCCCAACTAATTACCTCAAACATTTTTATATCCTTTGAATATTTTCTATTCAATAAACTAGAGGGATTTTAAACGATCTCCAAGTTTCTTTGTGGTTGTCATGCCCTCCTAATCTAGTCCTCAATAAAACTGAAGTTTGTAACTTGTTTGAGTTAAAATAAAATTTTAAAAAAATTGTTTTTAGCACCCCTCCACTGCCCAACCTTGCAGGTACGTCTGGGTACGCCCCGGATACATCAAAACATATCCGTTGTCCCTGGAACATATCAGTACTATACTCGGGATGTATTTGTATCGAGGACGTATTCAGGTGGTACGAGAGGGTGTGGGACAAACCCTGATAACATAGGTTTCATTCTTAGTCTTAATCTTAGGTGCTTCTGCTTGATAATATGAAGGATAAGCATGTGGTTATAATTTGTAAGAATTTTTAAGTTTTTGTGTTTCCTTTTGTTGCTCCTCTTCATAGTTACTGTTTAGGTCCAAAGCAAGCCGCTAGACCCCTTATTTTGTCTCTTTGGGGCTATAATTTTTGTACTCTCTACTTTACATAATAGATATTTGATTTTTCATATTAAAAAAAAAGTGCCTTTACATCTTCTATTTCATGCTTACAACTTGAATGAGGAAGTTTTATATAATTTTATCTTTGTTCTCAGAAGGAAAAGGCTGAAAGAAACTTGAAAGACGTAATTTTCTTCTCTTTTCCCCTTGTTTTTCTGCCAAAGGAAAGGAAAAGAGATAAATATTTGTCTGATTTTCAATTCTGTACTTTTCTTTGACACTAAAAGACAAGCATTACGTGCTTTGATCCAAAAAGTCTCCTTAAAAACCTTATTTCTTTGTCCTCTTCTCTCCTCAACTTTTCTGTCCTAAACCCTTCCTTCCTTCCCTTTTCAGTCTTTTCTGACTTCTTTCCTGTTGTAGGCAAGATCAGTAACCTTTTTTGCAACCTTATATGGTTCAAATTTGTCTAGCCTACTGTATGATCTGATATTTTCTTTTCTCCCTTCTTGGCTAGGGTTTGGAGCTCCTTGTGTGGCCTTTGGCATTTTCTTTACCCAATATTTCTTTTTCCTTATTTGTATCCTGATTATTAGTTTTTCTATCACATGTCCTCGATGCTATACTGTCATCTTCCTCCCCACCTTGTTTTTGAGAGTTAGTATATGTGTTGTGTGATATAAAATGCCTTAAGTTTGGTTTGTGTATTTTTTTCTCTATTCTCATTATTCCATTTTAAGTATATGCAATATGTTTTGTAAGAATATTTATTATGTTTGGAAAGTTTGGATAGTTTGATTGGGAAAAAAAATTCAGAACTTTTCAAAAGGTTCAGCTGGTTTAGAAAATTTATAAATTGAAAAAATATATAAATAACAAATACTATACATGATGTTTGAAAAGAAAAACCAATTACACATAATAATAAATAAATATATTATGTATGAATTTTTTCTTTATGTACTTATGTATGGATGTTTCTTGTTTCATTTTTATTTTGCATTAATTTTTTTTAAATTCAAATACTATAATTTTTTAATTAAAAAAAAGAAAAAATAATATTCAACTGAACTTATTCAGTAAATTTGATCAGACCAAAAATTATAATTTAAAATCAAATTTTATAGTCTTAAATCCCCTTCTTAATCCAATATGAAGGACTCAATTCACATGACTACATTATAAACTAGATACCCATGTAGTTGGGCAACTCCAATTTAAAATGCATTTTCTCCAAATTGGTTGATAATTTGCAAAGGAAGGTATGAAATCGTGTTGGGCCTTACACAATTTCCTTTAAACCATTGCAGCTAAATCAAGTCACCCACCAAGAACTAATTTGAGCTAATTGCCGCTGATCCTGCTCTTATAAACTTGTAAATTTTTTCCCATGAATTGAATTTATTTTTTATTTTTCTTGCTCATTCTTTAATCCGAGTCACCTATCTCCATCACTGAACTATAAACCGAATCAAACGGCACTTTAGACAAAAATTCCAACCATGTCTGAAAAGGGGATCAATATGTAGAAATTGGCATAGGTGTCCAAATATATATGTTTACAATTGGAAATAAAAACAAATGATGTTTTAGTAGTGATATGTCCAGTAAAATGAAACACATAATCAAGTGAACTTATAGGTTTTTAATCAAGTGATATGTTCCAACTTAGTACAATGATGCAAATAGATTCAATGGAGCGGTAACTAAAATGGATGATATTTACACTTCTAGGTTTTTAAACCTCTCCTTTCTTCTCTTTTCAATATTTGCTATCCTCTTTTCCTGTTGTAGGCAAGATTTATTGCCTTTCTTGCAACCCTATATGGTTTAACCTGGTTCAATATACCTTAGGTGACTCACCTTTGCTTTTGTATCTTCTCAGCCATGGTTTGGAGCTCCACGTACTGCCTTCGGCATTTCCTTTATTTGATCTTTCATTTTCCTTTTTTTAATTTTAATTATTAGCCTTTCTAGCATCTTTCCTTGATGTTGTAGTTTAATCTTTCTTTACTCACTCATGCCTATTGTTTTGACACAAGAGAGGGGAGATCAACTTAATTAATTGAATTTATTTCATACAATTAAGTCATGGATTTAAGATGAAATAGTTATATTAATTTGTAATATTATAAAGAATGTTAAATATAAGATATAAATATCACTAAATTTAAGACATAAATATTGTTAACGTGTGTGTAAAATATCGCAATGGTTAGATGGGCATTAAATTTAAGGTATAAATAGCCCTATGAAGATTAAATGGGCATTGAATTAAGGTAAGAAATTAATTGTTAACAACTCATGAACATTACAGTCCAACGCCACAACTGTGATTGTGTCATCGCTATTGGTGTAAAAAAACATGTAGAAAGCAATGATAATGGTGTTGAGGAGGCATGAGTCTAATAAAAATTAGAACTGACTTTAATACATTTTAATCTGAATCCCTAGGTATTTTCACAAAATTGTTTATATAATTTGTTAGAATAATAAATGAGATTCAAACCTAAAAGGGCTTATGCAATGACATCAAAGAATTGCAAAGGAATCTCGTTGCAATGTGCTTGTCTGAGCTGGCCGATGGGTGACATATCATGTCACTTCTTAAATGTCTGTAATCTCCTGGGTGGCGTGTGACAGTGGGAGGAGTCCCGTTTTCCTTGCCGTGATCTCTTTTGATCCTCTTTCAATGCGTTTAGGTGGAGTTTGGGGCGCATTCTTCTTGGGTTGCGTGTGGAGTGGGTGAGAGGCCAGTAAAAACCTGCTCTGTCCAGGCGCCTTCCCTACTGGCTGCGTGATTTTGTATGGCCGTTTTTGATGAAGCTTCAGGCTAGCAAAGCAGACGTGTTGACTTCAATTCCTTCCTCGACTGTTGCAAGGGTGGGCGTGGGTTTTTGTAAAATCGTGCTTTTCAGGAAGAAATCCGGGGGGCGCAGAACAAAACTTCTCTTGGGAGTGCCGTGAGGAGGCTTTTGGCCGTTTACAGCTGCTGCAGGGCGATCCCAGGGAGCCGTGGTGTTGATCCTGGTGTTCTGGTTGCACGCGTCCAGTCGTGTTCGGTTGTGCAAAATCTTGCAGCTGTAGCAGAAAAACGAGTTCCAAGGTTTTGCTGGTGCATCGGTTCTCTTTTGCTTTCTGTTCAGTATCCACGCATCCTCAAATTCAGGACTCTCCTTTAAGATATTTTCATCAAAATCGATTAAGTGACAGTGAGAGTGTTACCAGGAGACCCGATGAAATTTATTACAGAGATTCTCTGTTGAGACCTTACTTGTTTTACGCTGTAACGCATGGAAGAGAATCTCTTAGGCGTGGATCTGTTTCAGATCAGAATATTCATGAAGCACTTTTTGCTTTGCAATTATATGAGCATCTTCTTAAAGTCACTATGTTAGCAGGCAATAAAATGGCGCATGCTTTTGTGTAAGGGACAGATCACACCCACGGGCAGGAGATCTATGCAATGTTGGAGAAAATGTCTTGGGAGATGAAGGTAGCAGAATTTTTCTCAGATCCAGAACATACACTGAGTGTGTATCCCCAAATCGACTGTGTGACAGTGGGAATGCTTCCAGCAGACTTGATGAAATTTTCTTTACAAAGACTCCCGACTGAGACCTTGCTTGTTCTACGATGTAACCCATGGGAGAGGACCTCATAGAGGCGGATCTGTTTCATGTCAAAGTTGCGCACAGAAAGGAATGGCACCCAAATCTCGGCTTGCAACATATAAGGTATGCTAGATGTCTGGTTGCTATCATTCTGACATTCTTCCTGCGTTTGATACAGCTGTTGAAGACGGTGTGGATGTGATTTCTCTATTCTGTGGGTGGGGATGCTGTGCCATATTATCTAGATAGTATTGCAATGGGTGACAACAGATGGGGCGAGGACCTTAGACAGGGATTTCCCTACAAACATTATTTTTTGGGTAATGGAAAACCATCAGGGGAGTGTCCTTGTTCAGTGGAAAGGCGTTGGGGTCTGTTTTACTGCCCTTGATCTATGTTGGCAGGCATAAAGGTTTATATTGCAATTATCACACCTTACAAGCTACAGCTGCAATGTTTGCACCGAGAGTTTGATGGTGTCCCCAAATCTGATGAAGGAAAAAGGGTTTATCCATCAATACAGTAGATGCCTTTCAGAGCCAGGAGCTCTGCTATCTTTCTTGCCTTTTGGGTTGTCGTCAAATCTACTTTTTATGGTGCCCTTGACGCTGGGCTATAGTTCCATGCTGCTATACAGAAGTCCTTGTGGGAGTATCACTTTTGTGGCTGCTTTTTCCTATCTCTTTGGCTGCCATGTTATTATATGAGTGGGGATGCTTGGAAGGAAGGAGGGATTGATGGAACTGGGGCTCTTATGGTCTGGACACTCAAAGTCTTTTCTTGTGCGGTCAACTACCAGGATGGGTCGTCAAAAGCAGAGGATAAAGCAGAAGGCGTGGGGCTGTAGCAGTCCCTGCTGGATGTTCACGTCTGGTGGATGCGTTAAATCAGGCAAGATAGACTAACCATATACATAATATGCTAGTATCTAATAACCTCTTGAAATGAAACCTTTCCTTTCTGGAAATTGTTTTAAATATGTGATTTTGTGGATTGCGTTCAGTACATGGTTAACAGTTTGTTACTTCTGGTTTTGCCTCTGTTGGTTGTTCTTGTTGACGTAATCAACCCATCTATATATATAAAACAAACAAAGGTTCTCGGTGTATGCTTTGATTGATCATATGAAATATATATATAATATATAATTTTAAAGTTACTTCCTTCTGCAAAAATATCGGCGTTTGCTTTTGTGAACCTAGGTATGTAATCACCCCTAGAACGTTGCAGCGTTGACTAGTATCGGTTTTCTGTTATGTTGTTGCCCTAGAGGAAAACATACAGTTAAATTATTATTATTATTATTATTATTATTTTGATAAGCGTGATTATGCACTTCGTTTATTGTGCAAAGTATTAGGGCTTTTGGAAATTAGAAGTTCTATATATATGCTTGTTAAGAAGGAAGTTTTGGGCCGAAAATATGTCCTGGGTTGATAGAAGGACATAAATTATTGATAGAACCCCATTTTGATTCTACTCTTTCGGTGAGTAAAATTCGATAAAATTAATGACCTTTAGGGTGTTAAGATATGTATGTTGATGATTCCTTGTGTGATCGATTTAATCATGTATCGACATAATGCCTTGATGAAGTAAGGTAATATCTTTCACGGTTCGTGAAGGTTAGGGTTTTCATCAACTGCTTAAGGTAACATGAAGTTCCTTAATTAAGTCAAACTTGTTTTGTACTTCCTTCTTGATGAGTGACCTTTCATTGCAAATTTAGAATGATTGTGTTGGAAGGTCAGGAATATATTTTGTTGTCAAAAAGGGAAAAGAAGTTATGGAATAGTTTGTTTATGTGTCGAACGTAATGATTATGTTTACATCGTTATAGAAGTTCGTTATTGGAGGATGTCTATCTTCAATGGTATGTTATGTGTTTAGTCTCTGCATAGGTTACCATAAACTTAGTGGTGAGATGTAAATTAAGGAGAGTTGAGAGACCTTTTCCTTTGTATACATCGTTTATGATATTAGGAAGTGAGTTGATGTCGGAAAATTTTAACCAAGTCTAGATTCATGGCTATGTTCCTCTAAAACGGGAGGATTATAAATCTAGGGTATTATGAAAATTGCAAGGATGTGTTTTGAATGCTAGATTGCCTACTCAACTTGGGTATTAATGAGGCTTGTCGCTATTCCGGCCCCAGTTATGTTCAGTAGGTAAGTTGCTAGGTAATACCTATTCCGGACATTCTTACCGTTCTTCCACTCCTCCTTATTAGCTATGAAGTCACTTATTACCTAGGATATAATGGTTGTGGGTTTGAATGTAAGTTTTTCATCCTTCAAACCTTTTTGATTGCATGAAGGAACTTTGCTTTCCCCTCGTTGTTCATTTCTAGCCTATTAGGCCTATGGCCCTACGGAATGATTCCAAAACTATACTCTTTTGGGCAGCTAAGATCGGGTCTGGTTTTAATCTTTTGACTTCTCCTTGAGAATGTGGATTGATGGGTTACACTTTAGATTTCAATCACGTAATCTACGGGATTACATGATTGAAATCCTATACTCTCAACTCTTGTGTCTAATCATTTAAATTTCATAGTCTTGCGTATTTGGTTGTCAAACTTTTGTAGTTTTAGAGGTATCTTCATAACTAAAACTTATGGTTTTCTTCTTAGTTGATATGTTGAAAATTACATCTTGTTTAAAAAAAAAAAAAGTTGTTAGAAGTTAGACCTTTGATCCATTTCCTGAAATAGAATGTTTCCTTTCATGATATTGTTAGCTAGTAGCTTATTGTTGCTATGTATAGTCTTATCTTGCTCAGTTCTCGCGAACTGACTCAGGTTATTAATTGTTGCAGATGGCTTACGTGGTTAGATGATGGAAAGACTTGTAGATTATTGCATCAATCTTGGTTATAATGTTCCTTTGTACGAATGTGTATTATGTAATAAAATTTGGAAAGGGCCTTTGGACATTTTAGAAGAAGGGTCAGTGCCTAGTAAATGTATTGTAGAGTATTGTTGTTGTAACTGTTGAAACCTTGGCTTGTTTGGTTATCATGTGAAAGATGAAATTTCGATTACTGCTTGACTATGGGATATTCTAGTGAACTTTAACCCTTAGTATAGTAGCGGGGCATGTCCCATGTTATTACTCTCTTGCTCCCTAGTCATGGTTCAATAGAGATGATACGTCCCTTTGATTTGTACATCATGTTGGAATGAATTGATATAACCTTGTTTTGTTTCCACAAACGAGTACTGTTAAACTTTGCTCTTGAGTTAAAATGTTGAGTTGTAAATCCTCCTAAGGCATAGTAGTGATGAGTTTGTAAACACCATAATGTGAACAGGATATTCCTTATAAAATTTAAACGAAAATTTATGTATATGAGCATATTAATGTAGATGTGATCCACTTGAAACCTTTGAGACCTGGAACAATCAAGAGGAATCTATCTTTTGTAACGAAATATGATTACTTATTTCTTTCCTGAGCCAAACCAATAAACACTATCCTTTTTCAGTGAAACCTTAAATGATCTCATGGTGAAATCAATGGTTAGATTTTAGAAGATGATAAGATTTAATAAGTAGGAGGTAAATTTATTATTTAAACCTTAAATCTCTCTCTAACGTTTGAAATGCTCTCCTTTGTCAAACTTAATGAAGTAAAGTCTAGATGGAACACTTAACCAATCTTGATAAACTCTTAACCTCGATAAAAGACTGATAGTAAACAATGTGACCCTGAAGCTAAATTCTGTTGTCCTGTTCTGTTAACCCTTGCCTTGTTTCATGGTGACATTTCTTAAGAAAGGTCAAAGTTTGATCCTTAAACAAGGAGGTCATTGGTATGAACCCTAAGCGGTACTTTCCACTCTATCAGAGCTTATGCCTTCACCTGTGCAATAGAGTTGTGGAATAGGCGTTAGTGGCTTGAGTAAGATTAATTAACCTTGTAAGAAATGGAAAATGTTCTAAAATCAAATGAATAAGAAAGATTTGGACATAAAATTGATGATCCCAGTTTAGAAAGCTTGGCTTTAAGCTATTTAATCAACCGTTGAAAAGAAAGAAGTTCTCCCTTGTGAAAAGAATTGTGTGAATCATTACATGAAAATTTATAAGAACGTAAGTTAAGAATTAAGAGACACTTTAGTAAACAAGAAAATTTAACAAGAAATTCCTCATGGGATGCCCTAGCTGTGAGTGTGTCATGTGGTCTGGACTTCCATGTTGTCTTGTCAAAAGAAGAGTACATTGTCCTTGATAGGTGTGAACGTTTCCGTGCTGACCTTGTGGTCCTCCCCGTAACAAGTGGTTCCAAGTGTTGGTTGTAACCTTGTGACGACATGTTGTGTCGTGTTGAGTCAAAGCAAGTAAAAAAAAAAAAAAGTTATCCTGTATTTCATTGTGTTGTTCTTGTGTTGGTATTGTTGGTGCGTTACATTTTGGTATCAGAGCGTAGGTTCATGCTCTCGAACCTATGGGCCGGATTGGTGTTGTATGGTGATGTTGCATGGTGGTGGTGGGGTTACATGATGATACTGCATGATGATGATGATGTTGCATGATGATGATTTATATTGGAAGAGTAATGTGCTTTAAGCGTGATGTGATTATTGTCGTAATTGTGATATTGTGAACGCACGTGATGTGTATGTCACTTAGTGCGTATTTGTCATCATGTTGATGTGTTGTGGATGGGAGTATTATCTCTCCCTCTTGTGGATTCTATGAAGAGTTCACGTGTGAATTACTACTTGTGATGTGTGGAAAGAATTATAATGTGGATGACGTAGTGTTGGAGCATTGTGGCATATTGTGATATGTGAGTGTATCAATGTGTTGTATGACTAGTTGATGTTAAAAGAAACGAGTTGTATCATGATGTTTTTACCATGTTTTTGAAGAAATATGTGTACCACCTTGTTATGTAGCAATGGATGTTATGTTGTGATGTTATCATGTTCATCGTATATCTGAGTTATGTGATATGTAATGATTCATGTCGTGATTTAGGGTCATACGATGAGAGTATGAACCCTATCGTATTGTGATTGCACTTTGGATGCAGAATGTGGTAAAGTGATGTATTGCGCCCTGTGAATGTATGATTGTGAGCTACCCCATATACCTACCATACGTGAGACGTTATGGTAGCTATGTGTGTACCACCATGGTGTTAGTAATGTAGTTACATGTTATGTCGTGAGCCTTACACTAACCGACCCTGAGGGAGATCGGTAGAAGTGTATGTTAAGAGTGAGGAAGGGTGTACCATGGGTCAATAACTCGAGTCAAAAATCGGTTTAGTAGATTACATGTGACTCTTTCCTCTCTCCCTATGTGGTTGTATGTATGCAACCTTAGTGTATCTATGACTATGTTTAGCCTTGTCGAAGGGTGGCGGGATTGATATATATATATTTTACGAGCTGAGGCTCGATGTTCCGAGTGCCAGCAACTCGTTGAGTACCCCTTTGGTGGCCAGATAAGGCCACACAGTTATCGTAATGTGACATTATTATAAGTTGATTTTATTCGTAAATTGAGCTTTTACCTTATTTTTGCAAGGACCAGCATCTTTTCTTGATTGCAATGCTTTACAATTTTGGGCATTTCCGTGGTTTGTGGCACTAACATGGGGATTTGATACTAACTTTGGCCATTTGGTCATTTATTTTAGCTTGATTTGGGGTCTTCTTTTAAATTTGGAATTTTTACCGCCTTGCCCAAGGCTTGTACTTTGCCACTTGGCACTTTGACTGGATTGTTGTGCTGGTTCTAATGTCGTGATGTGTGGAATAGGGTCATGGGATGCACCATGGATTGGTTGGACCTATGGACCCGCTTCGTTGTATGGGGGTACGCCCCAAGGGGTACATATGACTAGCGGGTTATGGAGAACTACGCGTTATTATGTCACTTGGGTTAGGAGTGTCCAAACTCGATGTGCCTTGGGCACAGAGAGACAACCGGCCTCCTTGAGGGAGGCAAAAGAGTTTGAGGGAGGCATAAGAGTTTGAGGGAGGCATAAGAGACTTGAGGGAGGCATAAGAGTTTGAGGGAGGCATAAGAGACTTGAGGGAGGCATAAGAGTTTGAGGGAGGCTTATGATATTTGTCTGTATGGTTGATGTTTCAGGATATATGTTGAGTTATTGTGATGTTTGGTAGTGGTCTTTTGATGTATGTGTTACTCATGTCAGATGGTTATGTGTTGTGATGTTGTGGACATGTCATTGATTCCCTTGTGGACACTATGTACCTGTAGCATGGTTTGTTGTTATGAGAGTCCTTCATTGATGCAAATTGAGGAAATGTCTGGTGGATTGTAGTACTCTTCTGTTTGAGTATTTGGTATGTCAGTCATTGATGTGTGATGAGTACCTATGTTATGTGGACTGTGCCTAATCCGTTCTGTATTGGAGTAACCTTTTTGTGGTGTAATACAATCTTGAAGTATATACTTGTGTGCTTGTGAATCTTTAGGGTCTTGTGAACCTGATAGGGTGTTGTGTTAGCAGTTCATGTTGGGCACCCACAATAAGGAATAAATCAAAACTCTTCAAATGATGATATTTTTTTTAAAGAAACTAAAACTGAAATAAGGATAATGGAAAGAGACTAATGAAATGATGAACAAGAAAGAACTGCCAATCTTCACAGAACATTGAAAGTTAAAATATCTACCAAATGTTCCTAAGGTTACCTTGTGACCGTGCTTTAATCGACTAAGATTTTAAACCATAGGGTGTGTATCCTTCTTTATCTATTCCTTGTTGCGCCCCTTTTCTTTTCTGCCATGTTATGTCGCATCGAGGACGATGCTTTCTTAAGGGGAGGAGAATGTAGTGCCTCGTTGCAATGTGTTTGTCTGAGCTGGCCGATGGGTGACATATCATGTCACTTCTTAAATGTCTGTAATCTCCTGGGTGGCGTGTGACAGTGGGAGGAGTCCCGTTTTCCTTGCCGTGATCTCTTTTGATCCTCTTTCAATGCGTTTAGGTGGAGTTTGGGGCGCATTCTTCTTGGGTTGCGTGTGGAGTGGGTGAGAGGCCAGTAAAACCTACTCTGTCCAGGCGCCTTCCCTACTGGCTGCGTGATTTTGTATGGCCGTTTTTGATGAAGCTTCAGGCTAGCAAAGCAGACGTGTTGACTTCAATTCCTTCCTCGACTGTTGAAAGGGTGGGCGTGGGTTTTTGTAAAATCATGCTTTACAGGAAGAAATCCGGGGGGCGCAGAACAAAACTTCTCCTGGGAGTGCCGTGAGGAGGCTTTTGGCCGTTTACAGCTGCTGCAGGGCGATCCCAGGGAGCCGTGGTGTTGATCCTGGTGTTCTGGTTGCACGCGTCCAGTCATGTTCAGTTGTGCAAAATCTTGCAGCTGTAGCAGAAAAACGAGTTCCAAGGTTTTGCTGGTGCATCGGTTCTCTTTTGCTTTCTGTTCAGTATCCACGCATCCTCAAATTCAGGACTCTCCTTTAAGATATTTTCATCAAAATCGATTAAGTGACAGTGAGAGTGTTACCAGGAGACCCGATGAAATTTATTACAGAGATTCTCTGTTGAGACCTTACTTGTTTTACGCTGTAACGCATGGAAGAGAATCTCTTAGGCGTGGATCTGTTTCAGATCAGAATATTCATGAAGCACTTTTTGCTTTGCAATTATATGAGCATCTTCTTAAAGTCACTATGTTAGCAGGCAATAAAATGGCGCATGCTTTTGTGTAAGGGACAGATCACACCCACGGGCAGGAGATCTATGCAATGTTGGAGAAAATGTCTTGGGAGATGAAGGTAGCAGAATTTTTCTCAGATCCAGAACATACACTGAGTGTGTATCCCCAAATCGACTGTGTGACAGTGGGAATGCTTCCAGCAGACTTGATGAAATTTTCTTTACAAAGACTCCCGACTGAGACCTTGCTTGTTCTACGATGTAACCCATGGGAGAGGACCTCATAGAGGCGGATCTGTTTCATGTCAAAGTTGCGCACAGAAAGGAATGGCACCCAAATCTCGGCTTGCAACATATAAGGTATGCTAGATGTCTGGTTGCTATCATTCTGACATTCTTCCTGCGTTTGATACAGCTGTTGAAGACGGTGTGGATGTGATTTCTCTATTCTGTGGGTGGGGATGCTGTGCCATATTATCTAGATAGTATTGCAATGGGTGACAACAGATGGGGCGAGGACCTTAGACAGGGATTTCCCTGCAAACATTATTTTTTTGGGTAATGGAAAACCATCAGGGGAGTGTCCTTGTTCAGTGGAAAGGCGTTGGGGTCTGTTTTACTGCCCTTGATCTATGTTGGCAGGCATAAAGGTTTATATTGCAATTATCACACCTTACAAGCTACAGCTGCAATGTTTGCACCGAGAGTTTGATGGTGTCCCCAAATCTGATGAAGGAAAAAGGGTTTATCCATCAATACAGTAGATGCCTTTCAGAGCCAGGAGCTCTGCTATCTTTCTTGCCTTTTTGGGTTGTCGTCAAATCTACTTTTTATGGTGCCCTTGACGCTGGGCTATAGTTCCATGCTGCTATACAGAAGTCCTTGTGGGAGTATCACTTTTGTGGCTGCTTTTTCCTATCTCTTTGGCTGCCATGTTATTATATGAGTGGGGATGCTTGGAAGGAAGGAGGGATTGATGGAACTGGGGCTCTTATGGTCTGGACACTCAAAGTCTTTTCTTGTGCGGTCAACTACCAGGATGGGTCGTCAAAAGCAGAGGATAAAGCAGAAGGCGTGGGGCTGTAGCAGTCCCTGCTGGATGTTCACGTCTGGTGGATGCGTTAAATCAGGCAAGATAGACTAACCATATACATAATATGCTAGTATCTAATAACCTCTTGAAATGAAACCTTTCCTTTCTGGAAATTGTTTTAAATCTGTGATTTTGTGGATTGCGTTCAGTACATGGTTAACAGTTTGTTACTTCTGGTTTTGCCTCTGTTGGTTGTTCTTGTTGACGTAATCAACCCATCTATATATATAAAACAAACAAAGGTTCTCGGTGTATGCTTTGATTGATCATATGAAATATATATATAATATATAATTTTAAAGTTACTTCCTTCTGCAAAAATATCGGCGTTTGCTTTTGTGAACCTAGGTATGTAATCACCCCTAGAACGTTGCAGCGTTGACTAGTATCGGTTTTCTGTTATGTTGTTGCCCTAGAGGAAAACATACAGTTAAATTATTATTATTATTATTATTATTATTTTGATAAGCGTGATTATGCACTTCGTTTATTGTGCAAAGTATTAGGGCTTTTGGAAATTAGAAGTTCTATATATATGCTTGTTAAGAAGGAAGTTTTGGGCCGAAAATATGTCCTGGGTTGATAGAAGGACATAAATTATTGATAGAACCCCATTTTGATTCTACTCTTTCGGTGAGTAAAATTCGATAAAATTAATGACCTTTAGGGTGTTAAGATATGTATGTTGATGATTCCTTGTGTGATCGATTTAATCATGTATCGACATAATGCCTTGATGAAGTAAGGTAATATCTTTCACGGTTCGTGAAGGTTAGGGTTTTCATCAACTGCTTAAGGTAACATGAAGTTCCTTAATTAAGTCAAACTTGTTTTGTACTTCCTTCTTGATGAGTGACCTTTCATTGCAAATTTAGAATGATTGTGTTGGAAGGTCAGGAATATATTTTGTTGTCAAAAAGGGAAAAGAAGTTATGGAATAGTTTGTTTATGTGTCGAACGTAATGATTATGTTTACATCGTTATAGAAGTTCGTTATTGGAGGATGTCTATCTTCAATGGTATGTTATGTGTTTAGTCTCTGCATAGGTTACCATAAACTTAGTGGTGAGATGTAAATTAAGGAGAGTTGAGAGACCTTTTCCTTTGTATACATCGTTTATGATATTAGGAAGTGAGTTGATGTCGGAAAATTTTAACCAAGTCTAGATTCATGGCTATGTTCCTCTAAAACGGGAGGATTATAAATCTAGGGTATTATGAAAATTGCAAGGATGTGTTTTGAATGCTAGATTGCCTACTCAACTTGGGTATTAATGAGGCTTGTCGCTATTCCGGCCCCAGTTATGTTCAGTAGGTAAGTTGCTAGGTAATACCTATTCCGGACATTCTTACCGTTCTTCCACTCCTCCTTATTAGCTATGAAGTCACTTATTACCTAGGATATAATGGTTGTGGGTTTGAATGTAAGTTTTTCATCCTTCAAACCTTTTTGATTGCATGAAGGAACTTTTCTTTCCCCTCGTTGTTCATTTCTAGCCTATTAGGCCTATGGCCCTACGGAATGATTCCAAAACTATACTCTTTTGGGCAGCTAAGATCGGGTCTGGTTTTAATCTTTTGACTTCTCCTTGAGAATGTGGATTGATGGGTTACACTTTAGATTTCAATCACGTAATCTACGGGATTACATGATTGAAATCCTATACTCTCAACTCTTGTGTCTAATCATTTAAATTTCATAGTCTTGCGTATTTGGTTGTCAAACTTTTGTAGTTTTAGAGGTATCTTCATAACTAAAACTTATGGTTTTCTTCTTAGTTGATATGTTGAAAATTACATCTTGTTTAAAAAAAAAAAAAAGTTGTTAGAAGTTAGACCTTTGATCCATTTCCTGAAATAGAATGTTTCCTTTCATGATATTGTTAGCTAGTAGCTTATTGTTGCTATGTATAGTCTTATCTTGCTCAGTTCTCGCGAACTGACTCAGGTTATTAATTGTTGCAGATGGCTTACGTGGTTAGATGATGGAAAGACTTGTAGATTATTGCATCAATCTTGGTTATAATGTTCCTTTGTACGAATGTGTATTATGTAATAAAATTTGGAAAGGGCCTTTGGACATTTTAGAAGAAGGGTCAGTGCCTAGTAAATGTATTGTAGAGTATTGTTGTTGTAACTGTTGAAACCTTGGCTTGTTTGGTTATCATGTGAAAGATGAAATTTCGATTACTGCTTGACTATGGGATATTCTAGTGAACTTTAACCCTTAGTATAGTAGCGGGGCATGTCCCATGTTATTACTCTCTTGCTCCCTAGTCATGGTTCAATAGAGATGATACGTCCCTTTGATTTGTACATCATGTTGGAATGAATTGATATAACCTTGTTTTGTTTCCACAAACGAGTACTGTTAAACTTTGCTCTTGAGTTAAAATGTTGAGTTGTAAATCCTCCTAAGGCATAGTAGTGATGAGTTTGTAAACACCATAATGTGAACAGGATATTCCTTATAAAATTTAAACGAAAATTTATGTATATGAGCATATTAATGTAGATGTGATCCACTTGAAACCTTTGAGACCTGGAACAATCAAGAGGAATCTATCTTTTGTAACGAAATATGATTACTTATTTCTTTCCTGAGCCAAACCAATAAACACTATCCTTTTTCAGTGAAACCTTAAATGATCTCATGGTGAAATCAATGGTTAGATTTTAGAAGATGATAAGATTTAATAAGTAGGAGGTAAATTTATTATTTAAACCTTAAATCTCTCTCTAACGTTTGAAATGCTCTCCTTTGTCAAACTTAATGAAGTAAAGTCTAGATGGAACACTTAACCAATCTTGATAAACTCTTAACCTCGATAAAAGACTGATAGTAAACAATGTGACCCTGAAGCTAAATTCTGTTGTCCTGTTCTGTTAACCCTTGCCTTGTTTCATGGTGACATTTCTTAAGAAAGGTCAAAGTTTGATCCTTAAACAAGGAGGTCATTGGTATGAACCCTAAGCGGTACTTTCCACTCTATCAGAGCTTATGCCTTCACCTGTGCAATAGAGTTGTGGAATAGGCGTTAGTGGCTTGAGTAAGATTAATTAACCTTGTAAGAAATGGAAAATGTTCTAAAATCAAATGAATAAGAAAGATTTGGACATAAAATTGATGATCCCAGTTTAGAAAGCTTGGCTTTAAGCTATTTAATCAACCGTTGAAAAGAAAGAAGTTCTCCCTTGTGAAAAGAATTGTGTGAATCATTACATGAAAATTTATAAGAACGTAAGTTAAGAATTAAGAGACACTTTAGTAAACAAGAAAATTTAACAAGAAATTCCTCATGGGATGCCCTAGCTGTGAGTGTGTCATGTGGTCTGGACTTCCATGTTGTCTTGTCAAAAGAAGAGTACATTGTCCTTGATAGGTGTGAACGTTTCCGTGCTGACCTTGTGGTCCTCCCCGTAACAAGTGGTTCCAAGTGTTGGTTGTAACCTTGTGACGACATGTTGTGTCGTGTTGAGTCAAAGCAAGTAAAAAAAAAAAAAAAAGTTATCCTGTATTTCATTGTGTTGTTCTTGTGTTGGTATTGTTGGTGCGTTACACTACCTTTTTACTACTACAAAATTTTAGCAAGCGATAAGAAATAAAAATAATATTAATGAGGCATGGTGCTTAGCAATAGAAAAACAATTACTTGCTGCAGTAGTAGTTTCCATGAAACTTGAATGATAAACCCATTGCTGAAGCATTATAAACAAATATTATTGGAAGGCATGGTGGAAGCCTACTATTTACAAACTATTAATGTTATAAAGACAAGGATCCAATTGGACAAGGTAGGATAGTACAAAAGGGATTGTTCACTATGGTACAACCATTACCAACAGAGTGTATCAAAGCACTATGGAGTGGTCTCATATCATTTGCACCACATTTGACCCTAAAGTACACTCTTAGAATGGGGTTCAATATTGTGTTGTAGGTTTCTTTGGAAAATTCTCAAACATGAGGGAAGCTCAACAATGTAAGCAGGATGATGTCTGGAATTGATGCAGGTGGGTGTTGGAAGCACTCGCGATTGTCACTCCATTTAAGTTAAGTCATATTTTGTACTCCTTTTGGTTATCATTGTTGAAATGGTTTTGTGACATGGAAAGTTTTACAATAAATTTGTATTAGAGGACAAATGATTATGAACTGAGAAATCTAAAAGAGTTTTCCATTTTGTTTTACCACATGTGAGTTATTAGGTTGTTCCAAGGAACTAAATGGTGTAAGTATGGTATTTTGCTGAAAAAAAGAGTAATGGAGAGCTTTGTAGTCTTCCTACTGTTAACTACCATTCTTGAGCCAATGCCAAATTGGGTAAGACAAAACATTTTACAAGGCGAGCAATGGTGAGATTATTGGGCTTTTGTTATTCACATGGCTGGGGTGAATCCTTTTGAAAGTATGTGTAATACTAAGTCACTTAAATTTCCTGGCCTATAACAACCTATGTATAGGCACTAGAAAAGAATTTCTTCACATGCGAGCATTAAATGTTGGAAGTATGGGTTAACATGTGAGTCTTGAGCCTCACCAACTTAAAATCAAAATCAATTAATCAAGATTTTGATGGTCTACTTGATATCAACTACTATCACTAGCCAGCGTGGAACTATTATCATATAGTCGGTCACTTGACCACTTTGCCTTTGTAATGCATGGTGATGACTTTCTATTGCTTTGGTTTCTTTATGTGAGCTTTGAGTGTGGGTTATCCCATGAGCCTCAAACCTTACCAACTTGAAACCAAAATCAGCTAAGAGATCAGCTAAGAGCTTGGTAGTCGATCTAATCTAAACTACTATCTGGAAAGCATGAAACTCTTCATCATACAATTGATCAATTGCCCACACATTTCTTTGTTCTTATAGTTTCTTAATAGTCTATGGGGTTTTGTCTATATTATGATTCCTTCGCAATTATTTGATGTCATTGCATAAGCCGTTTTATGTTTGAACCTCATTACATCGAAGGCGCATTCCAAGTTAAAGTAGTCCAAGCCTTGTCGATTCTGATACAGTCACAGTCGCCTGTATCAACGTCTCGTTGACATGGAAGACGTTCGTTAGAGTCAGTACAGATGGGATCAAAATTGTTGACACTATGGGATATTATTCCATTTATTTTCGAAGTCTCCTTCTGTGAATTTCGAAGATCCAACAGATAGACTTGAACTCGCGACTGAATGGGCCGAAATACTTGACAAAGAAGCTCGGTGGCTTTAGATGGTTATAGACTAATGGGAGTGATCACCGCTGTGCAACTCCCACTCCCACCGTAGCAGTCCTTGAGCTCAAAATTCTTCTGTTGTCTGTTAAATTTCCATTGGCATCCGTCTTTCTGAATCTGGAGGACTGTTTACCTGGTGTTGCGGAAACGGATATGTCTATCGAGCCTCGCAAATGTAGAGGAGGTTTTGGTGGGAGTGGAGAGGTATGAAACAAGTTTTCTTGTTTTCAGGCCTTTCCAGGTAGCATTTGAGGGTCTCGAGGCTTTTTTTTCATGGATTCAATCAGAGAGGCCGTGAAAAAAGAAAGCTCCTAATAGGCATCCATCCTATAAAGACTTAAAATATTAGAGCTTCAAACCCAAAAGGAATCTCAAAAATTAAACATGCTGTAACAAATGTAAATTCTTGAACTTCGAGGATTGCTGAGGCTAAATATGCTTAAACTCAAGTTTTACAGGGCACAATGATAGTAGTACCTTTAGAGCTTGAAGCCGCAACTACAGATCTAAATACTTGAAATTGCTTTATCGTGGAGCTTGACAAGGTTAAAAAAAATTATTTACGATGTTATTTATGGGCTTACACTTACGGTTTAAAGGCCGAAATGATAATAATACCTCAATTTTTAGCTATATGAGCTTTAAGGTGTTATAAATAATGTTGTTTTCGAGCTTGGGCTCGTGATTTAGAATAATGATACAGACAAGCCCTTGATTTAAATCTCGTACCAGAGATTGGAGCGAAAAATGTCAATCGTGACTATTCTTTAGCTTTAATTAATTCTTCTCCACTATGTCGAGATCCAAAAGAATGGAGTCTTGTACCAGAATTGAAGCTTAGATTTACTTCAAATAGTCCTCGTATCTCAAAAATTGAGACTTGAAACTCAAACTGTTTTGAAATCATTACTAAATAGTTTAGAATCGGTACAACTCATGAACCATACAATTGCTGAAAATGCTCCTATTCAGTCCTCTATATTGAAAAATTAATAGCAGACCACTGCAAAACGTGCATTCAAAACCTTGAAATCTGTATAGAAACACATAATATTGTAAAATTTACTAGATAATTCTTGATGACGAATCTAAACAAGTCATACCACTGAAAAACCCATATTTTCAAAGCTTAAAAATCCATAAAGAACCACAAAATGCAGTACAGTTGCTAAAAAATGTTCCATCTCAGACCTCAAAATTGAGATTTTACCTTCGGAGAGCTCTATAAACCTTTTTTGAAAGCTAAAAAACCAGCATTGAGCCCCCGGTTTGCTCATGCGATCACGTTCTATTGAAAGTTTAGCTCCTTGCTATAGAAAAAGGGACTGGGCGGAATTCATAGTAAATTATGCCACTGTTCTAAAGCAGAAGATTACCGTTTAGTGGTTAGGTGATACTGGATGTATTTGTCTTTTTGGTCATATTTGTTAGGCGAGTGGGGGGTGAAAGGATTGTTCATGTGATCTTAAGTTTAGGGAGAGAAATAGAGAGGAAAAAATGAGGGGAAAGTGTATGAGAATCCAAAGTGGATGTGTTTTTATGTTATTAGGTTAAAGGTGTTGGCAAATTGGATTTTAAGTTGGTCATTTTGACACTGGTCAAAGTGTGGGATAGATGTTGACACTCAAAAATTTTTCTGTTGTCCATTTATTTGCTAATCATTATCATCTTATACACTATACACCATGAAATCTTGACATACACGCAAATAATTATTTCAACTTGTGCATGTTTTTTTTATTTCCTGCATCCCAAGCACATTTTATCCTCGGAACACCCGCAACATCAACCATTTTCTTCAAATGTCCAGGTCTAACTTTGTTGTGTTGTGCACTATTGTAATTATCTATTTATTACTCTACCATAGAAATTTCAATGTCTGCCCACATAGAGATGTCTAATAAATAAGAGTATGTGTGATGAATATAAAATCGTGGTGGGCTTTCATTGATGTGGATCCATTTCTAATAGGAATTAGAATATAATATAATCCAATCTACAATGCATTGACAGCGATAAGGTTTTCAATCGTCTTTCCATTTACTAATGAGTTTCTAACTGTCAATCGATGTCTGACACATAAGTCTCCCCCAATAGAAATGTTTAGTCATAGTTAAAATATATATATCGTATGTCAGCACTTACCTCCGAATTTAGGGAGATTAAATGATGCTATCATAACATTCAAAAATTTTCAAATTGCTACAACCAATAACAATGCTTCAAAGTTTCAAACAAATAATAAAAATCCCTCATTATAAACTACAATAATTTGCAGATAATTTTTTTCAAGGCCTCGTATGACCAACTGCTAGAGGGGCTCAATTATTGTTAATTGCCCGTGCATCCCATGTTTCAATAGAATTAGCCGATCTTAAAACTTAAAATGGAGGCTATAAAGTGCTACGTGAAGCCAACATTGCGGTTGGATTTTGAACTGGTCTAGAACTTTATAAATTTTCCCTATTTTTTGTTTTGGTCGCTTTAAGCGCAATTGCATTCACACAAATAATGCAAATGGAACATATATAGAAGATATTATTTGGGTAGAAAAAATATGAGCCATGGAATAGGTGTTGGATATGCAGGTTTTTAATTCCCATATTAAGTCCCCCGCATTTTTCTTTCAAACTTTCATTTCGTGTCTTCATCTTCTCTGAGAAATTAAACTCCATCCAATCGAAAATGTTGAGTTCATTTTCCCTAGAATATCTAAAAAAAATATTTCTTTCAGTTTTGTAAGGGCCAGTTGTTGGCAGCCTAGAACTAATGGACATGTTGACGATGTTGATTGAGTGACCCCTTCATATGGCTAGAAAAAGAGGCGAAACATTATTCTTAGGATTGATACTATTTTCGATTAAGTTGAATCAAGTTAATACTTATTTCATTATATCTACATACTTCTCCCAAAATATTTTAGAGATATTAATCAGACCTCTTAAAAACTAAAAAATATAAAACAAGAGAAACATATCAAAGTTAGTTTTTAAAATTGTTGAGATTCTACCTACGTTGGAAATTATTAATTCTATATATAAACCATGGAATCATTTATATAATGCAATGTTTGTTGAACACTAAAGTTGTTTCAACAAACACCAACTTGAAAATCGATATTTTTTTTATTGAATTTGCAACTTTTAAGCATCAATACAATCACATTGTTATGTGTTTTAATAATGTAAGCATGGAAAACCAAACAAAAACGGTAAACATAAAGTGAAAACATGGAATATACTCTATATGGAGGAGCACTAACTCAAGGGCCTAAACATTTTGAAGTTGGGTTAAAACATTTCGAAATTATATTGCCTCCTCTACTATCTTGCATCCACTTCATGTTGTTTGTTGCATGATTCCATCTAACCCTTTACAAGGGTGCACCACAATCCTCCTAATAGGGCCAAATGGGAGTTTAGAACAAGGCATAAGAAACCAACAAAGCTTAATGTAAGGTATATTTTGTGGAATTTAGTTGTAAGTGTTGGGGTGGAAAGACCCAGGTGTCAATCCTTTGTTCTAAAAAAATACCACTCATCCTAGAATAGTAAAAAAAAACCCACAATTTACAAATCTTGCAATACATAGAAAAATAAAATTGTCAAAGTAAACACCATCACTTATATATACACAAAAAAATAGGACAACAATGAATAATCCAAAAATAATACTTCATGATACCAGTTGTTTAATTTGTAAAGTTAGTTGATTTCGAGAAATTTCAGACAAGGACAAATGTTGAATGACTCCTATGTGGATTGATTTTCCTGCCACCCCACTAATTCTTTTCTCAATCATATGTTTTGACCATTTATCAAAGTGATAAGCATGCAACCAATGTTTTGAAAGAAAAGAGTCATAGGTTGCTTGATCTTCCTCACCACCAACTTACACCATCTTAGTCCATGTTTTATTTACTCATTCATTGCTAAATTCCTAACTTAAGGAAGAGGATAGATGCACACATTTATAGATTTATTAAGATTTCAAATTTATAATACACGTGGTGTGCAAAAGGTATAAGAGAGTGTGTAAGTGCATATATGGCCAAAACCATATCAGAAATGGAAATAGACTATCTTATTTTTATATCCACAATATGTATGTGTCATTTTCTTCCACCAAACTCAGCAGTCATTATTGAGGTTCTCTCCAAAATTATTTTAGAGATATTTTCATTTACTATAAGAGGTCTCATGAAAGGGTCCCGCATTCCTCCATCCACCTTGGAATGCACCTTTTGTTATATTTACCGACTCATTCTCCTCCATAGACCCTTGTAAAGTGAATGCCCCATCTCTCCTTTGTACTTCACTTGGATTTATACTAAAATTGAATATTGTACTTTTATTGATCTCTTGTTAATCTGTAAACTATGATTTTGTATTTTATTTACATTTGGTTTTGTGATCAACAGGTTAGGTACATGTTTCATATACTCCTGGTCATAAGTAAGAGGATTTCCGTATAGGTTTCCACCAACATTTTCTGCAATTCTAAACTTCCCCTTCCTCCATCTTCTTTTCCATCACCCTTATTCCTTCTTCGATGCTTATCTCCTTCAATGTTAAGTTCTTTAATGAGATATATACATGCTCATAAGAATGAATATTTCACATAATCATTTTCCTCACTTAAGGACTTCCCCTCCCTCCATCTTCTTCTTCATCACCCTCTTCCTCTTCTAATCCTTATGTCCATCAAGTTTGACTTCTTTGACACATCCCCTTCAATGTTTCCATTGCACATTTCTAGTATGATTGCTAGTTTATTATTCCAACAAACTATTTGAACAATTTTGTGAAAAACACACGGGATTCAAATTAAAATGTATTAAAGTTAGTTCTAATTTCTATTAGACCCATGCCTCATCCTCAACACCATTATTATTATTTTCTACATGCTTTTTACACCAATAGGGATGTTAAAATGATAGTTTGTGGTGTTGGACTATAATGTTTGTGAGTTAAAAATTCATTTCTCACCTTAAAATTAATGTCCATTTAACCTTCATATGGATATTTATGCCTTGAATTTAATGCCCAATATGACCATTACAAAATTACACGCACACACACGCACGTGCACACCACGCACATGCACACGCACGCGAGTGCACGCACACGCGCGCAGCAACACCACACACACACACAACAGTATTTATGTCTTAAATTTACTATTGGAACTGCCCTTATATTAATAAAAATAAAAGAGAGTTACATTAGTAGGGGTGACCCAAAAACTCATGGTCCCCACAAAAATGCCACGTAGGCCACAGAAAATGCCCAGAGGGCAAACAAAAAGCATGATATCTTATATTTAACATTTATATAATATTACACTTTTTATATAATTATTTCATCTTGAATCCAAGATTGAATTGTATTGAAATAAATTCAATTAATTAATTTGACTCCCTCTCTTTTGTGTCAAAACAATAGGCATGAATAAGTAAAGAAAGATAAAACTACAACATCAAGGACAAGGACATATGCTAGAAAGACCAATAATTGGGAATCACACATGGAACAATATCAACAAAAAGAGAGGACATTTAGGAGTTATGTAGCTTCATTTTTCAGTCAATGGAAAATACACACACAATAGAAGCATCTCCTCAATTAATACTCACAACATGCAATATTTATGCTTCACTATCTTACATTAAAAATTTATGGGTTTCGACTATTAAAAGGATTATTTCTCTTAGTCTATTTAAATTGTTTTTTCCCTATTGCAAAATCCCATAATCCCATAGTATCTATTGATTTTCCAAAAGCTATGATATTCAAAGAATTGTTTCTTTGTCTATTCAAAATGTATTTCCCTACTAAAATATCCCAAACCCTAATGTTAGGTAAATTTTTAAAAATATGATACAAAAAGAGGAAAAACATTTTATTGAAAGAACTAAAAGCATATATAAAAGTAGAAGAATTCTCCTCCATGGAATCTTCAAGAACATATTTAGAAATAAGAGAAAACTATTTTGATATATTACTATTAGCTTGGAGCATGTCCAACATCCTAAAAAACAATGAAGGTACCAAGTGAGAAAATGTTAGCACATGGACTATGCTTAGGAAATCATTCTTTATTTATTTTTATATCATCAATAATTTCCAGCCAATGTAGGTTTCAAATGACATATTATTATGTTGTATTGTTGGTTTGTGGATTTAAAAACATCAATGTGAATTCAAACACATGGACCATTCCAACTTCAAAAATCAACTTCTCTCGCCATCTAATCTAATCCCTATAACAATGTGCCTCATTAAATACACATGTAAGAATGCATATGATGAATGTAGAGGGCCTCATAGGTTATAATGTGGCTAGACACCTCCAAAAATGCCACATGAATTTGAAGCAAATGAAGGGCTTCTCCTCAAAGGGCCCCTCCTTATGTGATAACTTATTTGCCTCCACACTTGTAACTGCCCATATCCATTTCCTCCATTGGTAGAAAACGATGTTTCCTTTGGTTTCCATGTCACATATGTTGCCATCCTCCTCAGATTCCACCCCCACACTGTAACGACCCAAAATCACGACACAAACAACACAGTGAAATACAGGATAACTTTTTTTTTTTGACTTGCTTGACACATAACACCGACACAACATGTCGTCACAAGGTTACAACCAACACTAGGAACCACTTGTTACGGAGAGGACCACAAGGTCAGCACGGAAACGTTCACACCCCCAAAGGAAAACACACCTTTCTTTGTTTTTGACAAGACAACATAGAAGTCCAACGACAGAACACTCTAACTTATGTTTTAGGAAAGATTCAATATATGATTCGCACAAATTCATCTTACCAACAGAGTTAATTTCTTATACACTGTAGAGAAGTTCACTAAAAGTCTTCACTTTACGAAAATTAGTTGTTTAGTTCCATTATTTAATAAGGGACTTAATTTAATTCCACAAGGCTATCTGTCCATATTTACATTACTAAAAATTGCTCATTACCTTGCTACAACAAGAATTCGTGTTCAACAAAATCAAGATGACTTACAAAGTATTCTGGGAAAGAGTTAAGGAGATAAGGTCGAGTTAAATTCCTCTTTAAGACGTCATTAGCTATTACCAAGGTTTAATTGGAGCTTGGGGTTTTATACGTAAGTATTAACGCTTTTACTTAGGCTTCACCGAAAGAGCTTATCCAAAAGGGAACTACTTACTTCCAAATAGGTTGAGAGATAAATTGAGTGGTTTCTAAATTTACTTCTCTTACTTGTTAAATCTTATTAGGAGCTAACCATTGTTTTCCTTTAAGCTTGTTTTAAGCATTCACCAAAAAGAGTAGTGTTCACTAGTTTAGCTAGGGATATCAAGTTATAAAGTTTACCTACAATGATAGTCTTGCCCTTGTTTACTTAAAGAATTTCTTGCTCTCAAGTTGGTGACCCCTACGTTACTTTATTTGAATACAACTTTTAATTTAACTTCCAGAAGTATTTAAACAATCCCATGTTAGTTTTACTATATCACTTTATTACTAATTCATGTCAAGGTTTAATTCTAAATTTATTCTCAAGGCAAGGTTGTAGCAACACTCATTTACCAGAACAAAACAAGATTACATCAATTCTTAAAATACTGATACTCAAACAAGGTCACTCAATAGCAATAACCAAATTTTCTTATAATTTCAAAGATGGTCAAACAATACAAGGTTTCCAAAGTTCAGATGACAAATTCCACAATACGTTATACCAAGACATTAATCCTCCTTTAAACTTTCCACTGGATGTTAACAATAGTTGAACAACATACAAAGGTTTCGAGCAAAGGAACTTCTCAACTGAGGTTGATGACAAAAGTCTACAAATCTATCCCTCATCTACACGCAAAATCCATCTGCAGCAAATTTTCTACAAGAGTCAGTTCACGAGAACTGAGCAAGATAAGGCTACACAAAACCACCATAACTATTATCTAATGTAATATCACGAAAAGGAAGCACTTTATTACAAGAATTGGTTCAAACGTCTAAACACTATTAACACATCAAGTTATAATAAAGTCTTCATCATGCCAATCAAAGAAGGAGAAAACCTTGTACTTCAGTTAGGAGCAAAAGCAACGAAAGTAATAATCGTATGAGAATGCCCCTTGGCCCTATAAGGAGATAACAAACAATCTAGCAGAAACAGAATTCCCATCAAGTAAGTAATTAAACAATAATTACAAGATTGAGATTTGATATAAATAGACCATCCATCTAGAATTTTATCAAAGATACCAACGCATAGGCTAAAATAATATAATTCTAAAAATACAAAATGTTGATCGGCCCAAGAAAAAGGGAAAACACGGGTTCCAAAATTTTAACACAAAAAGTCATGTATAAATGAGTTTCAAACCGGAAATCAATTAGAGTATACACACAACATAAGTTTCGAAGCGAAGGCATGGTATACTAGTTTTGACCATTAACTACAAGAGATCTACCAATCATCCAGGAAGGGTCAAAGTCTCACAAGCTAGTAGCAAACACGCTAGAGAAGAAGGGGGGGGGGGTTCGTCCAACAAGAGTATACAATAATGTCATCAACAATTTTATAACACTAAAGGTTTGCAAACTTCCACAAACAATTCTAATGTTTGATTAATTTAAAATAAATTATCCATTTCCCGAAACAACCATATTTTAAGGCAACCCTTGGTAACACAGTCAACCGTCACACAAAGATACAAACATAACTTCTAAGTGACATTATCAAAACAAAACCTTCAGTTATGAATCCATAAGATTATCAAATGAAAGCTGAGTTTTTCTCGAAGGTTAATCACATTTAACGAAATTTCCATCACAAACTATTACGGTATTTATGTGCATAAAAACCGACCAATATTAATTAATAGCGTTAACATTACAAGGGAGCAAATAATGCAAGTTAGGAAAAATAGAAGAGCGCCACCAGCAAAAATTCTGAAGGGGGGGGATTAGACCAACTATTTTAGTGTCAACAAGGTACTGGATTCGCACAATGAACCCTCCAGCTCAGTTGATTCGAAAAACTAGTAATGGTTCAAGTTGATAGGGATGGTCAAGGTACTTCTTGAGGATGGCCTTATAAGCCTAGAAACAAGATGAAAGATAGTATAAGAGTCTAAAACACGCGAGACGGCAAAACACATTGCACACAAACCTTTTCATTCTACCAGTTTTAATACCAAAACTCTATGCTAGCTAGCCCACGCATTGCTCACACAATCCTACAACCTTTCTTTCTCGATGCAAAAAGGTTATCAAAGGGATTTTCGAAGGAGCTAACAAAAATGTCAAGGACAAGCTTGGGTGCTAGGAAGGGGGGTTTCATAGTTATTGTAAACTTACTTCCATGATATCGAAAATACTAGCTTGATCAACATAATAACTTACAACTCAATCGCAGAGAAGAATAAATACATAAACAAACAGACGAAGTTCTATCATTTGAGTAATATAGCATTCAAAGGAGAGGGCACACGCATCCTTTCGACCCACATACTGTCAATGATAAAAGCTAAAACAAGAAGAAACTAGCAGAAAAGGGAAATCTCCCATCATGACATCCAACTGACAAATCAATGTAAGGAAAAGTGGTTCGATTTCACGATAATTTTAAGTAAAATAACAGTAGAAAAGTGTAGAAATATCTTTCCTGTTTCTCCAGCTTCAACAGGTCGTATAGACTCCGCACGGGTCAGCATAAGAACTGTAGGTACTGGAATCCGGGTGCACCAGTTCTAAGCGGTCCACATTCACGATCTGCGAGACCATGCAATTGAAGAGGATTTTAGTCAAACAGTTCACGAGCATTGTTGTATTCGAAATGACTCCATGCACTTGTGCTCAACTATTGCTTTCCTTGAGTTTTTACTTCTTGTGGGATTCGACAACCAACTCACATACCCTATACGTGCTACCACAAATACAAGTGATCTACACAAGGCTGGAGGAGATATATTTAGAGAAGAACCTAGCAAGGATGTCACGGCAAATGAAGCAACTTGGTACTAAAGTCATACGCACCTCCATTCATCTCACTACCTGGGCTCTCATTCCCTTCTCTTCCGAAGTCCGAAACGAGGAAGGGCGTCTAAAATATGTGTGCAGTGGTGTGTCACCTCGATTGTCACTCTGGTTAATTAAAATAGAAGCTTCGACATCGTTCCGGAGCAGACATCTTAAAGCTAGGATATATTGGCGACTTTGTACAGTAAAGTGCAAAGCATTCTTTTATCCTTACTTAACAGCTGTATACAATCTGGTGCGCCCCCAAGCAAACAACTTGTTATTTCCGCAGAACGCAAACTACTTGCTCTGTCCACGTAAACCATCTGCGCTGCTATGTGTATCGCTGCCATTCCCTCTTCATTCAACTGGAAACACATGTCTGAATTAGCTTCTACTAACTTTTTCACTACCTTCAAATTCCCATATTGTGTTGCTAGATGCAGTGGAGAGTTTCCTAAATATGATGATGAATTATCAAATGTTAACATATGACCATCCCTTGGTATCCTGCCTGACAGATTGTTGTAAGACAGATTTAGATATCCCAGAGAATCGAGAAGACCAAGTTGTGATGGAATCTGTCCTGAAAAAGATGTTGAGAGAGAGATCCAACGATTCCAACCATTTTAAATTTCCCACACTATCTGGAATAGGCCCTTTCAGAGTGTTCATGGAGAGGTTGAGAATAATCAGTCCTTTTAGATTTCCAACTCCAGGAAAAAGATGACCACTCAATCTGTTATTTGACAAAACAATGCATGTGAGGCTGTAAACTACGTATTCGAAAACCAAGTTTGATCCTTTGATATTTAGATGTAAACCATCCACATAGCTGTCTCCATCCTTTTCTCTCTCACCAATCGTCCAGCTCTCTCCATCTAGTTCGCTGTCTCCCATGGCTCTGAAATTGAGATATGTATTCGGGATCTCACCAAACAAAAGATTTGAAGAAATGTCTAGAATTTGAAGCTCTTCTAATTGGCCGGTCTGCGGAGGCAGTTTACCTTCGAAATTGTTGGATCTCATTACAAGAACTCGCAGACTGGAACAATTTACAATCCAATCAGGGATGTTCCCTGTCAAATTGTTTTCCCCCACGTCGAGCACCTCTAAGTATGATAAATTTCTTAGAGTAAAAGGAAGAAGTCCCTGCAAGTTGTTCTTTCCCATGCGCAATGACCTGAGCTTTGTCAACATGCCAAGCTCCTCAGGAATCTCACCCTTGAACCAATTATCTACAATATTAAGGATCAATATCTCTGATAAGCTCAGTATGGAGATGTAATCCGACAGAGGCCTTGAAGTATTCAAGAAGTTTAGCCTTTTGAGGATTTGAAGCTGTGGACTGTTTTACAAGAAGATAAGTGGGATGGCCAAGATCAAAGCTGGCCTTTGTTACATGGCGACCAGTGTATCCTATTCCTCTAATTAACAGAATCCTGCTACCTTCATCTACCAAGACATTTTCTCCAACATTGCATAGATCTCCTGGTAACTCTCTCACTATCACAGTCGATTTTGATAAACTATCTTGAAGGAGAATCTTGGATTTGAGGATGCAGTCAATACTGAACAGACAGCAACATAGTTGGACAACCTACTTGGTGGAGGCGCTTACGAAGGCTTCGACTATACTGCAACACGCCTGCTGCCTGGCTAATTACTGTCACAGGTTATTGCTGTAGATCCCCAGCAAGAACACACCTCGCAGCACCCAATGACGTGCCCAGGAGGTAACATGCCTGCTACACTATCTTGTAGCTTCATCTACACCCACGTCAAACCAGACTCACGCAGCCACCAAGGGCAGAGAAAAACATGCCAGGAGGGAGAAAAAAATGCCCATACGCGGAGGGGGAGAAAGCAAAAGAAAGAAGAAAGTTCGTGAAGCAGGTAACAGGAATAGAACTACAAAAAAGGGACAAAGAGACACTCAAACGCGTTTTTCTCCCTCCATCAATGCCTGCAGCTCAAGAAAATGCGCCTCCCAACCATACGCGTTGAATGAGGATCCAAATGAGATCCAGGTGAGGAAAAATGGGACTCCACCGACTCCCATCTCCCTCACGCAAGGACAGAACATAAATTTCCACCCACTGCCAGCTACCATAGCAAAAATAATTATTTTGTTTTATCTTATTTTTGGAGCCCCACGCTTTGGAGACAGGCCGCCTGCCAGGAGCAACAATGAACGGGCATTACACACACTACACCAATTTCAATCCAAAGGTTTTTTGAGCAATTGGTTGAGGTCATCTCCGCTACTTCCTATTCCTTAGAGGAACAGTTCCGCACTACCTCTGTTGTTGCTCGAGGTGAGTATGTTATGGTGGACCATATGAATTGCATCACTCCTCACTCTAAACATGTGCTCATTGTCTTCCTTAACTCAATTACACCTGTAATAGATCATCTACCTTGTGAAAGAACATTCAAAATTTAGGGAAAAAGGATGAAATCCTTCTGGCACATTACACCGTACTCATTTGAAATAGTTAAAATATTGTTAATTTAATAAATGTACCAAAAATAAAAATAAATATGAACCTTAATATTATCTCTAAGATTCATTTCAAATGTTTCCCATTGTAGTAATATGCACCCTAAGTGATTTGAACACCTTTCTATAATCCCTATCAATAACTAACCAAAAGAATATAGGTATACTTCCATTTGATTTGTGACATGAAATATGTGTCACAAACATCCTAATTATGGCCTTTTGGATACCTGAAATGTCTGTATCTTAAGCGTAACTTAGTTACACTATGAGTGATCTATGGTGATAATCCCCCACACCTTTAGCACACTATAACTACTCCCTCATCTCATTTTTTGTCTCAGGCACATCGTAAGATATGCATGCCCTTTGGATTGGAAGTCCTAGAATGTGATGTATATCCTCTAATTTGAAAGTCATCTATATGGTATCATCATCAACATCCCATACGAATGTATTGGTGCAATACTCTCACAGACCAATAAATACATGTGCTAAGTCCAAGTGTAAGGGGATAAGTGTCATTAGTATGATCCCTCCAAACCTCGAACATGTAACTAGGTCATGTCTTCTACTGACAATATCTCTAGTAAAGCTAGAAATCATGTTGACAGTTGGGCTCTATGTCAAGTAAAATATCCTAGCCAGAATGACAACCAAGTAGAAAGTATGGACAGTAAGGAGATGATACTAGTATGGACACAGGGATCTTCATGAAGGACCCATCTCAATAGAGGATATTGCATAGTTATTGCGATTGAGAAAGCTCAAAGTTGACAAAAATAAAGTTCAAACTCGAGTCATAATCACTCCGAGGCAGATGAGAAAAGTTTAAAAGAAAAGTGGGTGAAGAAATTTTCAATAAAATAGCAAGTCTTGTGTTTCGTTTTTCATTTTTTGGAATTCGATATTTCTAAAAATCTAGAGCTCTAATTATTTGACTGAAATAAACAAGATATGATGGTTGAAGCTCAAGTAGAGGTGTTGGCAGATATGGTAGCAACCGAGGAGGGTGATATGTAGAAAATCCTCATGTATGTTTTGTTTTTTAAATTGGGAAGGTATAATTCATAGAAAAGTATAAAAGTGTGTTCCAGGAAAATTCAAGTAGTTAAATTTTCCTCAAAGATAGTCAAAATATAAATCGGGTTAATGTCTAGGTGGGTTTGGGTGCATTTTGAATTTTAGCGTCAAGATGTGTTGTGAGAAAAATTTAGAAAAGTGTGCATAGACGTTACCACCCTTGTTAGGTGGATGACATCGCAAGGTGGCCATTGGTGTTAGAAGAATATAGCATGGTCAATACTACTTACGGAGAGGGTTGATGTCGTAACAAAATTAAGAACGACCAACACCATTTAGCAAGAGGTTTGATGTCATGGGAAGATTAAGCATGGCCAATGACATCTAGAAAGAGGTTCAATGCCATAGGAAAATTAAGCATCGCTGATGTTGTTTAGCAAGAGGGATGATACCATAGGAAAGTTAAGTAACAATGTCATCTTGAAAGAGGGGCCAATGTCATAGGTAGAAATTGCGATTTTTTATAGCAGTAAATGTTGTTTGGAAAGAGGAGCAATACTATTTAGAGGTTTTATGATTTTGATAAGGGCCAATGGCGTATGGCAAGAAGGTTGCAGTTGTAGGTGTAGAGTTAGGATTGTTGACACGGGCCAAAACAACTTGGCGAGATGGATGATTCCATGTACATAGTTATGTAAGGGTTTATGATGATATTTTAATAATTCCTAATGTTGCTACTATTTATTTATAGATGTTTTCCCTTTGATTGAGTTTTATGGGTGTTAATTGTTTGATATTTTGCAAATCCCATTGAGGATCAAACATGATGGGTGGTAAATATGGATACCAAGTCTCACTTATATGTATTCTTCATCAAACATGCAATGATTATAGACTACTTCGTAAGGATAGCAAAGTTTGTAATTTTTTTATAAACCTCCCGTCGTAGTAACTTATTGAGTGTTCCAATGCAGTGGAAGTCAAAGAGGGGAAGCAACTGAACAATCTAGATCAATGTGGAACTTGGGTAACGTCAATTCCCATTGTAATTTCTCTGAAGTAATGGAGCTAGAACTTTAGACACAACAGTTGCAATTAATTATTAAGGTGTAGAACACACGGAAAACTGTACAAGGCATAATTACTAAGGTCTAGAAATTAAAATGAATCATTTATTTACAACAGTTAGTGTTGGAGGAGACATTAGTTAATCATTTCTGTCTACGTAGATGGAATGGTTCACACAATTGAAAAAAATCTATATATGGAATTAGATGGAATAGTTCAGAGAATTGAAAAAATCTATATATGGAATTATGTTAAAAAATAATCGTGAGGTTCAACAAACCAAGAAGATCTGAGACCTTATAAATTATGTTTTATAAGTCTTGAAGACAAATCTTTACATATTTACACCCTATCAATTTGGAATATATAAATGCAACCAACATGCTGGTTTTGAAAGCTTATAGTATTAACAAAAAAAAAAAACAATATTGTTTTTGTAAACAGAATTTCAACCAGAAACTAAATTTCTTTATAACTCATTTGCAACTTTTTGGGATCAAGTGTAAGAAAGACTCAGCAACAATTTTGTAGGCAGCCTCATTGAGATGTTTCCCATCCCAATTGATAGATTTTGATGGATCTTGACAATCTTTCACATTTGGATTCATGCAACACATACCAAGAAGATTGAAATTGTAATTTCCACCTCCACGTCCACAACAAGTCTCAAAGGTTTCTTCAAAACTTGTAAGAAAAACTTCATTAAATCAGACCACTTACTTTCAATTTTAACTCTTAAGCAACAATGACCTAGTAACTGCCTTACCATTTTTAGCAGCGTTGTTGAGAATACTCAAAGCAATTTTATAATAATCTGCATACACCAGTGAAACCCCAGGATATTTTATGCTCAGCTGTTCTACTGTTTGTTGCAATAATAAATTATGGTTTTGGGAAAATTTATTATACAATGTTAGGCACCCATTATCATCCATATCAATGGAGTCAGGATTGAGCAATGGAAGAACAGCTAGGGAACATCCTAGAGGTGGAATTCCTTGAAAAAGAATATTTATAGCTCCTTGTTGTATAAGAGCCTGCAAATTTCATAAGTGAACTATATAAGAAAATCTGATTGATAATTTATCATGCAAGATAAAGACAGAGAATCTAAGATATCCATAAGGAGAGACCATAAATGGTAGGGTTTTTACTATACTAGCAGTTAGTTTCTTCATACTAAATTTTCTTCTACTCACATGATTCTTATAATAAGGCACTAAATATTCTTTTTAAAAATAAGGAGGATCGTGTATAGGTGTTACCTCTAGAGCCCCGTGAATATTGGCTATGATGGGAGAAGTAAAAACCCTGTATCTGTGACAAGGGCTTTAAAAGCATAGTAGCATCGAGGTAATCATTGGCGCCTATCTCGCCAAAAACATATAAGGCTTTTGAAAAATGTTCCTCACATGCTGTCAAATATAAAATTAATTTGAGTCTATTTTGAACCAAAACAACAATTATACTATATTAACAAGAAAAAGAATTTTACTAAAAGAACATAGCTCAATTTGAGTCGATTTTACTATAATCATTTTGAGTCTATTTTGTACCAAAAATAACAATTATACCATATTAACAAAAATAATTTTTACTAAAAAAAAAGTTTACCAGAATTTTGATTGCATGTGTTGATTTTCATCTGTTGGAACCATCTTATCTGAACATTTAAAGATAGAGGTGTTTCACTGATAACACCTTTGCTAATCAAGACAGAAGAATCCAATGCAGTGCCACCGGCTACTGCAAAATTCACTCCAGTTGATCTTGAAGAGAATGGCATTCGCCCTACTTTAAGATAAGGTGGGAGGAAAGGCAATCCCAGAGAAGTGGCTGTCAAAACAATAGGTCCATAATTTAGCTTAATATCAATAAATGTTAAAAAAACATTCAAAAATCTAAATATGCCATTGAATCAAAAATATACACAGAGTGAGTTATCTAAAATATCAGTTTATAAAAACTTTTCTTAACTTTACACATGTTTCTTCGTACATATATGATGTTTAGACTCATCTGGTAATGAAGAAAAAAATTAAAATAAAAATTCACTCACCTAAAAAATCGATCACCAATCTCCCATCTGAACAACGACCTGTTGGTTTCCCCAAAAAAAGTTTCTCCATATGGCAGAGAGTTGAATTGATGAAAAATCAAAGGATTCGAAGCTACTGCATTGCCTGTGTCTGTGAGCGAGTCACCAAACTATAAATTGCTGGAAAACAAGAAACTATTACCATTGGCAGCACTACATGATGCAATTGACACCAGCAAAAATAGTCCAAACTAAATAATGTGAACTCTTTCCATCTTCATCATATTCTTAACAGTGTTAATGATTTATGATTATAAGCGCAGCCTTTATACTAGTTTCACTATACTAATTTTACCCCAAATTTCTATTTAAATTACAGTCTAGACTCTATACTAATTTTACCCAAAATTTCTATTTAAATTGCAGTCTATACTTTTATTTTAAGCGTTTTTATATTTAAAACCATTTAATTTTTATTTTAAATCAAGTCTAAAAGTCTCAATTTAACATAATGATAATATAGTAGTAATATTAATGCTCGCGTAGTTAAAATTAGACCATGAGAAAAACAATAGCCTTAATATTAATTTTAATGTTTTAATTTTAATTAAAATCTCTAAATTTAAACATCGTTGAGTACATGGATGGTAACTTTATCTATTTTTAGGTTTCACTTATTTTAACTTAAACAATACTAGAATAAAAATTTAGCCTTTTTTAATTTTTAATTATATATATATTAACATAAATAATATTATAAGGATAATAATTTTTGTTTTGTTTTCCTACGTTCCATTTTCAATAAATAATAATATAATGACATTAATATTTATGAATGTTAAAATTAGAATACTGAGGAAAAGTTAATTGTTCCTTCTACATACTCGTTATTATTTTTAATAAATTTAATTTTGTTTTAATATTTAATATTAAAAAATATAATAAATTTTAATGATAAAATATATGATTTATTTTATTTTATTTTGTTGAATTATAATTTTATACAATTAATGTTAGTATATAATTAGTTAATTGTTTTGGTGTTAGTGTATTTGTATGTTTATTGATTATTAGTTTTAATTTTGACCTTTGTCATTGTGTTCATTGCTCTATTTGATTTTAGATTTGTTCCCTCTTATGTTTAAGACGATTTTCAATGTTTTTGACCTTGTTTGACACCCCCCCTCTCTCTCTCAAATTTTTCCATTGTCCTACTCCTAAGCAATGACGTTTTCTATACTTCATGAAAAATTCTCTACATAGAATTGGTCACTTCCTTTTGGGCCCCTTTAACTTTGATTTTCTTGAGGGTTGCCTTGATGCAGGAACATAACTTTCATAGACCATAAATTTTGATCTAACCGTTGAATTGTCTTGAAATTTTCCAAGGTATTAGATCTTGATTAGTAATAAGCAATGACCAATGTTTCTAGAAAGGTTGGGTAGCACTTCAACATATTATTGGGGCCAAATTCCTTCGTATAGTGGTCTAAAATTGGCTCCAAACCTTTTTTGTTTTATCTACAACTTACAGTTTTAATATCTTTTCCTATGTTTTATGTAACAAGCCAAGATTTTTTTTACGCCTTTATTTACAAAGGCATATTTTGTTCGCAAAAGTTGGGGTTCATCTGAGGTGTTTTACGTTTAATTTTTTTTTGCATTTTAGGGTTTTTTTTAGAGATAATGGGGAATAAAAAAATATTGTAATGTTGTTAAAGATTAGTGTGGATTCAAGAATGAGAATAAAACTATTTTGAAGCTTCTAGAGTTTCACAAAATCACTTGTGTGTGTTTTGGAGGCATTTTGACCTCTTGCAACAGGATCCACATCAATTGGTATCAGAGCACGATTTGGATCTTGCAGAAACGGTGAAGGTAATATAACTTACATTTGTCTGTGTGATTTATTACCTCTATTGTATATAAGCATGGCTAGATGCAGGAGATGATGTTATGCCTATATGAATAGGCATATGCAGGAGCTACCGAGACAAGTTATTGAGCTCACAGGAGAATTTACCTACCTCAGACAAAGATATGCAAATAGGGATGTAGACCCATATATAATGATATTGAAGAATTACCTTCGTTAAGGAATGAAGGAGGAAATGAAGAAGAAAATGAGAGAGATGAAGAAACATTGAATGAGCGACCATTCGAGGAGAGGCTGATCCAAGCTTTGGAGGGAAAGAATAACGGTATTAAGATTAATGTCCCTGATTATGGTGGTGGGTTACGACCATAGGAGTTGATTGATTGGTTGAATCGCATGCAAAAATTATTTGAATGGAAAACCCTTTTAAAGGATAAGAAGGTTAATTTTGTATGCACTAAGTTGACCAGACATGCATTGATTTGGTGGGATCACCTGCAAAATGAAAGACAAAGGAAAGGAAAGGGTAAGATCTAGAATTGGAATAAAATGGTGAAGATTTGAAAGAAAAGTTTTTTCTTGTAGATGCCCATACACTATTTTGAAGGTTTCAAAACCTAAAACAGAAGGATCTCAGTATCGAAGAGTATACCAATGAATTTTTCAAGCTATCAATCCAGATGGAACAAGGAGATTCTAAAAAAAAGAAGGCTACAAGGTATGTAAATGGAGTGAGTTATACCATACAAGATGAATTGAGTTTGCTCCATATCTATAGCCTGGATGATGCCTATCAAATCACATTAAAAGTAGAAGAAAAGAAAAAGAGTAATTTTAGAAGAGGAGTGAAGAGAGGACCATCATCGTCTCCAATGAGAGGGAGAGGTACATTTGATTCCCTAAAAGGTGAATCCCCTAATACAGAAGGGCAAAAAGAATATAGTCAAGGTCGTGGTAACTAACAAAGAGGTAAGGGTTTCAGAGGGGAAGATGATCTGGTGGAGGACAAGGTTGGAATATCCCCCAAAGGAAGTATACTTGTTACTGATGTGGTGAAGAAGGGCACGTGGATTTTGAGTGTACACACTATCCTACACATGATAGATGGAAAATGGAACAACCACGAGTAAACTTGGTTGAAGTTGAATAAGAAGAGGAAATGGAAGTTGATGCAGAATTAAGTGAAACTCTCATGATAAGGAGGACAATTATCGTCCAAAGGAAGAATAAAGAACAAGATTATGCCGGTGGTGATTCTTGGTTACAGATAAATGTCTTTCAAACAAGATGCACCTTTGGAGGGAAGGTATGTAAAATTATTATTGATGGTGGTAGTGAAAATATGGTCTCAACTTTGATGGTTGATAAACTCATCCTGAAATGTAAGAATCACCCATATCCCTATTGCATATCATGGTTCAAGAAAGGGAATGAGGTAACCATAGATAAAAATGCCTGATACAATTATCGATTGGGAATAACTACAAGGGTGAGGTGTGGTGTGATGATATCCTGATGGATGCATGTCATATATTATTGGGGAGGACTTGATAATATGGTAGAAAGATTATGCATGATGGAGGGAAGAATACTTATAATTTTTGGAAGGATAGCGTAAAAGTGTTCTTATTACCCTTCAAGGAAGAAGAGAAGAGTGAGGGATTTTTGGATACAAAGGAGTTTGTTACAAAAATGGAAGAAGTGGGTCGGTGTTATGCTTTGATGGAAAAGAGGGTAGAAATAGAGGCCTTAGGTATACATGTCATAATACCAGAGGTATTAAAAGAATACATAGATGTCATACTAGATGAGTTACCTCCAATGAGGGATATACAACATCATATTAACTTGATCATAGGATCAACCCTTCTGGATCAAGAATCCTACAAGATGATCCCAACACAGAGTGAAGAGTTAAACATGCAAGCAACATATCAAATACATAAAAGGCTAGTGAGAGAAAACATGAGTCCATGTGTAACTACAAAACTATTGACTATCAAAAAGGATGAAGACTAAAGAATGTGTGTGTAAAGTAAAACAATAATAAAATCATAATTAAGTATCATTCCCAATTCCAAGATTGGACAATATGATGGATGTGCTAGCGGTGTTATGTTGTGGAGCCTGTTTTCATGTGTGGAAGAGTTGAAGACTGCACACTAAGAGTACTATACACTTTCAATAGTTGTACAATAAAAGTATTGGCCTCGAAAAACATACCCAATATATCGAGAAATGTGCTCTTCTCATATGGGTGGGATATTTGACCCATAGGTTATGAGACAGTTTAGGCCCATGGTTTTTGTACCCACGGTATTGTAAAACTGCTTAAGTAGTTGCCTATTTATGTGGTTTCGTGTATATGGTAGGGTTGATGTAACATTTTAGATGTGTGTGAGTTTAAGTGTGAATTCTGTAGAGTTTGTTGAGCATAGCTCCAAACATATTCAGGTATTGTATTGAGAGAAGAGGTAGCTTGTAATAAAATATGAGCAAGTGATTCTTGGTGGATGTAGCCCAAATTGGGTGAATGACGTTAAATGTTGTCTCTTTGTGTTGTGTTTTTTTTATCCTGCACTTTTATTTCAGATCTGTAATAATTTTTGCATATTAGTTTCTACTATTGTGATTCTGTGTGGGATTGTTCCATGTATTTTATCCCTTATTTCCTAACAAGCTGGAGCTTGATATTTTAGTAAGACTGAACTTTGGAGTGGTTACTACCAGATTCGAATCCATGAAGGGGATGAATGGAAAATGGATTTCATAACAAAAGACGGATCATATGAGTGGATGGTGATGTCATATGGGTTATCTAATGTACCTAGTACATTCATGAGGCTGACGAATAAAGTACTGCGAGAATACAATGCTAAGTTTATGGTTTTGATGATATTTTGATATTCAATAGGACAATGGAAGAGCTTTTGTTACATTTGAAATTGGTGTTAGAACTATTATGAAAATCGAGTTATATGCAAACTTAAAGAAGTGTATATTTCTTCAGAAAACTCTAGTTTTTTGGGGGTTTTTCATCTTAGAGGATGGAGTGAGGATGGTTGAAATTTTGGAATGAACTACTCCAAGGAATGTGATAGAGGTTTATAGTTTTCATGGCTTGGAAAATTTTTATAGGAAGTTCAACAGGAATTTCAGTAGCATTGCTACACCCATAAGAGAGTGCACGAAGGGAAAAGAGTTTTGAAGGTCCAAGGTAGCAATAGATAGTTTTGAATTATTGAAGAAGAAAGTGTTAGAGGTGTTTGCTTTGGTATTTCCATATTTTAGCAAGGTCTTTGAGGTTGATTGTGATGCCTCACATGTCGGGATTGGAGTTGTATTGAGTCAAGAAAGATGACCTATAACATTCTTCAGTGAAAAGCTAAATAAATCTAGGAGGAAACATTCTAACTATGATATGGAATTTTATGCTATTGTTCAAGCATTAAGGCATCGGATAAATTACTTAGTAACTAAGAAGTTTTTAATCTGTAGTATAGTTTGAGGTAGTTAAGGAATTGTACAAAAGTGATCTATATTTTGGTGACTAAAATAGGTAGTGGTCCTTCTGATTATTTGATGCAGGATGGTTATTTATTCAAGGGAAAGCGATTATGCATCCCTGTTAGTTCAATGAGAGAAAATAGTATAATAGAATTGCACAGTGGGGGTTTGGCTAGACACTTTGATATAAGTAAGAAAATTACTTTTTTGGTAGAGAAGTATTATTGGTTAAAGGTAAGGAGGGACATAAGTAGGATCATATCAAGATGTCAAGTGTAACAAATGGCTAAGGGCCATGCATAGAATATTGTGATGTATATGGAATTACCTGTCTCTACATGGCCATGGGTTGATTTGAGTATGGATTTTGTGTTAGTACTTGTTAACAGACAAGGAGGGAAGAATTTTTATCTTTGTTGTGGTAGACAGATTCTGTAAAATGGCACATTTTGACATTTCTTGTAATATAACTAATGATGTTTTTAGAGTTGGAGATTTGTTTTTCATAAGTGGTTAGTGTTAATGCAAAATCACAACACCCCCAAATGAGTTCTAAAAATATGCTTTTCTAAGGCAGACTCATTTGGTGTGATTGCATAACATTGAACTTTCCCCGAGGTGTGGGACCTTGCAAAATGAAAAAGCTCTCTAGATTAAAGGTTGGTTCCTTATTCCTCTATTTAGGTGCATACTAGAAACTTGCAGAGGATCTATTCTTAATCCTAATCTAAACTTTACCAAGGAGACAGGGATAGAAGGAATACATAAATTAAAACAAAGCTAAACTACGAGGTGATGCACCAAAGGAATGATGAACACTTGTTTTGCTAATAGACACAAACCAACAAAATGCATACAATAAACCAGCACAGATAGCCAGATATTTAATGGAAGGCCAAATAAAAGCAAAAGAGACAAGAGAGGATCTAAAATCGATCACAGACGTGTTTTATTGCTCTATAGATTGATATAGTCCATTACAAAGTAGCCAAAAGGTAGAAACGTATTACAATTTTAGTGGAAGGCCTAACCCCTCATATCCCTTTTCTAAAAGGAAGAGGGAGCCTGCAAAACAAAGAATGTCCGACCCTTTACAATGAATCCTGCCCTCGTATTTATAGATTCAACCTGAAAGAAGGAAAGAGAGAGAAGCAGGAAAATAGGTTGAAGCTCAACCACCGTTGTTAATGCCTCTGATGAAATCTCTCCCCAAATCTGTTTTTACTGCATCAATCCTTGGTTTGGTGCCTTGAAGGAAGAGTAAACGGTGGAAATAGATCGAATCCGATCTAGTTGTTGAGACAGATGGATCCCGCATTAAAGGTCTGAAGACGTTTCCTCCATTTTCTTTACCTAACCTCCTCAAAATTAAATTTTTAGACCCCATGGCATGTGTGAGGCTGAGATCTTTCCAACGACATCAGATTTGCAGTATTTCAAGCCATGAGTCGAAAGATAAGCCCCTTGAAGTTTGTATAGGGTCTGTACAGGAGGGCAAGAAAACAACTCGAAAATGGGTCCCCTTTCTTCCGACTCCCACCTTGGCTTTGACTCGGGCCCAGATGCTGACTTTTTCCTTGGGTGGAGTTGTGGGCCATTTTGCAACTTTTACCCCCTTTGAGATAACAAGGGGCAAAGAACCAACTTTTTTACTCGACGGTCCGCTTTTGATTTTGTTTCCTCTTATGCAGGATTGCGGTTGATCCAATATTTGGCACGGGGCGAGATATGGATGATAGTTAGATTGCACGAAGTTCCAAAAACTATCACTTCAAATTGGTATACAAAGTTTTTGAGTCAATTTTGGAAGACTATGTGGAGGAAACTAGGGACACAACTACAGTTCAATAGTATATATCACCCCTAGAATGATGGAAAAACATTAGTGAACATGAGTTTGGGAAATATTTTACGTTGCATAGTTGGAGAAAAGATAAAACAATGGGATTCAGCTATATCATGTAGGATGAGTTTGTTTGTAAAAACTCGATAAAAATGTCAACGAGGATGCCTCCTTTCCAAATTATCTATGGTAGGAACCCCAAAGGTGTTCTAGACATGATTGTGCTTCCCAGTGAATACAAAAACATTGATTATGTAGAAGCATTTGCAGAACACATGTTATAATTACAGGTGTAGACACCAAAATTTGGCTCACTTGTCCCTCATTTTGCGTTCACTTGTTCCTTTGTCGTCATTATGCACGATTGCATCCATATCCTATTAGAAATCCCTTTCCCTCCTAAAGCTAATTTATCCATCTTAATTTCCTATTTTCCTATTTTAATCCTATCCCATCCCATCATTATTTTATCCCTCATTATTCACCCTTAATCACATTTAATCATCCTTAAACGTGTTTATTATCTTAATCACATCCCTAAACCCCTCATTTATCCTCCCTAGACTCTAATATATCCTCATTTAATGATTTCAACCCTCCAACCACCATTTCTTATTCCCATACAACCCTGATCCACCAAATCAACTCAAAACCCTAATCCAACCCTAATAGCATCTCTTGTCTTGAGTTGTACATCATCCCCATAATCCAAATCAACAATCCTTCATAGTCAACAACCACCCTAGTGGGTTGTCGATGACCTTATAAATATGTCACTACCCCCTCCTCAAAGTGGATGAAACTTTGAAAATTTTGAATTCTTGCGAGATTTTCTTTTTTTCTTTTCTTCTTGTGAGCTATCATCAACATCTTGGAGTCATCTTGGAGCCCTTACTTATCATTTTTGAAATATATATCTTGGATTTTCTTGGAGCCCTATCTTGTTTCTTCATCTCTCCATCAACTTTGTAGACCTTTTCGTCATCTTGGAGATCTGCAACCTCATCGGCCATCCTTGTTTCTTTCTCATAGTTTGTTTTCCATTTATTAATCCTCATCAAACACTAACCTAACCTTTGTCACCGTCAATTTTACCATGATCATTGTCGACTTGATCTACATCAATTCTATTTTTCCACCTTTTTTTCCCTCTGTCATCTATTTCCCAGCCTTTACAACATCTAGGTATTTCTATTCATGTGATCCACTTATCTAACATCCTAGATCTCAATTTTCCTGTTGCATTCACCATCGATCTCCCTAGATCTACTCTCGGTCGCCATTGACAAGATCTGCATCCATTTCATCTACTTTCAATTTGAATTATTTGTGTTTCTTGTGCTTCTGTACCAAATCCATGACATCTTCAATATCTAAAAATATGTTCTAGATCTACCTTTTTTTACATCTTTTGATCTTATCTGTTATAATCACCGTCGACTACCTTAGGTTACCAATGATCTTGTTTGGTTTGCTTTCTCTTATCTTAATTTATTACTATCTACATTATCTAGCATATCTTTGATCTTTGTTCCATTCTAGTTATCTTTTGCATGCTATTTGTCTATTATTTTCAATGTACTTTATAAAACGTGGGCAAACATCCTCCTAAGGAAGTGTATCACTTCTTGGGACTGACTTTATCAGCAAGCCCACCATATAATCTACTAATATTTTTCTTGTCTAGATTTCTTCGTGTTGTTCAGGTTAAAAAGTTTGTTTTGGAAAGGATTTGTGCACTCGTATCTCATCTTCATCATCATCAAGCATCAGAGGTAGCCTTAAACCCTCCCATATTTTGGAGTTTCTTAACTTTTGGCATACCACTTCATTAACTTGGAATAGGATAAAAAAAACTTGTTAAACATTTTGGCACACCCGGTGGGACCTACCCACATTTTTGGTAAGTTTCTTGTTTTATTTTCATTTTCTATTCTACATTATATTTTTCTCTTTCCGCTAACCTTACAGGTTGGGGTTGTTCGCATACATACTGGGGGGGTTTGTTTGATTTCTCAACAACGCATGCATTTAATTTGAAAAAAGGAAAAATGTTATCCAAGTATTTGTTATCCATATTTCACCCTTGTGCCAAATATTGGGTCGACCATGATCCTACATAAGAGGAAACAAATTTAATCATGCGGAGAGAAAAGGTTTATAAATGAGTGCCAGACTATCGTGTGTCCCAGGGGAAAGCAGACCATCGGAGAAAAATTTGGTTCTTTTCCCTTTGTTATCTCAAAAGGGGTAAAAGTTGCAAAATGGCCCACAACTCTGCCCAAGGAAAAAAGTCAGCATCTAGGCCCAAGTCAAAGCCAAAGTGGGAATCGGAAGAAAGGGGACCCATTTTTCGAGTTATTTTCCTACCCTCCTATACATACCCAATACAAACTTCAAGGGGTGTATCTTTCGACTCAGGGCTCAAAATATTACAAATCTGATGTTGTTGGAAATATCTCGGCCCCACCCATGTCATGGAGGTCTGGAACTTTGATTTTGAGGAGGTTAGGTGAAGAGAAATGGAGTAAACATCTTCGGGATTTCAATGCAGGATCTTCTTGTCTCAACAACCAGATCAGTTTTGATCTGTTTCAGCGTTTCCTCTTCATTCAAGGTGTTGAACCAAGGATTGATGTAGTAAAGACGGATTTGGAGAGAGATTTCATCAGAGGCATTAACAGAGATGGTTGATCTTCAACTTGCTTTTCCCACTTCTCTCTCTTTTCTTCTTTCAGGTTGAACCTATAAATGTGGGGGCAGGATTCAATGTAAAGGGTTGGACATTCTTTGTTTTGCAGGCTCCCTTCTCCTCTTAGCAAAAGGATTTGTGGGGTTTAGGCCTTCCATCAAAAAATTGGAATATGTTTCTGCCTTTTGGCTACTTTGTAATGGACTGTATCAATCTACAGAGCAATAAAACATGTGTGTGATCGATTTTAGATCCTCTCTTGTCTCTTTTGCTTTCATCTAGTCTCCCATAACATATATGGCTATCTATGCTTGTTTATTGTATGCATTTTTGTTGGTTTGTGTCAATTAGCAAAATAAGTGTTCATCATTCCTTTGGTGCATCACCTCCTAGTTTAGCTTTGTTTTAATTTTTGTATTCCTTCTATCCCTGTCTCCTTGGTAAAGTTTAGACTAGGATTAATAATAGATCCTCTACAAGTTTCTATGTACGCACCTAAATAAAGAAATAAGGAACCGGCCTTCAATCTAGAGAGCTTTCCCATTTTGCAAGGTCTCACACCTTGGGGAAAGTTCAATGTTACGCAATCATACCAAATGACTTTGCCTTAGAAAAGTAGACCTGTAGAACTCATTTGGGGGTGTGGTGATTTCACATTAACATTTTTTGGCATGCCTGATGGGACTAAGAAGTCTCCATCTTATTACAATAGGAATTGATGTACACTTGCTATGATTCTGGCTTTTAAGAAGCCTTAAAATTGTACGTCTAGCGATTCCAAAAGAAACAAATCTATTGGTTTCAGCGGCCCAAGCTTGGAAGATTCATGAGAAAAACTTGGTCTAGAGTAAGGAAAGAAGATATATTTGAATACTTGCATCTATCCCCAGGAAGTGAAAGGAGAGGACGAAGAGTTTAGAGGTCTCCATCTCCACCAAGTAGAACCTTGTCAACACCTCCACCTATAAGGCCTTTCTTTCAGTCTGCAAGGGTTCTTAGGCCAATCAGAATGGCACAACCAAATCTATATGTCAACTTCACCAGCAGTAGTCCACTTGCCTTGATTACACAAAACCCAGTTCCGATTGCAACATTAAAGAGCATCCCATATTTCACTGGGGAAAATCAAACTTCTCTTGGTGACCATGTCTGAGATATTGAAAATGTTTGTACAATCCATGAAATACATGAGATGGACATTGCAGTCAAGTTGCTCACCTCTTCATTCAAAGGGAAAGCCTCATAATGGTTCAAGAGTCTTGGAGCAGGATCTATCCTAAATTGGAACTAGCTGTGCACAGCTCTTCATGACCAGTTTGGGGAAAATGGTGTTAACTTGTCTTTGTTGGAGCAATTAACAACAATCAAGAGAGCCCCAAACGAGTAGCTGACAGACTTCAACCTCAAATTCTAGCAGACCTAGGATAGGATTCTGACAGCAGTAACGCTCACTAATGAAGGTGCCTTCTTATACTTTCTTAGGGCTTTAAATTTAGATATTTCTCTGATGATTCAGTCAATGGGGGGGCACTACAATACTTACAGCCTATAGCTGAAAGGAACGATAACCAGATCGTACCAAGCCAAGAACACAGATGCTAATCAGACACCACGATCAATAAGATGAAAGCAATTCGCCAAAATAACTTTACATAAAACCTTTGCAAACAAATGAGCAGCAATATCATATATTATTATGGAACTCAATGCAATACAATGAGAATGGGCCTTGCTTAAATAGGCAAGGAATAACACAATCTAAGAACCAGTCAAGGTCATAGATCAAGCCATAAATATAGGAAATAACTAGTTATCAAAGAAATAGTTAAGAGCATAGATTTAGGAGAGGACTAGACATCAAGGATCTAGTCAATACCATAGATCAAGGAAAGAACTATACCTAACAACTAGATAATATCTCCTAATATCTAAATAAGATAAAAGAAATATCCACACACATAAGTGGGTGAGGATAAATACAATAAAGGTAAATAAAGTACCTAGGTGAACATGAGCTAAGGTAAATACCTACTCTAACACCCCCCCTCAAGTGAAGCTAGGGGCCAAAATAGAAGTGGCATGTCCACAGTATGAGTCCCGGAAACTAGGCCTGATGAGGTACTCATGTACAATAACTGGGGAAAAAGGGACACCGCAAGGTACCCAAAACCAATAACAACAAAGTGAAGAGAGTAAATATCCACTCCAAGGCATACCAAGAAGCTCGGCTACAAAAAACTCGTACAATGCTGAAGAAGTTTGGTGTGCACTGTGGTCTAAATCCACTGCTCGATCACAAAACTCAAAAACAACTGACATTGGGCTCCACCAGAATAGCTCCATACAAGGAGACTGTCAACAAATTAATGTTGAAAGTGCAAAAAAAATACCAAACATAATTCGATCAACTACTTCAAATAGGTGTGCCATGATCCAAGAACAATAACCAAAGCAATAAGGCAAGGACACAAACTCTAGAGTGTCACGATCCAAGAAAAGCCAAGGTAACAAGGCAAGGACACGAAACCCGAAGAAGTAGGATCAACACCACACCCTCCCATACTACTGAATGGGTGGAGTGACGCTACAAATCTATATGAGTTTTCAAAACAACTACTCGAACAATGATAAACTAACACTGGAATGCACCAGAATAGATCCCCCATAAGAGATATTGTCAACATGCCAAAAAGTGTCGAAAATACAGATACAAAATCTCTCAACAAACAAGAGAGATACACTACACCTGCTAAAGAAAAATGCTCAAAACAAGAAGCATCACAATGCATAAGATATAGAAAGTGGAGCAAGAGGTCGAATGGTGGAGGAGCCATGCTTATAGAGTCCTCTCAACGAATGCCTATGTCATCTCCAGAAGTGATCAAATATCCACCCCAGATCAACACGAATGGATGAAGAAGATGCCTGCATATGACTTGGTGCAAAATGCACAATGGGTGCATGCAAAAGAATATCAGAATGTGTGTCAGGTTGATCATGTCTAACAACTGAAATCTCAATGACTCTGCTAGTGAGACCCATAGAACAGAGCATGCGAGAACTGAATGCAGTGGTATGCTTCCCAAAAAAGCCATGCAACTGAGCAGAAGTAGGATACACAACATGTGGTACTGTAATAGGCACAAATGTGGAAGAGCATGCAGGAACAAGCTTCATAGGTGTATGAGCATCAAGAGCAGGAACAAACTCAAAGACTGACATATCAATGTCACTGGGTACAAGAGCAACAACTACAAGTGGACTAGGATCATGGATATGGTTGTCCACAATATGATGGTGATGTTGTAGGCTAGCAAGTTTGTTCTATAGGGAGTGTATTATTGTATCCTTATCGTGAATGATGAGTGATTGTAGAAGAGAATTTCACTTCTTGAGAAATCTATTTTCTTCCATAAATTTTACAATATCCTCTTGAAGTCCACATACTTCAGAAAAAAAAGCATGATAGGTACAAACTGCAACTCCCAAAAATTTAGGATGTCGGGTTCAGTGGAAATTACATCCACAATTGATTACAACACTCCTCCATATTTGGCGCTTTATAATTATAGTGCAAGTCTCAAAGTACATATTTCCAATGGAAAGAACATGCAACGTCTTCAATAAAAAAAAACAAGCACTTTTGCAAAAAACGACACTCAAAACCGAGTTATCGATCAAAAGTTACAAGCTTTTTAATATTTTGCTCTGTTATTTATTTTAGGTGCCGCTAAAACAAAATAAAATGTTATTGCCTTCACCGCACAAATAAAATTAAAGGGGGTTGAAGTTAAGCACCTACTAGTAGGAATCACAAGCTTTAAGCCCTCATATGACCATACCATATGACCAAGGGCTAAGGCCGAAATAGCAAAGCAGAAACAGTCAAGTTTACAGTCGATCTTAGGGTTTTCATGCCTTCCGGATCCAATGGAATCCTTTTTTTTCCATAAAAATGCATGCAGCAACAACATACGACCAAATCCCAAATATATGAATATACAATGAATTTATTTGCAAAATAAAACTTACAGACGGATGTCAACAACAATCTCCTACTCTGATACCATGAAAGGAATGATAACCAAATCGTACCAAGCCAAGAACACAAATGCTAATCAAACACCACGATCAATAAGATGAAAGCAATTTGCCAGAATAACTTTACATAAAACCTTTGCAAACAAATGAGTAGCAATATCATATATTATTATGGAACTCAATGCAATACAATGAGAATGGGCCTTGCTTAAATAGGCAAGGAATAACAATCTAAGAACCAGTCAAGGTCGTAGATCAAGCCATAAATAAAGGAAATAACTAGTCATCAAAGAACTAGTCAAGACCATAGATTTAGGAGAGAACTAGACATCAAGGATCTAGTCAATACCATAGATCAAGGAAAGAACTAGTCAATACCATAGATCATGGAAAGAACTATACCTAACTAGATAATATCTCCTAATATCTAAATAAGATAAAAGAAATATCCACACACATAAGTGGGTGAGGATAAATACAATAAAGGTAAAATAAAGTACCTAGGTGAACATGAGCTAAGGTAAATACCTACTCTAACATGAGTAAAGCCCACTAATGAAGGTGCCTTCTTATACTTTCTTAGGGCTTTAAATTTAGATATTTCTCTGATGATTCAGTCAATGGGGGGGCACTACAAATATCTGCAGCCTATAGCCTCTCCATAGGGGCTAAGAACCGTTTGATTCAAGTTGGAAAAATCACTCCTAGGCCATCTATGCCTCTGTACCCTGAGTTAGGAAGCCCAAATACTAGCCAAGTGCCTACAATAGCTCCTATACCCACCCCCAGGAGTCAAAGCTCAACTAAAGCTTCCACTTCATCATCTAATACCTCTAAACAGTTTTAGGAAGTAGTGATGAAGCAACTTTAGAACTTTGGGAATGAGCTAGTGACCATCAAAAGACAACAAGCTTAGAATTTTAGGCCATACCATCTCCAGGCTCAATATCAAGACAAACCCTAGTATCAGCACAATAGGCCACCACCTCAGACTGTGATTTAGAACCAGAACCAAGGATAGCCCCAAGTTGCTAGACCTTTTAGGCCGTATGATCCTAACATAGCTTCAACATCAAGGGCATTGGTTCCTACACAGAACAATATGGCACATGAATATGATTGGTGTTTTCCATACATACAGCCACATAACCAATCAACGTGATTTAATGGTGCTCTAAATCAGGCCTTGATGGTGCAAACCAGTATGGTGCCACAAGAACTTGGCCAAGAGAGGAAGATCAGTAACAAGGAGCTCAACAAGGTGGAATCCCAAACGAAACTATGCTCATCAACTGGCAGGCTGAAGACTTTGTGGGGATGAATCAATTCCCTTCTCAAAGTGTAGCTGCCAATACACGGTCCAAAAAGAGGAATATTGGAGAGGGCCAAAAACTGAACTCAGGTGACCCTCAACCTTCCATCACTACATAAGGTCTTGGTGCTCCAAGTACAACTCCTAATATGTTGAACCAATCTAGACCACCTTCTAAACCCATTCAAGCACCAGTTGTAACAGCCCATGTGCAAGAAAGAAATGTTTCTGGGAAGGGGCAGCAAAAGGATAACACATTCAATATTATTGAGCAGATGAAAAGGACAAGTGTGAACTGTTATCACCGAATCATAGCACCCTTATGTTTATACAAGCACATGTACTTGGACTCACAGTGTGATTGGATAACATGGGTACTATCTCAAGTTGTGGGACTTGCTACTTGAGATAGACCTCCAGAGAAAGTTGGTTCTTGCTCCTAAACTACCTGCCACAATCTACTCTAATGCAGGGTAAGTTAACTGTTCTAATCTAAATTTCCAAGGGACCAGGGAGAGAGAATGCATAAAATGAAATCCTACACTAAAGCGTTGATACACCAGAAAAGGAGGGTGTGAGAGTAGTCTCCAAATGCGTGAAATACAGAAGCAAAGTGCACACTAGAAGAGGTGATGACAGTTCCCCATAATCTAGCAAAACGCATTCACAACAATATTTCAAACATACACAATGATAATGGATCCCTACATGAACATAATAATAGACACAATATTCTTGCAAAGAAGAGGTTGAAGGGGCAAGAAGAATGCAAGAAAACACGGCAGGGGAAGATACATCCACAAACTTATATTTTATTGCTTCATAATATGCACAGTTCAATCTATTACAAGATAAGGGCCTAGATCACCATGGAAGGAGTCCACAACAAGGGCCTGCAACACATTGGCTTCACAAAACAATTTTGACAGAGCTTTGCTACAACAAAACTACTTTCTTTTACAATGAGCCCAACACTCCAATTTATAGAAAAGATGAGAAGAGAGGGGGGAAAAAATGAAAATCCCGAAATATGTCCTTCAACCACTTGTAAGAGGCATTAAATGGAGTAAAATGATTATATATTTCTTGTAAAATTCTCCCCATACTGTCCCATGTGCTGCAGCAGAGAAATAATGATGACCATGCCTCTTAATTGCACTCCCAACTACCAAATAAAACATTGTTATGAACCCGGCCACATTTTATGAAAAAAAATATCCATCGAACTCTCACAAAATCTAGAATTTATTGATTTTTGTGCATCGGGCTCAGATCCATGATTCCAACGGTACCAATTTTGTGTGATTTCGTTGAGAAATGCAAAAGTTATGGCCTTCTGAGTGCAGACAGCTATTTTGGGTCTGGCAGGCGTTTTCTGTCATTTGACGGGAATGAGCATTAACTGACTGGAGCCGAATATGTTTCTTTTATTTAAATATATCTACCCTCATTAAAAATAATAAATCCAATTTTTTGGCGTAGAGGACGTCGTGCTCGTTCCAGAAAGTCCAATTTTGTGAAAATCGGAGCTCGGAGTCAAGAGTTATGGCCGTTTGAAGTTCACGGGTCAAACGTTGACTTTTTTCTTCTTTACCTTCGATTGCTTCGGCTTTTCACGTCCCGGATGAAATTCTCCTGCTTCGGCTGATTCGGGCTTCCTTGTTCCTGTTTGCGGCCTTTTTCACCTTTCGCGTCCCGCGCGTACCTTTGTCCCAACTGTCGGCCGGTTCGCATCCTCCACGTACTTTTGGCCCGGATGTCCCAAACTGTCCGGGAAAAAATATCTCTGAACCGCCCGAAATGGATCGACTTGCACCAAACCAGCCGATCCGCGTCCCGCGCGTACTTTTGGCCCAACTGTCCCAAATCGCGCGAAACAATACTTAGACTATTTTTCTTCTTTTTTTCAGCCATTTCGGCTTTTCGCGTCCCGACGTCCTGACTGTCCCGTGGACTACCTGGGACAAAAGACTTAGCCGATTTTCTTGCTTTTTTTCGGCCCCAAGCTTGGTACGAAAAACCTCAGTACGACCCGAACCCTTCAGACCTGAAATGCTTTAAAACAGTCCTGCGACCTTATTTTCTACATTTTTTTTTCCATTTTTTTCAACTTGTTGGGATTTCTTCTTGGATGGGAGAGTTAGAGAGAAGCCGAGGGGGCCCCAAAAAACATGATTTTGGGCCTTGAATCAATCTACTTGCTCGGTACTGAATAATTTGATGCATGTTATCAAAATTACCTTGAGGGGTGAATTTTGGATAACATGAACATTTCACTATGGGAGTCACTGGCCATTCCAGGGCAGAGGGATCTATTGCAGACTACCATGCAGAATTGGTCAAGTTCAAATCACTCACTCCCCTAACCAGTAAGAAAGATTGTTTGCCAATATAGTTCAGCCAAGGAGGAGCCATGGAGAACAAGGTAAAAACATGAGACCTCCTCCTTTCAATGTCTCACTGATTATTGGAGACAAATTAAAGCATAATTGTATGATTGATTTTGGGGCCATTAGTTCTGTGATGCCCAAACAAATAGCTGATCAGTTGAGTCTCCAATATGAGGTCATCTCTAGAGGAGTAGTCCAATTAGATGAGACAGCGGTGACTACTGTGTGGGAATCATCAAGGATCTGAGTCTCACTCTACACACTTTCCCTAATGTGATTGTTTTACAAAACGTGTCAATCATATACTTACCACCACATTTTGCTTTTGTGTCTGTCCAGGGACTTCATTGCCAAAATTGGAAGCTACCTATTTGCTGATTGGTCACATATGCTCTTTAGGACAAGGAATGGAGTGAAGGCCACAATCAGATATGAACCTATTGTTGATTATCATATTGAATCCTTTGTGCCTAGCCCAATCAACTCCAACTGCTCAGCTTTTGATCAAGAGGACCTCCTAAGCACTTCTGAAGCAAATACCAAGGTCGGATGTATCCCAGACTTGACTCTCGATGATTGGGCCAACAAAAGTTGTGCTTTTGACCCCTATAGGGAAATGGAAGAATCTGAGCTAGGCATCTACTGCCTACATGAAGAGAACCAGCCTCTTCCTAACCTAATCAAGCCAGAATACAAGGATGAAAATGATGTATGGCAATTGTTCTTTGATGGTTCAAGGAGTACACAAGGAGATGGAGGAGCCATGATTGTGTCCCCCAGAGGTATGAGATATTATTCAGCCTTCAGATTCCAGTTCGCTTGCTCAAATAACACCACTGCATATGAGGCTTTAGTCCAAGGTCTTCATTGGGCAAGGAAGTTGGGAATCAAGAACTTGTAAGTATTTGGTGATAGTGAACTGGTTGCCAATCAGGTTAGAGGACTTAATGCTGTCAAAAATGACCTTCTCAAAAAAACTACAAAAGTAGGGTATGGGATCTCATGGAGGATTTTGAGGCCTTCAATATTGTGTCCATACCCAGGAAGGAATATGAAGCTGTTGATAGACTTGCAGCAGTTGGAGCAATGTTTGATGTGGTTCATAGCATCAAGATGGACAAAGAACAACCACATATCCATGTGGTTGTGAGGCTAGTAGTGCCAGATAATAATACATGTTGGCAGGTGTGTTCGAGAATGATTAGCAGATCATTAACTTTCTACAAGAAGAAGTTGAATTCTCAGCTATAAACTAGAACATACTAGAGCAATAGTACGGGAATCAGATAGTACAGTTGTATACAAACAAGCTTCCAAAGGCTTAGTGACACTGGAATCTATTTTCAATCATAATTATTAGTTCATAAAGGAGAAGGCTAACATGTAGATCAAAGGAGAAGATTCAGAGTCAATCCCAGTTAGAGAAGATAAAACACTTCAAATTGGAAAAGTGGCCACCAAGCAAGAAAGGTATGAATTCATACAACTCTACCAAGAATTTCCTGATGTGTTTGCTTGGAGTTATGAAGGCCTAAAAGGGTTCAATCCCAAGCTAGCACAACACACAATAGAACTAGATTCAGTTGCTCAGCCGATCAAGCAGAAGCAGAGATCAGTCAACCCACATATTGAGCCTCTAATAAAGAAGGAACTGAACAAGCTGATAGAGGCAAGCATCATATTTCCAATCAAACACTCAAGATAGGTTGCAAATATGGTCCCAGTCAGGAAGAAAAATGGAGAAATCATGTTATGTGTTGACTTTAGGGATTTGAACAGAGCCTCCCTCAAAGACCACTACCCACTCCATTCAATGGAGCAGATCTTGCAAGTAGTGTCTAGGTCAGAAAGTTTCTCCCTCCTAGATGGCTACTCAGGGTACAACCAAATCATGGTGAAAGAAGATGATCAATTCAAAACAACTTTCACTACCAAATGAGGCACCTATGCCTATAGTAAAATGCCATTTGGATTATCCAACACTGGAGCCACTTTTTAGAGGGTAATAGATATGGCATTCAAGGGGTTAATCAACAAAATAGTGTTGATCTATCTGGATGACATTACAATGTTTTCCAAGAATGCAACAGACCACCTTTTCCATCTAAGACAGGTGATCCAATGATGCAGGAGTTTTGGGGTGTCACTGAACCCCAAAAAATGCATATTCTTGGCCCATGAAGGCAAGCTTCTAGGCCATATCATATTAAAGGAAGGATTGGCAATTGAACCAGAAAGAGTTCAAGCAATAAGAGCATTACCATTGCCAAGTCACAAGAAGGATTTTCAAAGCTTCTTGGGAAAAATCAAATTTGTCTGTAGGTTTGTTCCAAACTTTACTGCCCTTGTTAAGCCAATAACGTTGATGCTAAAGAAGAGCTTAACATTCAGGTGGATAGCTAAAGGAAGAGCAAGTTTTGAGGCTATCAAAGAAGCCATATCACAAGCCCCAACTCTTGTGAACCCAAATTTTTCCAAAGACTTCATATTGTATGCCTTTAGTGGCAGCCACACAATTTCTGCAATCTTGGTGCAGTAGAAAAAAGAAAGTACAGAACAACCAATTGCTTTTTTCAGTCAGAGTCTGGAATATTATGAGGTGAGGTAGTCCTTCATTGAGAGGCAGGTCCTGACAGTAATCATAGGATAGAATAAGTTTAGCATTTGGTTTCAAATAACAAAATCCAACTATTGGTCTCCCATGCGGGAGTTAAAGAATTCCTTCTCAGCAAGGACCTAAATGAGAAGCGTGTAGGATGGATCACTCATGTCATGGAATATGACATTGAGATCAAGGTCACCAAGTTGGTCTGTGGGAAGGGGTTATGTTGTTTTTGTTCTATAAGATGATCAAGAAGAAGGGAGATATGATGTATCTGCTCCTTGTTGGACCCAAGATGTGGTGCACTTCCTTCGAACAGGCTTGTGTCCTCATGGGATGAGTAAAGCAAAAAGAAGGCATTTCAGGCTATGGGCCATTCCATATGTTCTTATTGATGGTGTCTTGTTCAAGAAGGACATCAATGGCATTCTGCTGAGATGCGTTAGGGCAGATCAGGTGGAGAGAGTGCTATAAGAATTCCATGTTGAAGCAGCTAGAGGTCATTTTGCTCCAAGAGTGATAGCACTCAAAATCATGAAAGCGAGATATTATTGGCCCAGAGTGTGTAGTGACTACTACACATGGATCAAAAGGTGCAAGAATTATGCATTCTTCAAAGGAAAGGAAAGGCTAGCAGCACTTCCATTACACCCAATCTTAGTCGACCAACCTTTCATGCAATGGGGATTAGACTTCATTGGAGTCATCAATCCAAACTCATGCCAAGGTCACAAATGGATCATGACAGTGACAAATTATTTCACTAAATGGACCGAGGCAGTGGCACTCAAGGAAGCAAACGAGTCTAGTATCCTGGATTTATATGAAGGGATAGTGACCAGATTCGGAATGCCAGTCACCATCATATCAGACAATGCATTAGCATTTATAGGTTCCAAGATCACATGATGGGCTGTTAAGAATGGGACTTATTTGAGTACTTCATCAAACTATTACCCTCAAGGTAATGGCCAAGCTGAGTCCACAAACAAGAACCTGCTAAAGATCATCAGAAGAACTCTTTATGAGAATCAGAGGACCTAGCACACAAAGCTCAAAACGGCCTTATGGGCTGATAGAATAGCGCCCAAGGGATCTACAGGCAGCTCTCCATTCAAGCTTGTCTATGAGAAAGAGGCAGTGTTGCCTATATCACTTGAGTTGCCAGCATTGGAGCTCGTGAAGCAACTAGAGATGTTTGAATTTGGACCAATGGAAGCCAAGTATGCAGAGCTGATAGAATTAGAAGAAATAAGAGAGCATGCTCTCCAAGCAATAGAGAAGAATCATGCTTCAATCAAGAAATGCTTTGACAAGAATACAAAAGCAAGGACCTTCTAGGAAGGAGACTTGGTTTTGAAATGGGATGCAGATTGAGCAAAACCAGGAAGGCATTCAAATTTGACGCCATCTGGAGCAGCCCCTATATGATCACAAGATGTAAAAGTAGCAATGCTTTCTAATTGTCTACATTGGAGGGTGAAGAATTACAGATTCTAGTAAATGGGATCTATCTTAAACACTGTTACTGAAAGGGGAGTTCTCACCCTGTACATATTAGTTTAGTTTTCTCTTTCCTCTAAGTGCTTATGCATATTGTCTTGTTGTAGTGTAGATTACTTTTCTCCTAAGTGTTTTGCACGCTCTGAATGTTCCATTTGGAGCATGTATGATTTCAAATTTTGTATATAGTGTGGTGTTGTTTTGTTGCTCTCATGCAGTGTTTGGACTCAACATTTGATCAAGATTAGTTTCGTTACTAATGGGTTTCCAAGCGGCCCAGGGGTCAGTTTTCAAAGTTCAGATCAGTAGCAGGCTATCACTCATGACTCCATGCATAACTAATATGACAAGGCAATTGGTCTTTTCATCTAGTAGGCAGATACCCCTATGAGTCGCCAAATTGTTATCCATATTTCGCCCTCGTGCCAAATATTGGATCGACCACGATCCCGCATAAGAGGAAACAAAGTCAATCATGGGGAGAGAAAATGTTTCTAAACGAGTGCCAGACTGCCACATGTCCCAGGGGAAAGTGGACCGTCGAAGAAAAAGTTGGTTCTTTGCCCTTTGTTATCTAAAAAGGGGTAAAAGTTGCAAAATGGCCCACAACTCCGCCCAAGGAAAAAAGTCAACATCTGGGCCCGAGTCAAAGCCAAAGCGGGAATCAGAAGAAAGGGGACCCATTTTTCGAGTTGTTTTCCCACCCTCCTGTACAGACCCGATACAAACTTCAAGGGGCATATCTTTCGACTCAGGGCTCAAAATATTGCAAATCTGATGCCGTTGGAAAGATCTCGGCCCCACCCATGTCATAGAGGTCTGGAACTTTAATTTTGAGGAGGTTATGTGAAGAGAAATGGAGGAAATGTCTTCAGGCTTTCAATGCAGGATCTTCTTGCCTCAACAACCAGATCAGTTTTGATTTGTTTTTCCATTTCCTCTTCCTTCAAGGTGCCAAACCAAGGATTGATGCAGTAAATATGGATTTGGAGAGAGATTTCATCAAAGGCATTAACAACAGTGGTTGAGCTTCAACATGCTTTTCCCGCTTCTCTCTCTTTTCTTCTTTTAGGTTAAATCTATAAATACGGGGGCAGGATTTGTTGTAAAGGGTTGGACATTCTTTGTTTTGCAGGCTCCCTTCTCCTCTTAGCAAAAGGATTTGTGGGGTTCAGGCCTTCCGTCAAAAAATTGCAATATCTTTCTACCTCTTGGCTACTTTGTAATGGACTGTATCAATCTACAGAGCAATAAAACATGTTTGTGATCGATTTTAGATCCTCTCTTGTCTCTTTTGCTTTCATCTGGTCTCCCATTATAGATCTGGCTATCTATGCTTGTTTATTGTATGCATTTTTGTTGGTTTGTGTCGATTAGCATAATAAGTGTTCATCATTCCTTTGGTGCATCACCTCGTAGTTTAGCTTTGTTTTAAGTTTTGTATTCCTTCTATCCCTGTCTTTTTGGTAAAGTTTAGATTAGGATTAAGAACAGATCCTCTGCAAGTTTCTACGTATGCACCTAAACAGAGGAATAAGGAACCAAATTTCAATCTTGAGAGCTTTCCCATTTTGCAAGGTCCCACACCTTGGGGAAAGTTCAATGTTACGCAATCACACCAAATGAATCTGCCTTAGAAAAGCAGACCTGCAGAACTCATTTGGGGGTGTTGTGATTTCACGTTAACAGTTTTTTTAGCATGCCCGGTGGGACAAGTATGAAGCACCTTACCACTTCACTTCATCAGGTTGGATGTGCTCTTGGTGAAGATTTCAGCCTTTGGAGGCACTTTTAAGCACATCTGGCTACTCCATCTGGTCAACAACCCATCCTCTGAGTTACAGACCTTCCCATCCATTTCCACCCATTATTTATTCCATCTCCTTCATCTTCTTAAATCCCATGAAGTTGTGCAATCATGACTTCTTTCCCACCATGGAATTCTCAATTGCAGCAGGACAACAATGAAGCAGATTACTTGTCTGATTTGGAGGATTGTTTTGATGGAGAAGAACCAGTTGAGTTTCTATTGTTTTCTCCTTCATCCACCTTCCAAGCATATGAAATTTCTATCATAGAGGAGAACATTCATTTGCAGTAGTTTGCACCTTATAGCAGTCTTTTGGGATCTAGCTTGGGAGACTCAAACCTTCCACGCTCTTCACAGGAGTAAGAAGAGAAACAACATAAGAGTTCCACCATTCCTTCCACGCCATTCACCCAAAGAGGTCTACAAGAAGACTCCATTTTTGGAGTGGAAAATCATAGCAATGGGCATATCAAATAGATCAGACCTTGCCTAATCAGGTATTTGGCTTCATTGGAGCCAAAAGAGCAGCCACAACTAGTCATGTCCATTTCAGGGCATGAGGATGATATGCAAAGCACCAAGGATCAGATGTTGTACCTCTTCAATATAAATGCGAAGCAAATAAAAGAGGTATTTTATTTGTCTCCAACTGATACTTTGGTGATTTGGGTGGAGGACCAGCTTATTGTTAGTTTTTCACTCATCCAACTAGCCATGTTCAGTGCCAAATCAATTGCATGGCTGCCATTTTTGAGGAAGGGAAGCTATTTCTCCCTACCAGTTACAGGATTTGTTTGAGCTCCCTTTGCTCTTGGTTAGAGTAGTGTAGGTAGGTTTGTTTTCAGTAGAAGAAGTGATTTTACACACTCTACATGTTCCATTTGGAGCATGTATGATTTTCATTTTGTACATAGTTTTTGGTGATGTTGTATTGCTCTTGCATAGTGCATTCAGTTGGCTTTTGGTGAAGTCCAACTTCAAGTTCAGTGGGTTTCCAAGTGGCTCAGGGATCAGATCTTCAAAATTTCAGATCATTTTCATGTTTATCAGGAAGAATCCATGCCCAGTGGATGTTTCAAGGCCACTGGTCTCTTCATCTAGTAGGCAGATGTCCCCGTGAGTCACCAAATTGTTATCCCAAATTCACCCCGCCGAAAAATTTGGTCAAGACAACCCCGCACATAGAGAAAATATGAAGGGAAAATGTTTCAGACCTACAAGCTCACATTCCAGAACGAGGCAAAGGAAAAAGTCAAAGTTTGAACCTGAGTCAAAGCCAAAGCGGGGAATTGGAGGAAAGGGCAAAAGATAAATTGCGGACCTGCAAGCCTGATTTTTGCTCTAATCTGGCTGCCACGTGTCCCATGTCAAAAGAGAAGCCCAAACGAGCGTCAGGCTACCGCGTGGCCTTGGTAGGTGAAAAAATGAAGAAGGGTCTTCTAGGCCATTAACACAGAATCTAATCTCTTCAACTTCCAGATTTGATTCGATTCAATCCGCTGGGGAACCATAAGTGACATTTTGTGGGTGGATTTACAGAAGGCATTAATATTCAGTGGTTGACCTTTCAAGGTAGGATTCAATGTGTATCTCATGGTGGCTGGAGTAGGATTCGACTTTTCCCTCTTCTCTCTCTTTTCTTTCTATATATATTATCACACTTCTCGTTTGAGAAGCATAGACATTTTGGGCATAGAGAAACTCTGTCAAATTTGTTTCTCGATGCCATTTTTGAGCAGTGAACCTTCTCCTACGCCTGGCGAATGTATTTGTGCCTTTATTCTAGAAATGTAATGGTCTGTGCACCTTCTAGAGCAATAGAAAACGTGTTTTTGTGGTGTTCTTCAACCCTTTGTATCGTTTTGTTGTTTCTCCGTGCCTCTCCCTTTCAATCTTGGTTTTTTGTGCATGTATTTCACATTTTCAGGTGCAAGATGTTGTGTTTCATGGAATTTAATGGATGATTTACATATCTGGGCTGTGTCACTTCTGTCTAACGTCCCTCACCTCCATTTTTTCTGTTTCTTTCTCCCTCAACAGAATATATCGCTCCCTTTTCTTGGTGCTATCACCTCGTTAGTGTAGGATTTCCCTCTTTATGCACTTTTTGTCTCCCTGTCTCCTTGGCATTGTTAGGATAGGTGTAGTTAGACGTCATTTATGCATTAGGAGTAGTTTAGCATTAGGATCAAGAAGAAGAAGTCGTCTTTCTCCGGAGGGCCATCTCAAGTCTGCAAGTCCCATAGCTTGAGAGATGGTCCCATGTTATGCAATCACACCAGATGAGTTTGCCTTAGAAAAGCAAACCCGACGACTCATTTGGGGGTGCTGTGATTTCGCACTAACAATATTCTCCTTTTTATCCTTATTTTCTCCTTTTTGCATCGTTCCTCCTTCATTTTCTTGCTTGTTCTCATCAAATATCACATTTGGGATTTGGATCTAAAAATGAACATATTTTCATGCTTATTTGATCACATAGTTTAAGTAGGTGGTAAATATCTCACATTCACATCTCTTCACACACAACCAAACCACACACATCAATTTACAAATATAATCAATTCATACTAGGTGGATCTATTGGGATTTCATCACCCAATAGGGAAGCTGCCATGGTGTTCTGGCCTTGTACTAATTTTTTTGACTTTTGGTATATCAGCTAAGCACCCAATACCCTCATTGTTGTGGTGTATGAAGTGCAGGGGTAGACCCCAATTCCAAGTCACATACTAATATTAATCACAAATTTATGCCTCACGTACCTTCTGGTATATCGAGGAATCCATCCCTAAACAACCCGAAACAATCTGTAGAACGAACACTTCTTTTTGTTCCCTTAGCCTATTTCCCTCTTCAAATTTCTTAAATAAATAAGATGAACAAAACTTTCTTGCTTGATTGCTTGTTGCATTAATAATCTACAAAAGTTTCTCCTTGTTTTTTTTATGCCCATTGTCACTCATTCCCAAGCCAAGAAAATGGAAAAATCAACCTCTTCCAACAACATCCCATCTCAAACAATCCCTCACAAAAAAAATCCACCCTTGTTCTTACTTCTTCCACACCTTTGGTCACCTCATCTTCGTTTTCCCAACCTATTGTTTCTATGGTTCCTCTTCAAGAGCCTAGTACGATCCAAACCAAACCCCATGTCAAAACCAATCCTTTTTTCTATCATCAGTCCATGCCCTATAGACCAACTACACCTCCATATGTTGCTTCCTTAGGAACATTTGGGCCTCCCACTACCCCCCGCGGATGCTTGGAGTTTCAGGAACACCTTGATGTTAATCCCGTCACCATTCATGGCTACTTAGCTCGTAAATTGAATAATATTCCCATCGATGGACCCCCTCTTCAACAACTTTATGCTTATCCCCCACATTCTGAATCCAACAAGGTTCTTAATTCCCAACTTGTTGTCTTCTTTCCTAGGGCCATGAATGAGTTGGAAATGACACAAAATGAACATGTCCCTCACGTCGCTTCTACCATGGTCCCCCAAACCAATCAGTCTACATAATTAGTGGCGCATATTCTACCTAATCTACCTCATATCAATACCATCCCTACATCTTTTATACCTATTCATTCTTCATCTACCCCTATCATCAATGCTCCCACCCCAAACTCTTCAATAATCTAACCTACTTCCTCCACCACCTGAGCAACATGTTCAAAGCTTGGTGCCTCCCTTCACATCTCAAGTCCATTCCAATGTTGTTACTGTTGACATTTTTTGCACCCGCGTGAAAGGTCAACTCGAAAATTTTAGTTTCTCAGATTGGAGGGGTTGGAAGTTGGATTATTTTGGGGTAGTCGTCAGAAGGAAGGTACATATTTTGTTGTTTTCTCAATTTTGGACAGCCTTGAGAGTCACATTTGAATCAAAAATCGGCAACTCAGGTGTAGTTCCAAAATGCCATGCCTTATAGATGCAACCATTCCAATTTTTTACCTTTATTAGAATTGTGCAACAGTCGTAAAAGATCATTGCAAGGCCCCGAGGAAGGAAGGAAGGGTAACATGTATCAAACATGTTGTTCTGAAACTGTAAACAAGTCGTAGGTTAGAAGAACAAGGTACAATTTTACAAACAGTTTGTGCATATTAAGAGGAGCATCAAAATGTACATTTGAATTGAATTTATTCCCATGTTTAATTGTATTGAGTTGTAAAATTTCATTAATTATCCATTCAATTAAAGAAAGTATGAAAATTTCATACACCTCATTACATGAAAATAATTTCATTTTATTCGTAAGGAGTAGCTGTGCATATTTTCTCACACAAGCCATGAGAAATGACTGAGGAAAAAGGAAGGCATATATTAATGAAATTGAAAATGTAAGGAGGTAAATGAAACCTGTCATTGCCTTGAAGAGGCATTCCTTTCTTTTCGAGATGCTGCTCCAGCTGTCATCCGTAAACTGCATCACCATACCTGGGGAAAAGAAGAAATAATGGGGTCAATATTGAGCTCAGGGTTTAATTCAACCATTATACTTCCAACTTCAGAAATACATGCATTCAAAAGTACAAATTATCAAGGTTACAGAGAAGTGAAAATATGATCAAAGCATATGCATTCATTCAACATATTTTAGAAATAACAGTCACATCCCAGTGTAACTATATCTCATACAAAATTTCAGTTAGGAACGTAGAGTTCAACAAGGCATGATATGTTCAAGCAAATAGTTTGAATGCAAATGGAGAGTCAAAATCATAACAACAAGTATGATGAGGAATAGCACAACCTCCACATCATGTCAAAACAACAAATAATGACATTCAATAGTTGATGAAATACCAAGAGCTTGAAGTGTTTTACAATTTTCATTGAGTTATTACTTTTTCACAAGAATCATTTGTTTCATTTAAAGTTGTGTTACACAATTGCAATAAATGGACTGAAATTACCAGCTATAGGAAGAGTACAAAATCCTTCATAGCAAACATGTGGGAATAGGAACAAACTATAACTCAAGGAATCATATCAATTGAAGCACACAACTATACAGATATGAAGCATGAAAAGTGATACAAATTTGTAAAAATGGTTTCCTGATTTATCACTCTCAAATGCATTACAAAGTTCACAACAATAAGCATAACTGGAATGATGTTGGAGATTCAAATTTTCTTGATTTTTATGTCGAATTATGAGCCTACATTACAACTTGCTATATATGTTTCAACCAATAACATAAGCTTGAGAATGAGTGCCAAGGAATCATTGGTATACAATATTACTTGTTGCAAGCAGTGGACAAGATAATGTTCAAAATTGTGAAACCATTTCAAATCCTTGTGTTAAACGAAATGAACAAACAAGCTCAACTGCTTCATTGTATATGTACAAGGGAAATAGTGCAAACCAAAATACAAATTGGGCATTTAAGCACGTAGAGTTAGAATGAAGCATGACCATTAACAAACATAAAGAATAGATCCAAATCATGGCCGAATCATCTCAGGCCACAAAAAAGCAACAACTACCAATAAGTATCAATGGGGTTGATGCTAGTCAATCCAATTGATAGTTTTTCGAGCGCTAACGGGACGAATTACAAAGTTCTAGGTTACGAAATCGATCATTTAAAGTGAATAAACATTCCTAAAGGAAAACTATGGTTAAATTTGAAGCTTAACAATATAATGAAGGTATAAAAATCAAGTTACTTCAAAGGGAAGATGCACAACAAATAGCAAAAAAGCCAGAGCTCAGCTTTTAAAGTCATTTGTCCTTTTCAGCAGTGAATCCAAAGAAACATTAGCCCCTCAAATTAAATTTCATGGTACCAAGTTAGAAGTAATAAATTTGACATAACAAATGCATATCAAACGGAGTCATCAAGGGCTAATGATGGCAAAAAAATTGCAGAGCCCAGATATTGAATGGTATAGATATGAGCAAAATATGATTTACATAATCTCGGGTCAAAAATTGAGCTATTAAAGCAGTGAGCAAATGCACGAATACCAGGTGAATAATAAAAATTCCTAGCAAAATAATGAAACCCCCAAATGTAAAGCCAGGAATAGTTTCAGACAAGCATAAACCAAGGAAATGGTAAGTTATAGTTAAACAAACCATGTACGACTTGTAAAACAAATCCCAGGGTTTCACGCCTAAAAGGGTTTAAGAGGCTAGAGCCACCCATGGCAAGATATAAATGCAACCACAAAACAATTATAGTGGAAGATTCAAGCCTCCAAATGACAAGGTGATAAAATGGCAGAACCAGAGATCTAAACCACATTTTTAATCCAAAATAGAGCTTGGAAAACTTCAAGAGTGGTGGCCATTTTAAAAAAAATTACAGCTATTTAAGGGAAAATAATCTATTTACCTCGTGAAAGTGCCCAAATGGAGTCTCGAATCTGGATAAATGGCAAGAAAAAAAAACCCAGTTACAAATCTATGTCTGCCAAATGAAATTTCCACATAAGCCAAAGAATGGCTCCAAATCTCTAAAGGGTGACACCCAAATTGACCCAGAGGCTTCACGTAAGCTTCAAAAGCATTGAATACACAACTCAGGGTTACAATGTGTACAACCAAGTACTACCAACTTAACAACAAGCTCATGGTCGAACAACAAATAAAACATAGAGCTCCAACTGGTAATGGATAATATAAATCACAAATCAGAAAGAGTGCAAGCTAGTTGAAATAAACCAAAGAAAAACCAAATACTCATAGCTCAGTGTGAGATGAAACCCCTACCTTTTTCAGTTAAAAAGACGAGTTTTGCATGGGAACCAGAGCAGATCGGAAGCTTGAAGGTTTCAATCATGGCGGCTGAGAGAAAATTCTGACAGGGCTTCGCCCATTTTTCAGAGAGCTCGAAGAAAATTGTAAAATGATTAGGATTTAATATATTTTGCTCCTACCTAACTCACAACGAGTTAGTTAAACTCAACCCCAAGTCAAATATGCATACATGTCGCCACAACAATGAAACCCTAATCAACCAAGGGTTAGTTTTTCCACCGATAAGAAATTATGGGTCGAGCCTCATGGGGAGGGGACCATTATTCAACTAAATGATTAATGTCCAAACCATAGTCTGTGCCATATAAAAGTAAAAAAAGGGGGCTGAATGATTATGATTTGGCTATAGTTTGACATGCAGGTATGTAAGGGGGATATATGACAAAGTTTGATCCAAGAACGAGGTGATAATGTTTTAAAATTACATGCTTTTCAAAATGAGGAAAAGTCCAGGTTCACTTTTCAAAATAATCCAAAAAGGCAGAAGGCAAGTGTTAGCTATCATATAATGTAGATAAGCCAAAAGAGAGAAGATGTCGAATATAGACTTTTGCATTGGAAAGGCAAGTTGTAATTACATCAATTTTATCAAATTACCTTAATATATGCAAAAGGAGACAACTGTCACATCAGAGAATAAAGACAAGAAAATACTTTGCACACACACCTTCCATAAAACTTATAGATCAAGAAAGGTTAAAACTAACATGTAATTATTCACCCAAAACACCTTAATCCTTCCAAGATGACCGTACACATCATGCAAAATTGATAAAGGAGTCAAATCAGTTTGACTGAATGTATTTTGAAATTAAAAGGCTATTATTGCCTCATTGTAACAACATGTCTATTTTAGCCTTTTATTTATTCATGATAAAGGTTAATAATAACATGCAAGTGTAGTTAGACTTTAGTCTATATTCATGGTTTGGGTGAATAATTTTGTTGTATATTGTGCACATAGGAAAAGCACAAGGAGGGGGATTTTTCAAAGAGCTGAAACCATTGTGCCAGATTTTCCCTTATATGAGAATCAATTGTTTCCTTTCCAATTTCTGTAGTAGTAGTGTGTGTGTATGTAGTTTATTCTTGTGAATTTTATTCCTTAAATTTCATTCAGATTGCTTCGGTTTTTTTCTACTAGTTTTAGTGTGTAGTAATATGCACTGTTGTTGTGAGCAGTCCCTCAATAGTAAAGTGTTTTCCTTACAATTAGCTGAAACCCATTGGTTCGTGATTGTGTAACTTATTCACAACTTATTGTGCATGTATCTCCATAAAGTTTCCCAATAATTTTGGTGTATCACCCCATTTACTTTTCAGTTTTAACCATCTTTTACCCTTAAACCCCATAGTTAATTAAATTTAGGATACATCAATAAAGAACCATCCTTGTAATCCTAGAGATTCACTTCAACATAGGGATACCCACAACCCTGAGGTGTTTCCATTGTATCAGCAAAAGTGAGGTTAGAATACTTGTTATCCCTCAATTATAGGGTGCACTTATGAGAGATAACAATTTTTGGCATGCCTGGTGGGACATCACAAAGATTAAAGTTTTACTTTTCGAAGGTGTTCTATCATTCAAGTAGATCAACCACCGTGCATACCAGTTTTTGGCACGCCTAGTGGGACATGTACTACTATTGATGAATTCAGAAAATTGAAGATTCAGATCAGAATTCATCTGACGACTCCGTAAATTTGATTTCAGACTAGTGCAACATTTTTCATCATCAAATTCTTTAGCTGCAGCCTTTTTTCAGGTAATTTTTAGCAAAATTTAGATTTGATATTTTACTATTATCAGTTGTTTTCATGAGAAACATACCTATTTTGTATATTTCTATATTTTATAAGGTCTCACAGCCATGAATCCCCATTATCAGCAGCATTACCAGTTAGATCCATAGCCTTTTCATCCATTTCCCCTTCAGATCATTTCTATGACCCCTATCAAAATGAATATCCCCACAACTTGAACCCTACACATCAATATGATTATCAATATGACAATGGTTATGTTTTCCAAAACTAAGGTTATGCAAATTTTACACATGAGGAAGAATTTGAAGGCAAAATCATGAAATGGAGCAATAAATTGAAGAAAACAATAAGCTAGATTTCCTACAAAATTTGTAGCAATGGGTTTCAAAATTTCAGTTTGATTTTATTCCAAAGTTAGAGACAGAACCCATGTAGAAGGTACAGTGTGATTTGTAGGAGATCAAGTACAAGTGGAAGATGATCAACAATCTTCATATTTTGAGTGTAGTGTGCACAAAGGCACCATACTCACATCGGCCACTGATTCATCATAGCTACAGTCTCGTCTGAAGAGGTAAAATTAGTTTTTCAAACGAAGAGGATTTTCAGGTAAATTTTGAAGACCAAACAACAGTTTTAATTCAGGATCAACATGTTTTCAGCTTTAACTAATTTCCTATTAAATGATGAAGCTAAGATCAATTACAAGGAAAGCAATGAAGAATAGTTTCAAGATGACCAAGAAGATGTAGCTGAGTGTGAAGACCCTAATTGTGCTCCATGCATGGATATTTCTACATATTAGAGACTTGCAGTGATTCACAAAGATTATCAAAAGATACTACAAGCAACAACGATCAACAACCTTCCAATGAAGATGAACTTGAATTTTCGAGAGGCATACTGGATCTGAATAGTGTAAAAGAATTAGACAGAACAACTAAAAATTCAAACATGATAAATGAAGTACACTAGCTTAAAAGGGCTGAAAGTTTTTCAGAGCAACTTGTAGAGGATAAACAACAGTTTCATGAAGTGAAACAACCTACAACTAGGTCAACATTATATGTATAGTCTTGACCGTACAACTAGGTCAATATTATATGTATAATATTGACCCATATGTATGGTTTTGGAATGACACAAGCTGGGACAAACATGACCAATGATCCCTTTAACTTGTCACAAAATCATGATAGAAGAGTGGAACATTGACACAAAACTAGTCAAACCAAGAAACAAAGGACAAAATAAGAAGGGTTATGCCACTGAGATCTAGCTTCAAGGTTCAAAACTCATGCATATGTAAGTGTGATAAAATCATGATATAATAATGATTTTCTACAAATTTTGGTGTCTACATTTGCCCCCACTTTATGCTAGTAAATGAAATTGACTAGTGCAAAAGGAGAAGAAAAGTTGTACCTAAGAGAGTGTTGGAGCAAGATCAACTGCAAATGTGCTAAGAAAAAATCACCGTATGTGGAGAATAACATGAGTCATCGGTTCACCCACATGGAGACAATGGAAAAATGTGTCATAGGCATCAAGAGAAGATATCACAATTACAAGAAGAAATGTTTGGAGATATGGGGAATTGTGCTTAACATGTTTGTAAAATTGGGGTGATCAAATCCCCAACAAGGTGCTTGATTTTTTAACAATGTGGGAATCGGGTGTCCCAACACCAAGGGAAAATAGTTTCATAAGGCTTTATAGTCACTTACAATAATGCTTCTTAATAATGGGACCACATCGTTGAAGGCAGATCTAGGTCTTAGATATGTAGAATCCCTTATAAGGTGAAAGGGAAATGACGTCTCGTTTCCCCCACCATGTTTATACAGGTGTACTATTGAAATATTGGCTCTTTGGTGATTTTGGAATAATTTATTATTTTTCCACATGCATTTATACCAAATACAATGGCATTCTACATTCATGACTATGTGTGTTCAATGTGTAGTACAATTTTTGTGTTTAGGAGTGAATGATGGGTGATAGAATTGGATTTGAGTTGTGTAACAATGAGAGATAAATGTGGCCTTACATAGCCAATCTTACTTGATTTGTGTATAATGTATGCAAGGAATATGGCCTTGTATGACTAATATTTTGGACTTTGATTGTTGATTTGGGAGAAAAAGAGGAATCAACCATGTATGGTCAACCTATCGAGTCGTCCCCCTTTCACCGAAAGGGAAAGTGTGAAATAATATCACTTGAGGGGAAAGTGAGTAGATGATACTACATCAAAAACCACGTAATGGAGGGGAGAGATATCTGGACAATATGAGTAGAGATACTGGATAGAGTGATTAATAGAAATCAGTGAAGCAGTGTGTGAGTAAGATAGGTAGACATTAGTATAGAAAACATGGGAACCATCATGAAGGTTGTGCCACATAGTGTAGTGATGTATGGGTGTAGAGTATGTTGAAAACAAGATTGTGATGTCATAAATGACTTGTAAATTCGATGAGTAGGGCCCTAGATATGGACTAGATAGTTGTGAGACTATAATTGGAGTATTAGGGTAGGAAATGAATTAGAGCACCTAATGCCCCAGGTAATTTATTGCTATATAAACAATAAAGTGGAAAAGTAAGGAGTACTTTTCATTGTCTGATTGTGATTGAGTGTGATAGGAGCTTTGAGATTGTGAATATTCCATAAGCAAGATAGCCCATGTAGTCACGATTCGAGAGGGTGGGAGATGAAATTCAAGCACAGATGACCCATGAGTTGTCAAGTGTAATTAATGTTGGTGTCTTTATGTGAAATTGTATAGTTTTTTTTTGCATTTTTTTGAAAATTTGTAATTTTGTTCAATTTAGCATATAATGGTGAATGGGTGACATGCTTGAGCGAGTGGATGATATAGTGAGAGAGCATGCTTACTTGTTTGATCCAATTGTGGTGGCAAAACCATGTACGTGTATTGTTATAGAGTGAGCAGGATGAGAGCTAAACAAAATGAACACAACAGTCAGACACCCATCTAGGGATTGAGTTGGTGCAGTATTTATTGGTGAGATTGGTGGAGTGCAAGGCTTAGTATGCACAGGTGTTGGCAGAGAATGTCACATTACCTGAGCGATTGGCTCACTATCCTCATATGTGTCATAAGGCACTTGGTAAAAAGGCTACTTGTCAAAAGAGATGTAGATAATGAGTGTGATATATGGATAAGCAAAAAAAATATGATGGATACATCAAATGGAATAAGGTGTGAGCAATCACTATAGAGATCGAAAGTGCATTTGGTGCAAATAAAATGTGAAGTTTGATGTTAACTAGATGTGTCATTGATGGTACTAGAAAATTTGTATGAGTCATGTGTGTAACTTTTGGTACAAAATTCTTCTTCGTGGTAAACCATTTATATGTGAGATATTGTGGCACTTGTGGAGGGAGAAATTCATTGTGAGAATCATCACTTGATGGAGGTTGATTTCACAGAGGAGGTGAAGTAAATTTGTTAGGATGGCTTGTCTTGAAAGCAATAATGCCTTTACCGTCAAGTAACTTAATTTCCTGATCCAATGCATAACATTCATTGTCATGATGTCCATTAATAAGATAAAAATTGTAAAATGGCCTTCCATTTTCTCATTGAAGTTGTTGAGGAGGAGGATGGCCATTAGATGGCAATCGAACTAAATTTTTATAGAGTAGTGTAAGTAGGATATCATGTGGTCGATCAATAGATTTGTAAAAATAAACCTGTGTATGCTTAGGCCTAGGAGGAGTCTTTAGGATACATCTTGGTTTAGGTTTGGATTATAAATAATGTTACCACAATATAGAATCTTAACTTTAGTATCATTAGGTGACAAATTTGGTGGTGCATCATTATGCCCATTATCATCTACAAGTAATGGAGGAGAAGTAATAATAGACTCATTGCATTTTATTTCAAGAGGAGTATTAGAAACACAATTTGTATTAATCGTAGTATATGCATTAGGAATGGAATAATTTGTATCATTTTTGCATTCAAGAGTATTAGTAGAAATATTATTGGTAAAAGCATGATCATTTATTTCACATTTAATGGGGAGAGTAGAAACACAAGTAGAATCATGTATATGTGGAATAAGAATGTTGCAATCAAGGTCATTAGTTTTGCATTCAAGAGGAGTGGGAGAGGCATAATTATGTTCTCTATATTATGTGAAATGGAAGTAGAATCGTCATGGATGTCATCACTATGACATTCATTGTGGAGGGAAAATAACTCATCATGAGAAACATAAGGCTCACCATCGATCAATATAAGAATATAAGGAATATTATCCTCATGCAAGCTAGAAATGCTCTCGTCATCACTACAGTATATAGGATTTTTGGCAGTAGGAAGAACACCTGTGTGTGGAGGGGAAATTGGTTGTTCACCATCACTGTCCCAACCAAGTACATAACTCTCATGGATAGGACCACTATCACCATTAGTAGTGGGAGGGGTGCATAAAAATGACATGGTCTTAGCTATGATTTTGAATTCTTCAGGGGTAGGGGAGGAAGAGTGTTACATGTTGGAGAAAAGCGGGGTGGTTTGTATTGAAATACAAGAGGATTGACATCTTGATCATAAATCGTGGACTATATCATCCCTATTAGCATATGAAGAGGGAAACACATGTATTTCATTCACAATTGTGTTATTACCCTAGTTAGAGGGATGGTACCAAGTATGTTTTCACAAGGCATGAATGCAAACCATAATCACACAAAGAATATGGAGGATGATGAAAAAACCACACACATGCCCTAAGGCATCCCTATGGATCGGAAAACAACATGCCTAATAGAAAGGACTAGCAAAATACTATATTAGGTGAAGGGTTCAATCAAAAGCAGGTTAACTAAAATGTATGACCGCAATTAATTTTAATTAGGTTTTATGAATGATACTATAATAATTAAGCTTATAAATACACTCGTATATATGCTACAAATAAGATAGAAGAAGTATATACAACACAACAATCACAATAGCTAGCAAATACATATAATTTGAAGTGTAAACAAGATAAAAAGAGGCACTTAACTAGTTTAAAAAGTTGTTGGGTTGTGTCGATGAGTGATTTGGGAAAGAACAAACTTTAGAAACTGGTCAAATTAACTATTTTGGATTTGGAGCTCTCTTTTCAGGACCACACAAAAAGGGTATGAACGTATGGTATGGTATAGACAAGACAATACTATCCTGAACCTGTAAGGAAAAAGGATTTGCAATCGATAATACTCATGTGTCATTCTTTGGAATCTTGAACTTCACACAAAACCATTGATGTTGCACATGAACTTGGAAAATAAACCCCTAGTTATCCTATAACACATTCAAATAACCATTAGATCTAAAAGTAAAGATGTAAGATGCTTGATTCAGAGTGATCTCAACAATCACCCTGTTAGTGTGTTATTAAGTGTTGCACTATATTTCAGACTCAATGTAGTTTTCTTAGTGCTTTTTGTTGATGTGCATGCAACTATCCCTTAACCTAGTTTGGTCGTTGTGTGTCAACACCGATAATGGGCTGTACTACTTCATCATAATAAAAACCCTTGTGTGTAGATGAAAAATTTAGATTTTTCCCTCCAATGTTGTGTATGTAATATGAAAAAATATATCTCTTGCTTCCTTAGTTCAATATATTGTAGATAGATAGGTGTTTGCCAAGTAATCAATGCTTACATTAGACTTGTATATATACAATTTCTTATCTTAAATTTCAAACCTTAGTGGCGGGAAAGGCCAACCCAGAACATAAGAAAGGTGTCATAAAAAGAGTAATGGACCGAATCAGAAGATAAAAGTTAGAAAAAAATAAAGGGGTCTAGGACCATACAACTAGGTTAGAACTGTATGTACATTCCTGCCCATCTGAATGGTTTTGGACTAAAACAAGATGAGATAGAACCAAAGAAGGACATGACTAGGGACCCCTTTAAGTTGACACAAAATCATGATAGAAGAGTGAAACATTGACACGAACCAGCCAAAGAAAACAATACCGGACAAAAGAAGAAGGGGTTATGCCACTAAGATCTAACTTCAAGGTTTAGATCTCACGCACATGCAAGTGTAATAAAAGAATGATGCAATAATGATTTTGTGTAGACTTTAGTGTATACACATTATAATATGAGCTACGACATGATTAACGTAACATGATTTTATGCATTCAATATCGATGAGATATGAATAAAGATGACAACTATGACTCATAAACCTAGAATAAAAGGTGAACTATAAGGACTCTTATTATGTATTACAATTGAACCGTAATATTAAACATATTCATTATTTAACAAGTTATGAAATAAATAATGCAATTATGTGGTTTACAATACATTATTCCTTGTTTACATTGAATATCGATGAAAGATGAGATAATGATTGGTTGTTTATTTACACACCATATAAACCTTATATGATGTATTATTAAACCTTGGAACACGTATAACTAGAAGACATGTATATAGAAAAACTATTATAGATAATTATAGTCCTTTGCATGTGATAGAAAATTGGGCTTAAGATTCTTGGAATAACTACTTCCTTGGGTGGTATGGGACATCCAAGAATTACGTTTGCTTATGTCCTATTCACAATTTATTTTGTATTTTTTTGGGGATAACAAACTAGGATTATGATCCTTATAGCATTAACGTGAATGAGTGGTATGTGACATTTGGGAAGGTTGGTGTTGTTTGTGTTATAGTTATAGTTTCCGAAGTTGTTAACATGGAGAAGAGATGTCTTGTTGGGAATTGCCACACGAGAAAATGATAAGTTTTGAGAAATGTGTTATTGGACTAGGGAACGACCTGTATGGATGGGTTGGTAACCTAATACAATGGATCACAAATGACAAGTGCTTAGGGGGTATGGGATGGATCATATAGATCCAAGACTTACCTTCATGATTATTTAGTTTAGAATTATTATATGTCCTAGTATGATGCCAAATTTCAATAGGAGGTACCTTTAGTTACACTAAGTCTTTCGGCCAAAAATATAATCATTATTTATATGATTTTTTAGGATGTTTTATATTCCTACTCTCTCTTAATTTTATCGCTTTTTAGGTGACTATTCTACACATTGTATTCTCTCTTACTTTATTGATTTTTCGTAGCTTCTTTCTCATGAAGGGTAGGGGCACTCCCATGTTATGAGAGGTGCGCAAGATCCCTAAGGCTCTTGGTTGGAGGTAAAGCGCTCCAATGACATTTTTACTCTCACAACACAGTTCGACAGTGGGATGGATATTTGACGATAGGTGATAATTGTGTTGCAATGAAAAATTGATGTATTTTGTATATGTTGATATCTATTGTATTATATATTGAGAAAAAATAATTGAAAACATTGCAAAATGAAAGTTGAGAACTAAACTATGTAAAAGAACACATGTATTTGATATGAATAAAAGATGAATTTTTTACTTCATAAATCAAATTCTGTAGAGATGTACACTAGTGGATAAGTTGAAAAACATATACTTTCAAATATTTAGATGAATTGGTAATTATGGTATAATTAATAAATTTAATTAGATGGATGATTATGATTAGGTTATTGGATGAACCTAACTAAATGAAATCGCTACTTAGAATGGTTTTGTTCATTTATATGCTTGAGATAAAACAAATACACATGTAAATGAAATTAACTACAATGTCATAGTTTAAATTTGATGAACTATTATATGCAAACTCATGTAGGTTTTAATACTTAATGATTGCACAAGTTAATTCATTTATTTGAAGAAATAGAAGCAAATTATACAAGTTTTAATAATAAAGTGACACAAATAAACTTACTTCAATAAAGGAAATATGTATCTTATATGTTATTATTACTATGCTTCTTGTACATATGTTCGATTGTATGTGTAGGACTAGGAAATTGAGAGGCACCGATTTCCGTTCCTAGTTGTGAAAGGCGATGGAAAATTACGATTACAAAAAAAATTCTAGCATGTTTTTTTGGCCACCTGCTGAGTGGTCGCTACAAATGTGTTTCATACAAAGGTGTTGACGACTATAAATAATAATTCTGTGACGTTCAAATACTCTAATATGGGATATGAGATGTTAGCCATGCATTCCTTTACAGATGAACTACAAACTATACTTTCTAATAACACTTAAGAGTTTCATGAAAAACAGACCATGTTATTGCTAGAAATACACATTGTGTTATCATTTTGAAGTCTTTCTTAGTTTCTTAAGTTTGGTTTTTAAACATTGTTTAGATTTAGATTTAAATTTAAATTTAAAAATTAATGTCCAGAAGTAACCAAAAAGGTTAATGGGACTACAAGAGGAGCAAAGAGAACAAGATAATGCAAGAAAGCAAAAATAAAGACAAAAAAATACAAGAAGCAATTGAAAAGAGACAAGATAGAACAAGTGTATGTGCCATGCTTAAGAGGTTCTACGCCTGGTAGATCGTGATTGTTTTGTGGAGTCATGAGTTCATTTATGCCACCGATGTTGTGTAGAATGCTGAAGGAATGAATCAATAGTCTGAGACCCAAGGCTGCCATGATGATGTTTGAGGAGGCCATATCTATGTTGGGTCATCTCTCTGATAAATAAAGCTACACACCTTTGGTCTTCATAATGGATAAGGGTCTGTAATGAACCTTGAGTTTCTCGGAAGAGACAATAGTACTTGCCACGAATCTCATAGTACACAGGACAACGAAATATAAAGTGCTCCTTTGATTCAGGTTCATTGTTGTAAAGTGTGCAAGTGCATTGGTCTCTAGGAATGTAATGCTCTATCTCCATGCAAAGCTGATGAGAACAAACTCGTAGTTGGCCCAAGTGGAATCTCAAACCAAGTGGAAGCCTGATGTATTTGGGGGGAATGACACGTTCATCTTCAATTTGGAGATAATGCTCCAAATAATGGTGCATTTTTGTTGGCAATGGTTCTATTGGTTCAATTCAAGTTGATTTTATGCAAGCTTTGTAGATCTCCTATCTAATCCCTCTATGAATTTCTCTTCTTAAACACGTGGGAAGAATTAATAGAGAATGTGAGAGGGGGAAGATGATTAATATCCAATCCGATGCTTTGGAGGAAATTTGTACAATATACATACGAAATGGTTTGGATCCCTAATTTTTATCATTAGCAGTGGTATTTTTATAGTGTTATGCGGGGACGCGCCCCCCCGTTTTTAACACGTCCGGGACGTCCCAGACATCCTGGGGACGTGGGCGAAATGTTTCCCCCACGTTTCATTTTTTTGGCAAGTGGCGCAAAAACACCCTGGGGACGGCTGGAGGGTGGCGGAAACGTCCCGGGACGTTGGGGACAGTGGGGGGACGACGGGGACGTCTGGACGTCCCTGCCGTCCCCTACGGCTGCTGCGAATTTTCCAATTAAAAAACAGACTTTTAATACACAAAAACACTTTTTTTTTATTGTATATGACTAATAGCATAAAAGTAACATTCCTAACCTAACCCTAACCCTAAAAGTGCTATTTTATGTTATAAATTTACAATATGGGCTCATTTCATATTCACACCAAGCAAGAGCAAGAGCAAGAGCAAGAGTGAGAGCAAGAGCAAGAGCAAGAGCAAGAGGAAGAGCAAGAGTGAGAGCAAGGGCAAGAGGAAGAGCAAGAGGAAGAGCAAGAGCAAGAACAAGAGGGAGCAAGAGGTATTTATAATTTTATTTGCTTACAATACATGTTAAAGTTTTTTTTAAAAAAAATTTAGATTATATTTGCATTTGTTAGGGGTTGTTTTTTAGCATTTGCATCTACATTCACAATGTAATCATGCATATAGTTTGTAGTATTTTTAAAAATGCATATTGCATAGGGTTTGGTTATACAAACTACAATGTAAATGGTTACGTTTTTTTTTTTTAATTACATTTTTATTTCTAGTTTAAAATTTATATTATTTTTGCATTTTTTAGGGGTTGTTTTTTAGAATTTGCATCTACATTCATAATGCAATCATGCATATAGTTTGTGGGATTTTAAAAAATGCATCTTGCATAGGGTTTGGTGGTAAAATTTAAAATTTAAATGTCTACGTTTTTTTTAAATTAATTCATTACATAATCAATCAATCATATAGTTATGGTTGTTTTTAATTCATTGCAACGATCATCACCATGAGTTCTTCTTCTGAGATTGAGTATGAGTATGAATCAGAGCAGGAGAGGGTTGAACAGGAAGTTGAGATAGGTGGTCGTGGAAGAGTTGGTGATGCCACAATGGGGGAGAGTGAAGAAGGGACAAAAAATGTAGTGGCAACGGCATCTGGTAGTTCAGCTGGTAGTGCTACCAATTGCCCCTCTCAAATGTTGTCCAAATTTGCCATTGGACCATTTGATAAGAAGAAGCCATTGCAACAATTTGCCCAAATAATTGATAACCCCAAGTCTGGAGGGGGGAGCAAAGTATGGAAGTGCAACATATGTGCACTGACTTGGCATGGTAGTATCACTAGGACCAATGCACACTTGTTGCATCTTACAGGAAGGGGGGTTGGCACTTGTAAGGGTCTTTCACTAGAGCAGAGAGCTGAGATGGTGAGAATCTTCAATGGAAATACCACAGACAAAGTGCCAGAAGTTCGTGGTTCTACGGCTAATACTTCATTGAGCGCTCATAGGACTGGCAAACTTACTAATAATCTGGCTAGTTCTAGTTTTGAAGTGTCAGAAGTGGAAAGCAGAGGGAAGAGAAAGGCCGTGGGGGCAGCCCCGAATTCAGTTATTGACATGTTTGATTCAAAGGCAAGGGAAGAGGCAGATGATGCTATTGGGAAATTTTTCTATGCTGCTGGGATTCCATTTAATGCTGCTCGCTCTCCTTATTACAAGGAGGCTATGGCTAAGGTTGCAAAAGCAGGTACAAGTTATGTGCCTCCTGGAGACACAAAAACTCAGGACAACAATCTTGGATAGAAACTATTCCAAGGTTAATGTATTGATGGAGGAGATGAAGGTGACATGGGTGTCACATGGATGCAACATTATCATGGATGGGTGGACGGATATTAGACACCGTCCTCTCATCAATATCATTGTCTCTTGCAAAAATGGACCGTACTTCTTGAGAGAAATTGATTGTTCTGGGAAGCGAAAAGATGCTGAGTTTCAGTATCAAATTTTGAAGGATGCCATTGAGGAGGTTGGACCTTCAAATGTTGTACAGGTTATCACAGATGCAACTTATGTGTGCAGAGCAACAGGCAAGCTAGTGGAGCAGGAATATAGGCATATTTATTTTACTCCATGTTGTGTGCATGCCATGAACAATGCACTGAAAGACATAGGGAAGATTCAATGGGTTAACCAGATAGTGACTGATGCCAGAGATGTGTACAAGTTCATATGCAATCACCACACATCATTGGCACTTTTTCAAAAAATTTCGAAGAAGGAATTTTTGAAACCAGTTGACACCTGCTTTGCATCCTATTTTATTTTGTTGGATAGGATGTCTGAGTTGTAGGAGCCCCTGCAAATTATGATTATGACACAGGATTGGACTAGGTGGCGTGAGTCCAAGACAGATCAAGGGAAAAGAGTGAAGGAAGTGGTGTTGCGGGAAACATTTTGGGTTGATATGAAATACATCATATCAATTATAGCTCCAGTTTTTAGTGTCATCAAATATGGGGATTCTAACAACCCCAATCTTGGTGAGATCTACGAGTGCATTGATAGCATGTTTGGGCAAATGAAGGCAGCTATTCGGGTGAGGGACCCCACTTTGGAGTTCTATAATGAACATATACAGCCCATTATTCAGCAGAGATGGGAGAAGTTGAACACTCCTCTTCATATGGCTGTGTATGCACTGAATCCCAAATGGTATGTGGAGAGGCCAGGCAGAGTTGTCCCATTGGATGATGATGAGGTGAAGAAGGGCCTTATGAAGGCTTTTAAAAAAATGTACACTCCACAAGAGGCTTCACAGATCAGAATGGAGTGGCTCGACTTCACTGAACTCGATGGGTACAAAACATCAGCAAAGGCATACAGGGTAACATTAGCACAGGAGAAACCAGTGAGTTGGTGGCGACTGTATGGGCTTCCAGGATTGCTGCGACCACTTGCCATTCGCCTCCTTTCCCAGGTTTCTAGCTCCTCTACCTTTGAGAGGAACTGGTCTACGTATGGTTGGATACACTCTGTTAAGAGGAATAGGCTTACCTTTGCGAGAGCGGAGAAGCTTGTAGCTGTACACAATGCTTTGTGTCTTATAGATCGCAAAGACACCTGAGTACAAACAAACTCCAGCATTACGGTGGGATGTAGATCCCGAGGAGCCGAGGCAGGTTGAAGAGGACAACACTGTGCAGCGAGGATTGATTGGGCTTACCTTTGAGGACGAGGATGCTAGTACCAGCGAGGAGGAGTACATGGATATTGCTTTAGATGCAGATTCTGATTTTTAGGCTGATACTTGTTGTTGTCCTCTTTTTTTGTAATATTGACAATAGACAATTGTTGGTGTATTTGGCTATGGGATTAATGATATGAATATTAGCTATTGTCACTTGATCAATTGTATTTTAGAATGGTTTTACTTTTATATTTTGTAATATTAATATATTTGAAATTTCAAATTTCAGCTTGTCTCATATTCAAAATTCAAATATGTATTATGAATTTTCAATTTATGACATCAACATATTGATATTATAGTGTATTTGATGTTTATGAGTTCAAGTTTCACCTTATTTAAATCTCAAATGGTTTTATTTCAGCTTATTTATATAATTTAGTTACTATATATCTTTTTATTTTAAATATTTATATATTTTTTAATCAGCCGTCCCCCCACCGTCCCCAAAATTTAGAAATTTTTTGCCGTCCCGGAAACCCCGTCCTGCCGTCCCAGGTAACTATGTATTTTTAGTTGTCTTATATTCTTTATTAAGTTTAAAGTGCAATATTCCTACCCTCAAAAATGATTAAACACAAATGAACCATCTACCTTACCGATTGTAGTATAGAGGACAACAACATTCCCAACATACATCATCACTATACACATGGTTGACATTGAGGACACTTGCAAACCCTAACCTCGAAGGTGCAGATTGCAATGTGAGGAATTTGAGCTGGAATTTGTGTAGGTGAAGGTGAAAGGGAAGATTTGCAAACCCTAACCTCTGAATGCCCTTTATAAACATTCGATGTTTCATAGTTGGAAACCTTAAAACCCTAAACCTCTGTGATATACTCTGCATTTCTCATCGCATTGTACTGAGGCCCATATCGTAATCCATATCATGTGGCGCCTAATCTTCTATGCGTATACTGAACAGAGATTTTCGCTTTGCAGCTGGAGCTTCTTATGTTTTCTCTTGTTGCCTGTTAAATCTCGACATATCCGTTATTCTTTACTTTTAACGATTTGTTTTTTTATTTGTCTAGAACTAAATCTTCAAACGCCATCATTCTATATGTAAGCTCGTTATTTTTCGTTATTCCTATAATTTAATATCGACGCGGTTAAATTTGGAAGCGCTATCTTAGGTTCTTTCAACCGTTTCATTTGTTTTTTAGCAGCTAGGGTTTTACATTTGATTTTCAGGTTTTAATTGGAGCTAACCACAAGCGAGATGGGAGCATTATTTTAGGTTAGTTCAAATCAGTGTCTTTCGGTCCTCGAACTTTGTACGATGAAAGTCACTCTGAATGCTGTTTTAAATTAGAATCATGAATATTGTTTCAGGTTTAAATGATTTCTTTCTTTATGTAGATTTTTAATCATACGGTAATAATCGTGATAAATGTTAGCTTTGAATTATTCATATCGTTCCTGGCTGTCTGGTAATTTCGGTGTTTTGTAGTGGATCCCCACTGATACACGGTTTTAAATCATTATTTTACGAATATGCTCGATTGCCATTATACCACAACCCTTAATCACGAATATACTATATTATCATTTTACTACAAACCCCTTTGATAGATTTGAATGGGTTTGGTGTAGATAATCGTTTTTTAATAAGATAATTTCTTAGGCTGCAGTCTATGTGGCGTGCCTAATGAATGTATGAGGCTTCCTTTAGTGGTAAATAAAGATTAGGCTGCAAACACCATGGATTATAATCTGGGTTTTTGGTATTCGACAAAGTGAGTGGTTAATCAAATGGTAAGCCCAGTTACATTCGATGCGACACATTGAACATGTCAAAAGTGACTCCAAATTAGGGTTTTATGGGTGCTTCAGGATTTTCAGTGTAGTTGTGAAAATTATGCCAAATTAATGTGTCGGATGTATTTCTTAAATACCATGAGGTTAGGATAGGCGGAGAAAATAAACCAGAGGTGTGCAAGATATGTACACTATTTTTCTCTGACTTCAACGATTAGCCCTTGTGATGTGTTTGGGTGTGTACTGTGTATCACTAATGATACGGCCCTGGATCAGGAAAGTTGATGTGCAAGGGAACCACACATGTATTATTGAACCAGAATATCAAGATAAAAGGACCCTATTTTTTTTGGATGAACTGTGACAAGGTACTATAAGTTCCGAAATGTATGTGGATCAATGGGTATTTACACATCTTACAGTTATAATAAGAGACATGGTTTCATAGAATTGCCGATTTTAAATTTACTTAACCGGTGTTGTTGAGAAAACTCAGGGCCCTTATAGTTATTTCTATAAAACAGTTATATAAATACGTTCTTTTTTCTCCTGAACCTACATCATCATATCTAAAAAAGACTCTTTTTATTCTACACCGATTTTTGGAATCAGTTTTAAAACTTAAAAGACAGTTTTCTCCTTATTGTACTCCAATTTTAAATCAAAGTGAAGACTTCAAAAGTATTTTAATTACATATGTTTGCCATTCGGCAAATAGTTTCTTCTTTAGTAGTAAAATTTTTATCTTATTTGATAAATGGTGAAATTTGTGAAGAAAAACGTAAAAAAAGTTTAAATTACATAATTGTCTATTACGTTGGAACATTACATAAAATCAATTTATTGGTCTGTTTTGGGCATGGCCATACCAAATAAAAATAAAATAAATAGTAAAATATATTCTAGCCTGAGAAACAGGAGGTAACAACATAGTATGCATACAAATTACAATAAACAAATTAACCATAAAAAATAAAAACACTACTGATAAGTAATAAATTGATAATGCTATGTGCATGTCAATGTAAGGGTAAGTATCAATTATTAAGCTAAAATTAATATTGATCATTTTATTGCTCTTCATTGAGAGCATTGACAACATCACTTCTGACAATCAAGAAAAGGAAAAATATATGGGTATGACCTTGGTATGGCCCGTGCGTTCCCAAGTATGCATGGGTCAGCCGGGCCCTTTAGCTGAAGAGTGGCAGACAGATTGAAACATACCTGTATTCTTCAGCAGAAAAAAACCCAAGTGTACACAAGACTGCTGAAGAACCCAAATGTACACAAGACATTCTGGATGTACCATGGATGAGCATTGGGTATGGGTTTTGGGGTACCGACTGGGTCCCACACAAAAATATATTCAAAGATAAGAGTTTTGGGTATGGGTTGGGGTACCGACTGGGTATGGCAATGCAAAAAAATGTAAAAAATGTAAAAATATTTTAGCCTAAAAAAAACAGGGTTTTAACCACATAGTATGAATATAATAAACAAAATTATCAGAAGTATTAAAATATTAAAAATACTTCAAAACTAATAAAATGATAATACTCACTAAATGTCAAATGTAATAACAAATATTAATTATTAAATCAACACTAATATAAATCAGTATATTGCTCTTCATTGAGAGCATCAACAGCAACATCATTTTAAGGGAATTTAGAAAAAAAAGATAAGAGTAGGTCCCTGCTACGGCCTGTGTATGCCTGGTATTGTTGGGACGGTTGGGTTCTTTAGCTGGAAAATAACTGAAGAACCCAAATGTACCTGCATTCTTCAGAAGAAGAATCCAAATGTACTCAGGTCATTCTGGATGTACAGTGGATTAACATGCAAGCATACTGAATGTACTCAGGTCATTCGGGATGTACAGCGGACAATCTGTCCTGGGCAGGGACTGGACGGGTACCAGGTGGGGGGGGGTGCTGAATCGGTATGCTAGCCTGAAATATCCCAAGTGGACATTGAAAAGTTCCAAGTCCCTCTCCACCTGCAAGCTCCTATAAACCCCTTCTTAAATAACGGTCTTCTTTACATTTTAATGAATATTCTTTTATTTGCAATTTTCCATTTCAAATGGGTTATTGCGAAGTTGAACCACTGGTTCCAAAATAATTGCTTCAGTTGTCTCTTCCACAGGACCTCTGCCCAAGGATTTTGAACATCTGTTAGCAGTTGGGACTTCGAACTTTCTCAAAACTATTGCAGTTAACCTACTCTAAAGAACCCTTACAGTATTAACCTTTTTTAATTAGAATTTTATGTGTCGGATGGTATTTATGCATAAATTAAAAGGTTTTGATGATTATTTTCAAAAGTATTGACCGGTAGATTCAATCTGGATTCCAAAAATGCTGTAAGAGAGTAGGACATTTGATGTATCACGGCACTGTTTAACCAGGAAGATCTTGATTCTAAAAATGTGGTAGGAAAGTTTTTGTAGCATGTTTCTGTTTAACCAGGAAGATGCTCCTGAATATTCTTAGCAGTACCCGCTGAGTAAATTCTGGAATCCTACTATGGGACTGCTAGGTAAGCCTCTAGAATTAGGGCATGCCCTCTCTTTGAGGCACGGAAAGACAAACCAATGGGGCTTTTATTTTGGTGATAGAGGTGATTGAAAGAAATGTTGCTAGTCTTTGGGACACAAGCTTTGCAACACTTCAAGGCTAGTGTACAATGCTAACATCATAGCTATGAATCCTACTGGCTTTGGTCCAGATCCTGTGAGGTTCAGGTTTTCCAGATGTAGAATTTGGCTGATCCTAACAGGTCATTTTTTGATTATATCTTTTCCTAAAAATAAAAAATTTATCTTTCAAATGTGTCTCAACCAATTTTCTCTGCTTGGCCCAGCAATTATAATTTTACATTTGTGTATGTTATATAAAATTTTACAAATCGGACTTTTTGATATTTTATTCAAATTCTAGATTATCGGATGTCTTCCCCTGCCCTAGAAATCACATATTGGTGATAGAGGTGATTGAAAGAAATGCTTCTACTCTTTGGGACACAAGCTTTGAGACACTTCAAGGCTAGTGTACAATGCTAACAACATAGCTATGAAATCCTGCTGGGTCTGGTCCAGATCCTGTGAGGTTCAGGTTTTCCAGATGTTAGAATTGACCCTATCAGGTCATTTTTTTGATTATATATTTTTTAAAAATTAAAAATTTTTCCTCTCAGATGTGTCTCAACTCTCAACCAATTTTTTCTCTCTGCTCGACCCAGAAATTAAAGTTTTACATTTGTCTATGTTATATAAAATTTTGCAATTCAGACTTTTTGATATTTTATTTGAATTCTAGATTATCAGATTTCTTCCCCTGCCCTAGAAATCTGAATTTTAAAACTTTGGTTCTGGTTATGACATAATTTGGTTGACTTTTGATGACAGGCCACCTTATTGTTGATATTCTGTTTCTGTAGGAGGGGTTGTTTGTTTGAAGCCAAACTAAGAGGGATCCAGAACTAGAAAGGTTTTTAGTTAGATAGCTATAATACTGTTATTTTCTTAAATGAAGGACTGGAATGAAGATTAGTGGTTGCATCATCTGCATCCATGAGTAATATTGAGTTGTTGACAACTATAGGGTTCAGACACATGAATGTCAATTAGTTTAATCTAAGTTTTTTTTTTGGAACATTTTAGTCCTCCATTTTTCTTTTATAAAAATGATACATTTCATGGTCTTCTACTGAATTTTTAACCTTGAAAACCACAGTGAATATTTTATCTCGAGTGAAGGGCTTATGTGTCAAAGGTCCTTTGATCCAATCCCTATTATTGTATTTGAAAACTACACAGTAAATTTTTAACTTTAACTCGAGTGATAGGTGTCAAAGACCCTTTGACCTGACTCAATTATCTTATAGTAAGTGGCATTTATATTATTATTGTTCGCTCCACAAGTAGGGATGGACTTCAAATTTGTCTCAGATGGACTCCACTTTGATGGGAATTCAAGGCGAAATTTGTACTGAATTAAAGCATGAACTCTAAAAAGGCATCTCAGGAATGCCTATCAGTTTGCATGATATAAATAACATTAGCCTCTGTATTTCTCAGAGGCATTTCACCATTTATTTAATTTGAAACATGAAAATCATGAGCAGTGAAAGGGATGGGTTTTGGTTATCTTTTTATTAATATCTTCAATTTTTAGGGTGTCATATTTGTGAATTTTATGACAGACTTAAAAATATATCTGAATTCAAAGTTTCCAACATAGTGGTTAAATGGAGGGGAAAAACCCAATGTTACACGGGGATGCGTCACCCTAAAACAAGCATGCCTGGGACGTCCTAGTGACGACAGGACGGTTAAATGTTTCTCCCACATTTCTGACAAAGGGAAAAACCTTGGGGACATCTCCGCGACCTCCAGGAATATTAGGGGATGCCCCCCTTGTTTTGGGGATGTCAGGGATGTCTGGATGTTCCTGGGATGTCTTGGGGAGGTCTGGTATTTTTAATTTTTTTTAAAAAAAAAATTGTTGTTTTTCTCTTTAAAAACTGACTTTTTAAATTGTATTCTTGTAATGTAAGATTGTTTTTGGAAGCCATTCATCTCTATTCAAAAAAAGAGTCTGTATGTATAAATCTAATTAAAATGCACTTTGGAAGCTCCAACCACTTAACAAAATTACACAACTTATATGTCTATTTCTATATGAAGAGAGAGGTTGTTTAGATGATAAAAACAGTAAGACATAGATTAAAATGTTTACTGGTGAATCATAACCCGAGTGTATTGTATTACAAAGACATAATAACAATCAAGAGTGATATATGAACATAAAAATTTTCAAGCACAAATGCACATAGACTGTCACAGACTGCTATTCATAATTTAAAAAAAAAATTGTATGCTTTTAATATTTATGATCTTATATATTATTTTAATAGCCGTCGCCCTGCCGTCCTAAAATTTGAATTTTTTTTGCCGTCTCGGAAACTCTGTCCTGCCATCCTGACATCCCCCCTTCCCACTGTCTACGAGTCTTAGGCAGTACTGGGGAAACTAAATTTATGTCAGCAGATGCTGCTGAAAAAGCATAGGAGATCTAAGAAAGTTTGTGGCATGTACACAGTACGTCTAAATTTTCTTCTTCTTAACCACATCTAATTGTGATTAGGCTTAATTCAGATTTAAGCAAGTCAATAAGACCTAATTACAAAATATTTAAATATCTGGAACACAGGAAATTATGAAATAATTAAAGTTCTTGAAAATAATATTGTTAGGGGTTTTAGGATAATAATTGATGCAGTTCAAATCTTGAATCATTCATAAGTGGCAGACAATTTGAAATAGGTTCTGATGGCAAGATGAACTGAACCTGGAAAACTGGAGGTGCATGGCCAACCTGACCAGTTCCATATAGATTGCAGAAATGGTTGTGCCAAAATTGCACAAAATTGGAAATGACACCCTGTCAAATGCGTAAATGGTCTGACAAATTTGATCAACCGGTTTGGGTCTTCAAAAAACATTGCTTCACTTTTCCTAGTTTAAGCACGGATCATTCGGAAACTGTTCTCCTTGTTCCAAATCCTAATGCGCCCTCAATACCTTGCAAAACCCATTAAAAACAGAGGGGTGTTAATGGGGGTCTGTTATCCCTCCGTTATTATTAGGTCCCTCATGTCTTGAACGATTTGGCAACCAGCACTGGATTGCGAATGAAAACAGAAGTTGTTAACGGGGGCCTGTGTTATACCTCCATTATCATCAGCCCCCTCATGTCTAAGAACAATTTGGCAATGAGCAAACAATCTAATGTATGCAAGTGTCGTGACCCTCATTTTTCAATGGATGCAAAAAAAACTAGTAAATGCTAGAATGATCTAAATTCTTAAAGTCTGCTTTTGGCATAAGGATGCTCTTGGAAACAATAAACCGCTCTTACAACTTGGATATCACTCTTGTGATTGATCTTTTTTTTGTGTTCTCATTGTCTGAAATGTAGTGCTACACGATGTGTTTGTTGACTTCTTAAATTCAAATTAGGACCCTATTTGTGGCGTGCGCAAGCTATTACAAAACAAAGTCAAAAGGGACAAGACAAGTCAAAGATGCTTAAAGCACAAAAGAGGTGAATCGAAGGATGAAAAAAACGAGGATCACGCGCTAACAAGAGCCTAACTTGGACCAATAATTAGTTCATATGAATACACTCCATCGTAGCAATTAATCAGTTTCGTACCAAAATTAGGTGAATATGTTTCTCTCAATGAAAGCAAAAAAATCATATTTCTCGACACATTTTCAACTGTTTGTCTTTGTTTTAATTTATTTTATTTTTTATTATTGTTAGGTTATTTTTTTATGGAACGTGCGGAACTGCATATTGGATCACTCCATCGAGGCATAGAGAAATTGATGGAGTACAAAACGTATCTTCAGGCTCTACCCCATTGTGATTGTTTTAGAGGGCGATCACGGGGGTTTAGAGAACAATGCTCTTTCTATGGACTGATGTCCGCAGATCTGGAAGAAGAGGATCGGGGATATGCCGGTAATGAGAGGGAGGAACCGCCATGGAAAGATTCCTCGTGTAGAATCCATGGGGGGCCTGTCCCTGGATTTCCCCAGTCCCAAGGTGATGTGATTGACCCTAACGGGGGCTGGTATCGGTATCTGCTCCACAGCTCTATGAGGGAGTATCTGCGCGCTCTTGCCCGATGGTCCAGCCCAATAGTAGAGCTGGATAGGGATTGGCCGGCCCTGCCTAGCTGATCGCATAGCTGGCCAGAGTTTTGATTAGTACCGGTACCGGTAGGCTCTTCGGGAAAGGGCACCCTTCGGAACCAGTACTGGAATACGCTGTTTATCGGGCCCTCCGTCTTGGGGATGACTGACCTCTTGAGGGAAGACAGTTAAAGTCAAAACTAACAGTGCCTTTATTGTTCCAGCAAATAAATATGGGTTCCAAAGCAATTTAGAGAGACCCCTTGGATTATTAGGTGTTAAAAGTTTAATTCATGGTGCACATATCTGCCCTTAGAATGAACAAAAACCTTAACTAAAACCTCTCAAAACAGCATACTTTTTGACTCGAATTTGACTCAGAATTTTGGACTGAAAATTCACAAGTGCAAACATTGCATTTAATAAAAAAATCAAGATAGTGGACTGTAAACCAAATCTGCATAAAATCGGTGATGCAAATGAATCAGGTTTCCCTCTCAAGCACACATCAACACTGTACATTACTCATAACAAAATAATCACAAAATACTGCACCTAACTGAATGAAGAAGGCTAGAGCTACAAATATATTTATGTCTAATAATAACAGCAACTCATCTGTCCTTCCTTGCTTCTATAGATGAAGAAGGCTAGAGCTACAAATATATTTATGTCTAATAATAACAGCAACTCTAAATATGAAAAACATGTCTAATAATAACAGCATCTCTATATTGAGCATGTCTAATAATAACAGCAGCTGAGCAAATCACAGGTAAATTCTAATGGTAGGATATGAGGTCTTACAATACTTCTCAAGGCTGGTGTATGGTAGAAAAAAAATCTGGTAATGTAAGTGACACCATTATTGTTCATTGTTGCTGTAGGAGTATGTGGGATTCTGAGAGAGTCACATTCTCAATCCCTTCAAAAACTGTAATTAGGAGAATGTCATCTGATAACTTGGACGCGATTGTTGTTGGAGATGAAGTCCTTAACTGGGAATAGTGTCAACCGACAACATGGACAACATTGTTGCTTGTTGTTGGAGTAGATGACGTTTGTGGGATGCCAAGCTGTTGATGTATTGGTTTCGCCTTCAGTAAATGATAGATATGATGTACTACATACAGAATTTATGGAGTTTTCTGGGTCCTTTATGAAGCTGACAATATGAGAATAATGTCTACAAGAAAGCCAGAATAAGCAGAATGCATGCTTCCACCACTGATGCAGCTTGCCATGGCTTTGAGAAATGTTCTTGGATAAACTCACCTAATAAAACTCCATACCTACTTCTGTAATAATCATTGACATCCTTGATGGTCTGGTTGATAGGATCATTTGCACTCCTCCATATCGATGTGCTGATGCCATTCCACAGATTGCTTACCTCCTTATCACTTCCTAAACTACTATAGATGATGCCATATTTCTTTAGCACTGCAACATCATTAGGAGTGTCAATCAGTCTGTTCATCAGATCTGCATAGCAAAGCAAACACTCTTGTTTTCCTCTTCATGAATGCTTCCACTGCCACCATATTCCTCAAGAAATCATCTGCTCTGTAATCCATCTCTATACAAGGGAGAAACAATGTAGAGCTGGCTTTATCAAATCTTATTTCTTCAGATCCCCATTTGAAAGGAGTGAATTTCACCCCTCTTCACTGTAAATGTTTGGCTGAAGGGAGATTTTAGTCAGATTTGTGATATGATTTCTGAGACATAAACACCCTAAATCTTGATGTTAGCCAACGAAGAAACTGAAAAGTGGTGAACCTAGGCTCAATCCCATTATGATTATTTTCAACAGGGATACTAATGTGATCATCACGACGAAATTGTAAAGGTATTCCAATATATGCCTTCCATCAAGGGAATTATTGTATTGTACTAGTGTTGTGGAATGAAAAGAATCTCTTACGTGTATGAAAGGGGAGAACTTTGTACAGGCACTTGAAATAGTCATTTTAAGCCTCTCCAATGCGTGACTTTCTGAGCCAGTCTGCCATGCCAAAGCTTTTTCCAAAATGAAAATTGGGATCTGGTTCTCCAGCTTAAATATATCAGCCTGAAGTGGGAAGAACAAAGGACTCTTCCTTTCTGGATTGAAAACAGCTTCCATGTTCCAGCAATAAGGATTTGCCTGTTGAAGTATAGGGCTTTCCAAGTTGCCATAACAGCCATTGCCAATAAACTCCAGAATAATCACAGCATCTCGAGCCATCATCCACCCTAGTTCTTCATCTCCATACTCAATGTGATCAATGAAGCTGTTCCTAATCTCCCCTGCCATATGAAGTATCTCTTTAACCAAACCCTCAAAAGGTCCCAGCTTTGCTCTTTTTTCAACCTGTATAGTAAGCGTAGATTTGTATCTTTCAGATTCATACAGTTCAAGTTTAAGATGATGGGAATGTCCAAGAGAAACTACTTGGGGCAGGTAATCTTCTGGCATTTCGGCACGCAGGGGCTCTGGAAGGGTGAAGATGTACGGATGCACATGAGGTGCCATGCCTTGCTCTTCTCCATACTTTTGTGTGTTTTTGATCTATTTCAGCCATTGAGAAGGCCCTACTTTAGGAACAGGCATCCTTCTTTCTTTTTAATTCTATTTTCAAATTCCAAAGCTCTCCCCAGCTTTTTACAGAATTACATCTTTTGGATACTCACATGGTTTCATAAGGTATACTTTAATTTCACAGCCTCCTCTTTTGGAGAGGTTGCAGTCTTTTTCACTTTGCCACAGTAGATTGGATTTTAGCCTGGCTAGCAGTCCAAATTCATTGCTGGCAGTCCAAATTCCTCTGGCTAGCTGTCCAAATTCCTTGCTGGTGTTATTTGATTTGACTGATCTTGCACCCACCAATATACATATTGATGGGATGGTTCCAACCATGTTACAAGGTACGCCGAACTTTTTACCAAACTTATTTTTTGTTTGTATAAATTTTATCCAATATTTTTACAGGGAAGTTTTTGACACACACACACACACACACACACACACATATACACACACATACATACATATACTAGCAATTGCACGTGAGGTGTGTGATGTCAACATCGAAAGCAAAATATTGGTGAGTGCAAAAGGAAATCAACATAGATAACAAAGCATTATGATATTTGAAGGAGGAAAATGAAAAACTACAAAGTAGTGGAAATTGGAGTAGTAGAGAAGATCTCGATTGCAGAAGAAGTGGAGCAGTTTAAAAGGGAAGGGTCAATGGGGATTAAGAGGGGAGTGTTAAAGACAAGGAATGCAGTCGGGATTTGTCTTGTATGCATGATTGAAGAAGAGATGTTGAGGACATTTTTTTCATAGCAGATGAATAAAAAAGGAGGTGAATTTCGAAGGGCAGATAAAGACAAAACTCTTGTTAGAGCTTGGAAGGAAAACCCACCCCCAATGTCAATAGTGGCTCTCCACAAAGTAAGCCTTTGAGATTTGTGGATTGAAAATGCCCAAGCTTTTTTATTAAGTGGTTAATTCCCTTGTGCACTTCTAAAAATTGGTGGAACTGGTACATGGGAAGGGTTTGTTGGGATCCCATTGCCCCCTTGTGTATTGATCAAATTTGAAGACGACGAATAAAGGCAAACTAGACGGACGAAATGAATTGTCGTAAACAATGTCGACGATAGAGTCAGTAGCACCATTTACAAGACATGTTTCACCCCACAAATTTGTGGAGAACGTGATGTTGTAGTTGATGCAAAGAAGTTTGTGTTGTAATTGATCCATAAACAACCTATCCCTCGTCAATATGCCTGGTGTTCTGAGCAATGAATACTCAAAGGCCATAAACTTAATTTCATTGTTGATTCAATTGTTCCTTTTACAAATAATTTTGTTTTGGATTATGACTCTCATAAAATAATAACATCGACAACATTGACAACTCTATATTTAACATTTAAACTTTATAAGACACGCATTGACTCCAACTCAATGACAAAAGTGAGAAACTTATCTAATATAGCTACAAGCTATTATTAAATAATAGTTTTTGACACAAACACACAAAGAAGATGATAAAATATCAATAAAACTAAGATCACCTATTTACATGAAACTAGACTAAAACTAAACTCTACTTCGATCACCAATTTACATGAAACTAGACTAAAACTAAACTCTACTTCGATCACCAATTTACATGAAACTAAAACCTATTAAAAATCACACATAATATTTCGACCAAGATTTAGAATGAAAATGAGTCATTGTGAATGGACTTGTATATTACAGTTGCAAACTCTTACATGGGTTGATTAATTGATGTCGAGATGAACACATACAATGCAAGTTTGTAAAAATAGAAGATTCAAGATTGGTAATAACAAAATATGGTTGCAACTGTTAGAAATTATATTGAGGTACCAACTTGAGATGGAAAATAATATATTTGAATCCAAATGCAGGTGAACGTGTTGACGAGTTCAAGAATTGATTTTACACAGGGTTCGAGGTGATAGGTAAGGACACCTATGCTAGGTTGGATACATCCATATAATGAAAACATAGACACTAATGCTGGTCTAATGCATATATTTAATTTTGAAGACTTCAATGATTGCATGTTGGGTGATGATGACGCGGAGAAATATAAGCTACTCAAACATAGATAAACCCAAAATCATATGAACACACAACTATTCTAAGCCAAGTGTGATTCATGCAAGATTACAAATACATGGCCCCTCAAGCTACCCATTTTTTATCAATATGCGTAGCTGCCAAGAAAATACACGATTTCTTTAATTTCTGGTTTGTTTTTCTTCTTTGCATCGCCTTGATGCTTTTTCTCCTTCTTCTTGCCCTCTTTTTAGCTTCCTCGCCACTCCACCTTGAGCAGCTTCTTCTTCGTTTTTCTTTCAACAATATGTGCATGCTCAGGTTTGCTGTGGATTTGGGATGTTCAGAAATCGTACACCTAGAGCTCGCCATTAAACAGGCCATCAATGCGACAGCGCTCGAGAAATTTGCTTTGTTGCTCACTCTTCAATATCTTTCCCTAAATTAATTCCTTTTTGCAGGTTCATCACACCTTTTGCCATCTGGAAAAGTGCAATATTTTCGAGGAAAGGGGTCTAAGGAGAAACTCAAAGAGGCCATGCAAACATCAATGCATTTACAATGCAATCAAGTGATGTAATTGTTTCGCTTAACGAAATTTATGCAGGATTTTTTTGTAGACAAAACCCTAAATGAGGAAGACGATGCCTTGTTGAAAATCTTCAACATGTAAATACATCCATATAATCAAAATGTAGACACTGGTGTTGGTCTAATGCATATTTGTCACAGAACCATATGAAGACTTCAATGATTGCATTTTTGGTGATGACGCAGAGCAGTATAAGCTACTCAAATATAAATAAACCCAAAATCATATCAACACACAACTACTCTAAGCCAAGTGTGATTCATACAAGATTAAAAATACAGTTGCCCCTCAAGCTACAAAATTGCTATCAATATGCGTAGCTATTAGGAAACTAAATTATTTCTTTAATTTCTAGTTTGTTTTTCTTCTTTGCATCACTTTGACGCTTTTTCTCCTCCTTTTTCTTGCCCTCTTTTTAACTGCCTTGTCGCTACACCTTGAACATCTTAATTTTTCTTTCCAAAATATGTGCATGCTCAAGTTTGGGTTGGATTTGGGATGTTCACAAATTGGAAGGCTGGAGCTTATCATTAAACAAGCCTTTGATGTGACAGTGCTCAGGTACTTTTCTTTGCTACTAATTCTTCGTTCTTTTTCCCTAGATTTTTTTTGCAAGTTCATCGTTCTTTTTACCATCTCGAAAAGCATGAAAATTTTGGAGCACGGGGTCCAAGGAAAAACTCAAAGCGTCCATGCAAACCATCAATGTATTTACTACGTAATCAGGTGATATAATTATTCCCCTTCAAGAAATCCATGGAGAATTTTTTTCAGATATAACCCTAAATGAGGAAGGTGATGCCTTGTCGGAAAGCTTCGAAAATTTAAATCCCAACCCAACAGAGGCATCATCATCGTTAATTATTCTTGAAAATAATTCGTTATTCATAAAGATTAATGTGCAAACTCGTAAGTTCGTTCTTCGAGTGCAATTTCAAAGACGCTTCATCAAGCTTAATGCGCAAGCTCCTGAGTTTGTTCCCATAGTGTAATCGCAAGGACCCATTCAAATGAATACACCTGCTCAGAGGCCAATGTTTGTGGACTTCACACCTTTGCCATTTTTATTGTCGCCTTCGTCACAGTCACTTGAGCAATGACAAGACGCTTCTACTCCAAAACCCCCGACCAATGAATTTAGCGAAAAAAATCTTGAGCATGAACAAATGCAAAACAATGGAGTAGAGCATCTTAACTGTGCAAATGTCTTTCAACGAATCAACATTTTAGGATATTTTAGATTTATCCTCCTCCTCTAAGCCATTATCAATAAATTTCTTAATATTATAAGTTTAATGTAGGAAATTCAGGGTTTGCAGAGGTAAGGACACATTATAGATCTATTTTTAAGGGCATTCAATATAGATATTATTTAGATCGATAACATATGAATTATATAGCTTCAAAAGTATATGCAGGTTGTTTCTCCATGTATTTAAGAGAAAAATAAAAGTTGAATGGGAAAAAGGCCTGTGTCAAACAAACACGCGACACAAACTCACCAATCAGGTTAGACACTCTTCAAAACCCAAGAGCAGAACACATGGAGAGTGACGCACATACTAAACAATGTCATTTTCCTTGCGTGACACTCAAATCTAAGTAGCCAATCAAGACATATGAGATTTTTTTCATTTTCCACTATTAGGCCTATTAAATAAGATTAGTACATACAAATTTAAATGAACTAGAAGTGAATTTTGAAAAACTATATGAGGGTCAAACACGGGAACCCTTTACATACTACTCACCCCACTTGTCAACTCTGCTACAAGCCCATCCATGAACCAAAAATAAATAAATATTCTTTTTAACTTTTAGAAATAAACATAAGCTTTATCAAAACAGAAGTAGCCTTTGTAAAGTAGGGTAGGATTTATACTTGTTATCATTACATGGTCAAAATGTATGACCAATCTAGCTCGGTGTATGAAACCAATGCGGCTAAGTTGTGTAGTGCCAAGTCATAAGCCAAGGCCAAGTTGAGGGAGGATGGGGTAGAGAATGATTCGTGTTTTCCAATGTACAAGGAGATGAGAAAGGTATTTGGATGCCAACACGTGGATAGAGATAGGACTGACAATATTAAACCTACCCAAAATGGTGAGCTAGGGTTTGTATAAGTCATGGCAGGGGGAGCCGAGCTCAGTACAAGCAAGGTATGAGTCAGAATGTACATGTACAAGGACCGAAAACAAAGCCTTCTAGTGACATAGTTTAAGCATGAACCAATGAGAGTAGTGAGAGCCAAAGTCGGGTGGTAGCTAGCTTACAAGATCTAAAGGTGTTAAACGACACTAGTCAATGCAAAATAATTTTAATGCATGAGTGACATTTGTTGCAAACTTGAATCGATAAAACTGTGGTCGATCTCGCCGTAATGTGAAGTTGGCGCCTAGAGGTGTCATAGCTACGGTAGGAATTTATATTCAATATTCTAAAGCCTTTGATAAAAATGTCTGCATGTCCTTTGTATTCCTCAAGGAATGAATATTTTAAAGCATAAATGCCTGCGAAGAAGAAAGTGACACATATTAGCTAAAAGTACATATGTCAGGATTAGCTAAATACACATGCTAGGAATGAAATGAAAGAGTGCCAGGAATGAAATGAAAGAGTTTTTTTTTTTGGCTTAGAAAAGAGGGCGACCTAGACCCAAACCCACCTTATCATGGTGTGCGAAATGGAAACGGTTGTTGGAGATGGTGATGGCGGTGGAAGCCATGTTGGCATGGATGAAGCCGTCGACGCAGGGTGAGATGGAGCAGTGGTCGACCCACACATGACTTCCTTCGAAGATGGAGATGTTGTCATAGTCACAATGGTAGTTGGAGATTAGAAAATCTGGTCTTCTGCTTTACTGTCTGCATCCACGGAAAAAAACCTTGCAAGGAAAACAAAAAAACCTTGAAAACCTGGGACGACCCTCATGGAGAGCTCCACTAAAAAACAACCAACGATAATTAAACAAATCCTACAAACAAACAAGCAACTTTCTAACCTGAGTTTGAATGGTGGTTTCCCTAGGGCACACCTGTAAACATATTTGTTTGTATATAAATTCTGCTCTGCTCTAAGAATTAATTAGGAAAGAGGTTCAAAAGGGAAGCCATAGAATGTACGTTGCAAGAGGATAGGAGGAGAAGTCGCTTAGGGTTTGCCATTTCTAGGGCTTCACCTTCAAATCCACGATCGATAATTTTTTAGCATATTTCAATGCCTTCACTGATCGTCGATCTCCATAGGATGCACCATTATCAGCTATTAAAACTATTGTGTGCCATGTGTATGGTAGAGGACTATCCGTTCATCATCAACCAATGAATCGTGATCGTTGATGCCTTGTTGCTTGTCAGAAGGGGTCGGGCTTTCCGCCAGAGAACACAACTTTCGGCGTAAATATACACAACTGAAAAGAGAGGTCACTCTATCCTTCCAACACGTTTGGTTTCTTTGCTTATCTTTTATGTACTCATTCTTATAGGTTTCTTTTCTTTTTTCCTCATTCTTATAGGTTTCTTTTCTGGTTTTTTTTTCCTCTTTTTTCCCTTAATAGTAAGTTGTGCAAATTTCTTGGATCTAGTGAAGTATATAACATCCTTGTTCATTAAGCTCAAATAATAGATTTTTTTTTTTTATCATTTTGATTTTCCTATAAAAATATGTAGGATAGAGTGTCCTCTCTTTTCAGTTTATATTATATATTGAAAATTAAAATGATAAAAATAAAAATATATTATTTGAACTTAATGAACAGGAATGTTAAATACTTCACTAGATTAAGATGGAGACCTCCAAGAAATTTGCACAACAAACTATTAAGGAAATTGATGTAAAAAAAAAAACTTATACGAAAAAAGAGTAAATAAAAAATAAGCAAGAAAACCATTTCCAAGTCTATTATAAAATCTTTTTAAGTCTATTAAACAATTCTTTGTAATATTTCTATGTTCTGATGGATATTATATTTACTCAAAATAAAATTCTATTATTTGAACTTAATGAACATGAATGTTATATACTTCCCTAGATTAGGATGGAGACCTCCAGGAAATAGCACAACTTACTATTAAATAAAAAATAAGCAAGAAAACCATTTCCAAGTCTAAGAAAAGAGTAAATAAAAAATAAGCAAGAAAACCATTTCCAAGTCTATTATAAAATCTTTTTAAGTCTATTAAACAATTCTTTGTAATATTTCTATGTTCTGATGGATATTATATTTGCTCAAAATAAAATTCTATTATTTGAACTTAATGAACATGAATGTTATATACTTCACTAGATTAGGATGGAGACCTCCAAGAAATTTGCACAACTTACTATTAAGGAAAAAGGAAAATAAGTTATAAGAAAAGAGAGTGAAGAAAAAAAAGCAAGAAAACCAAAGAAACCAAACGTCAAAATCAAATTTCTTTCCAAGCCTATTATAAAATCTTTTTAAGTCTATTAAACAATTCTATGTAATATTTCTATGCTCTGATGGATATTATATTTTCTTAACACTTGTTTGGTATAGTTACATACTTTTGTCTGATACAATAGAAGATGGTAAATCCTACCAAACTCCTCTACATCTTGCAAAATATGGACAAATGTACTGTGTCCCTTTAAAAAAACGCTTATCACATATTAGTGATAAAGATTGTTTATGTGGATGATATTGTGTTTTTTGTTAAGCATCTTGATGGTCTTTTAAAACAAATATCTTTCAAACAAAACAAAATTTAGGGTTAGACACTTCTCAATCATAAACATTTTTTTGTATTGATTGTAATCAAAAATAAAATTACAATCTTATTATGTTGAAAGGCATTTTCCCAATTAAATTATGGGGGGCTAACACTAACATGCGACAAAGATGGTAACAACTCAATTTAATTTGGTCGATGTATAGCATTATCATTGTTGTCCACATGACACACCTTTATTGGAGAGACCTACATATGGGAAGAGTCCTTTGTTTTCCCCTTGTTATTCTTCACCGTTGAATGTGGATAGTTGTGGACTTTTTTTTTGGGTAAATGCAACCCAACAAGTTGAGATGCAATCTTACCACTCTACACAACGTTTACTATATCTTTTAAAGTTGTGACTCATATATAGATTTGGCTAAATCTTTGCCTACCTTACATAAATCTCAAGTACCACTATCATTTTTAGTGACATTTTAGAGCACATAAACTAAATGGTGTCGAAGAAAGTAATACCTTTGGGGATTATATGGTGAATGACCATATAACACAATCTCTATGCTGATACTTAACATCTTTGACATCCCTACTTGATTCTTAGCACTGCAGACCTCCAAATTGAATGCCTACTATCCCCTGTCATTCTGGCACCTTTCCACAGGGCAATATGCCTCTATAATGCCACGTCGACCATCTCATGTAAGCCCAAACCTATTGCAACAACCTTTTGTTTTTTAATGTGATTTTTTAATTGTTTTTGAAAATTCAAACTAAATTTTGCCGGCATATAACAATCATGCCCTTGTGCATTAATAATATTTGAACTTAACTGTAACCAATGTTGCAATATGTATCAATGTTTATTTTTAATATACTATAGTTATCTGTTCCTAAGTATTTTTTATTTTTATCGTGTTTATAGATTTTTTGTTGCTATATTAGTTCAACACTTATGTTATTATATCACATAATAATGTAATTGTAGTAATTCCAGAAAGTTACAAAGCCTTTGAAAAGTAAGGCTTTTTTGGTAGGATAAGGCAATCTTTTTTGTGGGTATTTTGAATATGAATTGACCGAGTTGCTAGGGAATAATATGTTGTGCTGGTAAAAATTTTAGGAAGTGATTTGACATTATATTATTATTCATGCCCTCAAGCAACTCCTTGATTTCTATAGATGAATAAACTTCTCTATGACACGGAAATCTCATCTCTATATGGCAATGGATCCTCTATATGCCCATGTTTCCTTGGTATAGAGGTAGAGGGGGAAGTTTATCAATAGTCATCCCGATCCTTTATATTTTCTCTTCAATGGCTGGAAACACAATTCACTTATTTGATGAAAACATATAACGAGGTAAAGCATCCGTCCTTCTCTTCTTTGGAGGTGGGTAAACACGTATGACTAGAAATGATAAAGCCTAATGCCTATTGCTTGATGGCTAATACCTAAGGTATAAATCCTAATAATGCCAAAGGAACTTATAAGTAAGCCATAATAATTTTTTTATCCCTAAATGAGTTGCCCCAATGGGAAAATAATGATATAAATTTGTTTTGTATTTGTTGGGCACCACCATTGTAGGCAACACGTGGTTGATTAAGCTAAACAACTTCGATCATAAAGGTTCCTTGCCAATAAAATTGGCATCAGGGATGTTAAAGTGCATAGTGTGAGGTTGTGATAACGAATGTCCAAGATGTGTTGGAGCTAGGAAATGACTCAATGTTCGTCAATTGTATCTTGTAGAGTGAGGACAATGTGGCGGTGGCAATGGATCGGACTATTGTGGCGAGGGCAAATTGCATTTTGGATGTTTCCAAGTTGTTGCATCGTTTCAAGTGGCTTCCTCATTCATAACATCTCGTGGATTCGTCAAAGACAACAAATACGGGTCATTATTGGCTATATTTGTACATTTACCTTATCATTTCTTAAATTGCGATTTTTGATTTACAAGTTTCACCCAAATTAAAGCCTAGCGGGTGAATAGGGATATTAGATCTTATGTGGCTAAAAATTATTGCTATCCTATATTTTGCACTTTTGTTAATCTTATGGAGGAATGTGTATATCTACAATGCTTCGTCTAAAACAATCCACGCTCTTGGGGTGATGAATAATATGCACACATGGTTCTCTTTTTAATCTTTGAGCAATACTGAAGATTAATTTATGCAACTATTGCTCTAACATTTTTACATTTATAATTTTGCAACTATTAGAGCATTTTTTTGATTGGTTGTATCGGGAGTTAATGTTCCCTAGATTTCAATGTATGTGACCTATATTTTATTAATAATTATTGAAGTTTTTGAATTTGTTGTGGCCCTTACAATGTGTCGATATGTATTCTCAATATACCATATTTTTTCAATTTTGAAGTATTTTCTATTTTTACTGTGTATGTCACTAAAACACGTAATAATAATTTTTTTGGCTGTATTAGTTCAACGCTTATGTTATTGAAACACAATAATGTAATTGCATTGATCCAAAAAGTTACAAATCCATTAAAAAGTTGGGCTTTCTAGTCGAAGGCCTAAAGATGACTCCTTGAGCCTATTGTGTTATCACCTTACGTAAGAAGTTGACCAAATAGTCTTGTTATCGAAATTTTGTGCACATAATACTTGTTTAGAAAATCTATTGTACAATTCGAGGACCCACATTGAAATATCAGTGCCATACAATTTCAAGTCCCTTATTGAAAATAATTCTACACAATGTCAAGTCCCGTGTTTGATTGTCCACTAGTGTCATGAATAGCCACAATAATAATGCATGCATTTTTGTCATTTATTGTTGGAAGTTAAGAGTGACGGTGTACATGCTCGATGGATCAATGATTTTAAGGTCAACATGTTTTTACATGACCTTTGTTGTATATGTACTCCACACATTTTTCATTTGCTATTTCCTCGTGTAAGTAACCCCTCAAAGCTATAATTCCATATATGCTAGAAAGAAACACAATGGTTTCAACGAATCCCACAACTCTTTCTTCTAAATCCTCTTATTCTTGCGTCTAACACAACAAACCACCTAATGGTTGCAGTTTAGGTTCAAAAAATAATAATTTGGCGGGATGAAGGCAAAAATACCCATGTCTTTGATTGAGAAACAAAACACTAATAAGAGGAGTGTTAGGTCATGTATTCAAACCTTGTTAAGAACTTGGAACATTGAGGACGTAGAGTCAACTCCCAATCCACAAGGAATACTCTTGCAGTTGATATTTGCTATGGCAAACGTAGAGAATTGACTAAGATAAAAGTATATAATGACGGTGCAAAACCACCTAACTGACCAAGTTTTGTAATTATGAAATTCAACACTACATCGACTTAACATGGGATATCGAATCCCCTCCACATCTCCCTAACTCTAACGTGGCTCATGACACGCGCAAGAAAATTCCCCTAAAATTATCGTGTGTTCTAACTACCCAGAAATCACAAGTGTCGAGATTGCAAAAAATAACAATTGACATTGGGAGTATTGATCAACAAGGCCTTGCTTTCTTAGATATCTCCAAAGTACGTTCCTTCAACGATTTGTGCACCAAACCCCTTGTCTCCTTCAAACGGTTGTAAAAATTGAAACATGGTTTATACACATCTTGTCATAACAAGCAAAACTTTCACATACACACCCCCAACATTTTCCCCTTTCTTTGGACTTCTCCCTCAACCCCCTTTTTCATCGCCCCTCTTTCTCCTTTTGACTCCCTCAAGTTTAACTTATTCAACACACCTATTTTGGTGTCTCCATTGCACCGGTCACTTGTGATTACTAGTAATACGAACAAAAGATTTTCATAGATGCCTTTTATAATTAAAAATCATTGAATTAGATATTGATTACGAAATAATTATGCACAACACATTTATTCAAGGACAATGATTTTTTTTGATAAATTGTTGAAATTTTAAGACATGTAAAATAAAACAACCTTATTATTTAATTTGAATTTGAATTTAAAAATAAAATAAAAAATATTTTAAAAATTATTACATCTTAATTTTAAAGATGCCTAATATCTATGTAATGTTATGACCTTCTAAAAGTAAATTATAATTGTAAAAGAACGAACCAATTTCAATCTTAAATCCTTGTATATATTCATAAAGTTGTCATCTTCAAGAAGTAAATAATAATTAGAAAACCAAGAATGAACTCACTCATACTTTATCGTTAAGTGTAGATAAAAACCATTATATAACTCAAATGTAACAGAGAAAGAGGTTTATTTTCTAAAATGTGCACTATATAATGTCTTAAAATGTGCTTATTATGAATGATATTTGTTATTATTATTTGGTTCAAGAACTCTTAAACAAAACTTGGTGATTTAATTTTGAATCTAAATCTCATTTGAATAAAATGTATACACAAATAAATATGATGATGATTTGCTATTATTAATTGGTTTAAGAACTCTTAAATAAAAACAATTGAACAAAACTTGGTGATTTAATTTTGAATCTAAATCTTCTTTGAATCAAATGTATACACAAATAAATATGGTTGTTGATTGTCAAGTGTTATTTCAACAATTAAAATGTTAAAAAATATTTCTCTTTCAATAATCTCATGTTGGGTAAATTTAGTTTTTATAAAAAAAATCTATGTATGTTACAAATTTGTTACTTTTTTTTTGGGGCACATTAAATGGATGGAGTCTAAGGATTGCTATGACACTTTATCTAGAAAGAGCCCAAGGTTGGCATTAACACAGAACAACTTTAAATCAATTATACAATTCAAAATACAACTATATTCTCTACACACTTTATTAGTGAGTATAGAGTAAGTTGATCTAAAAGACATCAAAAGTTATAATCGTCATTAGCTTCATTTGATGTTAGGAAAATGCTGATAACTTTAACATTAAACAAATTTAAAATTTCAATATAATTTTTTATAAACGAATGTTTTATTTTAAATGTATATTGTTATCTTCCATTTTTTAATGAAGCGGCGATACTATTTGAAAGCTTACTATACAATTTACTTAAGAAAATAATCTTTATATGTATAGAAAATTGCCTGCTTCAAATTAATCATTAACAAATATGTAAAATATGATAAATAATGTCTATTTAATTACATAATTGAAGGTAGGATGTGATGGGCTTTTAGCTTTCGAAAATGTAGTTGGGGCTTCTGAGAAGCTTCCAACGATGTCATCGTAATTTGAAGTTCTCCTTATGAATCTACAAATTCGTAAACTTGTCGACAACTAGATTTGGGTGTAAAATAGAGCAGTGCCATGACTCCATGGGAAATATTGGTTAGGGTTAGGACTATATAGACATTCTTAATTAGGGCATACAATCTACAAAACAAATCTCTGGTCTTGTTCTCTTGCTTTAATTTGATGTGTTTTGTCTTGAAATTGCATGTTTGGCTTGTGAATCTTGAAAATGATCTTCTTAAGTCATATATAACAAAATTTAGGGAGGATTTGGTTTAAAGGTTAGTATTGATAGGGTTAGTATTATGCCCTTGTGATTTGTCACACCCCTTAAAGTATACAAAGAAACTAGAGGCCACCAAAAATCCATATTAGTAACAAAGCTAATGAAATTCTTCAGGAGAGCTTTGGTAACTGCTTGATATTGATTGAGCCCAACCACTTGTGTATTTATGCATGAAAAAATTCAAATTTGGCAAAATTAATGGGCATGACTAACCTCAAACGACTAGAAATGGGAAAGGAAAAAAAGGTAAATGGGTTAGCCTATATTTAAACATGTTTAGGCAATTGTCCCAAGGCCATTTGGATGACATTGATATGTATCAAGATTGTATGTACCATTTATGTCATAGATAAAGATGTTCATGTGATATATGTGAGGTTTGTACATAAATATGCAAAGGTTGTGTTAAGCCTTAGATGCCATAATAATGGTTCAAAAAATACCAAATTTGGACCATTTTCCCATACATAAACAAATGCGCACAATACAAGTAGAATATTGAGAAATGCAAGGTTTTTTTTTTTTTTGATTCTTTATTCTTTACACTTTACCCCACTTTTAGGTGCATATTTAGACATAAAGTAGGTGGTGTGAACACATACTCTAAAGTACAACATATAAAAAGGATACAAATGATGCTACAAATAGTCTTTGATCACTGAGATGATGAACACCTTGGAACCTGCGAAACCACTTTGTTCTTTTATAAATATGTTGGTGTAGGTATATATTTTCCTTGCATTTTATTGTTACTTGGAATATTTCCTACACATATGACGATTCATATTTCATAGGTGTTCTTTGTGTCATAAGAGTTACTTGACATGTCATAGACTATCAATGTGTCAAAGGAGTTACATTTGACTAGCTATTCCGGTATGTAACTTCTCTTCCCATTCTTGGACTCTTGATTGCTATTCTCATGGAGGAGTTACTTATCATTCTCTTATTTGTACACACCACTTTGAGCTATTGAGTGGTTCCGTAATTTAGCACCATTCTTGTGTTTTGTGAGAATATTGTCATATTGCATTCGTTAGTTTTTCTTTGAATTCATGTAACTACTTGTGCAAGCAATTTTTATCAGAGATTCTGATGGGAACTCCGATATGGTATTAGAGTGAATATGGTAAAATGCTTGTCAATTTTTGTTAGGTGTGATATTATTCAAGTTTTTTATTTGACAAGGTTATGTGCAAAGATTTTTCTCCATTTCTCAATTTTTTTCTTGTGGAAGCAAGGTTGCATTTGGTGTTTGTGTGGGTGTATGCATTGCTTTGGTATAGTGTTTTATAGGGTTCACATTGGAGCCAACTCGGCTCAAATTATAGCCAACTTGATGAACTCAGTCTATGTTGCTGACCTAACTCGCTCCCAACTCTGTTGATCAAGCTTCTAGCTTGGCCTCCACTCGACCCTCACCTCTTGATTCTCTAACTCTCCAACTCGATGAGTTGCCTTATGACCCCTGCTTCATGCTTAGCTCGGCTTCCCCCATGCTCAACTCGACATCCCCAGCTCGTACCTTAGCTCAGCACTTGGCTCTGCCCCTTAAACTTGGCTCGACTCTCACTTGGCGAGACACCTCTTCTTGGCTCACCCTTAACTGCATTCGGCTCGACTCCTGTTTGGTATTAGTACTATAGGCTCAAGGGTTAGTGTAAACTCAACACATGTTGGTCCTGGCTCGCTCGGCCCTTGTTCGCATGATAGTTCTCTCTATTTTCTAGGCTCACACACTAAGCCCTAACTCAACTCTTTCCCAGTGGTGAACTCGGTCGTCTACTCTGCTTAGCTCGATCGATTGTTTACTCAGCCCTAGATCGCTTGGCCCACCAACTTAGCACTAGCTCTGTCAATATTGACCCCAACCACTCGGTCAACACCTGACCTTGACTACCCTTCCCACTATTTCAAATTTGACCCATGATTTCTTGAAATTTGATTAAATAGCCTAGTTCTCTTTTAAAAGCTTGATTGTGATTAAAAGAGGTGTCAAGTGCATTTTTATGTAATAGCCCAAGAGGCTAAACAATTTTCTTGTACTTGAGAAGTATCGTGTGTCGAACCTCACAATTCAAATGGTAAAAACACTCTGTAGCGCATTTAAATTTCTAAGTGCAAAAGTAATAGGATGTTACAGGAAAAAGATTCATTGTAACTTTTGACTGGCTACTCAATTTTGAGAGCCATCTTTTGCAAAGGTGAAAAATCCTAGTTGTTGCACATGAAACGAGGCTCTTTGACTGGATTAAACATCATTTCAAACCCTAGCTATGGATGAAGAGTGCTGCAAAACAAATATTAGAAGGGTTGTGGGCACTCCCATGCATCGCTGACATCGACACTACTCTAGAAAAGCATCAAACTGCATGTCATTCTCCACCTAGCATGTGATATCCAGATAGATCAATTAGATTTGGTATTTTCTTTGACCATGCTTTCTTTGACTTGACTCTTACCAAAATAGTTGGAGAGGATGTTTGGATGCTTATAGATGAGAGATATGGCTTCCTTGACCTACTTTATAGCTTCATACCTAATGTACGTGCTGCCCTAATGAATGTAGATGTGTAATTTTGAGATTCATGGAGCTTTAGATGCCTTTTACAAGTGTATGAAGTGAGGGCTCTAGTGCATTACCTTAAGAGTTCTAGGATAATAAACAAGGTAGTTTTCTATTTGCCTATATAGGATTTTCTAGATGATTTATCTAAGAAAGGTCAACCCAGATGAAGTATAAGATCCAACAAAAGATGTTAATTTGAAAGTGTAGTTGGAAGACATTTCGTTCTAATACCATACAAGTAGGTCAGGATAGGATGTAGGTGAACAATCCTGACCATGAGCAGCGAATGTGCCAAATGTAGTTTGGAGCTAGTAAACCGATGTCTCTCTATTAATATTGTGCATTGTATTTTTAGGTTGTGTTAACATGTCAGTGTGTAAGGATAAAGAAGCTAAAAATGGACCTCAGAATATACTAAGTGGGAACAAAGAAGTAGTATTTATCATAGCAAGAAGGCATAGTCAAATCAAAGGTTGCCAAAGTTTAAATTACCAAATTTGAGTGTCTACATCGACACCAATCATTCACAATTAGAATAATGCAATCATCCATGTATTTAATAAACGATAAGTAACTTGTTTAAATACACAAGAGGAGAGAGAATCTTAGTTGTAGAATGATGAAATATGTAGATCAAAGATTGGAAGTTCTTCAATGCAAGTTATAGAACTAAAAATTGATTAGGGGCAGAACCGTATAATTAATGTACAATCTAGACCAGATAAATAAGGTCATGACTGGGATATGATATGGTCTTGGACCCTTTCATAGTTAGGATTTGAACCTTTGTGTGTACTTCACTTGTTTGAAAATGACCTTTTCTATGTCACTCTTGCTACCAAAAATTTGGGATGATCTGTAACAGTATGCAACAATGTGAAAACCTTAGAAACCTGCAGAACCCTTCATTAAAGCATTAAAAAACAAAAAACAGAAAACATGTGTGTGGTGAGGCTAGAATACCCTTGGTGGTCAGACTCCTAGTTGCTGAACCAATCCAAGTGCTACACTACATCTTAATTTAATATAAATGGAATTAAATCTATATTTCAGGGTAACTACTGTAATGAATGATATATAAGTGATAAAATATAGTAAATGGACAAAACAACAAGCATGCAATAATACGAAACCCTAAAAAAGAGAGAGAAAAGGAGACTTAGGTGATTTCACACAATCTAGAGATGAATTGTACATGTGAATAACTGGAACAGACTGGAAGTAGCGTCGTCAAGGCTTATTGGAGGTTATGAGACCCAAAAACATGTAGGACAAGAGCACCTACGAGAGGACATGAGCGCTCATGTGCTACTGACTGATTTGGATGCTAGTGTCCAGTCAGATGCTCAAGTTCTTATCTTTTCTGTGTAGGAGGATCTTTGTCGTCGATCTCTATTTGTCTCTTTGGATTTGTTCCAATGTCGTTGTTCGTATCTGTAACCACATCAAACCTCATAAATAAGTTGCAGAATGGAGAGTCAAACTAACCCTCACTTTCACCCGAATAGTGATCTTACGACTGAGTGTTGCACTAGATCTCAGACTCCATGTAATTATGTGTGAATGTGTTTGTAATGACGCCTTAAGACACCCTTGTGCAAGCTGCATAGTGATAGTGAGCTACATTTAGAATATAACAAATGTATAGAATGTGTGAGATGGAATAGAATGAGCTTCCCATCCTATGCTATGTATGTATGCAGAGTGATACAACCCTGGTTTGTTGTATGGATGTGCTAGATGGATGCTTTGTAATGCTAGATTATGCCTTTGAATTGTGGTTGGCCCCTTTTTGAGAGCAATATATATATATATGATTCCCTTATTTGAATTTTGTAATTGACAACTGAAAAGTTCACCCAAAGTTGTAAACGATGAACCAAAAGTAAAAAAGGCCTAAAAGAGTAAGAAGAAATCAACGAAGGTAAAGAGCACCTAGAAGGAACGGGAGCACCTGGGTGCTTCTGTCCTAAATGAGCGTTACTGTCCGAGGCCATAAAAGATAAATCAGTTAAATACCAACATGGCTGTAGGGTGTGTAAGGTCAATAAAAGTATAAGAGACAAAGCAAAAGGTCAAAAAGACATTGTTAATTACTAGTTTTCTTGCTTAGAAATCATGTATATGTTAGTGTACTTTAAAACGTAGAAGTGTATCCAAGTGCATAGATTTTGTGTCTACACATCCCCTTGTTACGAGATCAAGACTCATGTAGTTTTGAATAACTAACCAACCCCTAGGGGTTCCCTCGCATCTCTTGACACCAAGATATAATGCTAATTATATAATGTAGAATGCACCAAGTATGGTAGTAGTTTCATGTGGTGTATCTTAGCTACATGACCTAACCCTTGCATGATCCTTGGAGTGACTTTTCTCTCACTAAGACATGGCTGTATGACCTTTACATGTTTAGAAAGAGAGGAAGCTAGACTCCTAGACCTAGTTGATTGCTTCAGACTTGTAGTAGGGCCCTCTTTAGTTGATGAGAGCACAACTAATTTGGAAAAAAATAGGAACCCTTTGATTTCTTTTGGAATGATGTTTGCAATAGGAGTTTGTAAGAGTGCTAAATGAGTTATAAAGTTACTTTGGCATGCTTATATAACCTTCTGTAGGTGAAATAGTCTAATAAGGCCAACCTTGGAAAGATGAAATGACACAATAAAGATATTCAAATCGAAAATAGAATTAGTGAACTTGAGGATTCAGGACCATACTAGTCGGCCAAGACTAGACCCTACATTTCAACCTAGCTGTACGATTTTGAATAGAGGAGAACAACACTAAAATAGAAAGTTTGGACAATTGTAACCCCTTCCATATTATTAGTGAAGTAGACCTACAAGCGATGAGACAATTCTTATTTTATTTTTTAAAATTTTAATTAAATATAATTACAAACTTTATAAGATTAAATTTTGAGTTATGTGACGATAAAAATTGAGCTGATGTGATACTAAATAAATCACCTCTAAAGATTCATTTTGTCATTCATAATGAATAAAGACAATTTTTATTTTATTTTATTAATTTTTAATATATATTTACATTATCAACTTAATAATATAAATGGATATTATAATTTGTATTCATATTTGTGATCATATATAAATCCTAAATTTCTTACATTAAACTTGTCTTCTTATGAAAGTATTGATAGTATGTACAAGATGGGATAAATCTATAATACCTATACAATGCAAACCCTAAATTTTCATTATTGTACTTATCATATTGAAGAAATATTGTTACCCACTTGGCCAACTGAACTCCCAACCACAAATAAACAAGAACCTTTGTCATCTGCATGTCTCCCTGCAAATGCATGGCACGACACGTTGTAATGGGCATCCCCTCTTTTGGTCGAAAACATTGGTGGGAAGTTCCTAAGTTGGTCGACAATATCTCCATTATAAACGACGTGTTTACAGTCTCTTTCTTCCAATCAAAGAGACCAAGTGAATGTTAACATATTTCTTGTGATGTATTGAATACACATATTCACTAGTTCCTTTAAATGTAAGATTTTATTGGCACTTTTCTATGCCATATTTAGGTCTTTCATATATGCCGATGTTGTTTTATTGAACTTGAATATATATACCCTGAACTAATACCATTTTATTTTCCAAATAGAAAATGTAAATCCGCTCTCGGAGCGGCCATTTTGGATACTTGACACATGTGATCACTATATGAAATTTCTACCTGTTGTTTAGATATTTTCGTTGTCCGTTGCCAACAATGAAATTATTATTGTTTGATCATAAATGTAAAGGTTAGAAAGATATAGATTTGTGCCAAAGGCATGTCAGAAGGGGGGGTGGGTCTGACAGGTGACTCAGCAGCCCACAGTTCAAAGTAAGTCGACATCCTCCACGGAACCACCTGAGATCGTTGACCTGTATGTGTTGTATCCTGGGTTTTCTTGAAATCGTCAATGCACGCTTGATCCTTTCATAAGCGTGTGTAGAAGACTGCAACTTATTGGATTTAATGATTTTCATTTGCTCTACTTCAAATGTTAATGTCCTTCGTGGGCCCCTCTGCTGACGCGACTTATATATTTTCCTATTAGCAAACGTAAATCCGCTCCTGAAGTAGACATTTCAGATGGCAGACACATGTCATCACTATTTGAAATTCCCACTCGGTGTTCAAATAGTTTCGTCGTTCGCTGCCAACAATGAAATTATTATTGTTTGATCATAAATGTAAATGTTTATAAAGATATAGATTTGTGCCAAAGGCATGTTAGAGGTGGGTTTGGGTAGTGGGTGGTCTGACAGGTGACTTGGTAACCCACACTTTAAAGTATGTCGACATCCTCCACAGAACCACTTGATATCGTCGACATGCATGTGTTGTATCCTAGGCTTTTTGAAATCTTCAATGCAATTTTGATCCTTTCATAAGCGTAGAAGACTATGACTTATTGAATTTAATGATTTTCATTTACTCTACTTTAAACATTAATGTCCTTCGTGGGCCCCTTCGTTGACATGACCTTTGTCAAACACATTTTTTACATTCACCATGTATGAACCCCGCGGGTGTCCAAGTAGTTCTCTTCTGTGTCATTGCAATTTTTTTGCCGGCATTATTCGTAGTTGTAGACGCTTTCACAAAGGATGAACATGAATGGGAGGAGCCGAAGTCAGTGAAAGGTTTTCCGCGACTAGCAAGGATACCTGCAACAATATTCCTTGGAAGATATGCTTGGTTGCATTGCAAGTGGTCGGCTATTCGAATCCCCATAGGCGTAGGTGCTAGGTAATCTGAATAAGGGATTATTATTTTTGTTTAAAGAACATAGCTAGGTAAAAAACAAGATTTTAAAAACATTACAATTAAGTGGAAAATACTCTCCTTTTCGCTTCTACAATGGCCATCTTTTTCCATTGTGTTTAGTGTCTCACTATTGCATTGAACATTTTCACATAGACCCAATGGGAAGAAATGGTTGCTCGAAACCCTTGTAGCGATAGAAATTCCACAAACATGAAATGGGACTGCGGTGCAATCTTCGTTGAAATTTAGTATATGAACCTGAAAATGTCCACAAAGTTTTTAAAGAAACAGATTCGAACAAAACACGGAACAAGGACCTCATAAAAACTTACTTAAATTTCGCTACAATATAAAATATGTCTCGGTAATGGTTTGCATTGTTGTAACAATAATTGGTTTCTAATTTTATATCTTGTTAAGTTTAGTCATAACTAGCAAGTTTTCTTTTAAACTTTCCGTTCACAACAACTTGCTTTCTATGATATCTCCAGATTGTGTTCCCACAACGCACTGCACTCTGCACCTCGCTTCTGTGTTAAATGATTGACAAAAAATACACATGATACATATCTTCCACCTTGAAAAAAATATAGATTCCACAAAATTATCCACCCCAATATTATCCTCTCCCTGTTTGTTGTCCTCCCCCAAACCCCCTCTTCTACAACCCTCTCCCTCTTATATTTAGGTCCGTCGAAATCAACTTCATCGCAGACTTCCCCTTCGACGTTGACATCGCACACTTCGCGTGCGGTTGCTAGTTGTAGACCATCTCATTACGGTTTTCAATTATCTTTCACCTCCACCAAATTAACTAAATGGGAAATGTAATGACACAATAAATACTTAATCATCAAAAGCAAGTATATATTTATGCGTTCAAAATTATTAGAATTTGTATGTAGATATTAAACATGGTTTATAAATTATTTATTTTTAAAATCTTACAGATTTATTAATAAAACTTCCATTGATGAGAATCAAATCTACAATAATAAAAATCCTTTCTTCATCTTACTTCCTCAAAAATATATATTGTAATGTATGAGTGACATATATATTTTGTAATCAACTACCCATTAAAACTCAGGAAAACTAGCTAGCGGTCAATTTGTGATTTTGTAGTATTTGATAACTTGTTTACAATTAATTATTACTAATTTATATGCAGCAAAGTCTCAAAAGAGATGATTTTTAAAAATAAGACATGCATATAAAACATCCCAAAAATGTTTTGAAACAAAACCATAGCGACCAAAGATAAACCGAGCTAGAGACCCTATTTTTTATCAAAGCTTTTAACATAAATATGAAACAAAAAAAAACCCAATATCCAATATCTTGAACCCCAATAGCTATTTCTCTCAAAGTGCCTATTTTCCAATGTCTGCACAGAATGGATTGCTGGAATTACCAGTAGCTGGGATGATAGGAAATGAGTATCCACGGAGGAACCCATTAAAATATGGTACTGAAACAGAAAGGAACATGTTAGACATGTCTGAATAGTTCGCCTGAGTTATTGATGCATGCAATAAAAAACAACTTCGTTTTAAACAATAAGCCGAGTGATAAAACAACCAGTACTACTTTTGCTGAAGGAACAGTGAACTGATTGAAATTTGAGAGTCGTTCGCCATTTCAGAGATGAATACCTATGAAAATCCCAACGATGATTGTAATTTCTCAACACGCTTTCCAACAAGATCCATCTTGGCTAAGTGCATTGCAGACTCGCATTACGCATGTGGCAAAGTATTTTGATTCAGGAGTCGGGACTTGGGAGAGATTTGAAATAATAAAAAGATAATGAAATAAATATAACAACTAACAAATCTAGGGCGACAGGATTCCCAACCTACCAATTTAATTTCCAGATCGACACTCACAAGAACGATGATTGATTAACGTTCATGGACGTTAATTTGACGACGTGCTAAAAATGTTAAAAGTTTTATGAGACGGTTTCCCTACCACAAAACTGTAAAAAATGTCTTGCAATGCAAAAAAATGCCCGGGATGGGCATCAAATCTCATCTTTGCAGGGGAGGATGGTAAAGCCCACCAAACTCTTCTACATCTTGTAAAACATGGACAAATGATCCTTCCCTTGAAAACAACTCTTATAACATATGCTAATATGAGGGCTTCTGTTGTCAGCTGTTACATCAGAGGTATCCGATTTTTCAATATATGAGTTTGACAATAAATGGTTGAATTGTGTATAGGTGATTAAATCCTAGAATATGCAGTTAAAAGTGTAATAGCCCTCATCTAACATATTAGCAATAAAAATTGTTTGTGGATGATATTGTGTTTTTTGTCAAACATTTTAATGACCTTTTAAAACAAATATCTTTTTAAAAAAAAAAAACAAAATTTTGGGGTTACATACTTTTCAATTATAAATATTTTTATATTGATTCTAATCATAAATAATATAATAATTTTAATGTAATTTTTTTTACATGGATATTTTTTATAATTAATAAAATTATTGTATAGATATTGATTGCCAAACACCTATCCACAACAAATTTTCATTCACATGAGATTGATGTTTTTAGATAAATGATTAAAATTTGAGGACATCTAGAATGGAATAACCTTCTAATTTAATTTGAATTTATACTTAAATATAAAAAAAATCTTAATATAAAGAAATCATCACATCTTAATTTTAAACATATCAATACTTCTATAAAGTTGTTAATTTTAGAAAGTAAATTATAATTGAAAAAATAACAATTAATCCCTATTCAATATTAAACTCTTTTACATTTATAAAATTGTAAATTTCAAAAAATAAATTATGACTAGCTATCGCATGTGCATAATGCAATGTGAACGCCGAATTGTATATGTTATTTGATTTAGAGGGATATTCATTATTTTTGTAATTGATGTTGATAAGTGGTGTGATTGATTTTGTAAGTTTCTCCGGCTGATTTAGTGAGTGAAAGATTAAAATGCCCAAGACAAAGAGAAAAATACTTTTATCCCAAAAACAGAGCTGCATCTTTGTTTTTCTATGTGCATATAGCAAATGTGATATATTGGCACTGATAGCGATACATTGTTGCTAGAGTAAAAACAAAATATCAAGGTAAACATAAATTATTACAGCCTGTACTTAGCGAAAGACAAGGGGTTTTAAATCAGAGATTCAAAGAATACAGGTAGGAAAAGTGGAAAGCATTACATTTTTACCTTCCACTAATCGATATGTAATTTTAAGCTTGGCATAAACATCGATGCAAAATATACATGAGTCAAAATAAGTAACAAACATATCGACTTCTTTCTTGACACCTTCTCGCTTGCACTTCCTATTCTTCGCCCAATCTGATGCGCCAGAATTAGCAGGAACTTGAGAAGGTCATAACTTGAGCTCCGGGTGTCCGTTTGAGTCCTTTTTTTAAACCACTTGTTTCTATGAGATGAACACAATGACAACCCTCCCTATTGATTGGGGCAAGTTTCAGCACATTTTCAGGCCCAAAATCCACCATCTTGAGGCCGAAAATTAAGATTTAAGTTATAGTTCAGTTTTTTCCTATTTTTGGGCATTAGTTAATTTTAGTCTATTAGTTGCATTATGAGTTAGAAAGATGGAAATTCCTTTAATTTAGGGATGTAGAAGATGCATGGCAATTTATGTGCCCATAGGAATAAGCATGCGAACTTACTAAGAATAGCAGGTTCTAGTAAATTGCTAAAAATAGTAATTTCCACCACCTAGAGTAGATTTAGTCAGAGTTAGTTAGAGTTTACTTGGCAACTCGAGTTGGGATTTGTTTTCCTATTTAGGAAACATTGTAATTCATTATTCAATAATGAAGAAGGAGATCTATTTTCTTTGGAGTTCATATTATTTGTAGTAAATCAAGTTGGTTAGAATTTGGCTACATTATCTGGTATCAGAGCGGGTTCAAGTCTTTCAAAAAAATGGCAGGAAGAGGAAGAGGAAGAGGAGGTGGTATTGCCCAGATGAATAGAAATATGCAAGATCTGCAGAGGCAATTTGATGCACTTTTTGCAATGATAACCCAGAGAGGAAACTAAGGTAGAGATGACACAAATGAAGAAGAAGTTTGTGAAGAGGAGGAAACGCAAGCGCCACCATTAGCTTTTGAAGAAAGGATGCTTCGCGCATTAGAAGGGAAGAATGATGGGATAAGAGTAGATGTTTCAGAGTATGGTGGTAGTCTAAAACTAGAGGAGCTGATAGACTGGTTGACTAGCATGGGGAAATTTTTTGAGTGGAAGGCTATGTCAAAAGAAAAGAAGGTGAAATTTGCATGCACGAAATTGAAAGGTCATGTTATGTTATGGTGGGATCACCTACAGAAAGAGAGGTCAAGAAAGGGGAAAGAAAGAATTAGGACGTGGAGTAAGATGGAGAAGAAGCTGAAGGATAAATTTCTCCCTGTGGATTATGCACAAACCCTTTACACGAGGTTTCAAAATCTCAGACAGAACCTACAAACAGTGCAAGAATACACAGATGAGTTCTACAAGTTGTCCATTAGTGTAGAGCATGAAGAAACTAAGGAACAAATGGCTGCAAGGTATGTAAATGGATTAAAATTTTCTATTCAAGATGAGATAAGTATGCATAGGATTAAGATCATGGAGGATGCCTATCAATTAGCCTTAAAGGCCGAGGAAAAATAAAATCATCAAAGTTTTAGGAGATCACCTAGAATGAATAGCGGGGGGATCATCTTCCTTTCGGGGACGAGCTGGTTTCAACCAAGGTAGGGGAGAATCATCTCACAGATTGGACAAGTAAGAAGATATGAGACAAGATTTCCAAAATCAACAAAGAGGCAAAGGATTTTCTAGGGGCAGAGGATATGCTGGCGATAGAGGATGGGAGGCTCCACAAAGACCATTTGTTTGTTACAGATGTGGTGAAGAGGGGCATTGGGATTTTGAATGCCCGCATTCTTATACACATGACAAGAGACAAGGAGATGCACCAAGAGTAAATCTTGTTGAAGCTGAACAAGTAGAAGATGAAGAGGACCTAGAAATTCCACCAGATGTTGGAGAAAATATGATGATCAAGAGGACGATGATTGCTCCAAGAAAGGATATCAAGGGGGATGCATGGCTGTGTACAAATATTTTCAGAACAAGATGCACTTCTAGAGGAAAGGTATGTAATGTTATTATTGATGGTGGTAGTTGTGAGAACATGGTTTCAAATGAGATGGTCGAGAAATTGGGTCTGCATTGTGAGAAGAATCCTAACCCTTACCGTATTGCATGGTTTAAAAAGGGTAATGAAGTTACTATTGATAAGATATGTTTAATAAGTTTCTCTATTGGGAAAAGTTACAAGGATGAGATTTGGTGTGATGTTATTCCTATGGATGCATGTCATATGTTGCTAGGAAGACCATGGAAATTTGATAGGGAAGTTATTCATGATAGGGGAAAGAATACTTATACTTTCTGGAAGGATGGCACAAAAATAGTTTTACTACCTCTCAAGGAAGAGGGGAAGGCTGAAAATATGCTCTCTGCAAAGGAATTTGTGAAGGAGGAAAAGGCAACCAGTTTTTGTTATGCACTAGTCGCCAACAAGGATGAACCTGCAAGTGCACAAATACCAGTATAAATAACAGATTTAATAAAAGAATTTTCTGATGTTATTCCTGATGAGCTACCAGATGGATTACCACCCAAAAGATATATTCAACACCATATTGATTTGATTCCAGGGTCTTCACTCCCAAATCAAGCGACTTATAGGATGAGCCCAACATTGCATGCTAAGTTGAATAGGCAAGTGGAAGAGCTCGTGAGAAAGGGCGTCATAAGGGAGAGCATGATTTTGTGTGCAACCCTAGCTTTATTAACACCAAAGAAGGATGGAACATGGAGAATGTGCACTGATAGCAGAGCAATCAATAAAATTACAATCAAGTATAGGTTCCCAATACCTCGCCTTGATGATATGATGGATGTGCTTGCTGGATCTAGGTATTTCACCAAGATTGATCTTCAAAGTGGTTACCATCAGATTCAGATCAGAGAAGGAGATGAGTGGAAAACAACATTCAAGATAGGAAATGGATTATATGAGTGGTTGGTGATGCCATTCAGGTTATCCAATGCACCTAGTACTTTTATGAGATTGATGAACACCATGTTGCGGGAGTATAATGGTAAGTTTGTTGTGGTTTATTTTGATGATATCTTGATCTTTAGTAAAACTAAGGAAGAACATTTGAGGCATCTAAGGGTGATATTCGAAGTGTTAAGGAAAGAGAAACTATATGCAAATATGAAGAAGTGCACATTTATGCAAGAGAGTTTGGTATTCTTGGGCTTTATTATTTCAGCAGATGGGGTATAGATGGACTCAGAAAAGATAAAGGCAATTATTGAATGGCCTACTCCATGGAGTATAACAGAGGTAAGAAGCTTTCATGGTCTAGCAACATTTTACAGAAAGTTTATTAAAAATTTCAGCAGTATAGTAGCACCTATAACAGATTGCACAAAAGGAAGGGAGTTTTTGTGGACAAAGGCAGCCGAGGATAGTTTTCAGTTCTTGAAGAAGAAGGTGACAGAGGCACCCATTTTGGCACTACCAGATTTTGATAAAGTGTTTGAGGTTGATTGTGACGCCTCGCATGTGGGTATTGGTGTTGTTCTAAGTCAAGGTGGAAAGCCAGTAGCTTTCTTTAGTGAGAAACTGAATGAGGTAAGAAAGAACTACTCTACTTATGATGTGGAATTTTATGCAATTGTACAAGCATTAAGGCATTGGAGGCATTACTTAGTGCCTAAGGAATTTGTGTTATTTATAAACCACATAGCCCTGAAGTATGTGAATACACAAAAGAAGTTGAATAGTAGGCATGCAAAGTGGGTATCATTTTTGCAGGGTTATACTTTTTCTCTAAAACATAAATCAGGAAAACAAAATCAAGTTGTAGATGCATTGAGTAGGCGTGTGACTTTGTTTACCACTATGGAAAATGAGGTGGTGGGTTTTGAAGCAATAAAGGGTTTGTATTCCTTTGATATTGATTTCAAGGATATTGTTGAAAGGTTAAATCGTCCATTGTCACACAATGCAGGAGATGTCCTGGATGAGTACATTTTACAGGATGGCTATCTATTCAAGGGACGCCAACTATGTATTCCAGTTGGGTCTATGAGAGAGAACATAGTAAAAGAGTTGCATAGCGGAGGATTGGTTGGGCATTTTGGTAAAGATAAGATGATAGCCTTGGTAGCAGAGAAATACTATTGGCCGAAGTTGAAAAGAGATGTGATAAGATATGTGGAGAGGTGTCGAATTTGTCAAGTCTCGAAAGCCCATGAACATAATACAAGGTTGTATATGTCGTTGGGTGTTCCTAAAGGGTCATGGACAGATCTGAGTATGGATTTTGTTTTGGGATTACCAAAAACACAACGAGGTAATGACTCAATTTTTGTGGTTGTTGATAGATTTTCTAAGATGGTTCATTTTATTGCTTGCAAGAAAACAAGTGATGCGACAGGCGTAGCAAATTTGTTTTTCAGAGAAGTTGTTCATTTGCATGGTGTTCCAAAAACCATTACTTCAGATAGGGACACAAGGTTCTTAAGTCACTTCTGGCAGACTTTATGGAAGAAATTGGGAACTCAATTACAGTTCAGCAGTGCCTATCATCCTCAGACTGATGGGAAAATAAGGTGGTAAATCAAAGTTTGGGAAACCTGTTAAGGTGCATCGTTGGGGAAAAGCAGAAACAATGGGACTTCGCATTACCACAAGCTGAGTTTGTACATATAACAGTTCCATAAACAGATCCACAGGAAAGTCTCCATTTTCAATTGTGTATGGGAGTAATCCAAATGGGGTGTTAGATTTGGTACAACTACCAATTGATGGTAGAGTTAGTGATGATGCAGAAGCATTTGACGAACATATACAACAATTACATGAAGAAGTGTGGAAGAAGCTGCAGAATAGTAATGGAAAGTATAAGGAAATAGCAGATGTGCACAGACAGAGAAAGGTATTTATAGTTGGTGAGTTGGTTATGGTATATCTGCGGAAGGAAAATTTTTCCAAGAGGAACCTATAACAAGTTAAAGTACAAGAAGATTGGTCCTTACAAAATCATGAAAAAAATAAACGATAATGCTTATGAGGTAGAATTGCTAGGGAATTTTGATATTTCTCCAGTGTTTAATGTTTCAAATTTATATTCTTTTCATGGGGATGGTGTAGAAGGGGATGTTATTGATGAAGTAGTAGATTGGAGGCAGCAGGTTCCGGTGAAGAAGAAAGAAGAAGTGGATCAGATTCTAGATAAGAAAACAATGGACACGCGACATGGGAAATACAACAAATATTTGGTACATTGGAAAGGACTGGAACAAGAGGACAATACTTGGGTCATAGAGTGGGAGATTAAGAAGTTGGATGTAGATAAATGGAAGCAATTTGAAGAAGACAACTTGCAGGAGCTGCGTTTTTTTCAAGCAGGGGAGAATGATGCATCAAAATTAACTGGAACTTGACAAGGTCATAACTTGAGCTTCGGGTCTCCATTTGAGTCCATTTTTTTTTAAACCACGTGTTTCAATGAGACGAATGCAGCGGCAATCTGCCCTACTAGTTGGGGCAAGTTTTCGACACGTTTTCGGGCCCTAAATCCGCCATCTTGAGGCCAAAAATTAGGATTTAAGTTATAGTTCATGTTTTTCCTATTTTTGGGCATTAGTTAATTGTAGTCTATTAGTTGCGTTATGAGTTAGAAAGTTGGAAATTCCTCTAATTTAGGGATGTAGAAGATGCGTGGCAATTTCGGTGCCCATAGGAATAAGCATGCGAACTTACTAAGAATAGCAGGTTCTAGTAAACTGCTAAAAATAGTAATTTCCGCCACCTAGAGTAGATTTAGTCAGAGTTAGTTAGAGTTTACTTGGCAACTCGAGTTGGGAGTTGTTTTCCTATTTAGGAAACATTTTAATTCATTATTCAACAACGAAGAAGGAGATCTATTTTCTTTGGAGTTCATATTATTTGCAGTAAATCAAGTTAGTTAGAATTTGGCTACATTATGGTGTGTACAAACTAGCAAACCAGTAAAGCACTAATTCTGACCTCAATTCTCCAATATTCTGGAGCTGAGAGGGATACTTTCAAAAATAAATAACAAAAAATAGAAATATGTATATTAAGTATCCAAAATTATATACACACATTTCTCTACGCTTGGAGATTCACATGGCTAACTAAGATCACATTTGGCCCTGTGTTGAGAGGCTACACAAAAACATGTATTTATAAAATTATGTTTGGTTACTACAGAAAGTGAGGAAGACATGCTTCGTTCATTCAAGAAGCAGCTTCCATGGTCTCTCCCATGCCACCTAGATACACATCTCCACTCACGCTTTGCCTCGCTTTGCTCTCTTTTATCTTATGTGCATCCTCGATTGTCACCACCTTGTTCACTGGAAGATCCATGTTCGCACTTTGCATTAGAGAAGAATTATTTCCATGGTTATTTGGGGGATTTAAGTCATTCAATAGAATTAAAAAATGGTAGAATGAAACTTACAATTAGCAAGCGCATTCCAATTTACATGCAGGCTCTATGCATTTAGAAATCAACCCCCGCATTCAACATCCCATAGGGCGTGCCAAAATGTTTTAAGTAGATTTTGAATCATTTATTACATGGAACAAATCACCAAAACTAAGAAAATAGTAGGGTTTAATGATACCTGCATCGATGTGTACGGATAGAAACAGATGCGAGAGACTCCTTTCAAAGGATGAGGGAACCTCCACACAAATAAACAACTAGACAAGAGAGATATTAGATGATATGATGACAAGTTTCTTGGCAAAGGCCCATCCCATGAACCAAAGGGCTTCCTTTAACGGTTGTCAACTCATTTTTAGACAATCAAGTGATAAATAATGATAAAATAACAAAAATACAAATGATGTGAAAGAATATGGATAGAGGAACTTAGTTGACGTCCTCGATGATGGGTTGAGGAGGGTTGAAGATGTTCTCCAAGTAACGGTTAGCCTTATCACTTTGCTCAAGGACTTCCAATTGTTTGGTGATATTGTCCAGCTTGGGTGTGAGTGCGATGACACAAAGACTCAGTTCATAGTCAATATCTCACTGTTCCCACAGGAATGGCTAGCGCACAATTGATAGGTCAAAGATAGTATCTGGTTCGTATCCTTCACCTGGAAGGGTCATCTAGAGACAAGAGACACTTGGAACACAAAAATTAATAGAAAACAATTTGTGAAATAGGTTAAAATCATGCAATATGTAATTGAAGGGTTTGAAAGAAGGAATCGCTGAAGATTCAAGGGAATTGTTGGCAATCGCTGTGTAATTTACTAATTCGAATAGACTTAGTTTTATATCATTTTGTTATGAATAGACTAATACAAGCATTTATACACCTATGGAATTAGTTTTATATTATTTTTTTATGAATATACTCTATTGCCATTATACTACAACCCTTTATTGCAATTATACTATATTATCATCATACCCTTTTGGTAAATTTTAATGGATTTTCTGTAGATAATAATTTTAATAAGATAATTTGTTAGGATGCTAGCTATCTGACATGCCATATGAACATATGAGTCTTCCTTTTTGGTGGTAAATAAAGATTAGGCTGCAAATAATATGGATTATAATTTGGGTTTTTGTATTGGACAAAGTGAGTGGTTAATCAAATGTCAAATCCACTTAAATTAGATGCAACACATTGAAAATGTTAAAAAAGTGACTCTAAATTAGGATTTTAGGAGTACTCTAAGATTTTCTTTGTAGTTGTTGAAAGTTATTCCAAATAAATGTTTCTGATGTGTTTCTTAAGTACATGGGAGGTTATGATGTAAGGAGAAATAAACTAGGGGTGTGCAAGCTATTTTTATTAATTTTCCCTATGATTAGCCCTTTGGTAATGTATGGGTGTGTTTTTATATATCACCAATGCGTTTGGATTAGGAAAATTGATATGTAAGAATAAGCAATCATATATTACCACGATAAAAGGACCCTATATTTTTAAATAAAATACTATAATAAACTACATGGTACTATATGTGCTGAAATATACACATACTATACATAATTATCTACACATAATACAATTCTAATAAGAGACATAGTTTTGTGAAAGGGCCACTCTTAAATTTACTTGGTGTTGAGAAAAATTTAGGACCCTTCTTTCTATAACAAAAAGGCTCCTTGTTCTGACTCAAAGTCTCTAACATAGTGGTTGCATGGAGGGGAGAAACCAAATTTCCAAGTTTATATCAGCAAATGCTATTGAGAAAATATAGAAGATTTCTAGCTGAGAAAGTTTGTGTCATGTAGTTATGAATTTTTTTTTACTTAACCACATCGAATTGTGATTCGACTTAATTTAGGTAACCGAAATGTGGCAAGTACATGGCTTGCAAAGTCAAAATTAATAGACCTAAATTTGGGTTCCAAACCAATTTAGAGAACAAAACCTTTAACCAAAAAAATTGCAAAACTTTGGAATTTTGGACTGAAAATTCACAAGTGCAAACATTACATTTAATTGAAAATTCAAGATAGTGGACTGTAAACCAAATTTGCATAAAAACAATAATGTAGACAAATCAGATTTCTCACTCAAACACACATCAACACTGTATATTACTCACAAAGAAATAATCATAACCTATTGCACCTGATTGAATGAATTGGAAGAGTTTAGCTATTCAAGTTGGCTCAGGGGAAAGCACAGTCTAAAAGAATCACCCTTCAATTCCAAATTCAAACTTGGTAGAGTGACCATTGGTGAGACTTGACCTCCTAATATATTTATCTCTAATAAATATAGTTTGCCTTACTTTTATAGATGAAGAAGGCTAAAGCTACAAATATATTTATTTCTAATAACAACAACTCTAAATATTAAAATCATGCCCATTAAACTGTAAAAATAATTGACCCTTTTTTAGGGTTTTCTCCTCTAAAATAGTGGGGGGTTTAGTCGAAACTAAGGGCTTTAGCAATGATTTTTCCCCTAACTATGGCGGTTCTACCAAATTTTCCGCTAATTTTCAATATGCCAATATTTTTAATAAAAAATCTATCGGTAGGGGGCTCAACCCCAATAACCCACTCTCCCAAGACTATTCACTTATCAAACACGACTCGTTATGAAATTTGGATATAATTTGAAGTAAATTGTACTTAAATTAAAAGTAATTTGACTAACCCTTGCAAAGGTGACATGGCTATGGAGAGGATCCATGTGGCACTGGTTGGAGGATGACAATTAGGTTTTACACGCTAAAAATAGATCTCTCCTTCTTTGTATTTTTTCGCTTTGCTTTTATCTCCACTGATTGATTGATTGCTATGATTTTTTATTTGGCTACCATTTTGGTTTTGTGTGCAGGGATCTACCACTATTTTGATGCCTCAACTTTGACTTGAAGGCTATAAAGCTTGGTCGAGCTCGACATTCGATTCATTCAACGCTGGCTTGGTTTGGACGAGGGGTTAGCTTGCCCATAGGAATCCTTCCTCAACACCACTCGATTTCCACAATGTAAACGTTTGTTCTTCCAATGCACCATTCAGTGCGATGCAGCTCAGTTTGGAAGTTTTTTGGTTTGGTTAGTCAAACAGAGGTGTTGCTCCAATGTTGTGTTTATAACCTGACTCGATCATTTGAACAGAGATGACACAACCTCTTCAAACAATACATAACTCAATCCGCCAATGCACAATGCGATGCACGTAATGCTGCGTGAAGAGCTCGATCGAAGTTGGAAACTCACCTTATAGAGATCATCCAACTCGATCTGGTTTTGTATGGATCACCTCACCAATAGGGGAAGTGGGTGATACAACACGGTTTTAACCCACCTAAAGCAAAACTCAATGGATAACTCGATTAATGGCTCGTCCAGGAGCTCAGAAGGATGCACCAAACTTTGTAAAACCCCTTATGGGAATTTTTCTTTTAAATATTGAATTCTTATTGGCTCCAAGAAGTAAATTTTCTTGGTGCAGGGGGCACCAAGGCAAAAAAATATACTTTTATTTTACCTGGAGAATGACATGAGGTTATGGGGGGATGCATGGCGTTCTGGGAAGTTGCTGGAGGCAACATTAGCTCTCCTGTGACGTAGTAATCTTCTCCAAATATTTTCTACCTCTGTAACCTCTCTCTAACCTGCAGGGTCACCTGCTATGGTACCAAATGTAAATATTGAACATGGATGGAAGCCTGATAATTTTATTAATGTTCAATCAAATCATTTTACAATAGTTGGGCTGTAATATTTATAGATATTGGACAACCATGTGCAGACAAACAAGGAGTTGCAAGTATGCAACAATTATACAAACCCGTGTACAAATAATTCCAACTATATGGTTTTAACAATATATAACCATATAACAACAATAATAGTGACAAAAACATGCTACGGGAATACTATTCCCAATTATAAACAAAATATGGTTTATTACTAAACCATAACAACTTACCACAATGTAATAATTAACTTACCTATGCTAAATTAACCTAGGTAAACTATGATTTACCTAACAACTATAAGCAAGTAAATCAGTCCTCATTTCAAAATAATTGATTTTTTTAAAACATAGGACATTAGGAAATAATTAAAAGTGCTAAAAAATAATAGATTTGGGGATCTTAGGTTAATAATTGATATGGATTGAATCAGGATACATTCGTAAGTGACAACCAACATGAAATACATCCTGATGGCAAGATGAACTGAACCTGGACAACTAAAGGTACATGTTTAACCTAACCAATTATGTATAGATTATATATCAGATCTAAGCATACATGCAATAAAAGTGGATATTCTACCAAAAGAAATATACAAAACAAGATATATAAATCAACCCCAGATTTAACGTGGTTCACCCAATATGAGCTACATCCACCAAGAAACAAGACAATCTATTATCCAAAGCTTTCGAAAGATATACAATTGAAGATCTACAATCTTCCACACCTCTCAGATGTACAATACTTTCTTTCTCTCAAGCTTCTCTTCTTCTCCAAGAAATCTCTCTCACATAATTATTCTCACAATAATCATTAACTTTCTCAATCCCTTTTTTCTAAACCCTAGATTTTATGCTTATATATGCATATACAAACTTAGGGCACTTCACCATATAATTACAATCAATATATCTGCTTTAATACTAAAATTAGATCTAATTCCTAAGAATTAAATAAAAACACTTCTACACAAGTAACCGACACTAGTTAGGCCTAACCGATGTCGGTTCCTCCTTTCCTGACCGATGTTGGTCTCTCCATAATCGATGACGATTACTGTTCTTTCCTGCAAGTTTAATATAACATGCTAATCTAAAGTAATTGAGCTCCACGACTCAACAATCTCGCACTTGGAGATAAATTACTACACTATACATGTGCAACGTCATTCTTGGATCCTTTCCTTAGCTTTATTTCTTCCTCTTCAAGTTTCAAAATCGAATACCAACATAAGTGGAGTGTAGCTCCAACTTCTCTTTTTCTAATGACTTTGTTAGCATATCCACAGGGTTTTCACTCATATGAATCTTCTTCAGTTTCAGCTGCCCATCCTCCAATACTTGCCGTATGAAGTGATAGCTCAACTGAATGTGTTTTGTTCTAGAATGAAATGCTGATTTCTTTGTCAAATGAATTACACTTTGATTGTTACTGAAAAATTTACAATCATCTTGCTTCTTTCCCAACTCTTCCATGAACCTGCTCATCCATATCATCTCTTTTCTAGCCTATGTAGCTGTAACATACACTACCTCTATAATATACAAATCCACAACCTTCCGCAATTTTGAAATCCAGCTAACTGTTCGTCCCACCTACTATGAAAATATATCCAGTAGTGCTCCTCCTACCATCTAGATCTCTAACCACAGTCCGAATCAACATAGCCACATAAATGAAATATCTGAACCTCTATAACATAAATACATGCTAGATGTACCTATCAAATACCTGAGTATTCATTGACACTTCTTTCCAATGTTGTTTACTTATATTGGCCATATATCTACTCATAACTCCCACTTCCTGTGTAATGTCTGGTCTAGTACAAAATGTTGAAGCATATGACACTCCCAATTGCTAAAGCATATAACACTCATGTCATGTATTTGACCTCCTCATGTGATGATGGAAACTAATATTTTCTCAATTTTAAGTTTCCATCCATAGGTGTACTTAGCATGTTTTGCATTTTTCATCTTGAACTTTTCTAACACCCTGTATTGATACAATCCTCCTGAGACAAATACAATTTCTTGTTTTTCATGTTTCTTTGTAATTACATGCCAAGGATTATTTTTACAGCTTCTAAATCCTTCATAGAAAATGTGTGATCTAGCTTTCCCTTAAGCTCGCCAATGTCCTGCATACTAGATCTTGTAATAAACATATCATCCACATATAGTAAAAAAATAATATAGCTACCATTTTCAAGCTTCTTGAAATATACATAATGGTCAGATTCACATATTAAGTAACCATGCTCATGCATAAAACTATCAAACCTCACGTATCATTTCCTTGGAACTTACTTGAGCCCATATAGGCTCTTTTTCAACCCACGCACTAATTTCTCCTTACCCTTGTCTTTATACCCAAGTAATTGTTGCATATAAATCTCTTCATACAAATCACCATGAAGGAAATATGTCTTAACATCTAGTTGCTCTAAATGTAGATCATGTATTGCAAATAAAATCAGTACAGTACGAATATAAGTCATCTTAACAATAAGAGAAAATATTTCACCAATGTCAATACCTGTTTTGTATGCAAATCCCTTTACTACAAGCCTTGCCTTGTACCTTTTTTGTCCACCATCTTGTTTCTTGATCCTGTAAACCCACTTGTTTTACAATGTCCTCTTACCTACTGGTAACTTAACCAAATCCCAAGTATGGTTATGTTCCACGGAGTTCATCTCCTTATACATGTCATACTCCCAATGGATGTGGGTCTCATCCTGCATTGCTTCTTTAAAATCTTTGGTTCACCATTATCAGTCAATAATAAATAAAATAGAGAAGGTGTAAATATTTCTAGAGGTTTACTTACCCTTTGTTACCTTCTCACATGAGTTTGGGGTAATGGAGGCTCATTCTAGACCTCATGGACATTTGTATCTAAATATGTTAGTGACCGACACCAGTCACCTGTAACTGATGTTGGTTATGCTAACCGATGTCAGTTATGCTCTTCTGTAACCAATACCAGTTCTACTAACCAATTTTGGTTAGGGGTCAATTGACACTAGTTACTGTGTAACCATGTCAGTATTATTTTTAAATCCGAGAGTTCATTTTCATTCACAAACTTCTCAACTGGTTCATCCTTGGGTACCAAAATTTTATTCCTATATATTCTCTTTTCATTCCATTTAATGTCACAAATGTTAATAATTTTAGAATTATCTAAATCCAAAAAATGGAATCCGAAATCACCAGATCCATAACATATGAAAGTTCATCTCTTTGATTTTGCATCCAACTATTTCCTATTTTCCTAATCAATATGCACAAAAGCTTCTGAACCAAAAAATTTAAGAAAAGAAAGATCTACCTCTTTTCTGGTCCAAGATTCTTTTGGTATTCCTCCATCTAGTGAACTTAAAGGCCCATCGTTAATCAATTAAACCACTATATCAAGTGCTTCTTCCCAAGACTGAAAGGGAAATCCAAAATGTATCCTTATAATTATAGCACATTCCATGATTGTTTTGTTCATTCTTTCAGTAACACCATTCTCCTGTGGTGTTCTTAGAACCATTCTTTCTCTACGTATCAGATTCACTGAATAATAATCATTAAAAGCCTTACTACATTATTCACCACCATTGTAATATCTAAGGCACTTTAACTTTGAATTTTATTTATTCTCAAAAAGGGATTTCCATCTTTTAAAAGTTTCAAAAACATCATACTTATGTTTGATACAATAAACCCATACTTTTCTTGTAGCATCATCGAAAGTAACATAATACTGGGATTCTCCATGAGAAGCTACCTGAGCTGCCCCCCACACATATGAGTGTACAAGCTCTAATTTTTGTTCCTTCTTTATTGCCCTAACTTTGAGAAACCTCACTCTCTTTTTCTTTCCAAAAACAAAATGCTCACATAAATCAAGATCTAAATATTTCAAATCTGATAACTTACCCTTAGCCTTTAAGATCTACATTCCTTTTTGACTCGTATGGCCCAAACAATTATGCCACATACATGCATCTGAATCTGAAGTAGATGATGCATAAAAAGAATCAGTAACATAGGTAGATAAATATAACGTTCCTACCTTTTTACCTCTTGCAACAAAAAAATCACCCTTGGTGAATTTTCAATAGTCTCCTGTAAATGTAACCATACAACCAACTTCACCTAGGTGCCCTACAGAAATAAGATTCCTCTTGAGGCTTGACATATGCCTAACATCTTTCAATACCCATTTATTTCTATTCTACAATTTTAGATGAACTTCCCCTTTACCGGTAATACTACAAGGTTTATCATCACCCAAATAAACATGCCCAAAATATCCTTTGACATAATTTATGAAATAACCCTTATTAAGGGTTGCATGGAAAGAAGCTCTTGAATCTAAAACCTATGATTCAATTCTATTATCTAAAGAAAGAATAAGAGCATCTTGCATTACCTTTGTTGTAGCAAGATTTACTTCGTTACCTTTGTCTGGTTGTTGGTTCTCTTTATCCTTTGACCAACAATATTTCTTTACATGTCTTTTCTTTCCACATTTCCAAAAAGTAATTCCCTTAGCTCTGGATTTAAATTTGTTATACCTTGACAGATATTTCTTATTACTCTTACTCTTTTATCTCTCCTTATGCCTACCCCTGATTTCTACATTCAAAGCATTCCTAAATGACGATTCCTCTGTACTCTTCCTATAAATTTCTTCATTAAATATTATACTAACCACATCATCAAACCTCAAAATATTATTAGTAGATGTTGTATTACTAACAACCATTACCAAGTTATCCCAATTATCAGGCAAAGAACATAAGAATAAAAGTTATTTCACTGCATCATTAAACAATATATCAACTAATTTTAATTGATTTATAATAGATCTGAAATCATTCAAATGACTAGATGTAGATCCACCTTCATACATATTAGAACTAAATAGTTTCTTCATCAAATTAACTTTATTTTAAGCATTAGGTTTTCATTTAAATTATCAAGAGATTTCATTAACCCTACCGTAGAAGTCGCGTCTGTAATATTGGAAGCCACAGATGCTTCCAGGCTCAATACTTATAGATCCCAAAGCCTTTCTGTCAAGAATATTCCCTTCTTCATTAGTCGTCTTCATAGGTATAAACTTCTCATCCAACGGTAAATACACATATCTTTGATACAGATAATCCTCAATCTGCATCTTCCATAATTGATAATTTTAGTCGTCAAACTTCTCTACCTTGTATTTGTTTTCTTCTGCCATTTTTGTAGCTCCCACTCAATTAGAAAACCCTCTATGAGTAAATTTTTCAACACACAAAACCCTCAAACAAAGCTTTGATACTAGTTGTTGGGGTTAGCACATCGGTTGTATAGATAATACATCAAATACATGCAAATAAAAACAAATATTATACCAGAAGAAATATGCATAAAAAGAGATATAAATAAACACCAAATTTAACATGGTTCACCCAGTGTGGGATACGTTCACCAAGAAACAAACCAATCTATTATCCAAATATTTCACAAGATATACAATGAAGATTTACAATCTTCCACACCTCTCAGGTGTAAAATATTGTCTTACTCTCAAGATTTCGCTTCTTCACCAAGAATTCTCTCTCTCACAATTATTCTCACAATAATCATCAAAATTTTCAAGTTCTTCTTAATTATTACTTCTAAACCCTATCTTTTATGCTTATATAGGTGTATACAAACTTAGGTCACTTAGCCATGTAATTACAATCAATATATCTACTTTAATACTAAAAATATATATAATTCCCATGAGTTAATTAAAACACCCACACATAGGTAACCAACGTTAGTTATCTCCAACATCAGCGGTGTTCCAGCAACACTTTTGGTTAATGAAAAGGAAAGCAAAAGGACCATTGAGCAGCTAGATAATACTGATGCTGCCCACATGACAACTTTGGGTATGTTCCACTCCTAGAAGAATATCAAGACCAGCATTGACAAAGCTGCCAAAATGTAGTTCTAGATGCTTTAGCGGTTCTTGTATGTTTTTATGTTGTTTTTTTGCGGTCTCTCTACTACCTTTTTGTAGTATTTTTGTTGTTTTGTCTCGTTTGGGTAGCGGTTTTTGGGCTACTTCGAGCTTCATTGTCACATTTGGATTTTGATCCTTTTCTCTCTGGTTCTCATTCCTATTCTGGCTCCTAGGCCATGTTTTGTACTCAAGGGTATAGTCCCTTTTCAAAAAACTATTTGCCAATAATAATAAAAAAACATTAGTTATCCCTAACCAAATTAGGTTCCTCTTTGCTTGAATGATGTCAGTCATAGGTGACCAATTCTGGTCCCTCCATAACTGATGTTGGTTACTGTGTTTTGCAACAAGTTTCATATTACATGTAATCTAAAGTAATTGAGCTCTACAATTCAACATAAAACAAGCTAATGAGAATTCCATTTTGGAGTTCCTTGAAGGAATCATGACGAGGTTCAGTGTGCCCTTCACCATCATCTCAGAAAATTCCAAGGAATTTTTGTGCACATGAATCAATGAATGGTCTATGAAACACAATGTCTATCTGAAAACTTCATCAAACTATTACCCTCAAGGAAATGGATTGGCTAAGTATAGTAACTAAAAATTAATCAGGATCTTCGAAAGGAATACTACGAATAACTAGAGAACATGACATACTCGACTCAAGAATGCCCTCTGGGTTGATAGGATCATTTTGAAAATATCCATTGGAAATTCTCCATTTATGCTAGTAAATGGGAGGGAAGTAAAACTTCCTTTGTCTTTGGAGTTACCATCTATGGAGTTGGAATTTTTTTTATAAATAATGGAGAATGATCCTATGATGGTAAGATTCATTGAGCTAATGGAGCTAGAGGAAGTAAGGAGTCAAGTAATGAGGACCCTTTAGCTTCATCAAGCTCAAATAAAGAAGGGCTTTAACAGGAAAGCAAATGACATATCTTTCCAAGAGGAAGGTCTAGTTCTTAAATGGGATACAAATAGAGCCAAGAAGGAGATGCATATAAATTTCGATTCCCTTTAGAATGGGCCATATGTGATCACCAGTTGTAAGGAAGAAAACTCATTTCAGCTATCTAGACTCAATGGAGAGGCATTACCCATCCCAGTTAATGGGATGCACCTCAAAGCTTGTTATAGAGGTATCTTCATCTTGTACAAAAATAGTTTAGTTTCCCTTTAAGTTCTTTTGCATGTTGACTTGTTTTCTTGTCTTGTTTTGTTTTGGTTTTGGTTTTCTGGAAGGCTTCTAGTTCTGTTTGTATTTGAGGTTTTGATGACCTCTGTGCTAATGGAATTGATCAAGGCTACTAAAATTTTACATAGTACACAAGTTTTCCTTGGAGGTTGCCAAAAATGTTGACTTTTCAAGTCACTTTGCCCTAATTTTTCTTTCTGGCTATTTTATTGCAAAAATTCCTATTTTAAAAAGATTTACCAAAAAACCATTTTTTGTGAAATATCGAAAAATGCCAAAGTATCAAAAATTTTATTTGAATTTTGGATTTCAGGTTCAAGAAACAATTTGCAATTTTCATACAAATTGCTCCTTGAACTCATAAACCTCAAATACAAAGAACTTATTGTATTTAAGGTTTTAGGTTTCAATGCGCAATTTGCATACAAATTGTAAAATGAAACCCAATCCATAAAACCATGCTTCCCAATGAATTTCAAGTTTTGGGTTTTAATTTACAATTTGCACGTAAATTATACATTAAAAACATGATCCCCAAAAATCAAATAAATAAATATATTTCAAGTTTCAGGTTTCAATTTGTAATTCACATGAAAATTGTAAATATAAACCTAAAACCCAGTCAACTTGCTTTTTATGGTCAAACCCCAACATCCAATCAATGCATTAATTCCAACCACTCGCACATGTCTCTTGCATGTAATTAATTCACCATTTTCTATTTATAGTCAGATTTCCACTTCATTTCCACTTGTCCTTTTGTACGCTCTAACTTACAAATTATCTTTCGACTTCCAATCATAATTTTCTTGATTTTCTAGGATTTTTTTTTAATTTTTCCTTTGACCCATCATATTTATTAGTAATATCTTATGTTTTAACATTTTTAATAGATTTTTTTTCATTTTTTTGAGGCATTTTTGTCACTTTTCGTAAGCATTAGGGGTTTTCTTGTTTTGTTTTGTTTTTTATAGGTATAACTAGGGGTTTTCCCATATTTTGTCTCCTTGAATGCCTTTTCTCTTTTTTGAGCACAATTTATAGTGAAAATGGGTTATTAATATACCTAATTTTTTCTCAAAAATCACCAGAGGATGGAGGTTTTTTCAATCGAGAAAAAAAAAGTGAAAGATCACAAGTAGAAAATAAGGTGTGAGTTCCACTAAGTCTTAGGTCAGAGGTGGTATTACAAGGATCAAGTTTCACCAAGTCTATTTCAGGAGTTCATGGTTTCATTATAGGTCCTTACCCCCGCTAAAACTAAGTCAGAGGTTAGAGGTTTCTTTCCAATGTCTAAGTTATGCCCTATGTATTTCGGGGCTTAACAATTGTTTTTCATGACCCCACTTCCACCATCAGTTTTAGGTTTTCCCAAAGGATTTTCAAAGGAGTTTTTTTTTAGAAAATGACAAAGTCTTCATCAAAAGGAAAGGGGAAAATGAAATACAGTTTCCAAGTTGTGTCTCCCCCTTCAAGCATCACATTAGACTTTGATAATATCAAGGACATGTATCTTGGTCATATTGATCTACTTGAGTTTTCAAACATAATCACATCTCCATCCAAATCCACTTGGATTAAAAGAATATATGGTAGTGGTATAGCTCTAACAACCACTTTCTAACCTTCCATGCATTGCCTAGATTTTGTATACATAGTAGCCACACATAATGATTTTGAATCACATATAGTTAAAGATCAATATGAAACAATAGTAATTAGATTAGATACTAATTTCCTTGAACATTTTTTCAAGCTTCCTGATATTGAAGGTTATGTGGAAATATCGCCTAAAATGGATTTGGAGCATTGGAAGAGTAATCTTGATACTTATATCAAGATTATTAATAAGAGTTACTTGGCGAAGACAAAACCAATAGTAACTAAGATTCCAAGGACCGTTCCACAATCATATTTCATCCAAGAAGTCAATGACCTAATTACCTTTCTAAGTAGAGTTGTGGGAAGTTCTTCTTCAAGGGATTTTCAAGAGTGGATGTACCAATACATGTCCACTATTTGTAAGAATACCACTCTCATTTGATAGGTATATCACATTAATGATGTCTTGCACTCACAATTATTGGAAGTTCGGACCTTGGGAAATTTCTATATGACTTGGTATCTCATGTATGCAGTAGCAGGGATGAGAAAATATCTAGGGATAATGTCTATTGGTTCAAGAAACAAAGTGCAAATATATAATTTCTATCCCCAATTGAAAATGAAGGAAGGACCAAATCATTTCACAAGAGTGAACGATGCTTTCTTCTATGCTATTATGTGTATATTTGGCAGAGACCTATATAATTGTCAGATCATAGATAGTGCCTAGAATGTGGTCAAAATTTGGGGATGTATCTGCTTGCAGTTCCCAACCTTCACGTACCTTGGAGTAGGAAGATTTTATTTTTCTCCTTAATAATTCTAAGGTTCCCTACTAACAAATGGGATTTGATGGATTTATTTAGGAAATTACTCCACCTTCACAAGTATTAGTAGAGCAAGAATAAGGCATGAGTTTAGTTCCCTGTAACATTGGGTCAATATGTATATGCGTCATCCTACAAGGCCAAAAATGTTGAGGTAGAGATGCAATATATGATAACCAAGACCTTCCACCCACAAATAAGCTTTGAGTTCTAGGGAATCATCAGGGGAATTGGACTAACCAGTGTTCACATACCCCAATTAGAATATATATGGATTGATTATAGAGATGAGGTGGCCATAAGAGAAAAGGATTATTATAGATTAAAACTTGAAGACGTGACCAAATATTGTATCGTAGATGATCCTGGAGGCCTTCACGAGGATGAGGAAGTCCTGGACCCCGATTACACTCAAATGAATATAAAGGCACAACAACTTCCCTGAATCAATTAGTCACTCCAAGAATGCACAGTCTCCAAAGATCGTGTAGTAAGCATCCTCAACTGCACCCACTGCAGACACAAAATCTATAAGCTAGGGTATATTTCTAGGTCCTAAAGCATACTATTGTATACATGATTCCTAAACAAAAAAACTAGTTATTGAAAACTTATTTTGGAATTTTGGTTGCTTTATCTCTTGCACTTTACTGGCATTTACACATCTTGTAGTTCTTCCAGCACTTGGCTGATTTATATTTTGATGGCCTCAGACACTAGCACCCAATTAAGACAGAAATGCCCAAGAACTCCTTACCTTTTAAGAACTCCTACTCTCTTTGTTCTCCTTACTCTTTTGGGTCCTTTTCAATTCTTGGTGACCTTTTAACACTTTGGGTCGGCCTTTCAATTATTAATTATAAAATATATATATATATATATATATAGATATGTATATATATGTATATATATGTATATGATGGAGGTTTCACAACTCGAAATATTAAAAATAAAATAAAATCTAGTGTATCCATTTGTATGCTCCTTTCTTACATTTCAATAATATATCAATTATGGATATATAAACACCAATTCACTTTCACATGTTTCTCATATGTTTTCAAGATCGTGGGTTTCTATAACCCAAACGACATAGTGTTGGTAATAGTTCTTGACTTTGTGAATCCTCCATTATGGAGATAAGGAGATAAGGTAATCAATTTAGATATATAATTCCTTGATAGTGACTTAAATTGCACTACAATTTTGGAAATGGTTTATGACTCTAGGAAGATTTCTTTATTTCTACTAGATAACTAATTAAGTGATAATGTTAATTAAATCTCAAATGTGTTGATAAATATAATTTATTAAATTAAAACTAATATTAATCATTAAGGGAGAGGAGCCAATCCCTCAACATGGCCCAATACTTTTAGGGTCGATGAAAATTTAGGAGCTAGTACATGTCACTTTCCCACTTAAGTTTTGAAAAACAAATACCCTATAAAAATGTCATATCAAGTTATATCAAAAAAATTAGCCTATCAAATGAAGAAAAATACGTAAAATAAATTATATGGCTTAATTCTCAAGTAATGTTACAACTTGAAATTTTTTGTATTTGAAATTACCAAATTTATATATTAAAAAAATCCCTACCACATGGTTAAAAGTAGAAATCACATGTGAATTGTGTGATGTTAATGCCAAATGGGTAGTCTAAGATGAGGTTGATTTTGAGGGAGAAACACATAAAAGGAGGAAAAGGGGTGTAGAAAATGGGGTTGGAGGGAGGAGAAGCAATCATCAAAGGAAAATATTGGGTGGAACCATATTTTGGAATCCGCCTGTCTTATGATGATGCTCATATGTAACATGTGTACTTGTTGTCGATTGTTTGATAGGGAAATGGGGTACACTACGAAGGGCATGTTGGTGATATAGTCTGGATATATCTTGAAAATCAAGGTAAGCGAGGGCCACGATCCTTGACTTATTGTTTGGAGGTTTTAATAAATTTTTAAGAAATACTAATAACACATTTGAGTTAAGTGCAAGATCAATACAATATTAGGAAAAAACACAATATATTCTTATAAGAGATGTGGATCATGATGATAAAATGTATAATTCTAACATTGGTAGAGGTTGAGCTTGTCAGAGGCACCAATGAAAATAACACAAAAAATAACATGAATACTAAACATTAGAAATATGTAATATGGAGTTCCAATGTCCATGTTTGCATGTCAAATCAAACATAAGATGTATCCATAGATTATTCTAGTGTGCAAATATTGTATAATACAATTATCTTCTTACCCTTTTATGATTTTTGAAACTAAAAAGTTTCATTTTCAAGATTTAAATGTCATTGATAATATATAACGAAGACTGTATTATAGATGTTTTTTGGTATTCCACTAATACAAGGCAATGTTCTGCATAAATGGATAATTCTCTTTCAAACCTTTAGAACATCAAACAACTCTGCAACTCATTATTGTCAAGCGTGATGAAAGTTAGGAAAGTGGGCCATTTTGATACAAATAAGAACGCCTTTATTAAAATAAAAAGAAAAGTTTAAACATGGCATTAATATTCTCAAGGTGTTAGAAGCTAAATCAGACAAAGAGGAAAACATTTTGTTAAGAGATGGAAGATAGATCACAAGAAATTGAGTTCAAAGCATATTGATTTGAGGAAACAGAGAATGGAATAATATCTAATGAAGTATTCTTGCTTTGTAAAGAGTTGCATGAATACATCCAAAACCAAGCCAAGAGATGAGATAAATATACTTGTGAAGCAAGAATTTTATGAAATTACGTAGACCATTAATGCATGTAGGGAAATTACAAAAGAAGATTAGACAAACACTTTGATACTTTCTTGATACACAAGCCCAAAAAAGTAATTAATTTGAACTCTCAAAATAATAGATCTGTCACTTATACATATGTTATTCAAAGAACATGGGATTGATACATGCCTTTTCTTGGATTTGACAAATAGGATCTTTGTGATTCATAAGATTTTTTTTCTAATGGTTATAGAGGTGACGGGAAGGTTGACCAGGGAAACACGCTCATCCTGGATGCAATCAATCATTGTGTTAGTAAAAGGGTCATTTCCATTGTGGCGCTACTCTTATTGTCATAAGGATTATGATTTATTGAGGTTTCTATGTTACCGCAAAAAAATCCAACCAATGTGGGATTATTATTTGTGATTTATTGAGGAACTCCCCTCGTGACAACATCCTTGTTGACATAAGGATCATGATATATTGGGATTTACATGTTATATATTTTCTTTTGATTAACAATGCAATAAAAAACAATGCTGGTATTAGTTAGAGATTTGGAAACTTGGTGAATAAGGTACATGCCATCATAACCACATACAATCAACTATTATAGAGGGAAGATGCAATATTGCGCTACCATATAAATATATAAAAAATAAATAGATGAAGTTTTTTTGAGTTATGTAAGAGTTAAATAACTACTTAATAAAATTATCAATAATTAAATTTAATATTTAAATAACAAATCAGTGAATTAATTAATTTAATAAATAATAATATTCTATATTCTTCCCATCACCAACAATGAATTTTAAAAACTACAATTATTTAACTTTATATGATTTTTTTTAACTTTATATAATTTTAAATAATGAAAAAAATCCAAAAGCTATGAAAATATACTAGATGCCTTGTTCTTTGACAAGAAATTTTTTTCTGGTAGCTGGGCAACCTCCACTTCAAGGGTGACCAAATCCACCATTAGACAAGAAAATACAAGTGTTAACACAACAAAAGGGAGACCCTCTAAAAATGATCAAAGAAAAAGAGAGATCAATAAAGCGTTGGTTGATGGCACTCAGTCTTCATTGGACCACCTGGTCCACTTCTCTCCACGTATTTTTTAATGAAGATTGTTTCTTGGAACATAAGAGGCCTTAATGGTAGTGGAAAGCAACACACTCTTAAAGATTTAAGAATGAAGTGCAATTCTGCTATTATGGCCATTCAAGAAACTAAAATGGGTTCTGATATTTTGAAAGATTGCTGCAAGAAAGTATGGAAAAAGGTAGAGTGGGATGTGGTTGATTCAAGAGGAGCCTCAGGAGATATGGTTGTCTTCTGGGACCCTAACAAGATAATTGGTAAGACTATTCTTTCTTCTCATTCCCACCTTTCTCTCTCCTTCCATACTCTGGATAACAAATTTTGTTGGATCTTCTTGGTCATTTATGCTCCACATACTTTACATGGTACAAGACAACTTTGGAAGGATCTATAAAACTTTCAAAGCACATGCCCTATCTGGAATTGGCTGCTATTGGTGATTTTAATTCTCCTCTTTCTACTGGAGAAAAAAAGGTGGAGCTTCTGACTTGAAATATCCCTTGTGGGATACCACTTAAAAATGCACAAAATATTGAAAATTTGCAGCCAAATCAAATACTATTTTTTGCAGATTTTTACAGTTAGGGCAGCGAACTAAAGAAAATTAATATCTCCCAAAATATCCATGCAAATTACTTGAAAATTTAAAGAGAGCTTGTTAATATTATAAAGGACATAAGAAAACTATTTTTGGAATTTTACATAAATTAAAATGTTGCCAAAAAATTATAGCGTGCCCTAGATATCTGGAAAACTTCTAAAATTTGTACCTCTCCAAATACAAGAGCAAAAATTATGAGACTTTGGAAATAACATTAAAAAATATAGGAAATGATATTTCAACCTCCAGATTTGGAAATGGCCAACTGTAAACCCTCCAAATAAAGGCTACAAGTCACCTAGCTAGGGAAGAGGGTTGGAAATTGATGAAGATGCCTTTAAAGTGATGCCAAGCCCTACCCAAATGGCTGTCGTAAATATGATCTGAAAACCCTCTGATTATCTTCCCTAGATGCCCCCAAAATCCTCAAAACCCTTTCTCTGAAACCTCTGATAATATCTCTATACACACAGCCCTGAAAGCAGCTCCAAAAATGACAAGCTAGGGTAGATCTCTCACTATCGAAGGATGCACTGCTAGCTAGGGATGGATCTCTCACCACCGAAGCTAGGGTTCCTGTGGGATTTCACTCCACAAGCTATAGATTTGCAAAACAACAGTACACGTGAAGGAAAATAATTATGTATCAAAAAGTGTTTTTCCTTTCTCCCCCAGCTCCTTATATACTTCTCCAAGGCAAAAGATCCCCAATAAACCCTAGATGCATTTATTTCCATGGAAGGGCCTATAAAATAAAAGTAACTAACGTTAATTTTTCCTTGTTAAGTTGTCATGGTCCAAAAGTGACCCCCAAATGCCAAATTTGAATATTAGTACCGTATGGCCCCTTCCCAATAGCTCCCAGTGTCCACAACCCCTTGGGTATGACCAAGGCTTGTAATTGACTTGGCCCTTAGACATTTGGCATAGGAAAGGGGACATTACAGTCCTCCCTTCCCAAATTTTGCTTGTCCTTAAGAAAATGCAAATTCAGATGCTGCAATATCTGCGCTCCCTCCCAAGTAGCATCATCAAGTGGCAATCCCTTCCATCTCACCAAATACTCGGTGATTACTATGCTCCTGAGCCCCCTCTGTCTCTCTTCAATAATAGATTCTAGTTCCAGAACCAACTTCCCCTCCTCATCTAGTGGTGGTAATTCTATAGATGGTACAATATGATGTTCGAGTGCCTTCTTAAGGCATGAAACATGGAAGACATTATGTATCTTACTGTGCTCCGGTATCTCTAGCTCATATGCAACTGCCTCAACTCAACGAACTACCCTGTACTGACCATAAAATCATGGTTTCAATTTCTCTGTACCCTTCTAATTTAGTAAGGACTGCCTATATGGCTGCAAACATAGGAATACTAGATCCCCAACCTCAAAAGATCTCTCTATCCTATGCTGATTTGCATATACCTTCTATTTATTCTGTGCCTTATGAAGGTTCTTTTTGAGAGCCTTCAAAATATCCCAGTTCTCCTGTAACCAATCTCGAGCTTTGGGAGCTTGGCTATCTGGTAATACCAAATCCACAAATGTCATAGCGTTTTACCCATACAAGGCTCGGAAAGGAGTCATACCTATGCTCATCTGGTAGGTCGTATTGTAGCAATACTCACCCTTGTGTAACCATTTTAATCCATGCCCATTGATGTCCTGTCACATAAATCCACAAGTAGCCCTCTATCCACTTATTGACTATCTCTGTTTGCCCATATGTCTGTGGGTGGTAGCTAGTGCTAGGAGTCAGCTCCGTACCTATTAATATGAAAATATCTTGCCAAAAGGTGCTCATGAAGATCTTGTCCCTGTCACTGACAATATTTTTAGGCAACCCATGTAGCCTAAAAATACCGGTATAGAAGATCTGGGCCACATCCACTGCCTCGTGCCCCTTGAGTAGGGAAAAGAAATGAGCATACTTAGTTAAAAAATCAACTACAACATAAATGCAACTATGCCCATGCACCAAGGGAAGCCCTATGATAAAGTCCATAGATATGCTTTCCCATTTCTGTTCGGGAATGGGGAGAGGTTGAAGTAATCCTGCTGGAAAATACAGATCGGATTTGGTTTGCTGGAAAACCATACACTCTCTGACATGATTAAGGACATCATCCTTCATCCCTTCCATGAAAATATCTCCCTGATAAACCTGTATGTTTTGAAATACCCAGGATGTCCAGCTAGTGGTGTATCATGTACTGCTTGAAGGATATTCTCCTTCATTTTGGATCTTGGTACAAGGAAAAGCCTATCCTTGTAGAAAATGAGATCATCCACTACTCTGTATCAGTCATCCTATATAATACCATCCATGATCTCACATGCAAACTGATTTTTGGAATACTCAACAAGTATATGAGCCTTCCAATCCGTTGAAATCTCAGACATAACTAAGCATAGAAGTGAGGTAAGGCCTCCTAGATAAAGCGTCAGCAACAATATTATTCTTACCTCTAGTGTACTCTATGTCAAATTCATATGTTTGTACCTTTTTCACCCATCTTTTTTGGTGATCGTTGAGCTCCTTCTATCCCAAGAAGAACCTCAAACTATTGTGATCCGTACGAACCATGAATTTTCTGCCCATAAGGTACTATCTGAATTTGGCCAAAGCATGCATAATGGCCAACATTTCCTTGTCATAAATTGAATACCCTCTCTCCATGTGTTTCAATTTCTGACTCTCATAGGCAATGGGATGCCTATCCTACTTGAGAACTGCTCCAACACCCTCTCCTGATGCATCACACTCTAGAATGAATGCGCAGGAAAAATTTGGTAATGCAAGGACGGGAAACAACTCATCACCTCCTTGAGGTGATCAAAAACTTGTTGTGCTGTGTCTGACCAAGAAAAATCCACCTTCTTGGTCAAATCGGTCAATGGGGCAGTTGACCGAGATAAATTCTTCATGAACCTCCAGTAGTATGTGCACAATCCCACAAATCCTCTAAAATGTGTCAATGTCCTAGGTGGTGGCCAATCTAGAATTGCTCGTATCTTCTCTCTATCCACCTTCACCGTACCCCCACCAATCACATATCCCAAGTATAGAAGTTTGGTCATGCCAAACTCACACTTAGAATCTTTCACATATAACGAATTAGCTTCTAATATCCCCAATATCTCAACCGGGTGCCTAATATGGTCCTCCCAAGTCTTGTTGTAGACTAAAATATCATCAAAGAAAACCAATACAAAATTCCGCAAGTGGCAGTTGAACACATGATTCATGCAAGACTGGAATGTAGCTGGAGCATTAGACAATTCGAAAGGCATCACCAAGAACTCAAAGTGACCGTAATGGCATCTGAAAGTTGTCTTATGCACATCCTGATCCTTGACTTTGATGTGATGATATCCAGAACACAAATCTATTTTCGAAAAATAGATTTCACCATGTAGCTCGTCAAACAACTCATCAATGTGTGGTACGAGATACTTATTCTTTATTGTTTTCTTATTCAAGGCACAATAGTGCATACACATCCGCAGGGTGCCATCCTTCTTCACCAATACCACCGAAGAAGAAAAAGGGCTAGAACTCAGTCTAATATGCCCCATATCCATGAGCTCATGTATAGTTTTCTCGATCTCATCCTTAAACCGTTTGGGGTGATGGTAAGGAGAAGTAACCACCAGTCTAGCATCCTCGAGCTCAATCACATTCTCAAATCCCCTATCTGGAGGTATGCCTGGAGGTATGTCACGAAAAATTGCACTATGTTTGTCTAATAAGCCCTGTATATCCACATGATACTCCTACTGTCCATCCTCTGATTTCTTGGTCGAAACCAAACAATGTACTACCCAATCCACCCCATTGTGCCTATAAATCCTCTTGATCCTCTTGGTCGTAACAACTCGGGGTGCCTCTAAAGATAAGCCCCTCAAGATCTCATTCCTCCCTTCAGACTTAAACTTCAGCTCCATCGTCTGGAAGTTAGTCCAAAACTCACCAAGGGAATGGAGCCATTGTACTCCAAGCACTATGTTGGTCTCTCCAATACCAACAATATATAAATCATTGGTAACTCTATAGTTACGCATCGTGATGCTCAACTGGGGAACCCATCATGTGCATCTCATAGAATCTCCATTGGCTATAACCACATTGAAGCCCTCAAATTCCTCTGTTTGTAACCCTCGCCTCTCAACCAATGAGACATCAATAAAGTTGTGGGTTTCCGCACTATCAATGAGTACCACTACTCGCTGTCCCTGCAAAACTCCCCTAACTCTGAATGCCTTGTACCTCAAGGTACTAGACAAAGTGGCGATAGTCTCCTGGGGAAAAAATTATCTCTATCCTACTAAAACACCTGCACTATATAATGTCTCACCATCATCATCCTCTAATCCCTGTGTGTCCAAATCCTCGTCACCATCACTCTCCTCAAAGACCTCTATGAATTGGGCCCTCCCTCTACCCTTGCAATCATGTCTTGGAACCCAAGGTGTGCGGAAATCGAAACATAGTTTCTTTCACCTCAATTCCTCTCTGTCCTCTCTAGATTCAAATGGTCTCCATGCTATATCTTTCCTAGGTGGGGGTACCTTCGGCTGCAAACCATCAGTTCTAGAAGGGAAACCCTTAGGCCGTACTCGAGGTGGAAACCTCGACTTAGGAGTGGATAACTCCAAGTCACGAGCTCTCCTAATAGCCTCATGCAAAGAAGAAGGCTCAAACGCCTTCACAAATCTAGCAAGAGCGTCTGTCAAACCTGCTGTGAATAGGGAAATCAACCTCATCTCTCTAACATTAGGTACCATGACCGAAAGTCTTTGAAAATCTGCAATATACTGATCTAAGGAACCAGTCTACCTCAAATGAGTCAACTCTCTAAAAATACCTGTCGGGGTCCCTCCTATCAAATCTTCTTACTAGCCTTTTTGTGAACTCTGCATAAGTCGTGATGTATATGTGTTCCTATGTAATCAATCCATGATGCCACCAATCATGAGCATATCCCTCTAGATGTAAGATTGCAAACTTAATTGCATATTCCTCACACATAGGATTCAATTTGAAGTATGTCTTCAAATTTTGAACCCAAGACTATGTAATACACTTCTTAGAACTGTCGAAGTGTGGAACAGAAATCTGTCCCAACCTCCTTTACATCTCTGATCCCTGTACCTAGTGATCTCTCCTAGGCCTAATGCCAATCTTCATTTTGCAATATACCCGGAATGACATGTTGTCACGAAAGCCATCACTTAAGGTCTGGTACCTTTTTCATCAAGACTCCTCATCTACAATATCCACTGGCTGCCATACTTGTGAAACTTCCAGATCCTTCAAGAAAGAGGGTTCGTGTAACCTCGAAGGCCTGGTAGAAGAATGGGGGGACCGCTGCCCTGAATGTCCACCCTCACCTCTTTCACCATGTTACCCCCTATTGCTATTTTCTCCTCTTTCTGCATGAGTATCAATCCTGTCCTGTGCTAATCTCTCAGTGAGCTGGTTCAAATAGAGATTGGTAGTCTCCTGCTACTTTACTGTGATGTCGCGAAAAACGAAGACGCTCTAGGAACTTGCTTCCACGAACATATAACCCGAAAAATACGACTAATTTTTTTTTTAAAAAATTATTTTACTTCATTTCCATGATTCATGTCATGCATTCATTAGAGAAAAGTTTGTTAAACGTCTTTATGAATATTTATTGGTGTATCCACACTCAAGTTTGTACACTATGCCGAGTCCTTCCTTTTTTGATAAAAGGAGATAGTATTGAGCCAAAAGACCAGCTTATTAAAAAAAGGCATTTAAATCGGGTCACTTTGTTATTGTGTCTAGGACTGGATGCTGAAAATAGAGTCTAGTTAGGTCACATAGAGCCTCCCTAATGTTCTTCTTGGCACTAGCATTGTCATCAAAGCTTGAAGTCATGAGCCAGTTACTATCCAATGAGTCATTTAATCTTGCCTCTAAATAAACATTAAGAGCAGGTGTCGGTGAATAATTATTCTCGTGTCATGATCGTAATTCTACAAATGAACATTAAGGGGGGTGATTAGGTACTCATCATTATCTGTTAATTTTTAATTTAGTATAAAAGGATTGAATTTGAATTTCAAAAATAATGAAATATATATTTTAGCAAAAATTACATTATGTAAATCTATATGTTTGAACATAAATTTGAAATTTTGGTTGGGGGTGGGTGGCTTTAATGGCCACCTGCCATAACATTAAAATTCCCTCCCCTTGCGTGCCGAACAACTCTAGCTGGGTCGCATATCCTCATTCATTTCACCTTGGATTTGCAAATCTTTTACCTGTTGTGGTCGGCCTGCTGTTTTATTCTGCCAAGGCCGCGTGGATTTGATGTGGTGGTTATAGATGAAGCTACAGACTAATGAAGCAGACGTGCTAACTCGTTTTATTCGGCCCTGGCCACGCGTGCTGTCATGGAGGATATAGAAGAAGCTACAGGCGAGAGAAAATAGGCGTGTTACCTCCACTATCATTGGGTGCTACGAGGTGTGTTCATGACGGGGATCCACAGCCATGGCCTGCCACAGCAGTCGGCCAGGCAGTAGGCAGGTCGCAGTAATAAAAAAAAAAGCCTTTTTGAGCGCTTAAAACAAGCAGGTTGTCCAACTATGTTGTTATCTGTTCAGTATCGAATGCATCCTCAAATTCGGGATTCACCTCCAAGATATTTTTATCAAATCGATTAAGGAACAGTGAGAGTGCTACCAGAAGACCTGGTGAAACTTATTACAAGGATTTTCTATTTGAAACCTTACCTGCTTTACGGTATGGCTCGAGGAAGGGAAATCTCATAGAGGTGGATCTGTTTCATATCAGAATATTCATGAAGCACAGACTGCTTTGCAGTTATAAGAACCTTTCGGCGTAAATTTTATTACAGTCTTATTACATGATGACTATACAGAGATATATCATCATCTTAGTTGTTTTATATTATATGCATGTATGATTTTATATGTATTTTAGCACAGTTCGTTTTGCATTGATATGCACGTCTCATACGTGGGTTAAATCGATGCATGCCAAGATAAAAATACTCTAGCCAGTTATCTATCACTGCGGCAGTTATGAGCTGCTTCTTACTCCTGTAAATGTGATTCATATCAGCAGACAATTATCATTTATTTTCACCTGGTGCTTGATATATTTTATTGAGCCATGTAATTGTTTGATGGGTCATTTTTGGATGACATATTCGGTTTGAATTATGAATAATTTTTACCTACGAATATGAAGCTAAGATTTCATTTTTCTCAACTTCATCAATATAGATCTTGTCATAGATTGACTACGAGTTTTCTTATCTGCTTCTTTCCAGTGCAGCGGGCAGATTCAATTTCAGAGAATTCAGGTCATGGGAACCTTGAATTGCTAGTTGACAGTTTTAGAATTACAATGTGGTTCAAAAAGACATATATGCTTTTAGGAATTTTGAAAACAGAATTCTACACTTGTAAAATGTTGACGTAAATATCCTGAAGTCTATGTCTAAATTAGAGTAATGAACTTAATAAGTTTAGAGCTTTTACATTAAAATTTCTTTCTACACAATTTAATAGGCGTTGTACGGGATTTCAAATCGATTTGATTTCCTTTCCCTTAATAATTTGCAAAATAGTTTTACAATGAATTCTTAAATGAGGAAAAGCATAATAGATCTAGGACTTAAATTACTTCATTGGCATATTGAAAACTATTTAAAACTTAAGTCTTTCCATCAACAATACAAGAAGAGATAATGCACTAATATTCTCACTTTTCAATACATCTCTTTTAAGCAACAAAATGAAATTTAATATATATTTTTTTAAAGTAAATTTCCCAACATTCCTCAAGAGGGTTAAAAAATATTTCCATTAAGTTTTAGAGTAAGCCTTACTAACATTTCAACAAGATCAACACACTCATATGAGGTTCCAAGCCAAGTTAAAGGAGAATAAATAAATTGTCTTTCCTTCAACTTTCAATTCCATCCACATTACAACCTTACTAATGAAGATCAATACAACTTTCCTTCAACATCTTGTTACAACATTTTCCACTTAATGTGGGAACATTTTACAATAATGGAAGCTAAAATACAAGCAATATTACACTTTCTTCCACTCTAGGTGGGGTAAAAATACAAGGTAGTTTCACATTGTCATCAACAAGGCTCCAATGCTACAAACATCAACAAGGTAGCTCCTCCAATAGTTTGCTTGATTCACAAAAAATAAGGGGAGAGGAAACGCTCTCCTCCCAACCAAGATACCCAATGGAGAAGAGAAGCCATCCTCTTCATTGGCCCCCGAGCCCTAACCACATTACAATGGGAGAAAATCCAACTCATGGCAACTACTAGCTTCCACATAACTTAACATAAAAATTTCACAATCATTCCATAAACCTTCAAAACAAAATCAACAACTCAACAAGAGGGAAACCATCAAAACAACAAAGTCACAAGGCTTATCAAGAAAGCCATAAGAGTAAGACCTATGGGGAGGCCACTTATGCCTCCCAATGGGAATGGGTGCCACCTAAAAGCCTCCAATGCAAAACACATTACCCCTAACAAATCTTATGCCTCCCTCAAGTACCCCTTATCCCTCCATCCACTCTTATGCCTCCCTCAACTCTTATGGCTCCCCCAAAGTAAGAACAAGAAGAAAATGCAAGCATTTCTCATACTAGGTGGGCACCCAACCCAAACTCCCTCCTCAAGAAAATGATCTCTTATGCCTCCCTCAAATAAACTCCCCATAGTCTCCTCCCACTCCCAAATTAGGCATTCTACCCATTCCCAACAAGCATTTCAAACAACAACATTCAAGACAACATAAATATACATTCATATAACAAAAAAGAAACATAATACAAACAAGGTGAAGCTCTTACCTTTCCATGGTAGAGCTTGCTCCAAGTATGAAGTCTCAATCCATCCTCAAAGATCAAGCAATCATCCACAAGCTCCAAACAAAATTCCCACAAGTATCAACAAGCTCCAAAAATCCACAACTCCTTCAAAATCCTCTCCTCTCCAAAATACAAGAGACTCAAAATGAAAACTCCTACCCCCAAAATAAACAAACGGATCAAATAAATAGAGAAAAGAGAGGGAGGGATGATGTGGCTCCAAGTAGGATGCCACCTCCTTTTCCCTCCACTCCACATCACTTGGTCAACCTCATATTCCAAAGCACCATTAATGAGTGGTTGAAAGAAAGGCAAGCACCTTACACACTCCATCTAAGCCCACTCCCCCAAAGGACAAAAATTAAATTTTTGAAAAAAAGTGAAATTAATATTTTACCCTTTTTATCCCCCCAAAACACCTAAAAGACCCTAAATTTGGCCTTCCAACCCATAGGTAGGGTTGGCATGGGGTTTTAATAGGTGTGGGACAAGTTTGACTTGTCCCACAAGCTTTCAAATTTGGCCTCTAAGGCCAAATTCGAGTTTCCCATGTGGGGTAGAGTGTGCTACACTCAAAACTCAAACACACACCATTCCACACAAAATCCAAAGTAAATCAATCCTAATAAATGAAATCCCTTTTGGTCACATTCTTTAATTAGTTTAGGACAAATTCAAATTAACTTAATTAAGACACTACAACCCATGGCTAATAAAGGAGTAACCACCAATCCAAAATTCTAATTAATACCAAGTAAAAAATTCACTACTAAAAGAAAACACATACTAACATAATAAAAAGGGAAAATTAAAAAACAAAACAACACATGACCCCTAGGTCACAAGTTTTCCCTTAACCAAATAATTCCAACACACACACAATTACTTGTTGCCATGGTGACCTTAGTTGGATTCTTCTCGAATTCCAATGTGGGTTGGTCTCCACTCCCCAATTTGTTGTGAATATAATATACCTGCAGAACAGAGAATACCTCCTTCGGCCTGTTGGCCGCATTAAAACATTCATGCCAAATATACAATATAATCCAAAATAAACGACACATGATTTACTATCATCTATGCAAATACGATGTCACTTACACTTTCTAGCATATTTCTATTCCACATTTCATTTATGTCAAAACTATTATCACATTAATCCAATTATCAAGTTCTACCCAATATGATTAAATATATCACATGTCATAATTAAAGATAAATAACCATGTCAAAAATATACCAATATCATCATCAAATGTCCACCAGTAGACCATATGCATCATATAAAGATCAAATCAATAACAGTCCAGTGTCTATGATATCTACTAGCATGCTAAATCAAGAAGCCATAATAAATCCATAAGTGAAGTAACTAGTCTCGAAAACAACAAAACGAAAATGGTGTCGAAGGGAAGCAGGCACTACATTTACCATGTTGGTGAACAATTGTTTCATCAGATCTACACTTATATCCTCACTGTATTTTTCCCCCATCTTTCAATCCTAACAGGCTGGAGAAAGAATTGCTCTGATACCACTGAAATAACCCTTGTGGGATACCAATTAAAAATGCAAAAAATATTGAAAATTTGCAGCCAAATAAAATATGATTTTTGCAGATTTTTACAGTTAGGGCAGCGAACTAAAAAAATTTAATATCTCCCAATATATCCACCCGAATTACTTGAAAATTTAAAGAGAGCTTTCTAATATTATAAAGGACATAAGAAAACTATTTTTGGAATTTTACAGAAATTAAAATGCTGCCAAAAAATTACAGCTTGCCCTAGACAGCTAGAAAACTTGTCAAATTCGTAACTCTCCAAATACAAGAGCAAAATTTATGAGACTTTGGAAATAACATTAAAAAAATATAGGAAATGATATTTCAACCTCTAGATCTGAAAATGGCCAACTGGAAACCCTCCAAATAAATGTTGCAAGTCACCTAGCTTGGGAAGAGGATTGAAAATTGATGACGATGCCTTGAAAGTGATGTCAAGCCCTGCCCACATGGTTGACATAAATATAATTTGAAAACCCTCTGATTATCTTCCCCAGATGCCCCCAAAATCCTCATAACGCTTCCTCTAAAATCTATGATAATATCTCTGTAACACAGCCCTAAAAGTGGCTCCAAAATGACAAGCTAGGGTAGATCTCTCACTACCGAAGGATGCCATGCTAGCTAGCGATGGATCTCTCACCACCAAAGCTAGGGTTCCTGTGGATTTCACTCCACAAGCTGTAGATTTGCAAACAATAGTTACACATGAATGGAAATAATTATGTATCAAAAGTGCTTTACCTTTATCCCTGAGCTCCTTATATACTTCTCCAAGGCAAAAATAGCCCCAATAGCTCAAGCTAACCTGATGGATCTTGAACTCCATGGTAACCCTTTTACTTGGTCAAATACGAGACTTGGAAATAATCTCATACAAGTTTGTTTGGATAGAGCGCTCATCTCGGTTGAGTGGCTCTTAAGTCAAGATTTTCATCTCTCCTCTCTTCCCAGAATCACCTCGAACCACAACCCCATTATCTTGAATATGTTGAATACTAAGAGACCTGCACAATCCTCATTTAAATTTGAAAAATTTGGTTCGACCATTTGTATTTGCTAGAAATAATTAAAGAATGGTGGAGGATTCAAGTTGAGGAAACAACTCAATATAGATTTTTTTAGAAACTCAAAAATATCAAAAGGAAAATGAGGGCCTGGAATAAAGAAGTCTTCAGTAACATCTTTACCTAGAAAAAATAGATCAAAGAAGATATTGAAGAATTGGAAAAGAAAATTGCTGCCTTGGGGATGAGTGAAGAAGATTATGTCTGGGAAAAACCGTTTTAGCCGAATACCATACCATTTGTGCAAGGGAAGAATCTTTCTGGAGGCTTAAGTCCATAGCAATATGGCTTAAAGAAGGTGACAGGAACACAAAATATTTCCACATGACAACTTTAAAGCACAAGGCCCACAATAAAATCACTGAAGTAACTACACAAACTAGTGAGACTACTTCAAATCCAAACTGTATTAAAGAGGAAGCTGTTAATTTATACAATAATTTACAAAATGACACTCCTTATTTGTCTCATGAAGCTTCTAACATGTTGTTGGAATCCATACCAAACAATCTAGTAAATCCAAAAGAGTTTCATACTCTCTCTAAACCAGCCACCTTAGAGGAGATTCAAAAAGTAGTTTTTACTATGGAGGGAGACAAATCCCTAGGGCCAGATGGATTTTCTGCCTTTTTCTATCAAAGATGCTAGGATATTTGTTTGTATGATCCGCTCAAAGAAGTTAATGATTTCTTCAAGACATGTAGGATTCTTAAATAAATCAATAACACCTTTATATTCATGATCCCAAAAATAACATCCAAGATTCATCCTTTTCTCCCTCGCATCATTTCTATTCAAAAGGGGGGCTTTGTAAAAGGAAGACTTATCCAATATGTGGTTGTCATGGTACAATGAAACCATACACTCGATGGAGAACATTAAAAAGGAAAGAATGGTTTTAAAGTTGGACATGAACAAAGCCTTTGAAAGAGTTTCTTGGTAATTCCTTGATAAATTTTTGGAGAAATTTGGATTTGATGGTAATTTCAGAAGGCTAATTTGGACATGTATTTCTTCTCCCAGATTCTAAGTGATCATCAATGGAAGTTCGGTGGGATTATTTCCATGCAATAGGGGTATCCGTCAAGGAGAACCAATCTCTTCCATTCTTTTTATCATCATGGCAGACAGTCTCAGTCGTACCATCAACCGTTTTGTTTCCCTGGGTTATCTTCAATGTCTTAAGCCCTCAAATTTTATATCACGGTCTCACACCAGTAGTTTGCAAATGACACTATCCTCCTCCTTCTTGCCTCTATTTTCGAAGAAAAAAATACGAAGCATATTCTTCAACTCTATGAAGAGGCATTAGGACAACAAATCAACTTTGATAAAAATTCTTGGTACTTCTTCTACACTCCTCCAGTAAGGAAAATGAAAATTGTGTAGATTCTTTGTTATGAGATCAACTCTTTGCCTATCACATACCTTGGGCTTCCTTCTAGGAACAAATAAGGTGCATATGAGTGTTTGGAATGCTTTGTTGGAAAGATTCCAAAGAAAATTGCTGGCTGGAAGGGTTCTATCCTCTCTAGCATAGGGAAATACCTCCTTATAAAAAACACTCTTCAAAATTTACCGATCTACATTATATCCCCATTCTTTATTCCAACAGCTATCATAGATAAAGTATATAGAATCCAAAAACGATTCTCTAGATAGTAACAAAAGAGAAGAATAGGATGCACTTGGTTGCATGGGATGAGGCTTATGACAACAAGATGGCAGGAGGTATTGTCATTAAAAAAAATCCGCACTATGAATGTTGCACTTATTTCTAAAATGGGATGGAGATTTGTTAAAGAGGAACACCCATGTGCCAATATCATTAAAGAAAAGTATTTAAACCAAGGTAATGTAATGGACTATTTCAATACTACCAACCATCCCTTGGGATCAATTTTTCGGAACAACCTGGTTAAGATCATAAAAGAGCTTGCTTCATGATGTAAATGGACCCTTGGAATGAGAGAGAAGATCAAAATTTGGAAGGAAATATGCGATGAATTTAACACTCTTAAAAATAATGCACATTGAGAGCATCTTAAAAACAACCTCAGTACAACTGTAGGATGGTAGGTCAATGACTACATCCAAAACATTGAAGGTAAACTACATTGGAAAAATATGGAGGCTATTTTACCTAACACCATGGAGATTTTCAGAGACCTCCAAAACACACTGAGTCATATTCCAATTATCCAAATCCAGTCTCAAGATGAATTCACCTGGGTTCTTTCCTTTGATGGCAATTATTCGATGAAATTGGGGGGTACCAACTCTATGCTAATGAGCTTGCTAGCAATTTCCCCTACGGGAAAAATCTCGTTCAAAGAGATTACCCCTAAAATAAACTAATTTCTCTAGTTTGTGCTAAATAAAGGAATTCTCACCATTGCTAATATTATTAAAAGAGGTTCTACCATGTCTAATAGATGTTATCACTGCAAAAAGGACAATGAGACCATTCAGTATCTTCTTCTGTATTGTCATTTTGCTAACTCTCTATGGAAGCTCATTTTCAACAATTTTGATGTTAGTTGGTCTTTCCTAGAGGATATTATTCAATCCTGATGGTAATAGAAGCCTCCTTTTAAACATGCACTCCTTCATAGACTTTGGAGAATCATTTTCCCACACACCATCTAGATAATTTGGAAATCTTGTAACTCAATCATCTTCAGAGGCTCTAATAGAACCACCAAAAGTATTCTCAATGAAATCACAGTGGTTGCCAAAGAAAACATTCAAAAATTCAAACCCCCCAAATAAGGTTTGTATCCTTAGTAGGAAGAAAGATAACCCAAGGCTTGGAATATTGATATTCAACAGCTATCTACACCAATCCCCAACATTGACAAGGTCACTTGAGCATTGGATTCCCCCTTCTGAAGGTTGGTTTAAGCTGAAATTTGACGGTGCCTCTAAGGGTAACCCTAGTATAGCAGGTGGTGTCAGACTCATCAGAAATCATAAGGGTCATCTAATTGCAACATACGCTAGTCCCATGGGTAAATAAACTAATCACTACTATGAGGCCCTAGTTGCTCTCTGGTGAATTAGAATAGCTAGGAACCTCAATGTGGGAAATATCATTGTGGAAGGTGACTCAATGAACATTATCAACAATATTTCTAAGTCCCAAGCTCTGAGTTGGACCATTAGAGAGTTCATAATTGAAGCCCAAACCTTATGCAATGGACTAAACATCATTTTCAAACATGTGTTTAGAGAGGGGAATATATCTGTGGATTTATTAGCACATGTGGGGGTCTGCATTAATAATTACAAAGAATGGTATGATTTCCAAGAAACTCCCCATGAAATTAGACACATCGTCACCAATGAAGCAAAATCACCCATCATTACTTCTAAGCCGTCGGATCCTACATGTGTGGAATCCCCTTTCCATATTTGTGAGGCAGATTTTTCTCATTCAAACTTATTCCCTCATTACTCTAAAATTTGAGAGCCTTTTTCATTTCAAGCAAGATCCTTGTAAGGTCTCAAGTTCCATCTCTACAACTTACAGGTATACAAGATATCAGAGGGATGCTAGTGGGACTACGAGTTGTTGTTTTCAACTCAACCCATTTCAATTTACAACAATGGGAGGATCCCCATGTAAAGTTGAGACGATATTTGATCCACATTGGTAGGAAAATGTTGAACTATGGGAATCCATTAATACTGACATTTTTATAGAGTTTTATATAAAGGATTAAATGGCATGACCAACATATTTCTCTATAATTTGTAGAGAACTGGAAAGATAGGACTATTAATGTTAGAGGAAGAAATTTCACTAGCTCTGAGGGGTTCATTACATTTATCACTGGCCCTGAGCATGGATGGGAACAAGTTTGATAGAGAAGCTGAGGAAAGGGTTTTCCTAGATGAAGGCGAGAACATCAAAATTAAGAAGGAAGGCAATGTTCTGATTTATACAAGTAATATCCTTACAAGTGGTATCAGAGCAGCAATTTCGGCCAAAATTAGGGCAAAAACCCTAATTTTTTGTTTCGTGTATATCTTGAAGAGGGTATATAATTTTTTCCCAATTTTTGCGTCATAATTTGGAAACACTCTAAGTCAGAATATCTGAAAAATTCAACTCCATTGGATCTGTTTTGCGGATGTTATTGGTGTTTTAGGTTTTTTCATAAATTCGCTTTTCAGGAAGCAAATTGTGGTATTTTTTTACCAAAATTTATATTTTCAAAAAGATATTAAAATTTCAGTTAGGGTTTGTTTTTTGTTTTTTTATCCATCTGCCGAAATATTTTCACAATTTCGAAAACCCTAGTTTTGTGGATCATGGGGATGGTAGCTTTTTTTAGAGATGACAGGATTGATGCTAGAGAATGGTGGAACAAATTCAGGGATAAATTCTCTAAACCATAAGATATTTGGTTATTCAAGTTTTGGATTAGTGGCCCTACACAGATTTTCTTTTCTAAGTTAGAAAAGGAAAAGTCTAATTGGTCTTTGCAGGAACTGGAACAAGTTTTCATGGATAGATGGGCAACAAAAGAAGAAGAAGACGAAGCAGAAGAAGAAGAAGAAAAAGAAAAAGAAAAAGAAAAAGAAGAAGAAGAAGCAGAAGTAGAAGCAACATTTAAAGAAGAATAAGAATAAGAAGAAGATGTTGATGATGAAGTTGCTACACAGGATATGATTTCATATGGTGGTTGGATGATTGAGCTTGGCGATAAGTGTGCAATGATTTAAAGCACACTCATTATATGGCTTCTTCTTATGTTTCGGGGACAAAAAATTTCAAAGAGGGAGGAAATGCTATGTACCTTGGGATATAATATTATAATGTATATGGGTTGATGGAGATGCTGACATGTGGCACACGTCCCCTTAGTTATATGTATGGGTTCACATGGGATATAATGTTATGATGTATATGTATTGATGGAGATGCCAACATGTGGCACACATCCCCTTATCTTATTATATCATTCATTTATGTTTTATTATGCTTAGGAGGTCAGCCTCAGTATTGGCCATAGGTTAGAATGGTATATATAGGGGTTAGAAGGTTGTAGTTAAGGATGATATTGAGTATTGGAGTGTTATTATATGGTTTGGAGGTTACCCCCTCGAAGTGGTATTGGAGGTTGCCCCCTCGAAGTGGCAAAGCTATTATATGAGCATATTGTCATCATTTATCTATATTTTGGTGTTCTTTCATGTTATTCTATTGTATGTGTTCTGATTTATACAAGTAATATCCTTACAGCCTCTATCCCACAGCCATTTGATGAGGTCACCCGAATGATGGTTCATTATGTCACACTTGAAGGAAAATTTTACACCATTCCTTGCACACCACCTGGTCTTGTTAAACCACTTCAGGTGCGAGATTAAGGTGGGTCTTTCATACCGTATTTTGCATTCAATGGAAAAATCAATTCTGGAGGTAAAGGCTTGTAAGAGGACAATTCATCTTCACCAAGGGGTCATATTTCTCATTAATTAGTACATTATGGATGTTGTGGCCATTGACCTCTCTCCCCCTTTAGCCCCTCCTCCTCCCCAACAACCCTGAATCAACTTTAAGAATCTCTTGTAGCGGGGTTGTGTCTCTGAACCACCTTCTAAAAGGATTCTTCACAACAATAAGAAAGACAAATAAATCATGGTTGAGGATAGCCCCCCTACTGTCATTCCTACTAACGCTCTTGTTCAAGACACCTCCTTTGTGTTGGAGAAAAAAATTAATTTGCAAGCTGAGACGATGAACAATATGGAGGACTTCTTTAGTTTGTTATTAAGGACCATATTCCTAACCTTATCCCCAGCCTGAGAGAGGAAACTACCACTCTTTCCACCAAGCTCACAAAGCTCGAGGAAAAACACAACAACTACCTGGCCATTGAAAAAGTTGTTCTCAACCTCATGCAAGTTCATATCTACCAAATCTGTGACATCAACGACATTCCGCCCTCTACATGGAAGAACGACAAGATCACAAAGAATTTTAAGACATCTAACTGGGACCCCACTATTGCTACTGCATTGTTCTTGTTTTTTTGCTGCAGTTTTGTTGTTGTTGGTTCATAGTAGGGCTACTTGTGGGCAGTTGGCCCCTGCCTTAGATTTTTTAATGTTTTTGTCTTCTGGTTGAGGTGTGGCCCCCACTGATTAAAAAACTACATTGCTAAACTTTGAATATTTTGGTTGTTGAGCCTTTTGATGTACTTTTGGGTAAAGGTCCCTCCAAAACCTTTTATCTTTAATAAAAAAAACTTTATATGATTTATTTTTTCCCTTTTGCTCTGAATTTCCTTTTATAGTGGAATAATGCATTTGCAAAAATGAATCTCTGATGCGGGTCCTAGCGGAACCACGCTTCCTTTTTTACTTTTAACTCCCTTCTCCACAAAAGGAAATTTTTCCAAATTTCCTGTGGAAGTCCGCACCTCTGTCGTTAATCAGGAAATTTTTTTGACTATTCTCCATTGGGTTTGCAGACCATTTTGATGTTTCGATCCTTTTGGTAACAAGAGGTAAAAAATCCAAGTTGCCTCCGATGGTTTGTTTTCCCGCCCCTTTGAATTTTCAAAGCCAACCTTGACCTCCCTTTTGTCGGGCTTGTGGGCCATTTTGATACTTTAATCCTTAAGAGGCAAAAAATCCAAGTTACCTCAATGGTCCACTTCCCCACCTTTTGAGTTTTCAAACTGCCACGCGTCACAATGGTGCATCTTGAGATGGTCCTAAAAATTTGATATCTTAAATGAGCCTGGGCTCACCAGGTGTTCTGGCCTGAAAAAAATTGTTTTAAGGCTTAAAGCTTAGTGGAAGGCGCCATATGTCAGGATCCGAGGAAATCTCCTTTGGCCGTTGAAAATTCCGAGCAAAATGCAAAGTGAGCGGAGGCCTCCAAGTGTCCTCCTGGGAATTCTTTAAAATTAAATTCAAGGGCCAGTCCTCAAACATGCGTGGTCCCTCCACATGTCCTAGGCCTCTCAAAACCTTTTGAAAAATACTGAGTATGGCAAGCCCTGGCGGAAGCCTCCACGTGTCTTCATGGTGTAATTTCAAAATAGAGTTCCCAATAACGGAGACCCTAAATGAGCACATGCTCAGCGCATGTCCATGTTCTACCAAACATTACTAGCTGCATAAAAGATTGTCTAAGTCCGTGCAAAGCAGCAAAAACCTTCACGTGTCCTCTCGACGCAACTTCAAGGCCAAACCAAAAAGCAAATCTTCAAATGAGCACCGTTCCTCCACGTGGACGAGCTTTGCGTTAGGGCGACCCATAAAAATTTAGAGTGCCCCATTGAGCTGTGTCCAACCAAATGAGGGCACGTTTCCTATGTTGATGCAATGATGTAAATTTGATTTGGAGAAATGCACTCGTCAAACTGTTAAAATTTGGAAACACAACCATTTGAGCCCGGAGATAAAATTTTCTCCAAGGACAGAGAATTTAGAAATGTTAAAAGGCTCAAATACATTCCTTTGAGCTACATCCATTCATTTTTCCTCAGGTATTTATGAGAAAAAACAACAAGGACAACAAAAATACCTGACTATGGAAAACTGGAAAGAACGGGAGAGCCCGAAGTTCTTTAGATGAATAGAGAATGGGGGACCCTTATCATACACCCTTTTTAGAAAAATAGAGAAACAAGGAAACAACTATGGACCCATACGTGATCCCTCATCCTAGGAAGGAATTGGTCATGGCAACAAAAGGAAGGCAGAGATTTCTTAAGCACAACACGGGGGAAAAAAATATGGCAGATGCCGATAAATTGATAGATTTTAATGGACAGAATGGGCCAAGACTATTTTGAGCACCAACATCGGCTCCGACTTAGGGATGGGCACTCCGTATGAGTACCAAAAGACACAAAGGTAGACCATGTGCCAAAATATCCTTTAGGCAAACCAATCAGTTTGCAGAGCACAAATCTAACAAATATCTAGCTGAGAAACTGAACCCAGAAAATGGCTAGCTATAAACAATCCACAAACCACTAGAACGACACAAACACCAAAAACAGAGAAAAAAGCTACCACACTATATAATGTATAAGTTGATACCCACCTTGATTCAAAAAAATAAAGGGAAACATTCCAAATGTCTTTTATGTTGGATATGACCATGCTAAGATGTTCTTATATGTTTTCATCAACTAGAAATATACCTCTTTTTCTTCTTTGTTCAATTTGTAAACCATCTATTTTCTCTAAAGCTCCTGCCATTGTGTTTAGGTCGAGTTCTCTAACATGTTCTTCAAGGCTGAATCATAAACCAAATTCCTAGAAAAAACAACATACTTAAGAGATTTGTTTTAAACACTTTCATACTCCCTGAAATGCATAAAACTTACAAAGTTGTTAAGATCAGCATCTGCTTGTAAAACTTCACAAGATGCATTGCTTGGGTCTTCAATCAAGTACATCATATTCTTCTCTCCATATACTTTCACCAAGTTTGCTTTCAATGGGAATAGTGGCATAAGACATGTCCATTTGCACACTACCACCAACACCTGCTTGCCCATTTTCTTAACAACAACATTCCCCACTTGGTAGGCCAGTCAACAATCACTACATCAAGTTTTAAGTTCCTTCCTAAGATAAGATGTAAGTTGAACAACCAAATATTTGACACATACCACCACTGACACCTCTTTAGATTCCATGGATTAGTGCACTTCCCATATTTTGTTATTACTTTGATACCTAATCTCATTCATGACTTCAAGAGGCATGAAATTACATGAAGCTCTAGAATTAAACATATCATTTATGTAACAACTTGTCTTTGATAACCAGGGTAGTGAAGAATGGATCCACATTCAGCTGGGATTTAACCAAATAAGTTCCTAAATAAACCTCTGGTGGTTCCCCCAGCTCTTCCAACACTTGTGGATTTTCCAACTCTGCAACAGTAAGGGGAATCTCAACCTTGTTTACATCTCTACCTTGTATGATCTCTTCCTCTTTGAATCCTAAATATTCAAAAGCCCTCTTCTTGTGCTCAGGGATCCTAAGCAGCTCAAAAATTGGGACGCAAGATTTTAGATTTGATTCAAAACTTGGGAAATGTCATATGGAACAAATTTGGGTAAAGCAGCACTAGGAGAAAGATTGGAAAATTCATCAGATGGAATGGGATTCTTTTCAGTTTGGGCATGGGGAGGAACACAAGTTTTTCTTGGGGAAACAAGCTCTCTGCCAGATGCATTTTTCTTCGGGGTTTCTTTGGTAAGCAATGGAAATTTTGACTTGGCTTGTGGCCCCTTGGCAGCTTTACTTCTGGTATTGTGCTCCTTTTCTTGGGCAACTACAACATTTATTAATAGTTGCCTATCTTCTTTCTGAGGGAACTCTTCGATCATACTTTTCAATCATTAATGCCCTCAAGTATTCAAAATTATTAGTGGGCAATTCAAAATCTTGTACAGTGTCTACTTCTAAAGTATGAGAGGGAGGAAGAAGAGGTGCCTGGTGGATGTAATCCCAAAAAATAGCAGTAGTTCTAGAACTTATTACCTCACTTGAAGTTGCTTCCCTTGGCGAACTTACAGGGATCTCCATCATGCAGGCATCATCATCAATATCAGCATCTGCTGTCTTCTTAAACTTCCTGCTGATCTTCTCTTGAACACATGGAACATGAGGGCATGAAAACATCTGTCACACCAGTCAATGACATTTGTCTCCTCCACAACAGTAACTCTGGAAACCAAAGGATCAGGTACCATTCAGTTATCCCTAGCTTAGGACTGTCTATTTCCAAATCCAATAGTTCCCTTGACTCTATCATCAAATATTTGGTGATTTGTAAACCTGTCTTGGCCCTGTTGCTTATGTTGACCTTGTGAACTCTACCCAATCCCATTTTCTGCCTGGGATAATTTGTATGATATTTCTGTGACAGCCCCTATTAAATTTTTCACAACTTCCTCCAAATCGAAAACCTTACTTGTTTGAGGCTTTTCCAAGCTAATTAGTTTTACACCCTCTCTTTTTGAAGCCTTTCCAATTGCCTTGATGTTATTCTCTATTTGCAGAGCCATGGTGAAGTCCTACCTCAAATTAGTAGGTTTTTTATCACTTAAGTAGTAAGTAGTTTTTTTATCAAATGCATTTGAATATTTGATCAAACATCATTCATCACATGGCCTTAAGCTAACAAGCAATCTTCTCAAGGTCTTGTTAAGCCTTGTGTTGAAATCATGTACTGACTCATTAGGATTCTTCTTGATATTTTCAAATTCTGATAGAAGAAATATAGGGTCAGTTCTATCACCATACTGCAATCTAAATGCATTGTTTCATATTTGTCCAAGAATCAAGTGGAATTATCTGGCAAAGCTTTTTATACTAGTCCCTTGCATCCTCTTCTAGAAGTATGTATAAACAACTTGATATATACATCTTCATGTTCAATCTCAAAGTCTTCCATCATATTGATAAAAAGCTTTAGATGTTGATCACCAGTTATAGCGTTGTTTCCTTGGAACTTTGGTAATCTATTTCTTACATCTTGGGGAACTGCATTTGGATAACCAGCCATCCCTGTAAAATTTATAGGACCAAAGGTGTTTACAACAAATGGAGGTCTAGGTGGGGGCAGGGCCATGTTATTTTGAGGAGGTGACCCTGGAGGGGAGACAAATTGATAAGGGGTAGAGGGTATTTGAAACACAGGAGTATAACTTTCAAAATGGATATCCCCTAAAGACCTTGTTTCTTGGAAAACCCTATCAACTTCTAAAAATATCAGGGGCAGAATGAGAAGAAAACTTTTCAAAATCAAATGAAGGCCCCTCTCCAGTTGGAGAATTCAATTCCACAAAGAGGCTACCTGATTCAAAAGCACTTGAATGACAGTCTTCAATGATAGGCCAATCACTTTCATCAATGGAGATCCCTTTTCTTGTCTGCTGATATCCAACAACTCTCCAGGATTTTCTTCCTTCTGACTTTGTTTTTCCTAGCTCTGGAAATAATGTCCTAGTAGGATCCCTAGCAAAGAAATATCTTCTTCCTTCTAGCTTTGCAAAGATTAGAAACAAATCTCACTTGACATAGGTTAAGACACTGGTACTCATCAAGAATCAAATCAACAGGGAGTCGCCACTAAGGATTTCCACCTTAGTTGTGCAAATGCACTAAAATATGATCTGTCAACACTAGAAACTGGAAATGGTCAAAGATCTGACTTTTCTTTACCTAGATTTATCAATGAAAGCTAGTGCAATAGGTGTAGAACTGAAATGATTGCACATGGCAGAGCACTAAGTAACTTTAAAATACTTCTTACAGGCCTGAACACAGGATGATGTTTGAAAATATGTATTAGACACTTAGATGCATGTAAGAATTGTGTTTACCAGGGTAACTAAATATGAACTACAATCACAATGATCCCTGGCAATGGTGCCAGTAAGGTGTTGGTACCCAAATTGATTCTCCCTCAGAAGTTGAGCAACATCATAGGTTTGGCAGGAAGCTTAGAGACAAGCAGAGCATGTAGTGTGTCATTTTGTAGCCGAGGATGAAATGTAGCTTGCTCTTTGTCACTTAGATGTGGAGAAATGGGTAGCACCCTCAAGAGGATTTGACCTATCCTCACTACTTTATGGTTGTGCCTTTCAACCAGGGTGAGATGACCCTTTTTGTAGCCTATGTTGTTTATGGAGGAGATGGAGATGTCCTTCCTTTGTGAAGTATTAAGAAAACCTTGAAGAAAATATGATCAATGCAACAAAACCTAACTCTCATGAATTGTCACTCTAGATAATGGAGATATTTTCTAGGAAAGGTTTAGTGCCACTAAAGACAATGAAATCCTGATTGTTTCTGCATGTTTTGGTAGTAATGAAATTATGAATTTGTATACATACATGACAAACAGGGGTAGTATGGGTATGATTCACAATTGTTTTTAAATGATTTTTGGTGGGAGGTGAAGCAGGATAAAGTTGATTATACCAGACATTTGGAGAACCTTACAAAAATGAGTTCCCAAGCTTCAACATAGAATTTCTTTGGTTAAATTAGCAGGATGTTCCTTTCGAACTAGAAGGTACATGCTTCAATGGAGGCCTAAATCAACACATTTTCACACAATCTTAACAAGGACTCTAAACATGAAGGCTTCAGAATTGGAAAAGATCAACTAAACATCTATCAAACATCTCTGATTAGGAAATCACTTTCATGCCTAAGGTACACTTCAAAGGATTCACAAAATCCCAACCTTTAGTCATGGAAAAGTCAGTGAATTGATTTTAAATTTGTTTATCTCATTATCCAAGATGAAATGCTCTTCTTGAAAACTGAAATTGCAAATACCATTAAACTATCACAAGGACGATATCCTTGATGTGATTCACAATCATATCTATAAATTAGTATAAGATTGCAATAGGGTAATGAATAAAAGACTATTTGCATTTACATTCTGAAACAAAGATCACAGAACACTAATTTTACTCAAGAATCAACATCCACCCCTAACTATCAAATTTGATTAAATTTATTCAGTAGGGAAAAGTTTCTCGAAACAATCTCAGAGCTTGTCAATGGTTGTACACTCACAACCACATTGACATAGATTCAAATTCTCACACAAACCCAAATATCAACAGGATCCTTTACATGCCAATTTCTCAGAAAAATCAGGTCGTATTCGATAGTCAGACTTACATATTAATGGTGAGAGATCAATTTTTGACTCCTAGACACTTTTCCTTCACGAAACTAGGATACCAAATTAATGTTCCTCTTCATTTGGCGTGTAGGAGACTCCAAGCCTATGATAAAAATTTTACCATAGAGAATTTTCGCATCCCCATGAACTCTAGAATGAAAATGAGCATAAAAGTGCATATCATGATATCGCACAGCTGATTCCGTTGATTTCAGATTTGTGAAAATTTGTTAGGACGATCCACATGGGTAGATCTCATTTTAATATCGGTCCTACAGGTTCAACTTTTTCCTTTTGTAGCATTTAGAAAAATGTAAAATTTTCACATTTTGCTCACCATACCACTTCCACCCCTAATCTATCAAATCTGAGTTCTTTGACACATGTCCTGGGAAGTGGGCCCCAAATGGAAGATCAGATCGAGCCTAAAGGCTACCATTTCACCTCCTTTTTGGAAAAGGGAAAATTTTCCAAATTTTTCTCATGCAAACTCCACCTTATCTGCAGGTCTATTCTCCGATGTGGGTCCCAATGGAAATCATGATTCCTTTTTTAGGCTTTTAACTCCCTTCTCCAAATTAGAGAATTTTTTTTGAGAGACATTTCCCCTGGAAGTTCGCACCTCCGCCATTGACTAGGGAAATTTTTTTATTAATGCTCCTCTTCATTTGGCGTGCAAGAGACTACAAGAAATGATAAAACAACCATAAGAATATGCATCCCCAGGAGCTCTAGAGTGAAAATGGCAGAAACATCAAATACAGAGGCACAACAGTCGTTGATTTCTATTTTGAATTTGGACCATCCATGTGGGAGATCCAATGTTAGAGTGGGCTTGCGGGTTCCTTTCTTCCTTTTACAACTTTTGAAAAATGTAAAATTTTCACATTTTTCTCCGCACCTCCGCCCTTGAGAAATGAGCCTGAAACGTGTCCTAAGGTGGATCCCAAAGGAACCCAGGCCTCTCAAAAACTTTTGAAAAATGACTAAGTATAGGAAGCCCTGGCAGAAGCCTCCACGTGTCTTCATGGCGCAATTTCAACATAAAGACCCAAAGTGGAAATCCTAAATGAGCGCAGAACTCACCATGTGTCCCTATTCCGCCAAATTGTACCAGCTGCATAAAACTTTATCTAAGTTTGGGAAAAGTATCAGAAACCTCCATGTGTCCTCCTGGCTCAACTCCAAAGCCAAACCAAAAAGAAAATCTTCAAATGAGCATCGTTCCTCCACGTGGACTAGTTTTGGGTCAAGACGATCCATAGAATTTTTAGAGTGCCCCACTTAGCCGTGTCCAACCAAAAGAGGCCATGTTTCTTGTTGATGCAAATATGTAAATTTGACTAGGAGAAATGCCCGTCAAACCGTAAAATGTAGAAAAACCACCATTTGAGCCTGGAGATGAAATTTTCTCCAAGTACAGAGAACTTAAAAATGTTACAAGGCTCAAATACATTCCTCTGAGCTACATCCATTCATTTTTCCTCAAGTTTTTAGGGCAAAAAAATGACAAGGAAAAAAAATCCTGACTGTGGAAAATGGAAAGAATGGGAGAGCCCGAACTTTTAGATGAACAGAGAACAGGGGACCCTAATTACAGACCCTTTCCATATAAATAGAGAAATAAGGACACAATTATGGATCCATTTGTGATCCTTGGCCCAGGAAGGATTTGTTATGGCAACAAAAGGAAGGGAGAGACTTCACAGGCACAACACGTGGGGATAAAATATGGCAGAGGCTATAAGTTGATAGATTTTAATGGAAAAATGGGGCGAGACTATTTTGAGCACCAACAGGAGGAAGATGAAGATTTAGATAAAACACTACAACTAAATCATATATTTTCATTAGTCCATCATGAATTAGTGGTATTATGAAACTACTTAATATAGTGTTGACATTATAAATTGTGTTGAACTATGGTATCATGAGCAGTTAGGGTATCATGATATACACATATACATAAAGTATGATACTGAAGAAACTCGTGAAATCATATCATGATACAAAACAAAACCATGGTTTTGTGAACTATTTGAGGTCTCATAACCTTCTAATAAATGTACCAATACTCCAGAGGAGACTGATACTTGTATAGTTGTCCATGAGGCTATGATGAAATGTAACTAGATATATCTAATAAATGCACTTAGAATGAAATCCATGGTTTGAATTTGGCACTTGAAAACATGTCCTTTGAAACCCTGTATGATTTATTATTTTTCATATTTTTTCATGTAGGAGTTATCTTTTGAATATGTAGTGGCCACTCTTCTTCAACACTATTTTCATTATGATGATATTATTGTTGGATTGATACTTAGACATTTTGATTATTATATCTTGATCAATCGATGATATAATATGAAGATATTTGGACTATTGATATGTTTTTATTTACATTTTGATTGTGATGCACTATATGACGATGATTGGCAGATATATATGTTGATTTGTAGTATTCTGATTTTATACTAATATGTCATATTCTAGATGCATAGCCTATGTTGGATATTTTGAGTAGAATCATGATTTAATGGATGTTAAAATCGAATTAAATTGTATGATGATAGATGATAGAATTTCTAATTTTAGATGACGATTATTGATGTTTATATGTATATTATTTTGCATGTAGTTGATGCAGCCGTAAGGCGAGAGAGGTTTTTTTTATGTTGTAGGACATTTTATCACATACATCAAAAGGGGGATAGGGGACCAACCACAGAAAGATGTCGGGTGTTGTGCAACATGGCTAAAATTTGATAACTTATGTATAATATTATGTTGTGTTGTTGCATGCTTTGTTAGGAGGTTCCCATGGGGGGAAACTTCATTGATGTGGCCATGGGTGTAATGTGTTTCCTTTCTTTTATTTTTGTTGTTAATTTATTGTGCATGTGTTTAATTATTTGGGGAATTATTGTTGCTTTATTAACACTTGCTAATGTATCTTAATGAACTAATTTAGCTTAAATTTAAACAAAAAAGGAAGATATGACATGTGGGCAAGATATTCCTTGTTAGTTGCATGATGCGAATTTCATTAAATGCATTTAGGTGGTGTGTACCATCCTTCCCAAATTCGAATTTGGCCTTGTTCGCCACTTTTAAGTTAACCTTGTCCCTCACATCTCAAAATATCCTACCAACCCTACTTCTGAAGTATGGGACAAATTTTGACCATTTTAACACATTTTTTAGTGTAAAAAGGGTAAATAATTGCACTTGTTACTTGCAACATTTAAGTTTATCCTTGATAAGCATGGTGTGCAAGTTGGAGTGCAATGTGTGCATGTCATAAGTCTTAAATGTGCATTTAATTGTTTTGGGCTTGGTGTTTGAAATTGTGTGTTGGAATGGAGGGATGATGACGTGACATCCTATATAGAGCCACCTCATATCCCTCACATCCCTTTTCTATTAATTAGATGATTTTGATGGATTTTGGGTTACTTGCCTTATTTTCTTCTCTTGCACTTTTTAAATTTGGTCTTGTTTTTCATACTCCGAGTTTTCACTTTTAGTTACATCTTGAATTAAGCTTGGTGAGGAGGATTCTAAAGCTTGTTGAGAAAATGAATTGGAATTTTGATGGAGAGGCAGGCTCTCCTCCATTTTGGCATTTTTGTATTAATATTTTTTTGATGTATAAATTATGTTTTTTTGTATATTGTATGAGTTTTGTGGTCACGGTGATTGTGATTGAGTATTTTTCCTTAAGTTTTGTGTGGGAGATGGATTTATGGGACCACTGGCGAGGGAAAACGGAGATGTGAGACATGCATTTTGGAAGGAGTGTGAGTTTGAGTTCTACCTATGGGGAGTGAAAATGATAACATGGATATATTTTACATTTTGTAAGTGTAGAAATAAGGATTTGATTATGTTTTTCAGTTATGCACTTGAAAGATTTTTGGTGGAACTCCTACATCACTTGGGATACGAAATGAGGTTATGCTCATATTCCATTGTTCCTTGTTGGCTTGTTGTAGTCAAGCATTTTCACTTGTTGGGGAAATTGTTGTTTTGTTTGAATGGATTCTTTGAATGTGTTATTTGATTGTGTTATCTTGTGGAATGCCTGTTGTGGAAGCATCTTGTAAAATTTTTCAAATGTGGCATAATACCCCATATTGTTCTTTGGTTGGGGATCGAGGGCCAATAAGGGGATGGCTTCTCCTCTTATTAGATTATAGGTTGGGCGAAAGAAGCGTCGCATATACCCCTTTATTTGTATGGTGATTAAAGTTTTGAAGAGTTGAAGGATGCAATTTGGAAGCTATGAAGTTGAGAGATGACTTGGAAATAAGACTTGTGTGTTTTCACCTTGTTCGATGAATTCTCCATGTTGTAAAATTTTATATTGTTCCCACCTAGAGTGGAAGATTGTAACTTTTTTATCTTTGAAAGAAAGTATTTTGCATTTCATTTATTCCAAGTTGTAGTAATTTAGTTGAAAGTAAAAAGAACTTTTATCTTATACAATTGTTGGAAAGGACTAATTTTATTGTAAGAAAAGGGATTTGAAATTATTGTATTACAAAAAAATGTTATTGCAACTTGTAATTATCATATTTATATTGTGTGGTTGGAAAGAGAAATTCCAAGTATGTTTAATAAAAAGGACTTACATTTCATATTGTTGAAGGTTGTATGTTTTGAATGGAAAAAGGTATGTACTTAGTAAAGTAAGTCTAGAAATGAAGATATGATATCAACCTATCAACTAATGAATTATAAAAAACTTAATTAAAGTTAATGTTGTCTTAGAAACGAACCTAAGTAGAAAATAGTTTTAAAAATGATCAAATTTAAGGTTCTGTTTTCAGGAAACATAACCTACACCCAACATAGAGCGGTGGTCGATGAACCGCCCCACTAGGCATGGTGGAGGTCACAAGACTTCCGACATGTTTAGGGAGGGTGGTTTCATCACTTTTGACAAAAAAATAATAATGACGAATGTGAAAAATATAGATCGAATTTAATTAAAATCTAAGCTTCAAATATTTAAAATAAAACTACCAGAAACTAGTAAATGATAAAATTCAATTGTTTAAGCATATAAATCCTCTTATGGACATCAAAAATGTGTGAAATTTCATAGATCTAATGAAATGGGGTTTTTCCCCCAAATATTGAACTTATAGAATGTTTATATTAAATAGCAAAAACCAAATACACAGTGGAATCTCTACAATAAGAAAATGAGGAATCTTACAATAGAAAACCCTTGAATAATCTAAACTATGAAGAGGAGAATGGATGAAGTTTTTTCCATTTGCAACTTGAACTAAGGAAATTTCTCCATGGTTTCACTTCTTGCTTTCATGGCTTCTCCTCTTTTTCCTCCTCCAAACCTACAAAACAAGAATGAACAAATGAGGATGAAATTGGGGAAAATAGAAATAAAAATAAACTCATAAGGATATTTAGGGAAACCCAAATCCAATGACTATGATAGATTTGGTTTAATGGCTAAGATTAAACCCTACATCACTCAAGTGGGAGGTATTTTTTTGGGAATGAAATTTAAATAAAAGTGCTTGGGTAATGGGTGTGAATGAGGCCACTTAGTGGCTAGAACTCAATAGTTAAACTTTTGTTATTGGAAATAAAGTAAACTTGGTGCATGGTAATTAAGTAAACTAATGGAACATAGTAAAAAAATTTAACTGTAAATATTTTAGGAAGTAAATTAATAACATTTAATTATGAATTTAATTCCATCTTCTGTAAGGTCATCTAGAAACCTTAATCGTGAAATTTATTAATTGGGGATAATGTCTAACCTTGCAAACCCCTTTTCAAAAAAAATAAAAATAAAAAATTTACCTTCATTTTGACTATTAAATTATAAGTTTATAATTTGATTTAAGAGTATAATTTTTTGGGCGTTACACTTGGTATCAGAGCCGTGGGTTCAACGCTTGGACTCTAGGCACCCTTGGAAACACAAAAACACAACAAGTAAATCTAACACAACTCTAAACCTTGAACACATAACATTGCATGATATTTTAAAACGTAGAAAAACTTAGAAAACTTAATCAAATCCTAGATGATCATAAACTAACTCTCATCTTGGTCTATATAGGAGGCACAAAATAGACTAGGGTTTATTACACATGAACCTAGATCTACCATCCCCAGATCAAGCAAGAGTAGCTATATTGCCTTAGACACTGCATACTAGAGGATATTAATGTCGTTTTACGCAAAGGATCCTTAAGAGGGTGAATTATCAGACAGGACAAAGAGCTATCAGTGGAGGCTCATGCACCTTCACATCATAGTTTTGAGGATAGGGCAAAGAACTCCCACATGGAGTCGGTTGGACATGAGTCACCACCTATAGAGCACATAGATAGAGTTAAGGGGCACATAGATATATCTAGGAGCTCTAGGCTGAGGGATGATCATGTGGAGAGACCTATGGGCCGATAGTCGATAGTGATAGATAATATTAGAGAGATATTGAAGTTAGACCCACCTCATTTTAATGGAGACATAAGAGGATTTTAGGTTGAGGCATGATTGGTTAGCTTGAGAAGATGCTTCAAGCTATGTCCTTTTATTAGCAACATGAAAGCTCGTGTTGTTATCCACCTTCTGAGATATGGACCAAGAGTTTGGTGGAGAACTGAGGAGAAAACGTTCCAAGTAGATTCTAAGACAGTTACTTGGGAGGTCTTAGAGGAGCATCTCAAGAGTAAATACATATCCAAAAGATTCATACAGCAGCAGATCCATGAGTTCCATGATATGTGACACGCATACGATGAGGGTAGAAGAGTATAAGGGTCGGGTTTTTTTATCTAATTCAATATGTAGACTACATTGCAGGATGAGCAGGTTAGGTTTCATAGGTTCATCAGGGGCCTGAACTCAGACTTAGGTGGGGCACTGTGCATTCATTATCTACAGAAACTATCAGAGGATGTGGAGAAGGCCTACATTGCACAAGAAACCAAGGGGAAGACTCATCAGGCTTGAAAGAGATGTGAGGATTTTTATACAACAGATGCAGGATGGTAGGTCAAGGGGATCAACTCGTCCTCCTCATGGCAGACACACTTCAAAATAGTCTTCCATTAGGCCTCCTCCTCAGCAAGTAAGCAGTAGTAGACTCAACCACCCTTTTGACCTCCACAACACCATGATTCTCATAGATGGCATAGTATGGGACCTTTAACAGGGGGGCCTAATAGGACACAGGCTCCACCTCAAGAACAGTCAGTTGGAGGATGTCTAATGTAACACCCACACATATCTAGGGCAGGATCATCAGGTTCTACAACATAGACTACCAGGCCACCTGGAGGAGTATCTTTTCAGTGGAGAGGACCAGGTAGTTTCTATCAGTGTAGTGTACATGGTCATCATTGGATAGAGTGCCCTTAGGACAATGCTAATCAGGGTAATGCACCGATTTCTAAGCCTATAGTTGGTGACATGGCCGGGAGCCACATGATTTATGATACGGTCGATAACCGCCTGGAAGAGCACCAGGGCACGATGATTGAGACCACATATATCATTGGTGACATTTCTACCCGTATCTTATTTGATTTAGGATCTTCAGATTCTTTCATTTCTCCATCTTTAGTAGAGTGACGTAGACTTGTGGCAGTTAAGAATGGCCTTATTTGGGATGTTGAGATGGCTTCTTGAGCCAAAATCTCAATGGAATCCTTAGTTAAGGAGTGTGTGGTGGACTTAGGACCCTTCACCATGACATTGGATCTTACTATCATTCCCTTGGGTTTCTTATGGAGTTATCTTGGGCATGGACTGGTTGTCTACACAGAGAGCTAGATTTGATTGTTATAACAAGGTTATATCTTATGCAAACTATTTGGGAGTTGAGTCAATGATAGTTGGAGTTAGGAGACCCATCTCTATTCACACAATATCCACTATGCATCTGAAGCGGTGCACGAGATGGGGTTGTCAGTTATACACCATCATTGTTAGTGACCGATCATAGGATGAGACTCATGGACCATCACTTGGTGACCACCCCATTTTGAATAAGTTTTTCAGATGTTTTTCCTAGTGAGTTTTTCAGGGTTACCTCCCCCACATGAGATAGATTTTCATATTGATTTGGTTCTGAGACCGGATTCTATCTCATGCGCACCATATTGGGGTAAGTGAAGTAAGTCAGTGTACAAAAAAGGGGTCATAAGTGGATGTTATATCGCAACAAATAGTGAAATCTCAACTTGTAGGGATTATTAGCAATACGTGTACTCAAAATTAGAAAAAATTATATAAATATGAATCTTAGCAGCCGGAATATAGTTTCTAAACTACTAATGTTTTTTTAAAAACAGAAAAAATTAGCTATGTTAAACACTCAAAATTATATAAATTGGTTTTTTTTTAAAAAACCTATAAGATTGTAGAGTCCGTTTGCTCGCGATTTGGATGACCAAATCTTTTTTTTTCATTTGGTGAAAATTTAGATGTCATTGTCTATCTTAAGATGGATTTTATTTTGTATTTTTTCAAGCAATATTTTTTTTTTCCGTGAAAGTGGTCTGAAATTTTTTAGAAAACAGAGCACTTTCCATTTGCCCGCCATAATTATATCAAAAAATATCAAAATCAATTTTTTTTTAATGTGTATAGAATTTCTCCATGTTTGGGATGGTATAAGTTTTATCACATTTTAATAAGAGAAACAAAAGTTGCAGTCTTAAACGTAGACATGAACATTCACGGGAAAAAATGTCTTAAAGACCTATTGTTAGTACAAATTATAAAATGGTATTTATATTATTCTATTCACTTTAAAATCAATATTTCTAGGAAGTTAACAGTCTCCCCTACTCGATGCCACCATTTTTGTGAAATGTTTTCAATTTTTTAGCATGGTTCAAGTCTGTGAAAGAGAAAATTTATTTATTTTTGAATTTTTACACGCCATAATGACCTCTCATAGCTTTGTTTGGAGAAAAACAAAGATTTCCCAAACCTTAGGGTTAGATTTGATGGTATAGATAGAACCGCAATCGTGGTTTGTAAACCGTGATCGCACTTTATAAACTGTGATCGCAGTTTATAAAGCACGATCGCGGTTCTTAAATCATATTTACACAAATCCCAATGTTTGAATTTCCACGTGATTTTTACAATTTGATCTTACCGTATGAACTACTGTGAAATTCTATCACTTTCTACACGTTTTTCTTATCACTGAAAGAAACATCATGGGATACAATAAATGAAGTCAAAAAAGGAATTCATTAAGTAAAACAATGCGAGACGAATTAGAGGCAAATAGATTTCAAAGTGTTGAGCGTATGCAGAATCTTAGTGAATCAAGAAGAGGTTCATCTTTAACCCCTACTATTGTAAGTAATGAGGAACTAAGTATTTTTTCTACTGTCAATGTTGAAGTTGAATTAAATTCTCGTGATGAAGATGTTTTTATTGTCAATGTTGAAGAAGAATTAAATACTCGTGATGTACTTAATGTTGAAATTGAAGGAGACAATGAAAATGTGAATAAGGAAATTTAGGTTGAAACTGTAGACAAGAAAAATTTGACAAAAACACCTAGGATTTTATGTTATAAACCTAATTATTTTATTGAAATTCATGAAAAAAATTTGAAACCAATGTCTGACAAACGTTTTGAATCGAAAATCAAAAGAAAATCCACTAAAATTTAGGATAATCATTTTGAAATTTTAAATGATTCCCAACGATGTCATTTGTTGGTTAGTTTCATGAAATTGATTAAAATGAGACCTACATTAAACACCTTAGGATTGATAACATCTAATATACGTGGTCAAACCTCTACAATTGTTGAAAAATTTCAAGATGCATATCACATTGTTGGTGTCAAGAAACACACTAGGGATAGTAATATTGTGCGATGTGTACTTGCTACTAGTGTTGTAAGTGAATCAATAAAAAACAACGTTTGATTACGAAAATAAGGTGAATGTTGAAAGTTAATTGAAAAACTCTAATGAAATAAATTGAAAGATGTAATATCCTTTAATCACTCAATAACACCAATTTTTGGCATTTTCGGCTAGATCACCATGTAAGGACACAAATAAATCTTATGTTATAAGAAACTTTGTTATTCAATTTTGGCATGATAATACCATAGTTTCACCTAATACAAGAGATATTGTAAAACAGAGAGTTGGTTCTACTAATCGTGAACCGCATCCAAAGAATTTCTTAGATATGACTCAAACTCAATTTTTTTCATAAGTTTGAACAAGAGCATCTAGAAATTAAGATTAGTCAACGTTTTTTTGAAATGTTGAAACCATTCTATGTGAAAATCAACCACGCTCACACCACTTGTTGTTGTAGGCAACATGTTGAATTAGAGATGCATTATGCTAAATTTTTACGTATTCATTCTAATTTTTATTCTGAAACTATGTTATGGGAATGTGGTGTTCATTTTCCACCAATATCTTCTAGGGATTTCATACCTACAATATTTTGTGAAAGAGAAGTTGGAAAAAATTTTTATAGTCAGGATTGTTTAGATGGAAGTTGTGGTACATGAGATGGATTACCTAGATTAGAAAGTTACATCCATGAGAAAATTGAAGGTACAATAGGACATAATTTAGTTGAGTTTAATAAATATAAATTAGTACTATACCATTTGAAAGATGGAAAAGAGTCTAAACGATGTGAGCTAGTTACAGAACATATGCCTATTTTTCAATTTATGAGCAAATTTAAGGATGAAATTGTTTATGAGTATGCTAGGCATACACACAGAGCTCAATGGTTGGATGAATAGTTCAAGATATGTAAGGACACATTTCTTATTGGTATTATTGTTTTAGTTGTTGATTTTGCAGAGAATTACACATTTAAACCACAAACGGAGGTTCAATCACAATATTACAACTCATTATAGGTTGTCCTTTTTTGTGCATATAGTATTTATACATTCTCCTGACATTACAGAGAATGATCAAAAAGTTTTAAGAGAGTACCACTTTTATATCAGTGATGATCATACTCATTCTACTAAATTTGTGTAAGGGAATTTCCAGTTATTTTATGGAAACTTTTCTGATAGGGGACATCTTCTTCAATAAATATTATATATGGTTATATAAATGCACATCTTAGTTTAAGCATGCACGAATTTTTTTATTGGATGCAGTAGAATGCATGTAAAGATGGGTGTGTAACATATTTAGAGTTTCACTAAGGTTGGACGTGGAAAAGGAGAGATCATGATGGTGTAGGGGCATGTGTGAAAAGAGCTCTTGCGAAGAGAAGAGTTGAAGTAGAAAGATGGTGCTAAATTGAAAAGATGCAAAGAGCACATAGTGGAATGGTGTATTGAAAACATGGCTTGAGGTTCTCAATAAAATTCACACAATTCGTAGATATTTTTGGTTGATAGAGGAACAAAAAATTGCTAACTATGAGGATTTTATGGCACTCACAGGGTCCTAGTGATCTAAACTCATTTTGTAGCTTAGACGTTACTTCATGGGCCACATGAGACAAGAAATTTTGGTGTGTTTTTATGCATCTTGAATTGAATTTGTCACTACTAAGTGTGATTCACAAAAATAGTTAGATGGATAGATTTGTAGGCCTCTAACTCTGCATTTCCTAGTTATCAACCTCCACAGGCATTACAGACTTGTTTCTCCAGATGAAGTTACAACATCCAAGGACTTTGATGACATTTAAATTTTGGTGCAACAAGGTAAATGGTTATTTACAAATATTTGTATTGAGTTATGTCCATTGAAAATTTAATATGTAATTTAAATTTGAGATGAAATTTTTGTTTCTTTATAGGACATTTTTTTGCATTTATTACGATAGACGACATTGAAGAAGGAACAAACTATTTCTTATATCGTTCCATAAAGGAATGAAAGAAGTTGACTTATCCTGATATAGATGGCAAAGATATTGAGTACCCTACAAGGATCAGTGGTAGTTACTAGAATCTTGGATTCAATAACATCCATTAAAAAATCTCCTATATTTGGATGTTTAGAGGACTTTAAGACACACATGAAAATAATATTATATTTACATCTAGTTCTAGTGAAAAATATTCAGCTGTATAGATATCGAGGAAGGCCTAATAACAATATTCTTTAGAAGGTTCAAGAATCAGATCATGAAGCAATCATGTATGCTATTCAAAGTAGATCTGATCCTGATGGTTCATTGGAATGAATTTACATGTTCACATCTGGTATATATAATTTATTTGAGGTGTTTAAATTTGTCAAATAGATTCAAGTTCATATATTTCATTAAATTTTTGTATTTTGTAAATATCTAGTATGGTTTTGATTTACCTTACATTTTTCTGACTTTAAAACTTTTATGGAGGTTAGTGGTACTAGAAAAGCTTCTACCTTCATGACCTGATGGTTCATTGGAATGAATTTAGATTTTCCTCTGGTATATAGAATTTCTTTGAAGTGCTTAAAATTTTCAACTAGATCATTCAAGTTCATATATTTTATTAATTTTTTGTATTTTATATATATCTAGTATATGGTTTTGATTCAACTTAAATTTCTTTGACTAACACTTTCATGCAGGTTAGTGGTGCCAAAAAATATTCCAATTTCACACCCTGATGGTGAACATTGGAATGAATTTACATGCACATTTGGTATATATAGTTTCTTTGAATTTTTTAAAATTTTCAGTCCTAGATTCAAGTTCATATATTTCATTAAATTTGTGTATTTTGTATATATCTAGTATGGTTCTAATTTGAAACTTAAATTTCTTTGACTAACACTTTTATGCAAGTTAGTGGTGCTAGAAAAGCTTCCATGTTCATGTGGTTGGCACTGTTAGTAGAGAATTTTTTATTCTCAAAGCTAAGAGAATATTTCATTGTTTTACAAGAAAAGAGAAGCAATTAACAATAATTTATGTACCTGTGGAGGGGGTTCTTGACTCCGGAGGAGGTATCCCATAAGCAACGGGAGCTTAGAGAACCAAAACGATGCCTCCCCAAGTGCTAACAAGACCATCCTTATGCATGTGCACAATTGGTTTAGTGTCACGACCCACTGTTTGCAAGATACAACGTTTGATAAACTTACATTGGCTCAAACTGCACTATTTCATACGTTTGTAAAAAATAGGGCAGTGAGAGCACCGATTGGAAACAGAAAAAACCGAGATAGGATAATGTAGAGGGTCCCTACGCCAAGGTGTAGGATCCAATAAGACATCTTTAGGTGCCACGGAGTTCGAGTAGTCACCCGTCAAAGTTGAATGGTTTTTTGGTCTCAGGGCTCTTAAGGGACTACACCCAAATGAAGTAGCTCGGAAGCAACGACATTTTCCAGCATCGGAATGATTCCTCCTCTAGCATTCACCTGGCTACCTAAACATTTTTGTGTAGTAAATTTGGTGCCACGACCCACCATTTGAAAAATATAGCGTTTGACAGTCTTACACTGGCCCAAATTGCACTATTTTGAGCGTATTCAAACAATAGGGCAATGAGAGCACCGATTGGAGATAGAAAAAACTGATACATGCTATTTTAGAGGGTCCCTACATTGAGGTGTAGGATTTAATGATATGTCTTTAGGTGCCACAAATTCTTATTAGTCACCTGTCCAAGTTGAACGGTTATTCTGTCTCAGGACTCTTACGAGACTTTGCTCGAACGAAATAGCCCAGAAGCAATGACATTTTCGCGCACCAAAATGATGCCTCCTCTAGCATTCACCTAGCCACCTAGATGTGTTGGCATAGTTGGTTTGGTGCCTTGAACCACCATTTTAAAAATATAACGTTTGACAGCCTTACACTGGCTCAAACTTCACTATTTCACGTGTATTCAAATAATAGGGCAGCGAGAGCACCGATTGGAGATAGAAAATATTGAGATAGTAGAGGGTCCCTATGCCAAGGTGTAGGATTTAACGAGACATCTCTAGCTGCCACATAGTTTGATTAGTCACCCGTTGAAGTTGAACAGTTGTTTAGTCTCATGGCTCTTAAGGGACTACGCCTGAACAAAGTAGCCCGAAAGCAATGACGTTGTCATGCACCAGAACGAAGCGTCCTCTAGCATTCAATTGTCCACCTAGACATGTTGGCGTATTTGGTTTGGTGCCACGACATCCCAAGGCATGGTTTCTCACTACTCGTCTCCATTCATTTCCAAGGATTGCCTAGAAAAGACAGTTTGTAAACAATTATACCACGAAGGCTCAAGGAATGTCAGGAAGGCTCCAGATCGGGTAGTATGACTCCAAACCGGTCCTCCTTAGAGCCCTCCATAGCACCCAAAGACATATACACCCCCAATTGAATGCGTTGGCAGTGATAGTTTGCTGGACCACAACCTCCCAGGGCATGACTTCTCGTGCTACTTGGATCACATCAATGAGATTGCAACAAGGTTAACACATTACAATGTAAATACTCTAATGATTGTTAAATGATCTCTTTTTAAAGCATGTAAATACACAAATAGATTCTTAAGAATATTTTTTCATATCTTGTGTCAACTAAGTTCTACAATGTTTCTGTATTGTTTTACAAGTAAATTCAAATTAGGACCTTATTGTTACACACATCAATAACAAGTTTAATTTTGACTAATACTTAACAAATAAATTGTAAGTACACTAAAAAAATATAAAATGAATTGTAATAAATACCTCAAGACCATTTTTAATTGTGTACATTTTTTCCCACTTTGGAATGTGTTAAGTAGTTATGTAGAAAACAATAAGATCTTTCCAAAAAGTTTGATCTTGTGAAAATATGAGCTCCATTAAAAATTGATGGCCATCTGAAGATGGGGGTGTCATAATGCGATAATGTGGATGTCCATGATCTTATCTTTTTTGACTCTGAAATGCCTTGCAACCTCCAAAATATGAAATTTCATAATCTCAGGTGTCTTTTCTTTGGAGGTTGATGTTACTATTTATCTGACTAAGCACATGAAACCTTTGAAATTACGCGGAGGACCTTGAAAAGTCCAAAATTTGGAATTCAGGTTTCAGACTCTGAGTTGTGATTATTGCCATGTTTTGGGGCTTCAAGGTTCTAAAATTCCGGAACCCTAAGGGATTCTGAATTTGTACATCATGTTTCAGACCTTTACGTTTTTGTGGTTACTTGGGACTATTAAAATACCCAACCTTTGAACCTCCGAGGGACCTTCGAAACTCCGAAGCGGCAGACATGAAGGAATTTGGGTTTTGGACCTTACGCCTTTCAGACCCATGACACTATTCATCCAACTGACCAGCCGATACCTTTTGAAACCCAAAACCCTAAAGCTCTAAATTCTAAAATTCAAACTTTGGACTTTCAGGAATTTTCCATGCCCCAAAATTTGTAGCGTTGTTGACCCCGAAAGGGGAGTTGACCTCGAAATTCCAAAGCCTTTTGGACTTTGCACTCTCCATGTTTCATAAATTTTTCCCAGTCCCATTTCAGGCTTCTCATTCTAGTCAAATTTGAAACAAAACCCTGAAATTATGCTTTTGCCAGACCCCGAAATCGGAATTGTCCTCTGAAGTACTGAAGCCCTTTTCGAATTTAGGGATTTGGGATTTTGGGAATTTTTTTTTTCCAATCGATTTTTCCCCCTCCTTTTCTCAAAAATGTTGGAATCATGGCTCCGAGTCCGAAGACTTCAAAAATCAAGAAACTCCATTCTTTTTCTGAGAAATCGTTAAGTGAGTTACTTGTATGTACCTAGCTTGAATTCCTGGCTGAGCTTGATATGAGTTGATCTTGTCCTTTCTTGGTTCGGAGCTCCAATATCCTTCGATGCTGCCTTGGTCATAAGTTGGCTTTCTCTGCTCCATTCACTTTGTCGATAGTATGGGGATTGTCATTTTCCAAGTCCACCTATATACATGATTTTCAGAATCAAAATGTGAGATGCCTCTTACAGGTGGCCAAATGGATACCTTTCAAATGGTACCTTCAATTTATCAGTGTGGTCTCTTCCCTTCTCATTTTTCTATGAATTGGAATGTTACGAATTAATAATATCTAATGTGGAATAATTCCTCAGATATCATAAGCTCTGTCAAGAAGTATGAATAGAATTATAGAAATGAAAAATGCACAACACGAAGACAATATTTAACATGGTTCACTCCAATGCATGGGCTACATCTACTAAGAACTTATCTTGCTCATAGATTTTATTACTGTGCCAATAGTCTTCAAGCAATTACAATAATACCAGATCTTGCTTGGAGCTGCACTCAACAAACCCTCCCAAATTTGCACTTGAATTCTTCTTGCACACTATTCACCTTTCAACAAGAACATCGTGTCTATTATAAATCCTATTGTATGTCCATCTATTATCATAATGTACATGCTATAGGAATATTGCCGAAAAGGTAGTTTTACAAAATAATGGGTACCGAAAAACCATGGGCCCAAAAACAGCCTCTTCAAGTGGTTACCCATTACCTCATGGGTTAATAAACCATGCATGAAAATTTTCTTCGGGGGCTTCGCCCACACCCGAACCTTTTCTGGTGTATCACCGCTTTACTGGTGAGCGAGACCGCCATAAAATGCATATCTGAGTGTAACACATGGAAGGTGTACCAAACTCTAACATTAGAATAGTTAGGCTCCCCTAAACATAACAATCTCCCATTGTGGCAGACTAGATTTCCGCTGAGAAAGATTCTCAACCGTTCACTATCATCTGTGAAGGCCAATCTCAAGTAGCATGTCCCACATAGCTTGTAGTTAGTATCCCTTGTGATCCACCTTGGTCATCATGTGAGTTCATAGGATTTTGACTGGTACGAATCTTCTCTAACTTCACACTTATGCTTCCTCCAATCGTTGATCCCGATGAAGTGATATATCAACCGTATATGCTTCATCCTAGAGTGGAAAGTAGAGTTCTTAGCTAGGTGTATAGCACTCTTACTATCACTACGCAGCTTACATTCCTCTTGCTTATGCCCTAACTACTTAATAAATTGTTGTAACCAAATTATCTCTTTGCTTGCCTCTATGGCAGTAACATACTCAGCCTCCATAGTTGACAAAGCCACCAACTTATGTAGTCATGAAATCCAGATCACTATTGTCCCACCTACAGTGTAAATATAACCTATTCATGCTCCTCCTACTATCTACATCTCTAGCCATGTCTGAATCCACATAACCACGTAAAGTGGTGTCTGATCCACTGTAGCACGAAACTATCCTCATGGTCCCTCTCAAATACCAAAGGATCCACTTTACTGCTTGCCAATGCTCTTTACCTGGATCACTCATAAATCTACTCATATCTCCCATTGCATGGGCAATATCAGGCCTAGTGCACACCATAACATACATCAAATTACTAACCGCTGATGATTAAGGTTCCTTAGACATCTCGTTTCTTTCCTGCTCTGTCTTGGGACACTAGCTCCTTTGATAACTTAAAATGTCTTACCAAATGAGTCCCAACCAGTTTAGCATCCTACATGATAAACCTATCCAATACCTTCTTAATGTACTCTTCCTGAGATAAAGTCATCTTTCGTTCCTTCTTATCTCGAGTTATCCTCATACCAAGGATTTGTATGGCTATCCCCAAATCCTTCATATCAAACGATTCACTTAGTTGTTTCTTGAGTACTTTTATTTCCTACACGTTTTTACCTATAACCAACATGTCATCAACATATAAACAGAAGATAATATAACTTCCATCCTCAAATTTCTTTGTATACACGCAATGTTTATAATGACATCTAATATAACCTTGCTCCATCATGAAGCTATCCAAATTCTTATACCATTGATGTGGAGCATGTTTCAGGCCATACAAGCTCTTCTCCAGTTTTCACACCATCTCCTCTTTACCTTTGACTTCATATCCTTCTAGATGACTGCATATATAGCTCCTCCTCCAAATCACCATGGAGAAATGTAGATCTTTACATCTATCTTTTCTAAGTGCAAGTCTTCTGCTGCCACTATTCCAAGAATAGTTCTGATAGAAGTCATTTTTACTACAGGAGAAAAAATCTCATCAAAATCTATACCTTGTTTCTATGTAAAACGTCTTGACCACGAACTGGGCCTTATTTCTTTTCTTTCCTCCTTTGTCTTTAACTCTATACACCCACTTGTTCTAAAATGTTCTTTTTCCTTCTGGTAGCTTCACCAAATCCCAAGTCTGGTTCTCCATGAGAGACTTATGCTACTCATCCATGGCTTGCTCCCACTTCTTACTGGCATCTACCTGCATTACTTCATCAAAGCTCTCTGGCTCTCCACTATCAGTGAGTAATAAATAATAAAGAGAAGGAGAAAAAAATTTAAGGTTTTTTTCTTACCCTAGAAGACCTCCTCATTGTAGGAGTTTCGGGTTCCTGTTGAGTAGGTTCCTAAACTAATTCATGGGTCAATGTCCCATCCAGAAGATCCTTTACCATTGGATATTCATTCTTGGATTCTTCCTTGTTTTCCTGCAACTGTTTCTTATACATGACTTTCTCATTAAAGACCACATCCCTAGACCGAATGATTTTCTTTTCCTTAATACTCCGAACATTTAAATCCAAATTCATCACCACCATAACCAATAAAAGTGCATTTTTCTGATTTAGCCTCTAGCTTGGTCCTATCATCCTTGTCGATATGAAAAAACACCTCACATCCAAAGACTCTAAGAAATGAGTAATCAAATTTCTTACCGTACTAAGCCTCCTCAGGTATGCCTCCATCCAAGGCACTTGAGGGTCCTCTTTTTATCAAGTACACATTTGTGCTCACCACTTCTCCCCAAAAATAAAGAGGCAGTCCTGCATGTATCCTCATGCTCCTAACACATTCCATTAATGTTCTGTTCATCCTTTCTTACACCCCCATTTTGCTGCGGGGTTCCTGGAATCGTCTTTTGCCTACGGATTCCATTCTTAGAATAGTAATCATAAAATTCATTTCTGAAATACTACCCTCCATTATCTGACCTGAGACATTTTAACTTAAGACCTGTTTCATTCTCTACCAAGGATTTCCATTTAACAAAAGTATCAAATACATCAGATTTGTTTTCTAATACAATAAACCCAAACTTTCCTTGTTGCATCATCAATAAAAGTAACATAATAATTTGAATCCCCAAAGAGATGATACCTGAGATGGCCCACACACATCAGAATGTACCAACTCTAACTTACTCTATTTCTTTGTAGGTCCAACCTTGAGAAACCTTACTCACTTCTAGTTTCCCATATATGTAATTCTTACAGAAATCCAAACCTATTTCTGTATATCCAGGATAAATTCTTCTTTATGATGTCCATGCCCTTATCGCTCATATGACTGAGCCTATAGTGCCATAATGTTGTATCTACATCTAAAGCCACAAGATTACAATCATTAGTACTATCAGTGGATAAATATAAGGTTCCAACCTTCTTACCTCTTGCCACCATAAGAGCACCCTTGGTAACCTTCCAAGATTCAGCTGTAAATATCACAGTACAACCATCACTTCCCAATTACCCCGCCAATATCAAATTTCTCCTTAATATAGGCACTTGTCTGGCATCCTTCAATAGCCATGTATTCCCATTTTACATCTTAACCTAAACATAACCTTTTCCAGCTATATTGCAAGGGTCATCATCACCAAGAAAAGCTTTCCCAAAAATCCCCTTGAACATAATCAAACAAAATAATGCCTATGTGGAGTAGCATGAAAAGAAGCCCCTGAATCTAAAACCCAAGATTCAGTAATATTATGTAAAGAAATAATCAAAGAATCATGGCATACATTAACTAATGCCACATTTTCCTCCTTGTTTTCTTCTTGTTGTTTCTTCTTGTCCTGAAGCTCCCAACAGTCCTTCTTTGCATGCCTAGACTTTCCACGGTTCCAACATACAATCTTACTCTTAGATTTTGACCTTTCCCAATCTTTCGATTTTCCATGGTTTCCTCTATTCTTCTGTTTCCCTCTAATTTCCACTATCAAAGCATTCCCTGAAGTAGAAGATTCCCTGGAGTTTTTTCTTGACATTTCCTTGCTTAGAATCACCCCTACAACATCCTCAAACTTTAACTTCGAGTTAGTTGGAACCGAGTTGCTTATTGCCATTACTAGGCTATTCCAACTTTCAGGTAAAGAGCATAAAATTAATAAAGGCCTAACTTCTTCATCAAATTCTATTGTAACTGAAGATAGCATATTCACAACCGTATTGAAATCATTTAAATGATCTACTACTGAACTATTCTCAGACATCTTCATATTAAAAAACTTTTTCATTAAAAATATATTGTTAGAGGTAGAGGGTTTTTCATACAACTTCCCTAATGCATCCATTAGATATTTTGTAGTCTTTTCCTTTGAAACATTAAATAATACTGAAGATACAAGACACAACCGGATTGTCCTAAGTTCCTTCCTATCCAGCAAATCTCATTTTGCATCTGTCATGCTCGAGGGTTTGTTCACCTTCTCAGAAAATGGAGTATAAAGATCCTTCTGATAAAGGTAATCTTCCATCTGCGTCTTGTAAAGACTGAAAATTCGACCTGTTGAATTTATCAACCCTAGATCTTCCATCATATGCCATAGCTCCCACTCAAGCTAAAAAATTTCCCTGCGATTCAATACTTCAGCAAACCAAACTAAGATCTGATACCAATTATTAGGAATCAATAATATCTAATGCAGAATAATTCCTCAGAATTGTAATACTAAGAAGTATGAATAGAATTGTACAGAAATGAAAAATGCACAACACGAAGACAATATTTAATGTGGTTCACCCAATGTGTGCTACATCTACCAAGAACACTTGCTTAGATTTTATTACAAGCCAACAATGTTCACAATTACAATAAATCAGATCTTATTTGGAGCTGTGCTCAACAAACACTCCCAAATTCACACTTGAATTCACACACACTATTCACCTTCACAAAACACACTCATATAAATCCTATTATATGTCCATCTATTTGTAAGTACATCAATAGGTAGCCAGAAGAGGTGGTTTTACAAAACAATGGGTACCGAAAACCATGGGCCCAAAAATAGCCCATAACAGTTACCCATTACCCATGGGTTAATAAACCACCCATGAAATTACACAAAAAAAAAACCATTTACCCATTTGGGAAAATACAAGAAAATGAACTAAATAAATTGAATAAATACATCCTTTCAAACCCTAATGAGGGTATCAACAAAATAGACAAAGGATGGAGGTTGGAAGCCTCTTCCAAAAGCTTGGGATGGCCTCTAATGGCTTCCCTTCCTTCTCCATCAACCTGCAAAACAATATAGAAACAATGAGACAAATGAAATGAGAAAGGAAACTTATTAAGGATGTTTTTAGGGTTGGTTACCCTTTTTCCACATCAAGGTCCAACAAATTGAATCCATCCAAGGTATGGGATTCATCCCTACAAAAAGTAGGCGGGGAGTGGGTGAATTAAAATTACCCTTTTAATTCAAAAGTTTTAATTTCAAAATATGGGTTGACTTTTTTTTAGGGACACTTTATGGGGTAATGAAGGGTTTATTATCCAAGACCAACTTTTAATATAGGACTTTGCTAAATATTTCAACATGGTAGAAATTAAATAACCTTAGTATTTAATTTCATTGACCACTTTTACCCTTGACACCACATGGGGGAGATTTCAACTTTAGTAGGAATTAGTTTATTATTTAAATGATCCTTAGGGAGATTTAACCTGCCTATTCAAATCAGTGTATTAAAGTTTAATGTAGATTTTTAAATACTGTGTTATCATGGAATATCATTTTCATTTGGGTCATCGCCTTTAGAGACCTGATTTTGGCTATTGTCACTTTCGAAAACGTTTTGGGCACGCCTTTTAAAAAAAATTATTCCATAATTTTTCTAACTAAACCTTAGGTTGTTCTTGGTCCTGTTCGAGTGTTTTAGCAGGCATTACAATCACAGATAACATGTTGGCATATCCTCGAATTATTACTATGAATGATACCACATTTTTTTGAGGCATTCTGTCAAACAGTTCACGTGCCTTGTCTATGGTTCCACATTTTGCATACATGCCTACCATGACATTTACAACCATGTCTGACAGAATTCCTCTATCCTTTATGGTTTGATGGATGTCCATACCCTGTTCCAAAGCTCCCATTTGAGCACAAGCTTAGAGTATGTTGGAAAATGTAAACTGATTAGCTTGAAAACATGCTTCTTGCATATGGTGAAACAGTGTGACTGTCTTGTGATTGATGCTATTTACTTTTAAAAAAAAATTAATCTCATTCCAAAAGCCACCCGCTCTTTCCTAGAAGTATCCATGTTAAAAACATTCTATAAATGAAATCATTTACTGAACTGTAATCACATATACATTTGATTTACTTAACCTAAACATAGGTAAATGAAATTTCTGGATATTATGGGCGCAAGACAAACCTAGCCAGAGGTGGGGACATTGTCCAGAAGAGTCAGAGTCGAACCAGGGGCCACAAGCAATTTCTTAATAGATAAGAACAGGAAAAACCAAAAAGGAGAAGAGAACCCATATTTCACGGCTACCAACAACGACAGGGATAGGTGGAGAGTAGCCACGATGACAGGTGCAGAGCAACATAGTAGTAGGCACGTGGAAGCTACTGAAGCAGGAGGTCATCGTGGTTGTAGATCTAGTGCACCGAAGCCACACCTTTGGCGTTATTATGTAAACTTGTTAACACAATTTACACTCCATTTCAATTTTTTTCATTAAAGGTAATTATTTTGTCTTAAAAACAAAATGAAGCACTATTATTTAACAATTAATTAGTTTCCTTAATTTATATTGATTAGTATGATTTGGATAAAATTATAATAAATATATAGGTTCTTGTCAATCCCAAAATATTTAGATGGAGCAAGATCTCACAAATCATTATGTGGCATAACAATGACAACATTGACAAGTGTAATAAAAATTATTTGATTCCAAATATTTTCTTTCAAATCTTTTTATTTTTTAAAAATAAAAATAAAGTTATACATGTCAATTATACATCCTTCCTATTTATTTAATACTAAAAATAATTTGAGGAAAAACTCCATTAACACAATTTTCAACCAACCAATATATATATTTCTAATAAATTGGCTAACAACTATCAATATGGTGTAGATTCCTTACGTGTCAATGATGTCTTATCGTACTGGTTTACAATATAATAACTATAAAATAATGGGATCCGTCCTTTGATTTGTACATCATGTTGGAATGAATTGATACAACCTTGTTTTGTTTCCACAAACGAGTACTGTTAAACTTTGCTCTTGAGTTAAAATGTTGAGTTGTAAATCCTCCTAAGGCATAGTAGTGATGAGTTTGTAAACACCATAATGTGAACAGGATATTCCTTATAAAATTTAAACGAAAATTTATGTATATGAGCATATTAATGTAGATGTGATCCACTTGAAACCTTTGAGACCTGGAACAATCAAGAGGAATCTATCTTTTGTAACGAAATATGATTACTTATTTCTTTCCTGAGCCAAACCAATAACACTATCCTTTTTCAGTGAAACCTTAAATGATCTCATGGTGAAATCAATGGTTAGATTTTAGAAGATGATAAGATTTAATAAGTAGGAGGTAAATTTATTATTTAAACCTTAAATCTCTCTCTAACGTTTGAAATGCTCTCCTTTGTCAAACTTAATGAAGTAAAGTCTAGATGGAACACTTAACCAATCTTGATAAACTCTTAACCTCGATAAAAGACTGATAGTAAACAATGTGACCCTGAAGCTAAATTCTGTTGTCATGTTCTGTTAACCCTTGCCTTGTTTCATGGTGACATTTCTTAAGAAAGGTCAAAGTTTGATCCTTAAACAAGGAGGTCATTGGTATGAACCCTAAGCGGTACTTTCCACTCTATCAGAGCTTATGCCTTCACCTGTGCAATAGAGTTGTGGAATAGGCGTTAGTGGCTTGAGTAAGATTAATTAACCTTGTAAGAAATGGAAAATGTTCTAAAATCAAATGAATAAGAAAGATTTGGACATAAAATTGATGATCCCAGTTTAGAAAGCTTGGCTTTAAGCTATTTAATCAACCGTTGAAAAGAAAGAAGTTCTCCCTTGTGAAAAGAATTGTGTGAATCATTACATGAAAATTTATAAGAACGTAAGTTAAGAATTAAGAGACACTTTAGTAAACAAGAAAATTTAACAAGAAATTCCTCATGGGATGCCCCAGCTGTGAGTGTGTCATGTGGTCTGGACTTCCATGTTGTCTTGTCAAAAGAAGAGTACATTGTCCTTGATAGGTGTGAACGTTTCCGTGCTGACCTTGTGGTCCTCCCGTAACAAGTGGTTCCAAGTGTTGGTTGTAACCTTGTGACGACATGTTGTGTCGTGTTGAGTCAAAGCAAGTAAAAAAAAAAAAAGTTATCCTGTATTTCATTGTGTTGTTCTTGTGTTGGTATTGTTGGTGCGTTACACTCGAGGCTCATAGGATAACCCACACTTAAAGCTCACGTAAAGAAATCAAAGCAATAGAAAGTCATCACCATGTGCTAGAAAGGCAAAGTGGCCAAATGAACAATTACATGATAAGTAGTTCCATGCTTTCCAGTGATAGTAGCTGAGATCAAGTAGACCATCAAACTCTTGGTTAATTGATTTTGATTTTAAGTTGGTGAAGCTCAAGACTCATATGTTAACCCATGCCACATTTAATGCTCGCATGTGAAGAAATTATTTACTAGTTTATATAGATAGGTTGCTAGAGGCCAGGAAATTTAAGTGACTTAAACATTAATAAACACCATAATAAGAAAAGAAAAAAAAAATAGTAATAAAATGCATATTAATACCCATGAAAAATACAAGTGGATAACTTTAAAAATGACATTTCTATTTACCTTTTTAACTACAAAATTTTAGCAAGCGATAAGAAATAAAAATAATATTAATGAGGCATGGTGCTTAGCAATAGAAAAACAATTACTTGCTGCAGTAGTTTCCATGAAACTTGAATGATAAACCCATTGCTGAAGCATTATAAACAAATATTATTGGAAGGCATGGTGGAAGCCTACTATTTACAAACTATTAATGTTATAAAGACAAGGATCCAATTGGACAAGGTAGGATAGTACAAAGGGATTGTTCACTATGGTACAACCATTACCAACAGAGTGTATCAAAGCACTATGGAGTGGTCTCATATCATTTGCACCACATTTGACCCTAAAGTACACTCTTAGAATGGGGTTCAATATTGTGTTGTAGGTTTCTTTGGAAAATTCTCAAACATGAGGGAAGCTCAACAATGTAAGCAGGATGATGTCTGGAATTGATGCAGGTGTGTTGGAAGCACTCGCGATTGTCACTCCATTTAAGTTAAGTCATATATTTGTACTCCTTTTGGTTATCATTGTTGAAATGGTTTTGTGACATGGAAAGTTTACAATAAATTTGTATTAGAGGACAAATGATTATGAACTGAGAAATCTAAAAGAGTTTTCCATTTTGTTTTACCACATGTGAGTTATTAGGTTGTTCCAAGGAACTAAATGGTGTAAGTATGGTATTTTGCTGAAAAAGAGTAATGGAGAGCTTTGTAGTCTTCCTACTGTTAACTACCATTCTTGAGCCAATGCCAAATTGGGTAAGACAAAACATTTTACAAGGCGAGCAATGGTGAGATTATTGGGCTTTTGTTATTCACATGGCTGGGGTGAATCCTTTTGAAAGTATGTGTAATACTTAAGTCACTTAAATTTCCTGGCCTATAACAACCTATGTATAGGCACTAGAAAAGAATTTCTTCACATGCGAGCATTAAATGTTGGAAGTATGGGTTAACATGTGAGTCTTGAGCCTCACCAACTTAAAATCAAAATCAATTAATCAAGATTTTGATGGTCTACTTGATATCAACTACTATCACTAGCCAGCGTGGAACTATTATCATATAGTCGGTCACTTGACCACTTTGCCTTTGTAATGCATGGTGATGACTTTCTATTGCTTTGGTTTCTTTATGTGAGCTTTGAGTGTGGGTTATCCCATGAGCCTCAAACCTTACCAACTTGAAACCAAAATCAGCTAAGAGATCAGCTAAGAGCTTGGTAGTCGATCTAATCTAAACTACTATCTGGAAAGCATGAAACTCTTCATCATACAATTGATCAATTGCCCACATTTCTTTGTTCTTATAGTTTCTTAATAGTCTATGGGGTTTTGTCTATATTATGATTCCTTCGCAATTATTTGATGTCATTGCATAAGCCGTTTTATGTTTGAACCTCATTACATCGAAGGCGCATTCCAAGTTAAAGTAGTCCAAGCCTTGTCGATTCTGATACAGTCACAGTCGCCTGTATCAACGTCTCGTTGACATGGAAGACGTTCGTTAGAGTCAGTACAGATGGGATCAAAATTGTTGACACTATGGGATATTATTCCATTTATTTTCGAAGTCTCCTTCTGTGAATTTCGAAGATCCAACAGATAGACTTGAACTCGCGACTGAATGGGCCGAAATACTTGACAAAGAAGCTCGGTGGCTTTAGATGGTTATAGACTAATGGGAGTGATCACCGCTGTGCAACTCCCACTCCCACCGTAGCAGTCCTTGAGCTCAAAATTCTTCTGTTGTCTGTTAAATTTCCATTGGCATCCGTCTTTCTGAATCTGGAGGACTGTTTACCTGGTGTTGCGGAAACGGATATGTCTATCGAGCCTCGCAAATGTAGAGGAGGTTTTGGTGGGAGTGGAGAGGTATGAAACAAGTTTTCTTGTTTTCAGGCCTTTCCAGGTAGCATTTGAGGGTCTCGAGGCTTTTTTTTCATGGATTCAATCAGAGAGGCCGTGAAAAAAGAAAGCTCCTAATAGGCATCCATCCTATAAAGACTTAAAATATTAGAGCTTCAAACCCAAAAGGAATCTCAAAAATTAAACATGCTGTAACAAATGTAAATTCTTGAACTTCGAGGATTGCTGAGGCTAAATATGCTTAAACTCAAGTTTTACAGGGCACAATGATAGTAGTACCTTTAGAGCTTGAAGCCGCAACTACAGATCTAAATACTTGAAATTGCTTTATCGTGGAGCTTGACAAGGTTAAAAAAAATTATTTACGATGTTATTTATGGGCTTACACTTACGGTTTAAAGGCCGAAATGATAATAATACCTCAATTTTTAGCTATATGAGCTTTAAGGTGTTATAAATAATGTTGTTTTCGAGCTTGGGCTCGTGATTTAGAATAATGATACAGACAAGCCCTTGATTTAAATCTCGTACCAGAGATTGGAGCGAAAAATGTCAATCGTGACTATTCTTTAGCTTTAATTAATTCTTCTCCACTATGTCGAGATCCAAAAGAATGGAGTCTTGTACCAGAATTGAAGCTTAGATTTACTTCAAATAGTCCTCGTATCTCAAAAATTGAGACTTGAAACTCAAACTGTTTTGAAATCATTACTAAATAGTTTAGAATCGGTACAACTCATGAACCATACAATTGCTGAAAATGCTCCTATTCAGTCCTCTATATTGAAAAATTAATAGCAGACCACTGCAAAACGTGCATTCAAAACCTTGAAATCTGTATAGAAACACATAATATTGTAAAATTTACTAGATAATTCTTGATGACGAATCTAAACAAGTCATACCACTGAAAAACCCATATTTTCAAAGCTTAAAATCCATAAAGAACCACAAAATGCAGTACAGTTGCTAAAAAATGTTCCATCTCAGACCTCAAAATTGAGATTTTACCTTCGGAGAGCTCTATAAACCTTTTTTGAAAGCTAAAAACCAGCATTGAGCCCCCGGTTTGCTCATGCGATCACGTTCTATTGAAAGTTTAGCTCCTTGCTATAGAAAAAGGGACTGGGCGGAATTCATAGTAAATTATGCCACTGTTCTAAAGCAGAAGATTACCGTTTAGTGGTTAGGTGATACTGGATGTATTTGTCTTTTTGGTCATATTTGTTAGGCGAGTGGGGGGTGAAGGGATTGTTCATGTGATCTTAAGTTTAGGGAGAAAAAGAGAGGAAAAAATGAGGGGAAAGTGTATGAGAATCCAAAGTGGATGTGTTTTATGTTATTATGTTAAAGGTGTTGGCAAATTGGATTTTAAGTTGGTCATTTTGACACTGGTCAAAGTGTGGGATAGACGTTGACACTCAAAAATTTTTCTTTGTCCATGTATTTACTAATCATTACATCATATACACTATACACCATGGAATCTTAACATGCTCACGAATACTTATTTCAACTTGTGCATATTTTGTTATTTCCTGCACCCCAAGCACATTTTATCCTCATGACACCCGCAACATCAACCATCCTCTTCAAATGTCTACGTCTAGCCTCGTTGCATTGTACTCTAATGTAACTATCTTTGTATTAGTCTACCATAGAAATTTCAATTCCTTCCCACATAGAGATGTCCAACAAATAAGAGTATGTGCGATGAATATAAAATGTGGTGGGCTTTCATTGATGTGGATCCATTTCTAATAGGAATTAGAATATAATATAATCCAATCTACAATGCATTGACAGCGATAAGGTTTTCAATCGTCTTTCCATTTACTAATGAGTTTCTAACTGTCAATCGATGTCTGACACATAAGTCTCCCCCAATAGAAATGTTTAGTCATAGTTAAAATATATATATCGTATGTCAGCACTTACCTCCGAATTTAGGGAGATTAAATGATGCTATCATAACATTCAAAAATTTTCAAATTGCTACAACCAATAACAATGCTTCAAAGTTTCAAACAAATAATAAAAATCCCTCATTATAAACTACAATAATTTGCAGATAATTTTTTTCAAGGCCTCGTATGACCAACTGCTAGAGGGGCTCAATTATTGTTAATTGCCCGTGCATCCCATGTTTCAATAGAATTAGCTGATCTTAAAACTTAAAATGGGGGCTATAAAGTGCTACATGAAGCCAACATTGTGGTTGGCATTTGAACTAGTCCAAAACTTTTTGAATTTTCCCTATTTTTGTTTTGGTCGCTTTAAGCGCAATTGCATTCACACAAATAATGCAAATGGAACATATATAGAAGATATTATTTGGGTAGAAAAAATATGAGCCATGGAATAGGTGTTGGATATGCAGGTTTTTAATTCCCATATTAAGTCCCGCATTTTTCTTTCAAACTTTCATTTCATGTCTTCATCTTCTCTGAGAAATTAAACTCCATCCAATCGAAAATGTTGAGTTCATTTTCCCTAGAATATCTAAAAAAAATATTTCTTTCAGTTTTGTAAGGGCCAGTTGTTGGCAGCCTAGAACTAATGGACATGTTGACGATGTTGATTGAGTGACCCCTTCATATGGCTAGAAAAAGAGGCGAAACATTATTCTTAGGATTGATACTATTTTCGATTAAGTTGAATCAAGTTAATACTTATTTCATTATATCTACATACTTCTCCCAAAATATTTTAGAGATATTAATCAGACCTCTTAAAAACTAAAAAATATAAAACAAGAGAAACATATCAAAGTTAGTTTTTAAAATTGTTGAGATTCTACCTACGTTGGAAATTATTAATTCTATATATAAACCATGGAATCATTTATATAATGCAATGTTTGTTGAACACTAAAGTTGTTTCAACAAACACCAACTTGAAAATCGATATTTTTTTATTGAATTTGCAACTTTTAAGCATCAATACAATCACATTGTTATGTGTTTTAATAATGTAAGCATGGAAACCAAACAAAAACGGTAAACATAAAGTGAAAACATGGAATATACTCTATATGGAGGAGCACTAACTCAAGGGCCTAAACATTTTGAAGTTGGGTTAAACATTTCGAAATTATATTGCCTCCTCTACTATCTTGCATCCACTTCATGTTGTTTGTTGCATGATTCCATCTAACCCTTTACAAGGGTGCACCACAATCCTCCTAATAGGGCCAAATGGGAGTTTAGAACAAGGCATAAGAAACCAACAAAGCTTAATGTAAGGTATATTTTGTGGATTTAGTTGTAAGTGTTGGGGTGGAAAGACCCAGGTGTCAATCCTTTGTTCTAAAAAATACCACTCATCCTAGAATAGTAAAAAAAACCCACAATTTACAAATCTTGCAATACATAGAAAAATAAAATTGTCAAAGTAAACACCATCACTTATATATACACAAAAAATAGGACAACAATGAATAATCCAAAAATAATACTTCATGATACCAGTTGTTTAATTTGTAAAGTTAGTTGATTTCGAGAAATTTCAGACAAGGACAAATGTTGAATGACTCCTATGTGGATTGATTTTCCTGCCACCCACTAATTCTTTTCTCAATCATATGTTTTGACCATTTATCAAAGTGATAAGCATGCAACCAATGTTTTGAAAGAAAAGAGTCATAGGTTGCTTGATCTTCCTCACCACCAACTTACACCATCTTAGTCCATGTTTTATTTACTCATTCATTGCTAAATTCCTAACTTAAGGAAGAGGATAGATGCACACATTTATAGATTTATTAAGATTTCAAATTTATAATACACGTGGTGTGCAAAAGGTATAAGAGAGTGTGTAAGTGCATATATGGCCAAAACCATATCAGAAATGGAAATAGACTATCTTATTTTTATATCCACAATATGTATGTGTCATTTTCTTCCACCAAACTCAGCAGTCATTATTGAGGTTCTCTCCAAAATTATTTTAGAGATATTTTCATTTACTATAAGAGGTCTCATGAAAGGGTCCCGCATTCCTCCATCCACCTTGGAATGCACCTTTTGTTATATTTACCGACTCATTCTCCTCCATAGACCCTTGTAAAGTGAATGCCCCATCTCTCCTTTGTACTTCACTTGGATTTATACTAAAATTGAATATTGTACTTTTATTGATCTCTTGTTAATCTGTAAACTATGATTTTGTATTTTATTTACATTTGGTTTTGTGATCAACAGGTTAGGTACATGTTTCATATACTCCTGGTCATAAGTAAGAGGATTTCCGTATAGCTTCCACCAACATTTTCTGCAATTCTAAACTTCCCCTTCCTCCATCTTCTTTTCCATCACCCTTATTCCTTCTTCGATGCTTATCTCCTTCAATGTTAAGTTCTTTAATGAGATATATACATGCTCATAAGAATGAATATTTCACATAATCATTTTCCTCACTTAAGGACTTCCCCTCCCTCCATCTTCTTCTTCATCACCCTCTTCCTCTTCTAATCCTTATGTCCATCAAGTTTGACTTCTTTGACACATCCCCTTCAATGTTTCCATTGCACATTTCTAGTATGATTGCTAGTTTATTATTCCAACAAACTATTTGAACAATTTTGTGAAAAACACACGGGGATTCAAATTAAAATGTATTAAAGTTAGTTCTAATTTCTATTAGACCCATGCCTCATCCTCAACACCATTATTATTATTTTCTACATGCTTTTTACACCAATAGGGATGTTAAAATGATAGTTGTGGTGTTGGACTATAATGTTTGTGAGTTAAAAATTCATTTCTCACCTTAAAATTAATGTCCATTTAACCTTCATATGGATATTTATGCCTTGAATTTAATGCCCATATGACCATTACAAAATTACACGCACACACGCACGTGCACACACGCACATGCACACGCACGCGAGTGCACGCACGCGCGTGCACACACACACACACAACAGTATTTATGTCTTAAATTTACTATTGGAACTGCCCTTATATTAATAAAAATAAAAGAGATTTACATTAGTAGGGGTGACCCAAAAACTCATGGTCCCACAAAAATGCCACGTAGGCCACAGAAAATGCCCAGAGGGCAAACAAAAAGCATGATATCTTATATTTAACATTTATATAATATTACACTTTTATATAATTATTTCATCTTGAATCCAAGATTGAATTGTATGAAATAAATTCAATTAATTAATTTGACTCCCTCTCTTTTGTGTCAAAACAATAGGCATGAATAAGTAAAGAAAGATAAAACTACAACATCAAGGACAAGGACATATGCTAGAAAGACCAATAATTGGGAATCACACATGGAACAATATCAACAAAAAGAGAGGACATTTAGGAGTTATGTAGCTTCATTTTTCAGTCAATGGAAAATACACACACAATAGAAGCATCTCCTCAATTAATACTCACAACATGCAATATTTATGCTTCACTATCTTACATTAAAAATTTATGGGTTTCGACTATTAAAAGGATTATTTCTCTTAGTCTATTTAAATTGTTTTTTCCCTATTGCAAAATCCCATAATCCCATAGTATCTATTGATTTTCCAAAAGCTATGATATTCAAAGAATTGTTTCTTTGTCTATTCAAAATGTATTTCCCTACTAAAATATCCCAAACCCTAATGTTAGGTAAATTTTTAAAAATATGATACAAAAAGAGGAAAAACATTTTATTGAAAGAACTAAAAGCATATATAAAAGTAGAAGAATTCTCCTCCATGGAATCTTCAAGAACATATTTAGAAATAAGAGAAAACTATTTTGATATATTACTATTAGCTTGGAGCATGTCCAACATCCTAAAAAACAATGAAGGTACCAAGTGAGAAAATGTTAGCACATGGACTATGCTTAGGAAATCATTCTTTATTTATTTTTATATCATCAATAATTTCCAGCCAATGTAGGTTTCAAATGACATATTATTATGTTGTATTGTTGGTTGTGGATTTAAAAACATCAATGTGAATTCAAACACATGGACCATTCCAACTTCAAAAATCAACTTCTCTCGCCATCTAATCTAATCCCTATAACAATGTGCCTCATTAAATACACATGTAAGAATGCATATGATGAATGTAGAGGGCCTCATAGGTTATAATGTGGCTAGACACCTCCAAAAATGCCACATGAATTTGAAGCAAATGAAGGGCTTCTCCTCAAAGGGCCCCTCCTTATGTGATAACTTATTTGCCTCCACACTTGTACTGCCCATCCATTTCCTCCATTGGTAGAAAACGATGTTTCCTTTGGTTTCCATGTCACATATGTTGCCATCCTCCTCAGATTCCACCCCACACTGTAACGACCCAAAATCACGACACAAACAACACAGTGAAATACAGGATAACTTTTTTTTTTGACTTGCTTGACACATAACACGACACAACATGTCGTCACAAGGTTACAACCAACACTAGGAACCACTTGTTACGGAGAGGACCACAAGGTCAGCACGGAAACGTTCACACCCCAAAGGATAACACACCTTTCTTTGTTTTTGACAAGACAACATAGAAGTCCAACGACAGAACACTCTAACTTATGTTTTAGGAAAGATTCAATATATGATTCGCACAAATTCATCTTACCAACAGAGTTAATTTCTTATACACTGTAGAGAAGTTCACTAAAAGTCTTCACTTTACGAAAATTAGTTGTTTAGTTCCATTATTTAATAAGGGACTTAATTTAATTCCACAAGGCTATCTGTCCATATTTACATTACTAAAAATTGCTCATTACCTTGCTACAACAAGAATTCGTGTTCAACAAAATCAAGATGACTTACAAAGTATTCTGGGAAAGAGTTAAGGAGATAAGGTCGAGTTAAATTCCTCTTTAAGACGTCATTAGCTATTACCAAGGTTTAATTGGAGCTTGGGGTTTTATACGTAAGTATTAACGCTTTTACTTAGGCTTCACCGAAAGAGCTTATCCAAAAGGGAACTACTTACTTCCAAATAGGCTGAGAGATAAATTGAGTGGTTTCTAAATTTACTTCTCTTACTTGTTAAATCTTATTAGGAGCTAACCATTGTTTTCCTTTAAGCTTGTTTTAAGCATTCACCAAAAAGAGTAGTGTTCACTAGTTTAGCTAGGGATATCAAGTTATAAAGTTTACCTACAATGATAGTCTTGCCCTTGTTTACTTAAAGAATTTCTTGCTCTCAAGTTGGTGACCCCTACGTTACTTTATTTGAATACAACTTTTAATTTAACTTCCAGAAGTATTTAAACAATCCCATGTTAGTTTACTTATCACTTTATTACTAATTCATGTCAAGGTTTAATTCTAAATTTATTCTCAAGGCAAGGTTGTAGCAACACTCATTTACCAGAACAAAACAAGATTACATCAATTCTTAAAATACTGATACTCCAACAAGGTCACTCAATAGCAATAACCAAATTTTCTTATAATTTCAAAGATGGTCAAACAATACAAGATTTCCAAAGTTTAGATGGCAAAGTCCACAATACGTTATACCAAGACATTAATCCTCCTTTAAACTTTCCACGGGATGTTAACAATAGTTGAACAACATACAAAGGTTTCGAGCAAAGGAACTTCTCAACTGAGGTTGATGACAAAAGTATACAAATCTATCCCTCATCTACACGCAAAATCCATCTGCAGCAAATTTTCTACAAGAGTCAGTTCACGAGAACTGAGCAAGATAAGGCTACACAAAACCACCATAACTATTATCTAACAATATCATGAAAAGGAAGCACTTTATTACAAGATTTTGGGTCAAAACCTCTAAACAGTACGAGCACATCAAGTTAAAATAAGGTCTATAATCATGTCAATCAAAGAAGGAGAAGACCTTGTACTTCAGTCAAGAGTAAATGCAATGAAAGTAACAATCACATGAGAATGGCCCTTGGCCCTATAAGGAGAAAACAAACAATCTAGCAGAAACAGAATTCCCATCAAGTAAGTAATTAAACAATAATTACAAGATTGAGATTTGATATAAATAGACCATCCATCTAGAATTTTATCAAAGATACCAACGCATAGACTAAAATAATATATTTCTAAAAATACAAAATGTTGATTGGCCCAAGAAAGGGGAAAACACGGGTTCCAAAATCTTAACACAAAAAGTCATGTATAAATGAGTTTCAAACAGGAAATCAATTAGAGTATACACACAACATAAGTTTCGAAGTGAAGGCATAGTATACTAGTTTTGACCATTAACTACAGAGAGATCTACCAATCATCCAGGAAGGGTCAAAGTCTTACAGGCTAGTAGTAAACACGCGAGAGAAGAAGGGGGGGGGGGGTTTCATCCAACAAGAGTATACAATAATGTCATCAACAATTTTATAACACTAAAGGTTTGCAAACTTCCACAACAATTCTAATGTTTGATTAATTTAAAATAAATTATCCATTTCCCGAAACAACCATATTTTAAGGAAACCCTTGGTAACACAGTCAACCGTCACACAAAGGTACAAACATAACTTCTAAGTGACATTCTCAAAGCAAAACCTTCCGTTATGAATCCATAAGATTATCAAGTGAAAGCTGAGTTTTTTTTCCAGAAGGTTAATCACATTTAGCGAAATTTTCATCACAAACTATTACGGTAATTACGTGCATAAAAACTGACCAATATTAATTAATAGCGTTAACATTACAAGGGAGCAAATAATGCAAGTTAGGAAAGATAGAAGAGCGCCATCAGCAAATAATTCTGAAGAGGGGGGAATTAGACCAAATTATTCTAGTGTCAACGATGTATTGGATTCGCACAATGAAACCTCTAGCTTAGTTGATCCGAAAAGCTAGTTATGATTCAAGTTGATAGGTATGGTCAAGGTACTTCTTGAGGATGGCCTTAAAATCCTAGAAATAAGATTAATGATAGTATAAGAGTCTAAACACACGAGATGGAAAAACATGTTACACACGAACCCTTTTCATTCTACCAATTTTAATACTGAAACTATAAGTTGGCTAGCCCACGCATTGCTCGCACAATCATACAACCTTTCTTTCTCGATGCCAATAGGTTATCAAAGGGACTTGTCGAAGGAGAAAACAACAAACATCAAGGACAAACTTGGGTGTTAGGACGGGGGGTTTCATAGTTATTGTAAACTTACTTCTATGATAGCGAAAATACTAGCTTGATCAACATAATAACTTGCAACTCAATCACAGAGAATAATTAATACATAAACAAACAGATGAAGTTCTATCATTCGAGTAATATAACATTCATAGGAGAGGGCACATGCATCCTTTCTAACCACATACTGTCAACGATAAAAGCTAAAACAAGAAGGAACAAGCAGAAAAGGGAAATCTCCAATCATGACATCCAACTGTCAAATGAATGCAAGGAAAAGTGGTTCGATTTCACGATAATTTTAAATAAAATAATAGTGGAAAGGTGTATAAATATCTTGCCTATTTCTCCATCTTCAACAGGTTGTACCGACTCCGCACGGGTCAACATAAGAACTGTAGGTACTGGAATCTGGGTGCACCAGTTCTAAGCAGTCCACATTCACGATCCGCGAGACCATGCAATTGAAGAGGATTTTTGTCAAATAGTTCACGAGCATTATTGTATTCGAAGTGACTCCATGCCTTTGTGCTCAACTATTGCTTTCCTTGAGCTTTTACTTCTTGTGGGATTCGACAACCAACTCACATACCCTATACGTGCTACCACAATACAAGTGATCTACACAAGGCTAGAGGAGATGGATTTACCCAAGTTATTCATATTTGTTTCAACTTCCTATGCCTCCTCAACAAATCCATTCCAAAACATATCATGCAATCCTTGCTGTCCTTTGGCCATATTTCATTCAGGCATTTTGTCAAACAAATCCCGTGCTTTCTGCAAGCTCCCGCATTTCGCATGCATCTCAAACAGGGTATTCCTCACAATAACTTCAGACTGATATCCATATCTAATGATTTTTGCGTGGATCTGCAAACCATGTATGAGAGCATGCTACGCTGGTACATGCAAGGATAATACTAGACAAGGTGAACTGATTAGGTTGGACACCTGTGATAGTCTCTAGAAGAGGTGAGATCTACATTGCATCCTTCAACTTAGCAACGCGGGGATTGCATACTTATGATGATGAGATTATCAAGGCTTTTTACATGATGAGGAGCTCTTGGTATCCTGCCTGATACATGTGTTGCTAAGACAGATTTAGATACCCCAGCCAATAGCAGAAGACCAAGCTGTCCAGGAATATATTCGTGGAAATATGTTGAGAGAGAGATCCAGAACGATTCTAGCTCATTCTGTGAGTTTCCTACTCTCTTCTGGAATCAGGCCCATTCAGCAGTCCCTTCATGGTATGAGGTTGAGAATAATCAGTCCTTTTAGATTTCCAACTCCAGGAAAAAGATGACCACTCAATCTGTTATTTGACAAAACAATGCATGTGAGATCCTGTAAACTACTTATGTCGAAAACCAAGTTTGATCCTGTGATATTTAGATGTAAGACCAGCCACGATAGCTGTCTCCATCCTTATCTGATCTCACCAATCTTCAATCTTACATAGACAAATAGTTCGCATGTCCACCACATGGGTAATGAAATTGCAGGTGTTTATGTAGGGATCTCACCAAACAGGAAGGCTCTGCCTGAAATGTCTATCAACTATGAGGGGCTTCCAATTGGGCAAGTCTGCGGAGCCAGTTTACCTTCAAAACTGTTGAGTAGTCTCATGACAAGATGTTTCAGACTGGAACAATTTGCAATCCAATCAGGGATAATCCCTGTCTGAACAGTTGGGTACTCCCCACGTCGATTCACCTCTAAGTATAATTAATTAGCAGAAGAAGTAGAAAAGAATAGGTCCCTGCAGGTTGTACATAAATCCCATTCGGCCATGATCCTTTAAGGATTGTCAACATGCCAAGGATCTTCAAGGAATCGAACCCTTGAGAGGACTGCATCTGTAATATCTAAGGAGCAATACGTTTCAGCTGAAGCTGGCTAGGTGTGGTAATTCCAACAGGAATCTCTATGCCTTGCTAACTTGGTGACTCGTTGAAGAGGCTCATATTATTGTAAAGCAAATCACGCTTCATGAATATACTGAAATGAAACAGATCTGCGTCTATGAGATTCATCTTCCATGAGTTACTATCGCTGGAACAAGAAGAAAAGGTTTCAATAGAGACATCCTTGCGATCCAACATTGCATCTGGTCTCCTGGTAACACTCTCACTGTCACTTAGTCGATTTTGAGAAACAGATCTTGAAGGAGGAATCTTGAAACTGAGGATGCATTGATACTGAACAGATAACAAAAAAGTTGTACAACCTGCTTGGTGGAGGCGCTCACAAGGCTTCGGCTATACTGCAACACGCCTGCTGCCTGGCTAATTACTGTCACAGGTTATTGCTGTAGATCCCCAGCAAGAACACACCTCGCAGCACCCAATGACGTGCCCAGGAGGTAACATGCCTGCTACACTATCTTGTAGCTTCATCTACACCCACGTCAAACCAGACTCACGCAGCCACCAAGGGCAGAGAAAAACATGCCAGGAGGGAGAAAAAAATGCCCATACGCGGAGGGGGAGAAAGCAAAAGAAAGAAGAAAGTTCGTGAAGCAGGTAACAGGAATAGAACTACAAAAAAGGGACAAAGAGACACTCAAACGCGTTTTTCTCCCTCCATCAATGCCTGCAGCTCAAGAAAATGCGCCTCCCAACCATACGCGTTGAATGAGGATCCAAATGAGATCCAGGTGAGGAAAAATGGGACTCCACCGACTCCCATCTCCCTCACGCAAGGACAGAACATAAATTTCCACCCACTGCCAGCTACCATAGCAAAAATAATTATTTTGTTTTATCTTATTTTTGGAGCCCCACGCTTTGGGGACAGGCCGCCTGCCAGGAGCAACAATGAACGGGCATTACACACACTACACCAATTTCAATCCAAAGGTTTTTGAGCAATTGGTTGAGGTCATCTCCGTTGCTTCCTATTCCTTAGAGAACAGTTCCCACTACCTTTGTTGTTGCTCGAGGTGAGTATGTTATGGTGGACCATATGAATTGCATCACTCCTCACTCTAAACATGTGCTCATTGTCTTCCCTAACTCAATTACACCTGTAATAGATCATCTACCTTGTGAAAGAACATTCAAAATTTAGGGAAAAAGGATGAAATCCTTCTGGCACATTACACCGTACTCATTTGAAATAGTTAAAATATTGTTAATTTAATAAATGTACCAGAAATAAAAATAAATATGAACCTTAATATTATCTCTAAGATTCATTTCAAATGTTTCCCATTGTAGTAATATGCGCCCTAAGTGATTTGAACACCTTTCTCTAATCCCTATCAATAACTAACCAAAAGAATATAGGTATACCTCCATTTGATTTGTGACATAAAATATGTGTCACAAACATCCTAATTATGGCCTTTTGGATACCTGAAATGTCTGTATCTTAAGCGTAACTTAGTTACACTATGAGTGATCTATGGTGATAATCCCCCACACCTTTAGCACACTATAACTACTCCCTCATCTCATTTTTTGTCTCAGGCACATCGTAAGATATGCATGCCCTTTGGATCGGAAGTCCTAGAATGTGATGTATATCCTCTAATTTGAAAGTCATCTATATGGTATCATCATCAACATCCCATACGAATGTATTGGTGCAATACTCTCACACACCAATAAATACATGTGTTAAGTCCAAGTGTAAGGGGATGAGTGTCATCAGTATGATCCCTCCAAACCTCGAACATGTAACTAGGTCATGTCTTCTACTGACAATATCTCTAGTAAAGCTAGAAATCATGTTGACAGCTAGGCACTATGTCAAGTAAAATATCCTAGCCAGAATGAAAACCAAGTAGAAAGTATGGACAATAAGGAGATGATACTAGTATGGACACAGGGGTCTTCATGAAGGACCCATCTCAATAGAGGATATTGCATAGTTATTGCGATTGAGAAAGCTCAAAGCTGACAAAAATAAAGTTCAAACTCGAGTCATAATCACTCCGAGGCAGATGAGAAAAGTTTAAAAGAAAAGTGGGTGAAGAAATTTTCAATAAAATAGCAAGTCTTGTGTTTCGTTTTTCATTTTTTGGAATTCGATATTTCTGAAAATCTAGAGCTCTAATTATTTGATTGAAATAAACAAGATACGATGGTTGAAGCTCAATTAGAGGTGTTGGCAGATATGGCAGCAACCGAGGAGGGTGATATGTAGAAAATCCTCATGTATGTTTTGTTTTTTAAATTGGGAAGGTATAATTCGTAGAAAAGTATAAAAGTGTGTTTCAGGAAAATTCAAGTAGTTAAATTTTCCTCAAAGATAGTCAAAATATAAATCGGATTAATGTCTAGGTGGGTTTGGGTGCATTTTGAATTTTAGTGTCAAGATGTGTTGTGAGAAAAATTTAGAAAAGTGTGCATAGACGTTACCACCTTGTTAGGTGGATGACATCGCAAGGTGGCCATTGGTGTTAGAAGAATATAGCATGGTCAATACTACTTACGGAGAGGGTTGATGTCGTAACAAAATTAAGAACGACCAACACCATTTAGCAAGAGGTTTGATGTCATGGGAAGATTAAGCATGGCCAATGACATCTAGAAAGAGGTTCAATGCCATAGGAAAATTAAGCATGGCTGATGTTGTTTAGCAAGAGGGATGATACCATAGGAAAGTTAAGTAACAATGTCATCTTGAAAGAGGGCCAATGTCATAGATAGAAATTGCGATTTTTTATAGCAGTAAATGTTGTTTGGAAAGAGGAGCAATACTATTTAGAGGTTTTATGATTTTGTTAAGGGCCAATGGCATATGGCAAGAAGGTTGCAGTTGTAGGTGTAGAGTTAGGATTGTTGACACGGGCCAAAACAACCTGGCGAGATGGATGATTCCATGTACATAGTTATGTAAGGGTTTATGATGATATTTTAATAATTGCTAATGTTGCTACTATTTATTTATAGATGTTTTCCCTTTGATTGAGTTTTATGGGTGTTAATTGTTTGATATTTTGCAAATCCCATGGAGGATCAAACATGATGGGTGGTAAATATGGATACCAAGTCCCACTTATATGTATTCTTCATCAAACATGCAATGATTATAGACTACTTCGTAAGGATAGCAAAGTTTGTAATTTTTTTATAAACCTCCCATCGTAGTAACTTATTGAGTGTTCCAATGCAGTGGAAGTCAAAGAGGGGAAGCAACTGAACAATCTAGATCAATGTGGAACTTGGGTAACGTCATTTCCCATTGTAATTTCTCTGAAGTAATGGAGCTAGAACTTTAGACACAACAGTTGCAATTAATTATTAAGGTGTAGAACACACGGAAAACTGTACAAGGCATAATTACTAAGGTGTAGAAATTAAAATGAATCATTTATTTACAACAGTTAGTGTTGGAGGAGACATTAGTGAATCATTTCTGTCTACGTAGATGGAATGGTTCACACAATTGAAAAAATCTATATATGGAATTAGATGGAATAGTTCAGAGAATTGAAAAAATCTATATATGGAATTATGTTAAAAAATAATTGTGAGGTTCAACAAACCAAGAAGATCTGAGACCTTATAAATTATGTTTTATAAGTCTTGAAGACAAGTCTTTACATATTTACACCCTATCAATTTGGAATATATAAATGCAACCAACATGCTGGTTTTGAAAGCTTATAGTATTAACAAAAAAAAAACAATATTGTTTTTGTAAACAGAATTTCAACCAGAAACTAAATTTCTTTATAACTCATTTGCAACTTTTTGGGATCAAGTCTAAGAAAGACTCAGCAACAATTTTGTAGGCAGCCTCAGTGAGATGTATCCCATCCCAATTGATAGATTTTGATGGATCCTCGCAAGATTTCACATTTGCATTCATTCCACACATACCAAGGAGGTTGAAATTGTACTTTCCACCTCCAATTCCACAACAAGTCTCAAAGGTTTTTTCAAAACCTGCAAGAGAAAATTCATTAAATCAGACCACTTACTTTCAATTTTAACTCTTAAGCAACAATGAAATAGTAACTGCCTTACCATTTTTAGCAGCGTTGTTGAGAATACTCAAAGCAATTTTATAGTAATCTGCATACACCAGTGAAACCCCAGGATATTTTATGCTCAGCTGTTGTACTGTTTGTTGCAATAACAAATTCTGGTTTTGGGAGATTTTATTATAGGATGTTAGGCACCCATTATCATCCTTATCAATGGTGTTAGGATTGAGCAATGTAAGAACTGCTGGCGAACATCCTAGAGGTGGAATTCCTTGAACTAGAATATTTTTAGCTCCTTGCTATATAAGAGCCTGTAAATTCCAAAAATAAACTAAATAAGAAAATCTGATTGATAATGTATCATGAAAGGTAAAGACACAGAATCTAAGATCTCCATAGGGAGAGACCATAAATGGTAGGGTTTTTACTATACTAGCAGTTAGTTTCTTCATACAAAATTTTCTTCTACTCACATGATTCTTATAATAAGGCACTAAATATTCTTTTTAAAAATAAGGAGGATCGTGTATAGGTGTTACCTCTAGAGCCCCGTGAATATTGGCTATGATGGGAGAAGTAAAACCCTGTATCTGTGACAAGGGCTTTAAAAGCATAGTAGCATCGAGGTAATCATTGGCGCCTATCTCGCCAAAAACATATAAGGCTTTTGAAAAATGTTCCTCACATGCTGTCAAATATAAAATTAATTTGAGTCTATTTTGAACCAAAACAACAATTATACTATATTAACAAGAAAAAGAATTTTACTAAAAGAACATAGCTCAATTTGAGTCGATTTTACTATAATCATTTTGAGTCTATTTTGTACCAAAATAACAATTATACCATATTAACAAAAATAATTTTTACTAAAAAAAAAGTTTACCAGAATTTTGATTGCATGTGTTGATTTTCATCTGTTGGAACCATCTTATCTGAACATTTAAAGATAGAGGTGTTTCACTGATAACACCTTTGCTAATCAAGACAGAAGAATCCAATGCAGTGCCACCGGCTACTGCAAAATTCACTCCAGTTGATCTTGAAGAGAATGGCATTCGCCCTACTTTAAGATAAGGTGGGAGGAAAGGCAATCCCAGAGAAGTGGCTGTCAAAACAATAGGTCCATAATTTAGCTTAATATCAATAAATGTTAAAAAAACATTCAAAAATCTAAATATGCCATTGAATCAAAAATATACACAGAGTGAGTTATCTAAAATATCAGTTTATAAAAACTTTTCTTAACTTTACACATGTTTCTTCGTACATATATGATGTTTAGACTCATCTGGTAATGAAGAAAAAAATTAAAATAAAAATTCACTCACCTAAAAAATCGATCACCAATCTCCCATCTGAACAACGACCTGTTGGTTTCCCAAAAAAAGTTTCTCCATATGGCAGAGAGTTGAATTGATGAAAAATCAAAGGATTCGAAGCTACTGCATTGCCTGTGTCTGTGAGCGAGTCACCAAAACTATAAATTGCTGGAAAACAAGAACTATTACCATTGGCAGCACTACATGATGCAATTGACACCAGCAAAAATAGTCCAACTAAAATAATGTGAACTCTTTCCATCTTCATCATATTCTTAACAGTGTTAATGATTTATGATTATAAGCGCAGCCTTTATACTAGTTTCACTATACTAATTTTACCCAAAATTTCTATTTAAATTACAGTCTAGACTCTATACTAATTTTACCCAAAATTTCTATTTAAATTGCAGTCTATACTTTTATTTTAAGCGTTTTTATATTTAAAACCATTTAATTTTTATTTTAAATCAAGTCTAAAAGTCTCAATTTAACATAATGATAATATAGTAGTAATATTAATGCTCGCGTAGTTAAAATTAGACCATGAGAAAAACAATAGCCTTATTATTAATTTTAATGTTTTAATTTTAATTAAAATCTCTAATTTTAAACATCGTTGAGTACATGGATGGTAACTTTATCTATTTTTAGGTTTCACTTATTTTAACTTAAACAATACTAGAATAAAAATTTAGGGTTTTTTAATTTTTAGTTTTATATATATTAACATAAATAGTATTATAAGGATAATAATTTTTGTTTTGTTTCCCTACGTTCCATTTTCAATAAATAATAATATAATGACATTAATATTTATGAATGCTAAAATTAGAATACCGAGGAAAAGTTATTTGTTCCTTCTCCATAATCGTTATTATTTTTAATAAATTTAATTTTGTTTTAATATTTAATATTAAAAAAGATAATAAATTTTAATGATAAAATATATGATTTATTTTATTTTATTTTGTTGAACTATAATTTTATACAATTAATGTTAATATATAATTAGTTAATTGTTTTGGTGTTAGTGTATTTGTATGTTTATTGATTATTAGTTTTAATTTCGACTTTTGTTGTTGTGTTCATTGCTCTATTTGACTTTAGATTTGTTCTCCTCTTATGTTTACGACAATTTTCAATGTTTTTGACCTTGTTTGACACCCCTCCCCCCCTCTCTCTCTCTCAAAATTTTCCATTGTCCTACTCCTAAGCAATGATGCTTTCTATACTTCATGAAGACATTCTCTACATAGAATTGGTCACTTCCTTGTGGTCCCCTTTAACTTTGATTTTCTTGAGGGTTGCCTTGATGGAGGAACATAACTTTTAGAGACCATAAATTTTGATCCGACCATTGGATTGTCTTGAAATTTTCCAGGGTATTAGATCTTGATTAGTAATAAGCAATGACCAACGTTTCTAGAAAGGTTGGGTAACACTTCAACATATTATTGAGGCCAAATTCCTTCGTATAGTGGTCTAAAATTGGCTCCGAACCTTTTTTGTTTTATCTACAACTTACAGTTTTAATATCTTTTGCTATGTTTTATGTAACAAGCCAAGATTTTTTTTACACCTTAATTTACAAAGGCATATTTTGTATGCAAAAATTGGGGTCCATCCGAGGTGTTTACGCACTATTTTTTTTTTGCATTTTAGGGTTTTTTAGAGATAATGGGAAATCAAAAAATATTGTAATGTTGTAAAATATTAGCGTGGATTCAAGAATAAGAAGACGAACTATTTTGAAGGTTCTGGAGTTTCACAAACTCACTTGTGTGTGTTTTGGAGGCATTTTGACCTCTTGCAACATAGATCCACATCAATTGGTATCAGAACTACGATTTGGATCTTGCAGAAACAGTGAAGGTAATATAACTTACATTTGTCTGTGTGATTTATTACCTCTATTTTAAAGTAAGCATGGCTAGATGCAGTGAGATGATGTTATGCCCATATGAATAGGCATATACAGGAGCTAACGAGACAAGTTATTGAGCTCACAGGAGAAGTTACCTACCTCCGACAGAGATATGCAAATAGGGATGTAGACCCATCTATAATGATATTGAAGAATTACCTTCATTAAGGAATGAAGGAGGAAATGAAGAAGAAAATGAGAGAATGAAGAAACCTTGAAGGATGCCCAAAATCGAGGAGACACTGATCCAAGCTTTGGAGGGAAAGAATAACGGTATTAAGATTAATGTTCCTGATTATGGTGGTGGGTTACAACCATAGGAGTTGATTGATTGCTTCAATCGCATGCTTATCAAAATTCTTTGAATGGAAAACCCTTTTAGAGGAGAAGAAGGTTAAGTTTGTACGCACTAAGTTGACCAGACATTCCAATTGATCTCTGGTGGGATCACCTGTAAAATGAAAGACAAGGGAAAGGAAAGGGTAAGATCTAGAATTGGAATAAAATGGTGAAGAATTTAAAAGAAATTTTTTTTCTTGTAGATGCCCATACATTATTTCAAAGGTTTCAAAACCTAAAACATAAAGGATCTCATAGATATCTTGAAGAGTATACCAATGAATTTTACAAGCTATCAATCCAGATGGAACAAGTGAGAGTCTAAAAAATAGAACGCTACAAGTTGTATGTAAATGGAGTGAGTTATACCATATAAGATGAATTGAGTTTGCTCCATATCTATAGCCTGGATGATGCCTATCAAATCACATTAAAAGTAGAAGAAAAAACAAGATTAATTTTTGAAGAGGAGTGAAGAGAGGACCATCATCATCTCCAATGAGAGGGAGAGGTATATTTGATTCCCTAAAAGGTGAATCCTCTAATACAGAAGGGAAAAAAGAATATAGTCAAGGTTAGCGGTAACTAACAAAGAGGTAAGGGTTTCAGAGAGGAAGATGATCTAGTGGAGGATTCAAGGTTGGAATATCACCCAAAGGAAGTATACTTGGTTTCTAATGTGGTGAAGAAGGGCACATGGATTTTGAGTGTACACACTATCCTACACATAATAGATGGAAAATGGAACAACCACGAGTAAACCTGGTTGAAGTTGAATAAGAAGAGGAAATGGAAGTTGATGCAATAACTTAAGTGAAACTCTCATGATAAGGAGGACAATTATCATCCAGAGGAAGGATAAAGAACAAGATTGTGCCGGTGGCGATTCTTGGTTATAGATAAATATCTTTCAAACAAGATACACCTTTGGACGGGAAGGTATGATAAAATTATTATTGATGGTGGTAGTGAAAATATGGTCTCAACTTTCAATGGTTGATAAACTCATTCTGAAATGTAATAAGCACCTCATATGCCTATCGCATCTCATAGTTTAAGAAAGGGAATGAGGTAACCATAGATAAAAGATGACTGATAAAGTTATCGATTGGGAATAACTACAAGGATGAGGTGTGGTGTGATGATATCTTGATGGATGCATGCCATATATTATCGGGGAGGACTTGATATATATGGTAGAAATATTATGCATGATGGAGGGAAGAATACTTATAATTTTTGGAAGGATAGCGTAAAGTGTTCTTATTACCCTTCAAGGAAGAAGAGAAGACATGAGATTTTTGGCTCTACAAAGGAGTTTGTTAAATAAATGGAAGAAGTGGGTTGGTGTTATGCTTTGATGGAAAAGAGAGTAGAAATAGAGGCCTTTGGTATACATGTCGCGAATAGCAGAGGTGTTAAAAGAACACATAGATGTCATACTAGATGGGTTACCTCCGAAAGAGGGATATACAACAATCATATTAACTTGATCATAGGATCAAACCTTCCTGAATCTGGAATCCTACAAGATGATCCCAACACAGAGTGAAGAGTTAAACATGTAAGCAACATAGCAAATACATAAAAGACTAGTGAGAGAAAACATGAGTCCATGTGTAACTACAAAACTATTGACTCCCAAAAAGGATGAACACTGAAGAATGTGTGTGTAAAGTAAAACAATAATAAAATCATAATTAAGTAACATTCCTAATTCCAATATTGAACAATATGATGGATGGGCTAGCGGTGTTATGTTGTGAAGCATGTTTTCATGTGTGGAAGTGTTGAAGAACTGTACACTAAGAGTATTGTTACACTTTCAACAAGGTTGTACAATAAAAGTATTGGCCTCGAAAAACATACCTCGATATATTGAGAAACGTGCTCTTCTCATATGGGTGGGATATTTGATCCATAGGTTTATGAGACAATTTTGGCCCATGGTTTTGGTACCCACGGTATTGTAAAATTGTTTAAGCAGTTGCTTATTTCTATGGTTTTGTGTATATTGTAGGGTTGATGTAACATTACAGATGTGTGTGATTTCGGGTGTGAATTCTTTAGAGTTTGTTGAGCATACCTCACAAATCAGATCTGTGTATTGTATTGAGAGAAGAGGTGGCTTGTAATAAAATCCAGAGCAAGTCATTCTTGGTGGATGTAGCCCAAATTGGGTGAATGATGTTAAATGTTGATCTCTTTGTGTTGTGTTTTTTTATCCTGCACTTCTATTTCAGATCTATAATAATTTCTGTATATTAGTTTTTACTTTTGCAATTCTATGTGGGATTGTTCCATAGTATTTTATCCCTTATTTCCTAAAAAGCTAGGGAGCTTGATATTTTAGTAAGACTGAACTTTGGAGTGTGTACTACCACATCTGAAATCCATGAAGGGGATGAATGGAAAATGGATTTCATAACAAAAGACAGATCTCTATGAGTGGATGGTGTCCTTTCCATATGGGTTATCTAATGTACCTAGTACATTCATGAGGCTGACGAATAAAGTACTTTCAAGAATACAATGCTAAGTTTATGGTTTTGATGATATTTTTATATTCAGTAGGAAAGTGGAAGAACACTTGTTGAATTTGAAATTGGTGTTAGAACTATTACAAAAATCAACCTATTATATGCAAATTGTTAAAGAAGTGTAATGATTTCTTCAGAAAACTCTATTTTTTTGACAGGGTTTTTCAATCTTTTCCAGAGGATGGAGTGAGGATGGTTGAGGAAAAATTGAAGGTAATTTTGGACATGAACTACTCAGAAGGAATGTGATAGATTTTTGTAAGTTTTCATGGCTTGGAAATTTTTTAAGTAGGAAGTTCAACAGAAATTTCAGTAGCATTGCTACTCGACCTCATAAGAGAGTGCACGAAGGAAAAGAGTTTTGAAGGTCTAAGGTAGCTTTAGATAGTTTTGACATTATTGAAGAAGAAAGTGTTAAAGGCTAGATTGCTTTGGTATTTCCATATTTTAGCAAGGTAGCTTTAACGGTTGATTGTGATGCCTCACATGTTTGGGCTATTGGAGTTGTACTTCAGATCAAGGTTTAGACGAACTATAACATTCTTCAGTGAAAAGCTAAATAAATCTAGGAGGAAATATTCTAATTACGATATGGAATTTATGTATTGTTCAAGCATTAAGTGCATTGGATAAAAAGCAATACTTTAAATGTAATCACATCTTCCATACTCAATTTTTATGATCTTACTTTATTCACCATAGAGTTAAGGATCATTTGAGGTATGTAAACATTTATATGCACAATTCAAGAAACATAAATAGTAGGCAATGTTAACTCTCAGTGGGGGTTACAACTTCATTTTTACAAGAATATATTATTGTCTTCACAAGCATAAGTCATTCACTGGTAAGTAGAATCAAGTTGTTGATGCATCCAACTGAGTATTCGAGGTAGCCTAGAATGTAACAAACTTGGAAATAAAGAGTTTTTCCATAGATACCAATAGGTTACTTATGAAGTAACACCTGAATATGGTTTGAGGTAGTTAAGGAATTGTACGAAAGTGATCAAATGAGTTATAGAGAAACCATTTTGGTGACTCATGTTGTGATTGCATAATTAAAATAAGGAACCTTTTCAAAATGGAAAAGCTCTCAATAAATTCAAAGTGGTTGCCTTATTCACATCTAAAGTTTTAGTCTCGCATTATTGCAGAGAAATTTATCTATGGGAGTGTTGAGCAGAGGATGGATGGGTGACCAAAAGGATTATAAAAATATCAAGGGAGGTAATGCAGGAATTGTTTAGCACTCCATTAGATCGCTTAGATCAAGAAACCTCCTTCATATAAGAGAAAATAGTATAATAGAATTGCACAGTGGGGGTTTGGCTAGACACTTTGATATAAGTAAGAAAATTACTTTTGTGGTAGAGAAGTATTATTGGTTAAAGGTAAAGAGGGACATAAGTAGGATTGATTTTATCAACTTTTTGTAGAGTGTTATAACAAATGGCTAAGGGCCATGCACAAAATATTGGGGTGTATATGCCATTACCTGTCTCTACATGGCCATGGGTTGATTTGATTAGTATGAATTTTGGTCACAAATGTGTTAGTACTTGTTAACACACAAGGAGGGAAGAACTTTTTATCTTTGTTGTGGTAGATAGATTCTCTAAAATGGCACATTTTGACATTTCTTGTAATACAACTAATGATGCTTTATAACTTGAGTTGGAGATTTGTTTTTTTAGAAGTGGTTATTACTGTGGCACGGAGTTCACAAAAACTATCACTTGGAAATTAGTATACAAAGTTTTTGAGTCAATTTTGGAAGAATATGTGGAGGAAACTAGGGACACAACTACATTTCAATAGTGTATATCACCCCTAGAATGATGGAAAAACATAAGTAGTGAACATGAGTTTGAGGAAATATTTTATGTTGCATAGTTGGAGAAAAGATAAAACAATGGGATTTGGCTATATCATGTAGGATGAGTTTGTTTTTAACAACTCGATAAACATGTCAACAGGGACGCATCCTTTCCAAATTGTCTATGGTAGGAACCCCAAAGGTGTTCTAGACATGATTGTGTTTCCTAGTGAATACAAAAACATTGATTATGTAAAGCATTTGTAGAACACGTGTTATAATTGCAAGTGTAGACACCAAAATTTGGCTCACTTGTCCCTCATCAATGCGTTCACTTGTTCCTTTTCATCATTATGCATTATTGCATCCATATCCTATTAGAAATCCCTTTCCCTCCTAAAGCTAATTTATCCAACTTAATTTCCAATTTTCCTATCTTAATCCTATCACATCCCGTCATTATTTTATCCCTCATTATTCACCCTTAATTAATTTAATCATCCTTAAACATGTTTATTATCTTAATCACATCCATAAACCCAACATCATTTATCCTCCCTAGACTCTCATATATCCTCATTTAATGATTTCAAGCCTCCAACCACCTTTTCTTATCCCCATGCAACCATGATCCACCAAATCAATTCAAAACCTTGATCCAACCCTAATAGGGTCTCTTGTCTTGAGTTGTGCATCATCCCCATAATCCAAATCAATAGTCCTCCATAGTCAACAACCACCCTAGTGGGTTGGTCCATGACCTTATAAATATGTCACTACCCCCCTCCTCAAAGTGGATGAAACTTTGATCAGATTTTGAATTCTTGCGAGATTTTAATTTTTTCTTTTCTTCGTATGAGCTATCATCAACATCTTGGAGTCATCTTGGAGCCCTTAAAAGTTGCGAAACATTTTTGAAATATAAATCTTGGAGTTTCTTGGAGACCTATCTTGTTTCATCATGGATCTCCATCAAACTTTGTAGACCTTTTCGTCTGTCTTAGAGATCAATGCAACCTCATCGCATTCCATCCTTGTTTCTTTCTCATAGTTTGTTTTCCATTTATCAATCCTCATCAAACCCTAATCTAAAATCAGTCAAAATCAAGGTTTTACCATAATCATTATCAATCCTTGGGATGTTGCATTGAGTTCTATTTTTCTACATTTTGTTCCCTGTTACCATTTGTTTCCCAGCCTTTGCAACATCCAGATATTTCTGTCTCTGTGATCCACCTATCTAACATCATAGATCTCATTTTCCTGGTTACAGTCACCATCGGTCTCCTTGGATCTACTCTTGTGATGCCAAGAAGGCGGTGAAAGAGTCTGGCATCCTAGTAAGTCGATCTACTTACAATTTGAATCATTTTTGTTTCTTGTGCTTCTGTACTAGAGACCATGACATCTTCAATAGGCTAACAATATGTTCTAGATCTACATGTTTTTACGACCAATTAGAACTTTAATCTCGGGCCTCCTCCCGCAAACACAGTCTGGGTAGAAGATCCACATATGGGATAATATTGTTTGGTTTCTCATTAACTCCAAGTAATTTAGGAAGGAATTTCATGAAAATTGAGGTAAATAAATGAAAGGTCTCCAATCAAAATATTCACTTTCTTCCCTTTGATAAGTGAATACAATGATGTGAATATGACTGTAGGTAAAAAGGGAAATGTAAAATTGACTGAACAATTATCAAGTGTAGTCTTATTCTTGGTCATTGGTTTGTGAGAAAAGTTACCATTTTAACCTTATTGGTGGAAGGATGGTGCACATGGGTATAATATCATGGGACGATCTTAGGTGAAGTAGGCTTTAATAGAGATTTGAAATAAGTTTCCCAGGAAAATATCTTAGATAAAATGTATGTTCATGAACTTGGTGTGCAATTGAGAAACCCCAATTTAGGGTGTTATGAAGATGTTTCCCTCTGATATTTGGAGGTGATAAGAGAGTGTCTAGAGGCTCTCTCTCTCTCACATTTTCTATAGGATTGCATGAAGATCATGGTCATTGAGACCCTGATATATGGTTGGACCATGTCAGAATACATTTGCACCATGTAAAACTCTCATTGCATAAGTATTACCTTGACTGTGCAGGCCTCAAATTTTGTAGCTACTAGGTGCTTTGTGCAGACTATCTACTCCATTGTAATGGTTTGTGCATAATGTTATCCATAAAAACCCTGATGCCAAATATATTTTATCAATTACGATCCTGCATAAGAGTAACCCTATAGTCAAAAGGTGGACAAAAAGGCTATCCATATTTCACCCCCATGCCAAATATTGGATCGTACCATGATCCCGCATAAGAGGAAACATAATCAAGGGGTGCGGAGAGAAAAGGTTTCTAAACAAGCGCCAGACTGCCGCGTGTCCCAGGGGAAAGCAGACTGTTTGGGGAAAAAGTTGATTATTTGCCCTTTATTATCTCAAAAGGGGTAAAAGTTACAAAATGGCCTGTAACTCCGCCCAAGGAAAAAGTCAACATCTGGGCCCAAGTCAGAGCCAAAGTGGGAATCAGAGGAAAGGGAAAAAGGGACCCATTTTTCGAGTCTGTTTTCCCACCCTTTTTCAAGTTGTTTTCCTATACAGACCCGATACAAACTTCAAGGGGCATATCTTTCGACTCAGGGCTCGAAATATTGCAAATCTGATGCCGTTGGAAAGATCTCGGCCTCACCCATGCCATGGAGGTCTGAAACTTTAATTTTGAGGAGGTTAGGTGAAGAAATATGGAGGAAACGTCTTCAGGCTTTCAATGCAGGATCTTCTTACCTCAACAACCAGATCAGATTTGATTTGTTTCACCGTTTCCTCTTCCTTCAAGGCGCCAAACCAAGGATTGATGTAGTAAAGATAGATTTGGGGACAAATTTCATCAGAGGCATTAACAACAGTGGTTGAGCTTCAACCTATTTTTTTCACTTCTCTCTCTTTTCTTCTTTCAGGTTGAATCTATAAATACGGGGGCAGGATTCATTGTAAAGGGTTGGACATTCTTTGTTTTGCAGGCTCCCTTCTCTTTCTAGCAAAGGGATCTGTGGGGTTTAGGCCTTCCACTAAAATTGCAATATGTTTCTGCCTCTTGGCTACTTTGTAATGGACTGTATCAATCTACAGAGCAATAAAACAGGTCTGTGATCGATTTTAGATCCTCTCTTGTCTCTTTTTCTTTCATCTGGTCTCCCATTACATATCTAGCTATCTGTGCTTGTTTATTGTATGCATTTTTGTTGGTTTGTGTCTATTAGCAAAATAAGTGTTCATCATTCCTTTGGTGCATCACCTCGTAGTTTAGCTTTATTTTAATTTCTTGTATTCCTTCTATCCTCTGTCTCCTTGGTAAAGTTTAGATTATGATTAAGAATAAATCCTCTGCAAGCTCCCACGCATGCACCTGAATAGAGGAATAAGGAACCAACCTTTAATCTGGAGAGCTTTCCCATTTTGCAAGGTCCCACACCTTGGGGAAAGTTCAATGTTATGCAATCACACCAAATGAGTCTGCCTTAGAAAAGTAGATTTATAGAACTCATTTGGGGGTGCTGTGATTTTACACTAACAGTTTTGGCATGCCAGGTGGGACTAAGAAGTCTCCATCTTATTACAGTAGGAATTGATGTACACTTGTTGTGATTTTGGCTTTTAAGAAGCCTTAAAATTGTACATCTGGCGACTCCAAAAGAAACAAATCTATTGGTTTCAACAATGCAAGCTTTTGAGATTCATGAGAAAAACCTGGTCTAGGGCAAGGAAAGAAGGTATATTTGAATACTTGCATCTATCCCCAGGAAAGAGAAAGGAGAGGAAGAAGAATTCAGAGGTCTCCATCTCCACCAAGTAGAACCTTGTCAACACCTCCACCTGCAAGGCCTTTCTTTCAGTTTGCAAGGATTCTTAGGCCAATCAGAATGGCACAACCAAATCTATATGTCAACTTCACCAGCAGTAGTCCACTCACCTTGATTGCACAAAACCCAGTTCTGATTGCAACATTAAAGAGCATCCCATATTTCACTGGGGAAAATCAAACTTCTCCTGGTGACCATGTCCAAGATATTGCAAATGTATGTACAATCCACGAGATCCATGAGATGGACATTGTAGTCAAGATGCTCGCCTCTTCATTCAAAGGGAAAGCTTCACAATGGTTCAAGAGTCTTGAAGCAGGCTCTATCCAGAACTGGAACCAGCTGTGCACGGCTCTTCACAATCAGTTTGGGGAAAAAGGTGATAACTTGTCTTTGTTGGAGCAACTAACAACAATCAAGAGAGCCTCGAACGAGCAACTGACAAACTTCAACCTCATATTCCAGCGGACCTGGGATAGGATTCCACCAGTAGTAAAGCCCACTAATGAAGGTGCCTTCTTATACTTTCTTAGGGCTTTAAATTCTAATGATCTCTCTGATGATTCAGTCAATGGGGGGGCACTACAATACTTACAGCCTATAGCTGAAAGGAACGATAACCAGATCGTACCAAGCCAAGAACACAGATGCTAATCAGACACCACGATCAATAAGATGAAAGCAATTCGCCAAAATAACTTTACATAAAACCTTTGCAAACAAATGAGCAGCAATATCATATATTATTATGGAACTCAATGCAATACAATGAGAATGGGCCTTGCTTAAATAGGCAAGGAATAACAATCTAAGAACCAGTCAAGGTCATAGATCAAGCCATAAATATAGGAAATAACTAGTTATCAAAGAAATAGTTAAGAGCATAGATTTAGGAGAGGACTAGACATCAAGGATCTAGTCAATACCATAGATCAAGGAAAGAACTATACCTAACAACTAGATAATATCTCCTAATATCTAAATAAGATAAAAGAAATATCCACACACATAAGTGGGTGAGGATAAATACAATAAAGGTAAATAAAGTACCTAGGTGAACATGAGCTAAGGTAAATACCTACTCTAACACCCCCCCTCAAGTGAAGCTAGGGGCCAAAATAGAAGTGGCATGTCCACAGTATGAGTCCCGGAAACTAGGCCTGATGAGGTACTCATGTACAATAACTGGGGAAAAAGGGACACCGCAAGGTACCCAAAACCAATAACAACAAAGTGAAGAGAGTAAATATCCACTCCAAGGCATACCAAGAAGCTCGGCTACAAAAAACTCGTACAATGCTGAAGAAGTTTGGTGTGCACTGTGGTCTAAATCCACTGCTCGATCACAAAACTCAAAAACAACTGACATTGGGCTCCACCAGAATAGCTCCATACAAGGAGACTGTCAACAAATTAATGTTGAAAGTGCAAAAAAAATACCAAACATAATTCGATCAACTACTTCAAATAGGTGTGCCATGATCCAAGAACAATAACCAAAGCAATAAGGCAAGGACACAAAACTCTAGCAGTGTCACGATCCAAAGAAAAAGCCAAGGTAACCAAAGTACCCTAGGAACATGAGCTAAGGGTAAATACCTACTCTAACCCCACCCTAAGTGGAAGATACGGGGCCAAAATAGAAGTGGCATGTCCACAGTATGCGGGTCCCGGAGGAGGAGGAAAACTAGGTTGATCCAAGAACAATAACCAAAGCATAAGGCAAGGACACAAACTCTAGAGTGGTCACGATCCAAGAGAAAAGCCAAGGTAACAGGCAAGGACACGAAACCCGAAGAAGTAGGATCAACACCACACCCTCCCATACTACTGAATGGGTGGAGTGACGCTACAAATCTATATGAGTTTTCAAAACAACTACTCGAACAATGATAAACTAACACTGGAATGCACCAGAATAGATCCCCCATAAGAGATATTGTCAACATGCCAAAAGTGTCGAAAATACAGATACAAAATCTCTCAACAAACAAGAGAGATACACTACACCTGCTAAAGAAAAATGCTCAAAACAAGAAGCATCACAATGCATAAGATATAGAAAGTGGAGCAAGAGGTCGAATGGTGGAGGAGCCATGCTTATAGAGTCCTCTCAACGAATGCCTATGTCATCTCCAGAAGTGATCAAATATCCACCCCAGATCAACACGAATGGATGAAGAAGATGCCTGCATATGACTTGGTGCAAAATGCACAATGGGTGCATGCAAAAGAATATCAGAATGTGTGTCAGGTTGATCATGTCTAACAACTGAAATCTCAATGACTCTGCTAGTGAGACCCATAGAACAGAGCATGCGAGAACTGAATGCAGTGGTATGCTTCCCAAAAAAGCCATGCAACTGAGCAGAAGTAGGATACACAACATGTGGTACTGTAATAGGCACAAATGTGGAAGAGCATGCAGGAACAAGCTTCATAGGTGTATGAGCATCAAGAGCAGGAACAAACTCAAAGACTGACATATCAATGTCACTGGGTACAAGAGCAACAACTACAAGTGGACTAGGATCATGGATATGGTTGTCCACAATATGATGGTGATGTTGTAGGCTAGCAAGTTTGTTCTATAGGGAGTGTATTATTGTATCCTTATCGTGAATGAGTGATTGTAGAAGAGAATTTCACTTCTTGAGAAATCTATTTTCTTCCATAAATTTTACAATATCCTCTTGAAGTCCACATACTTCAGAAAAAAGCATGATAGGTACAAACTGCAACTCCCAAAAATTTAGGATGTCGGGTTCAGTGGAAATTACATCCACAATTGATTACAACACTCCTCCATATTTGGCGCTTTATAATTATAGTGCAAGTCTCAAAGTACATATTTCCAATGGAAAGAACATGAAAAAACAAGCACTTTTGCAAAAAACGACACTCAAAACCGAGTTATCGATCAAAAGTTACAAGCTTTTTAATATTTTGCTCTGTTATTTATTTTAGGTGCCGCTAAAACAAAATAAAATGTTATTGCCTTCACCGCACAAATAAAATTAAAGGGGGTTGAAGTTAAGCACCTACTAGTAGGAATCACAAGCTTTAAGCCCTCATATGACCATACCATATGACCAAGGGCTAAGGCCGAAATAGCAAAGCAGAAACAGTCAAGTTTACAGTCGATCTTAGGGTTTTCATGCCTTCCGGATCCAATGGAATCCTTTTTTTTCCATAAAAATGCATGCAGCAACAACATACGACCAAATCCCAAATATATGAATATACAATGAATTTATTTGCAAAATAAAACTTACAGACGGATGTCAACAACAATCTCCTACTCTGATACCATGAAAGGAATGATAACCAAATCGTACCAAGCCAAGAACACAAATGCTAATCAAACACCACGATCAATAAGATGAAAGCAATTTGCCAGAATAACTTTACATAAAACCTTTGCAAACAAATGAGTAGCAATATCATATATTATTATGGAACTCAATGCAATACAATGAGAATGGGCCTTGCTTAAATAGGCAAGGAATAACAATCTAAGAACCAGTCAAGGTCGTAGATCAAGCCATAAATAAAGGAAATAACTAGTCATCAAAGAACTAGTCAAGACCATAGATTTAGGAGAGAACTAGACATCAAGGATCTAGTCAATACCATAGATCAAGGAAAGAACTAGTCAATACCATAGATCATGGAAAGAACTATACCTAACTAGATAATATCTCCTAATATCTAAATAAGATAAAAGAAATATCCACACACATAAGTGGGTGAGGATAAATACAATAAAGGTAAATAAAGTACCTAGGTGAACATGAGCTAAGGTAAATACCTACTCTAACATGAGTAAAGCCCACTAATGAAGGTGCCTTCTTATACTTTCTTAGGGCTTTAAATTTAGATATTTCTCTGATGATTCAGTCAATGGGGGGCACTACAATATCTGCAGCCTATAGCCTCTCCATAGGGGCTAAGAACCGTTTGATTCAAGTTGGAAAAATCACTCCTAGGCCATCTATGCCTCTGTACCCTGAGTTAGGAAGCCCAAATACTAGCCAAGTGCCTACAATAGCTCCTATACCCACCCCCAGGAGTCAAAGCTCAACTAAAGCTTCCACTTCATCATCTAATACCTCTAAACAGTTTTAGGAAGTAGTGATGAAGCAACTTTAGAACTTTGGGAATGAGCTAGTGACCATCAAAAGACAACAAGCTTAGAATTTTAGGCCATACCATCTCCAGGCTCAATATCAAGACAAACCCTAGTATCAGCACAATAGGCCACCACCTCAGACTGTGATTTAGAACCAGAACCAAGGATAGCCCCAAGTTGCTAGACCTTTTAGGCCGTATGATCCTAACATAGCTTCAACATCAAGGGCATTGGTTCCTACACAGAACAATATGGCACATGAATATGATTGGTGTTTTCCATACATACAGCCACATAACCAATCAACGTGATTTAATGGTGCTCTAAATCAGGCCTTGATGGTGCAAACCAGTATGGTGCCACAAGAACTTGGCCAAGAGGAAGATCAGTAACAAGGAGCTCAACAAGGTGGAATCCCAAACGAAACTATGCTCATCAACTGGCAGGCTGAAGACTTTTGTGGGATGAATCAATTCCCTTCTCAAAGTGTAGCTGCCAATACACGGTCCAAAAAGAGGAATATTGGAGAGGGCCAAAAACTGAACTCAGGTGACCCTCAACCTTCCATCACTACATAAGGTCTTGGTGCTCCAAGTACAACTCCTAATATGTTGAACCAATCTAGACCACCTTCTAAACCCATTCAAGCACCAGTTGTAACAGCCCATGTGCAAGAAAGAAATGTTTCTGGGAAGGGGCAGCAAAAGGATAACACATTCAATATTATTGAGCAGATGAAAAGGACAAGTGTGAACTGTTATCACCGAATCATAGCACCCTTATGTTTATACAAGCACATGTACTTGGACTCACAGTGTGATTGGATAACATGGGTACTATCTCCAAGTTGTGGGACTTGCTACTTGAGATAGACCTCCAGAGAAAGTTGGTTCTTGCTCCTAAACTACCTGCCACAATCTACTCTAATGCAGGGTAAGTTAACTGTTCTAATCTAAATTTCCAAGGGACCAGGGAGAGAGAATGCATAAAATGAAATCCTACACTAAAGCGTTGATACACCAGAAAAGGAGGGTGTGAGAGTAGTCTCCAAATGCGTGAAATACAGAAGCAAAGTGCACACTAGAAGAGGTGATGACAGTTCCCCATAATCTAGCAAAACGCATTCACAACAATATTTCAAACATACACAATGATAATGGATCCCTACATGAACATAATAATAGACACAATATTCTTGCAAAGAAGAGGTTGAAGGGGCAAGAAGAATGCAAGAAAACACGGCAGGGGAAGATACATCCACAAACTTATATTTTATTGCTTCATAATATGCACAGTTCAATCTATTACAAGATAAGGGCCTAGATCACCATGGAAGGAGTCCACAACAAGGGCCTGCAACACATTGGCTTCACAAAACAATTTTGACAGAGCTTTGCTACAAAAACTACCTCCTTTTACAATGAGCCCAACACTCCAATTTATAGAAAAGATGAGAAGAGAGGGGGGAAAAAATGAAAATCCCGAAATATGTCCTTCAACCACTTGTAAGAGGCATTAAATGGAGTAAAATGATTATATATTTCTTGTAAAATTCTCCCCATACTGTCCCATGTGCTGCAGCAGAGAAATAATGATGACCATGCCTCTTAATTGCACTCCCAACTACCAAATAAAACATTGTTATGAACCCGGCCACATTTTATGAAAAATATCCATCGAACTCTCACAAAATCTAGAATTTATTGATTTTTGTGCATCGGGCTCAGATCCATGATTCCAACGGTACCAATTTTGTGTGATTTCGTTGAGAAATGCAAAAGTTATGGCCTTCTGAGTGCAGACAGCTATTTTGGGTCTGGCAGGCGTTTTCTGTCATTTGACGGGAATGAGCATTAACTGACTGGAGCCGAATATGTTTCTTTTATTTAAATATATCTACCCTCATTAAAAATAATAAATCCAATTTTTTGGCGTAGAGGACGTCGTGCTCGTTCCAGAAAGTCCAATTTTGTGAAAATCGGAGCTCGGAGTCAAGAGTTATGGCCGTTTGAAGTTCACGGGTCAAACGTTGACTTTTCTTCTTTACCTTCGATTGCTTCGGCTTTTCACGTCCCGGATGAAATTCTCCTGCTTCGGCTGATTCGGGCTTCCTTGTTCCTGTTTGCGGCCTTTTCACCTTTTCGCGTCCCGCGCGTACCTTTGTCCCAACTGTCGGCCGGTTCGCATCCTCCACGTACTTTTGGCCCGGATGTCCCAAACTGTCCGGGAAAAATATCTCTGAACCGCCCGAAATGGATCGACTTGCACCAAACCAGCCGATCCGCGTCCCGCGCGTACTTTTGGCCCAACTGTCCCAAATCGCGCGAAACAATACTTAGACTATTTTTCTTCTTTTTTTCAGCCATTTCGGCTTTTCGCGTCCCGACGTCCTGACTGTCCCGTGGACTACCTGGGACAAAAGACTTAGCCGATTTTCTTGCTTTTTCGGCCCCAAGCTTGGTACGAAAAACCTCAGTACGACCCGAACCCTTCAGACCTGAAATGCTTTAAAACAGTCCTGCGACCTTATTTTCTACATTTTTTCCATTTTTTCAACTTGTTGGGATTTCTTCTTGGATGGGAGAGTTAGAGAGAAGCCGAGGGGGCCCCAAAAAACATGATTTTGGGCCTTGAATCAATCTACTTGCTCGGTACTGAATAATTTGATGCATGTTATCAAAATTACCTTGAGGGGTGAATTTTGGATAACATGAACATTTCACTATGGGAGTCACTGGCCATTCCAGGGCAGAGGGATCTATTGCAGACTACCATGCAGAATTGGTCAAGTTCAAATCACTCCCCTAACCAGTAAGAAAGATTGTTTGCCAATATAGTTCAGCCAAGGAGGAGCCATGGAGAACAAGGTAAAAACATGAGACCTCCTCCCTTCTATGTCTCACTGATTATTGGAGACAAATTAAAGCATAATTGTATGATTGATTTTGGGGCCATTAGTTCTGTGATGCCCAAACAAATAGCTGATCAGTTGAGTCTCCAATATGAGGTCATCTCTAGAGGAGTAGTCCAATTAGATGAGACAGCGGTGACTACTGTGGGAATCATCAAGGATCTGAGTCTCACTCTACACACTTTCCCTAATGTGATTGTTTTACAAAACGTGTCAATCATATACTTACCACCACATTTTGCTTTGTGTCTGTCCAGGGACTTCATTGCCAAAATTGGAAGCTACCTATTTGCTGATTGGTCACATATGCTCTTTAGGACAAGGAATGGAGTGAAGGCCACAATCAGATATGAACCTATTGTTGATTATCATATTGAATCCTTTGTGCCTAGCCCAATCAACTCCAACTGCTCAGCTTTTGATCAAGAGGACCTCCTAAGCACTTCTGAAGCAAATACCAAGGTCGGATGTATCCCAGACTTGACTCTCGATGATTGGGCCAACAAAAGTTGTGCTTTTGACCCCTATAGGGAAATGGAAGAATCTGAGCTAGGCATCTACTGCCTACATGAAGAGAACCAGCCTCTTCCTAACCTAATCAAGCCAGAATACAAGGATGAAAATGATGTATGGCAATTGTTCTTTGATGGTTCAAGGAGTACACAAGGAGATGGAGGAGCCATGATTGTGTCCCCCAGAGGTATGAGATATTATTCAGCCTTCAGATTCCAGTTCGCTTGCTCAAATAACACCACTGCATATGAGGCTTTAGTCCAAGGTCTTCATTGGGCAAGGAAGTTGGGAATCAAGAACTTGTAAGTATTTGGTGATAGTGAACTGGTTGCCAATCAGGTTAGAGGACTTAATGCTGTCAAAAATGACCTTCTCAAAAACTACAAAAGTAGGGTATGGGATCTCATGGAGGATTTTGAGGCCTTCAATATTGTGTCCATACCCAGGAAGGAATATGAAGCTGTTGATAGACTTGCAGCAGTTGGAGCAATGTTTGATGTGGTTCATAGCATCAAGATGGACAAAGAACAACCACATATCCATGTGGTTGTGAGGCTAGTAGTGCCAGATAATAATACATGTTGGCAGGTGTTCGAGAATGATTAGCAGATCATTAACTTTCTACAAGAAGAAGTTGAATTCTCAGCTATAAACTAGAACATACTAGAGCAATAGTACGGGAATCAGATAGTACAGTTGTATACAAACAAGCTTCCCAAAGGCTTAGTGACACTGGAATCTATTTTCAATCATAATTATTAGTTCATAAAGGAGAAGGCTAACATGTAGATCAAAGGAGAAGATTCAGAGTCAATCCCAGTTAGAGAAGATAAAACACTTCAAATTGGAAAAGTGGCCACCAAGCAAGAAAGGTATGAATTCATACAACTTTGCCAAGAATTTCTTAATGTGTTTGCTTGGAGTTATGAAGACCTAAGAGGGTTCAATCTAAAGCTAGCACAACACACAATTGAACTAGATCAAGCTACTCAGCCCATCAGGCAGAAGCAGTGACCATTCAACCAACATATTGAGCCTCTGATGAAGAAGGAATTGAATAAGCTGATAGAGATAAATATCATATTTCCAATCAAACACTCAAGTTGGGTTACAAATCTGGTCCCAATCAGGAAGAAAAATAGAGAAATCAGGCTATGTGTTGACTTTAAGGATTTGAACAAAGCCTCCCTCAAAGATCACTACCCACTCCCTTCAATGGAGCAAATCTTGCAAGTAGTGTCTAGGTCAGAAAGGTTCTCCCTCCTATATGGCTACTCAGGGTACAACCAGATCATGGTGAAAGAAGATGATCAATTCAAAACAGCTTTCACCACAAAATAGGGCACCTATGCCTATAGGAAAATTTCATTTGGATTATCCAATGTCGGAGCCACTTTTCAAAGGGCAATGGATATGGGATTCAATGGACTGATCACCAAAATAGTGTTGATCTATCTAGATGACATCACTATTTTTTCAAAAAATGCAGTAGACCACCATTTCCATCTAAGGTAGGTGTTCTAATGATGCAGGAGTTTTGGGGTGTCCATAAACCCCAAAAAATGCATATTCTTGGCCCATGAAGGCAAGCTTCTAGGTCATATTGTATCAAAGGAAGGATTGGAAAATGACCCAGAGATATTTCAAGCAATAAGAGCATTGCCATTGCTAAGTCACAAGAAGGCTCTTCAAAGCTTCTTGGGAAAAATCAATTTTTTCCGTAGGTTTGTTCTAAAATTTTTTTCCCTTGTTAAGCCAATAACTTTGATGCTAAAGAAGAAATTAGAATTTAGGTGGACAACTGAAGGAAATGAAATTTTTGAGCTATCAAAAAAGCCATATCACAAGCCCCAAACTCTTGTGAATCTAGATTTTTCCAAAGACTTCATATTGTATGCCTTTGGTGGCAGTGACACAATTTCTGTAATCTTGGTTTAGTAGAATAGAGAAAGTACAAAACAACCAATTGCTTTCTTCAGTTAGAGTCTGGAAGATTATGAGGTGAGGTACTCCTTCATTAAGAAGCAGGTCTTGGAAGTGATAAGAGGATTGAAGAAGTTTAAGCATTTGGTTTCAAACAACAAAATCCAACTATTGGTCTCCCATGTGGGGGTTAAAGAATTCCTTCTCAGCAAAGATATGAATGAGAAGCATGCAAGATGGATCACTCATGTCATGGAATATGACATTGAGATCAAGGCCACCAAGTTGGTCCGTGGGAAGGGGTTGTGTGAACAACTAGCCTCAGGTCAACAAGATGAAACAAATAGTGAAAAGGAGGTTGTTCTTGTTTTACAAGATGATCAAGAAGAAGGGAGAGATGATGTACCTGCTCCTTGTTGGACCCAAGACATGATGCACTTCCTTCGAACAAGCTTGTATCCTCATGGGATGGGTAAAGCAAAAAGGAGGCATTTCAGGCTGCAGGCCATCCCATATGTTATTATTGATGGTGTCTTGTTCAAAAGAGACATTAATGGCATTCCGTTAAGATGCATTGGGACAAATCAGGTGGATAGGCTGCTACAAGAATTCCATGTTGAAGTAGCTGGAGGCCATTTTTTTCCAAGAGTGAAAACACTCAAAATCATGAAAGCAAGTTATTATTGGCCCAGAGTGTTTATTGACTGCTACACATGGATCAAATGGTGTAATAATTGTGCATTCTTCAAAGGCAAGGAAAGGCTAGCAGCACTTCCGTTGCACCCAATCTCTATTTACCAACCTTTCATGCAATGGGGATTGGACTTCATTGGAGTCATCAATCCAAATTCAAGCCAAGGACACAAATGGATTCTGACAGCGACAGATTATTTTACTAAGTGGACCAAGGTAGTGGCACTCAAGGAAGCCAATGAATCTAGTATCATAGATTTCTATGAAGGGATAGTGATCAAATTTGGAGTACCAACCACCATCATATTAGACAGTGCATTAGAATTCATAGGTTCCAAGATCATGGGAAGGGCTATTAAGAATAAGACTTATTTGAGTACTTCATCAAACTATTACCCTCAAGGTAATGGCCAGGATGAGTCCACAACCAAGAACCTGCTAAAGATCATCAGAGGACCTATCACATAAAGCTCAAAATGGCCTTACGGGCTGATAGAATAACACCCAAGATATCTACAGGTAGCTCTCCATTTAAGATTGTCTGTGCGAAAGAGGCAATGTTTCCTATATCACTTATGTTGCCAGCATTGGAGCTTCTAAAACATCTAGAGATGTCTGAATTTGAATCAATGGAAGCCAAGTATGCGAAGATGATAGAATTATAAGAAACCAGAGAGTATGCTCTCTAAGTAATAGAGAAGAATCAAGCTTCAATCAAGAAATGCTTTGACAAGAAGGAAAAAATAAGGACCTTCCAGGAAGGAGAACTAGTTTTGAAATGGGATACAGATCAAGAAATACTAGGAAGGCATTTCAAATGTGACACCATCTGGATTGGCCCCTATATGATCACAAGATGCAAAAGTAGCAATGCTTTCCAATTGTCTACATCAGAGGGTGAAGAGTTACAGATTCCAGTGAACATGATCCACCTTAAGCATTGCTACTAAAAGGGGAGTTCTAACCTTGTACATATTAGTTTAGCTTTCTCTTTCCTCTAAGTGCTTATGCACATTGTCTTGTTGTAGTGTAGATTGCTTTTCTCCTAAGTGCTTTGCACGCTCTACATGTTCCATTTGGAATATGTATGATTTCAAGTTTCATATATAGTGTGGTGTTGTTTTGTGGCTCTTATGTAGTCCATTTAGAGAGACAGATGAAGCCCTGGGTCAAAACAATTTTCTACTCTCAGAAACCTTCATTTCAAGATTTCTTATGAAAATTGAGAGTGCGGATAACTAGGCTCGTGAATCAGAAGTAGGATCAATATTAGGACATCGTTCTTGACTCCATGCCCAATGGATATGACAAGGAAATTGGTCTTTCCATCTAGCAGGTAGATACCCCTATGAGTCACCAAATTGTTATCCATATTTCACCCTCGGGCCAAATATTGGATCAGCCATGACCCCATATACAAGGAACCTGAGAATACTCACTCAGATCTTGCAAATTGGTCACGGAGGAACTCAACCATGGAGTGGCGGAGGCCAGGAGAGACTAAAGGACCCTGTGTAAAAGAAATGACTCTATTGGGCCGTTTCCACGTCTTAAATCCGTTCTTCAAGTTACAGGTTGACTTAACTATGGAATACCATGGTCAAACAAGAAAGGGAAATGCCGCATAGGAATCATAAAAGAGAAGGGGAAGAAATGGAAAAGATCTGAATTCCTCGGGTTCGAAACGGTTCAGGAAAAGGTCCAAAAATGACTGAGTATGGAGGAGGCAGTGGAAGAAACCACGTGTCATAATGGTGCTTCTCTAGATATGAATCGAAAAAGGGAAGCCCATACTTGCGCCAAGCTTCCATGTGTCTAGAGAGCCCCAAAGAAGTTATGGGGCGTTGAAAATTCTTCAACTAAAAGGAAGGTGTCAGGTGTCAGCTTGGTGCAAATCCAAAAAGGAAGCCTAGGGTGGAGACTCAAACTTTTGCCAGCCCTCCATATAGAAAATGGTCAAACAAATTCAAAAGGTGGGATTCAAAATTGGCTAAGTATAAAAGTGTAAGCGATCACCACGTAGCCTAAAGTCTAAAAAGGTAAGAGGACCATTGAAAAGTCCACAAATTAATGGAGGCCGATAAGTGTCAACTTGATGCTCCTCCAAAGGAAAAATTTGGGTCAGGTTCTCAAGTAAGTGCGGTGCCTCTACGTGTTATCTCAAGAGGGGTAGAGTTAGTTGAATAGTCAATGCATAATAGGTCGGCAAAGGATGCAAAGTGTCTTAATGGCATTGATTCAAGAGTAGAATAGAGTAAAGGTTCCCAAATGAGTGCCAGACTGCCACGTGTCCCAGGGGAAAGTGGGCCATCGGGAAAAAAGTTGGTTCTTTTCCCTTTGTTATCTCGAAAGGGGTAAAATTTGCAAAATTGCCCCGCAACTCTGCCTAAGGAAAAATTCAGCATTTGGGCCCGAGTCAAAGCCAAAGGGGGGAGTCAGAGGAAAAGATGAAGGTTTTCCTTTTGTGCAAAAGGCACAAAGAAAAAGATGGAATCGCATTCCCCAGCCAACCAAAAGGAGCCACGTGTGCAAGCAGAACTTCAAGGCTATGGGATCCTTTTGAGTTTTGCATTTTTATGCAAGAGGGCAAAAAAGATAAATTGTGGACCCATAGGCCCGATTTTTGTTCCAATCTGGCTGTCATGTGTTCTATACCAAAAGGGGGACCCATTTTTCAAAAAAAATTCCAACCCATTTGTATGGACTCGATACAAAATTCAAAGGGGCGTATCTTTTGACTCAGGGCTCGAAATATTGCAAAGTTGACACTGTTGGAAAGAATACGGCCTCGCCCAAGCCATGGAGGCCTGAAAATTTAAATTTTTGAGGAGGTTAGGTGAAGAAAATGGATGAAATTTCTTCAATCTTTTAATGCAAGATCTTCTTTCCTGAACAACCAGATCATCTTTGATCTATCTCGTCATTTCCTCTTCCTTCAAGGCGCTGAACTAAGGATCGATGCAGTAAAAATGGAGAGGCAGATTTCATCAGAAGTATTAATAGTAGTGGTTGAGCTTCAACCTACTTTTCCCGCTTCTCTCTCTCTTTCTTCTGTCTGATCGAATTTATAAATACGGAGGCAAGATTTATTGTAAATGGTTGGACGTTCTTTTTTTTACATGCTCCCTTCTCCTTCTAACAAAGGGATTTGTGGGGTTCAGGTCTTTCATCAAAATTGTAATACATCTCTTCCTTTTGGCTACTTTGTAATGAAGTGTATCAATTCACAAATTAATAAAACACGTCTGTGATCAATCTTATATCCTTTGTTGTCTCTTTTTCTTTCATTTGGTCTTCCATTACAGATTTGACTATATGTGCTTGTTTATTACATGCATTTGTTGGTTTGTGTCTATTGGAAAAATAAGTGTTCATCATTCCTTGGTGCATCACCTGGTAGTTTAGTTATTTCTTATTTCTTATACTCTTCTATCCATGTCTCGTTGAAAATTTATAGATTAGGTATAGAGATAAATCCCCTGCAAATCCTTACATATGCACCTAAACAAAGGAATAAGGAACCAGTCTTTAATCTGGAGATCTTTTCCATTTTTGCAAGGTCCCACACCTTGGGGAAAGTTCAATGTTATGCAATCACACCCAAATGACCCTACCTTAGAAAAACAAACCTATAGAACTCATTTGGGGGTGCTGTGATTTCGCACTAACAATAACATCCCACGATTACACTTCACAAGTCCAAGCATCAATTTAAGTTTACTATAGTTATGCTCCAAGAATTAGCTAAGGATTTGAAGGCTCTAAACATGGAAACATACTTCCTTATTTTTTTGTTTCTAGATTAGGTTTCCTGAGTATCGTTTTACATCGAACTTAAGGGGTTTTTCCCTAACTAGGTTCATATGCCTTTTGTTTTCAATTGTGTAACCTATTTTCTATTACGGCATAGGAATCCTCATGAGATTACTAGTCCCTACCTTAGGGGGGTTATCTTTAAGACATGATCACAGTTCACATCATACACCCATTACATAATAGGGCATGTGAGAGAGAAAGATGGAGTAGTTCATCGTTTAAAGGGGTTAAGGTTCACATTAGAGTTTGCACAATGTGGATCCATTTTCTCATCATAAGATAGTGTTATCCCAAATTAACCCCCCCAGAAAATTTGGTCAAGACAACCCCGCACATTGAGAAAATATGAAGGGAAAACGTTTCAGACCTACGAGCTCGCATTCCAAAATGAGGCAAAGGAAAATGTTAGCATTTGGGCTCGAGTCAAAGCCAAAGTGGGGAATCAGATGAAAGGAAAAAAGATAAATTGCAGACCCGCGAGTCCAAATTTTTATCTAAAAGGGGTACCACGTGTCCCATCTCAAAAGGGGAACCCATATTTCAAGTTGTTTTCCTGCCCTCCTATATGGACCTGATACAAAATTTGAATGTGCATATCTTTCGACTCAGGGCTCGAAATATCATGACTATGACATTATTAGAAAGATCTCAGACTCGCCTATGCCATGGAGGTCCGAGACTTTAATTTTTGAGGGGTTTAGGTAAAGGAAAATGTAGGAAACATATTGCAGCTTTCAATGCAGGATCCATCCATCTCAACAACCAGGTCGGATTTTATCTATTTCCACCGTTTCCTTTTCTTTCAAGGCACCAAATCATGGAATCATGCAGTAAAGATAGATTTGGGGGATATTTTATCATAATTATTAATAGTAGTGGTTGAGCTTTAACATGTTCTTCCCTGCCCCCTCTCTCTTTCATCTCTAGGGTTGAATGTGGAGTTTGAGCCTCCTCCCTTGGCTGTGTAATGGAATTTTCTTGCCTCTTTCCCATTAATCGTGTACTGTGTGAACTCCTGGAGCAATAAAATCTATTTTCGTGATGTTTTTTGTCCATCCTTTGCTGATTTTGCTGTCTCTTCTCACGTCTCACCATTGTAGGGTGTACTGTGCATATTTTGATGTTTGTTGCAGGTTCTAGGAGTAGTGTCTAATGGGTTTTGAAGTGGTGTTCTGTGTGAAATCTATCTCTAGTTTGTGGTGCATCTTGTCCACCCTCTCCTCTAATCACCTCTCTCCACTTCAGGCAGTTAAGATTGTGACCAGCACTTCCCTTTTCTTGGTGTTATCACCTCGTTAGTGTAGGATTTCCCTCTTTATGCACTTTCTCTCTTCCTGTCTCCTTGGCATTGTTAGGATAGGTATAGTTAGACGTCATTTTTACATTAGTATTAGTTTAGCATTATGATCAGGAAGAAGAAGTTAGATTTCTCTAGAGGGCCATCTCAAGTCCGCAAGTCCCACAATTTGATAGATGGTCCCATGTTATGCAATCACACCAGATGAGTTTGCCTTAGAAAAGCAAACCCGACGACTCATTTGGGGGTGCTGTGATTTCGCACTAACAATATTCTCCTTTTTATCCTTATTTTCTCCTTTTTGCATCGTTCCTCCTTCATTTTCTTGCTTGTTCTCATCAAATATCACATTTGGGATTTGGATCTAAAAATGAACATATTTTCATGCTTATTTGATCACATAGTTTAAGTAGGTGGTAAATATCTCACATTCACATCTCTTCACACACAACCAAACCACACACATCAATTTACAAATATAATCAATTCATACTAGGTGGATCTATTGGGATTTCATCACCCAATAGGGAAGCTGCCATGGTGTTCTGGCCTTGTACTAATTTTTTTGACTTTTGGTATATCAGCTAAGCACCCAATACCCTCATTGTTGTGGTGTATGAAGTGCAGGGGTAGACCCCAATTCCAAGTCACATACTAATATTAATCACAAATTTATGCCTCACGTACCTTCTGGTATATCGAGGAATCCATCCCTAAACAACCCGAAACAATCTGTAGAACGAACACTTCTTTTTGTTCCCTTAGCCTATTTCCCTCTTCAAATTTCTTAAATAAATAAGATGAACAAAACTTTCTTGCTTGATTTGCTTGTTGCATTAATAATCTACAAAAGTTTTCTCCTTGTTTTTTTTATGCCCATTGTCACTCATTCCCAAGCCAAGAAAATGGAAAAATCAACCTCTTCCAACAACATCCCATCTCAAACAATCCCTCACAAAAAAAATCCACCCTTGTTCTTACTTCTTCCACACCTTTGGTCACCTCATCTTCGTTTTCCCAACCTATTGTTTCTATGGTTCCTCTTCAAGAGCCTAGTACGATCCAAACCAAACCCCATGTCAAAACCAATCCTTTTTTCTATCATCAGTCCATGCCCTATAGACCAACTACACCTCCATATGTTGCTTCCTTAGGAACATTTGGGCCTCCCACTACCCCCCGCGGATGCTTGGAGTTTCAGGAACACCTTGATGTTAATCCCGTCACCATTCATGGCTACTTAGCTCGTAAATTGAATAATATTCCCATCGATGGACCCCCTCTTCAACAACTTTATGCTTATCCCCCACATTCTGAATCCAACAAGGTTCTTAATTCCCAACTTGTTGTCTTCTTTCCTAGGGCCATGAATGAGTTGGAAATGACACAAAATGAACATGTCCCTCACGTCGCTTCTACCATGGTCCCCCAAACCAATCAGTCTACATAATTAGTGGCGCATATTCTACCTAATCTACCTCATATCAATACCATCCCTACATCTTTTATACCTATTCATTCTTCATCTACCCCTATCATCAATGCTCCCACCCAAACTCTTCAATAATCTAACCTACTTCCTCCACCACCTGAGCAACATGTTCAAAGCTTGGTGCCTCCCTTCACATCTCAAGTCCATTCCAATGTTGTTACTGTTGACATTTTTTGCACCCGCGTGAAAGGTCAACTCGAAAATTTTAGTTTCTCAGATTGGAGGGGTTGGAAGTTGGATTATTTTGGGGTAGTCGTCAGAAGGAAGGTACATATTTTGTTGTTTCTCAATTTTGGACAGCCTTGAGAGTCACATTTGAATCAAAAATCGGCAACTCAGGTGTAGTTCCAAAATGCCATGCCTTATAGATGCAACCATTCCAATTTTTTACCTTTATTAGAATTGTGCAACAGTCGTAAAAGATCATTGCAAGGCCCCGAGGAAGGAAGGAAGGGTAACATGTATCAAACATGTTGTTCTGAAACTGTAAACAAGTCGTAGGTTAGAAGAACAAGGTACAATTTTACAAACAGTTGTGCATATTAAGAGGAGCATCAAAATGTACATTTGAATTGAATTTATTCCCATGTTTAATTGTATTGAGTTGTAAAATTTCATTAATTATCCATTCAATTAAAGAAAGTATGAAAATTTCATACACCTCATTACATGAAAATAATTTCATTTTATTCGTAAGGAGTAGCTGTGCATATTTTCTCACACAAGCCATGAGAAATGACTGAGGAAAAAGGAAGGCATATATTAATGAAATTGAAAATGTAAGGAGGTAAATGAAACCTGTCATTGCCTTGAAGAGGCATTCCTTTCTTTTCGAGATGCTGCTCCAGCTGTCATCCGTAAACTGCATCACCATACCTGGGGAAAAGAAGAAATAATGGGGTCAATATTGAGCTCAGGGTTTAATTCAACCATTATACTTCCAACTTCAGAAATACATGCATTCAAAAGTACAAATTATCAAGGTTACAGAGAAGTGAAAATATGATCAAAGCATATGCATTCATTCAACATATTTTAGAAATAACAGTCACATCCCAGTGTAACTATATCTCATACAAAATTTCAGTTAGGAACGTAGAGTTCAACAAGGCATGATATGTTCAAGCAAATAGTTTGAATGCAAATGGAGAGTCAAAATCATAACAACAAGTATGATGAGGAATAGCACAACCTCCACATCATGTCAAAACAACAAATAATGACATTCAATAGTTGATGAAATACCAAGAGCTTGAAGTGTTTTACAATTTTCATTGAGTTATTACTTTTTCACAAGAATCATTTGTTTCATTTAAAGTTGTGTTACACAATTGCAATAAATGGACTGAAATTACCAGCTATAGGAAGAGTACAAAATCCTTCATAGCAAACATGTGGGAATAGGAACAAACTATAACTCAAGGAATCATATCAATTGAAGCACACAACTATACAGATATGAAGCATGAAAAGTGATACAAATTTGTAAAAATGGTTTCCTGATTTATCACTCTCAAATGCATTACAAAGTTCACAACAATAAGCATAACTGGAATGATGTTGGAGATTCAAATTTTCTTGATTTTTATGTCGAATTATGAGCCTACATTACAACTTGCTATATATGTTTCAACCAATAACATAAGCTTGAGAATGAGTGCCAAGGAATCATTGGTATACAATATTACTTGTTGCAAGCAGTGGACAAGATAATGTTCAAAATTGTGAAACCATTTCAAATCCTTGTGTTAAACGAAATGAACAAACAAGCTCAACTGCTTCATTGTATATGTACAAGGGAAATAGTGCAAACCAAAATACAAATTGGGCATTTAAGCACGTAGAGTTAGAATGAAGCATGACCATTAACAAACATAAAGAATAGATCCAAATCATGGCCGAATCATCTCAGGCCACAAAAAAGCAACAACTACCAATAAGTATCAATGGGGTTGATGCTAGTCAATCCAATTGATAGTTTCGAGCGCTAACGGGACGAATTACAAAGTTCTAGGTTACGAAATCGATCATTTAAAGTGAATAAACATTCCTAAAGGAAAACTATGGTTAAATTTGAAGCTTAACAATATAATGAAGGTATAAAAATCAAGTTACTTCAAAGGGAAGATGCACAACAAATAGCAAAAAAGCCAGAGCTCAGCTTTTAAAGTCATTTGTCCTTTTCAGCAGTGAATCCAAAGAAACATTAGCCCCTCAAATTAAATTTCATGGTACCAAGTTAGAAGTAATAAATTTGACATAACAAATGCATATCAAACGGAGTCATCAAGGGCTAATGATGGCAAAAAATTGCAGAGCCCAGATATTGAATGGTATAGATATGAGCAAAATATGATTTACATAATCTCGGGTCAAAAATTGAGCTATTAAAGCAGTGAGCAAATGCACGAATACCAGGTGAATAATAAAAATTCCTAGCAAAATAATGAAACCCCCAAATGTAAAGCCAGGAATAGTTTCAGACAAGCATAAACCAAGGAAATGGTAAGTTATAGTTAAACAAACCATGTACGACTTGTAAAACAAATCCCAGGGTTTCACGCCTAAAAGGGTTTAAGAGGCTAGAGCCACCCATGGCAAGATATAAATGCAACCACAAAACAATTATAGTGGAAGATTCAAGCCTCCAAATGACAAGGTGATAAAATGGCAGAACCAGAGATCTAAACCACATTTTTAATCCAAAATAGAGCTTGGAAAACTTCAAGAGTGGTGGCCATTTATAAAAAAAATTACAGCTATTTAAGGGAAAATAATCTATTTACCTCGTGAAAGTGCCCAAATGGAGTCTCGAATCTGGATAAATGGCAAGAAAAAAAACCCAGTTACAAATCTATGTCTGCCAAATGAAATTTCCACATAAGCCAAAGAATGGCTCCAAATCTCTAAAGGGTGACACCCAAATTGACCCAGAGGCTTCACGTAAGCTTCAAAAGCATTGAATACACAACTCAGGGTTACAATGTGTACAACCAAGTACTACCAACTTAACAACAAGCTCATGGTCGAACAACAAATAAAACATAGAGCTCCAACTGGTAATGGATAATATAAATCACAAATCAGAAAGAGTGCAAGCTAGTTGAAATAAACCAAAGAAAAACCAAATACTCATAGCTCAGTGTGAGATGAAACCCCTACCTTTTTCAGTTAAAAAGACGAGTTTTGCATGGGAACCAGAGCAGATCGGAAGCTTGAAGGTTTCAATCATGGCGGCTGAGAGAAAATTCTGACAGGGCTTCGCCCATTTTTCAGAGAGCTCGAAGAAAATTGTAAAATGATTAGGATTTAATATATTTTGCTCCTACCTAACTCACAACGAGTTAGTTAAACTCAACCCCAAGTCAAATATGCATACATGTCGCCACAACAATGAAACCCTAATCAACCAAGGGTTAGTTTTTCCACCGATAAGAAATTATGGGTCGAGCCTCATGGGGAGGGGACCATTATTCAACTAAATGATTAATGTCCAAACCATAGTCTGTGCCATATAAAAGTAAAAAAGGGGGCTGAATGATTATGATTTGGCTATAGTTTGACATGCAGGTATGTAAGGGGGATATATGACAAAGTTTGATCCAAGAACGAGGTGATAATGTTTTAAAATTACATGCTTTTCAAAATGAGGAAAAGTCCAGGTTCACTTTTCAAAATAATCCAAAAAGGCAGAAGGCAAGTGTTAGCTATCATATAATGTAGATAAGCCAAAAGAGAGAAGATGTCGAATATAGACTTTTGCATTGGAAAGGCAAGTTGTAATTACATCAATTTTATCAAATTACCTTAATATATGCAAAAGGAGACAAATGTCACATCAGAGAATAAAGACAAGAAAATACTTTGCACACACCTTCCATAAAACTTATAGATCAAGAAAGGTTAAAACTAACATGTAATTATTCACCCAAAACACCTTAATCCTTCCAAGATGACCGTACACATCATGCAAAATTGATAAAGGAGTCAAATCAGTTTGACTGAATGTATTTTGAAATTAAAAGGCTATTATTGCCTCATTGTAACAACATGTCTATTTTAGCCTTTTATTTATTCATGATAAAGGTTAATAATAACATGCAAGTGTAGTTAGACTTTAGTCTATATTCATGGTTTGGGTGAATAATTTTGTTGTATATTGTGCACATAGGAAAAGCACAAGGAGGGGGATTTTTCAAAGAGCTGAAACCATTGTGCCAGATTTTCCCTTATATGAGAATCAATTGTTTCCTTTCCAATTTCTGTAGTAGTGTGTGTGTATGTAGTTTATTCTTGTGAATTTTATTCCTTAAATTTCATTCAGATTGCTTCGGTTTTTTTCTACTAGTTTTAGTGTGTAGTAATATGCACTGTTGTTGTGAGCAGTCCCTCAATAGTAAAGTGTTTTCCTTACAATTAGCTGAAACCCATTGGTTCGTGATTGTGTAACTTATTCACAACTTATTGTGCATGTATCTCCATAAAGTTTCCCAATAATTTTGGTGTATCACCCCATTTACTTTTCAGTTTTAACCATCTTTTACCCTTAAACCCCATAGTTAATTAAATTTAGGATACATCAATAAAGAACCATCCTTGTAATCCTAGAGATTCACTTCAACATAGGGATACCCACAACCCTGAGGTGTTTCCATTGTATCAGCAAAAGTGAGGTTAGAATACTTGTTATCCCTCAATTATAGGGTGCACTTATGAGAGATAACAATTTTTGGCATGCCTGGTGGGACATCACAAAGATTAAAGTTTTACTTTTCGAAGGTGTTCTATCATTCAAGTAGATCAACCACCGTGCATACCAGTTTTTGGCACGCCTAGTGGGACATGTACTACTATTGATGAATTCAGAAAATTGAAGATTCAGATCAGAATTCATCTGACGACTCCGTAAATTTGATTTCAGACTAGTGCAACATTTTTCATCATCAAATTCTTTAGCTGCAGCCTTTTTTCAGGTAATTTTTAGCAAAATTTAGATTTGATATTTTACTATTATCAGTTGTTTTCATGAGAAACATACCTATTTTGTATATTTCTATATTTTATAAGGTCTCACAGCCATGAATCCCCATTATCAGCAGCATTACCAGTTAGATCCATAGCCTTTTCATCCATTTCCCCTTCAGATCATTTCTATGACCCCTATCAAAATGAATATCCCCACAACTTGAACCCTACACATCAATATGATTATCAATATGACAATGGTTATGTTTTCCAAAACTAAGGTTATGCAAATTTTACACATGAGGAAGAATTTGAAGGCAAAATCATGAAATGGAGCAATAAATTGAAGAAAACAATAAGCTAGATTTCCTACAAAATTTGTAGCAATGGGTTTCAAAATTTCAGTTTGATTTTATTCCAAAGTTAGAGACAGAACCCATGTAGAAGGTACAGTGTGATTTTGTAGGAGATCAAGTACAAGTGGAAGATGATCAACAATCTTCATATTTTGAGTGTAGTGTGCACAAAGGCACCATACTCACATCGGCCACTGATTCATCATAGCTACAGTCTCGTCTGAAGAGGTAAAATTAGTTTCAAACGAAGAGGATTTTCAGGTAAATTTTGAAGACCAAACAACAGTTTTAATTCAGGATCAACATGTTTTCAGCTTAACTAATTTCCTATTAAATGATGAAGCTAAGATCAATTACAAGGAAAGCAATGAAGAATAGTTTCAAGATGACCAAGAAGATGTAGCTGAGTGTGAAGACCCTAATTGTGCTCCATGCATGGATATTTCTACATTATTAGAGACTTGCAGTGATTCACAAAGATTATCAAAAGATACTACAAGCAACAACGATCAACAACCTTCCAATGAAGATGAACTTGAATTTTCGAGAGGCATACTGGATCTGAATAGTGTAAAAGAATTAGACAGAACAACTAAAAATTCAAACATGATAAATGAAGTACACTAGCTTAAAAGGGCTGAAAGTTTTTCAGAGCAACTTGTAGAGGATAAACAACAGTTTCATGAAGTGAAACAACCTACAACTAGGTCAACATTATATGTATAGTCTTGACCGTACAACTAGGTCAATATTATATGTATAATATTGACCCATATGTATGGTTTTGGAATGACACAAGCTGGGACAAACATGACCAATGATCCCTTTAACTTGTCACAAAATCATGATAGAAGAGTGGAACATTGACACAAAACTAGTCAAACCAAGAAACAAAGGACAAAATAAGAAGGGTTATGCCACTGAGATCTAGCTTCAAGGTTCAAAACTCATGCATATGTAAGTGTGATAAAATCATGATATAATAATGATTTTCTACAAATTTTGGTGTCTACATTTGCCCCCACTTTATGCTAGTAAATGAAATTGACTAGTGCAAAAGGAGAAGAAAAGTTGTACCTAAGAGAGTGTTGGAGCAAGATCAACTGCAAATGTGCTAAGAAAAAATCACCGTATGTGGAGAATAACATGAGTCATCGGTTCACCCACATGGAGACAATGGAAAAATGTGTCATAGGCATCAAGAGAAGATATCACAATTACAAGAAGAAATGTTTGGAGATATGGGGAATTGTGCTTAACATGTTTGTAAAATTGGGGGTGATCAAATCCCCAACAAGGTGCTTGATTTTTTAACAATGTGGGAATCGGGTGTCCCAACACCAAGGGAAAATAGTTTCATAAGGCTTTATAGTCACTTACAATAATGCTTCTTAATAATGGGACCACATCGTTGAAGGCAGATCTAGGTCTTAGATATGTAGAATCCCTTATAAGGTGAAAGGGAAATGACGTCTCGTTTCCCCCACCATGTTTATACAGGTGTACTATTGAAATATTGGCTCTTTGGTGATTTTGGAATAATTTATTATTTTTCCACATGCATTTATACCAAATACAATGGCATTCTACATTCATGACTATGTGTGTTCAATGTGTAGTACAATTTTTGTGTTTAGGAGTGAATGATGGGTGATAGAATTGGATTTGAGTTGTGTAACAATGAGAGATAAATGTGGCCTTACATAGCCAATCTTACTTGATTTGTGTATAATGTATGCAAGGAATATGGCCTTGTATGACTAATATTTTGGACTTTGATTGTTGATTTGGGAGAAAAAGAGGAATCAACCATGTATGGTCAACCTATCGAGTCGTCCCCCTTTCACCGAAAGGGAAAGTGTGAAATAATATCACTTGAGGGGAAAGTGAGTAGATGATACTACATCAAAAACCACGTAATGGAGGGGAGAGATATCTGGACAATATGAGTAGAGATACTGGATAGAGTGATTAATAGAAATCAGTGAAGCAGTGTGTGAGTAAGATAGGTAGACATTAGTATAGAAAACATGGGAACCATCATGAAGGTTGTGCCACATAGTGTAGTGATGTATGGGTGTAGAGTATGTTGAAAACAAGATTGTGATGTCATAAATGACTTGTAAATTCGATGAGTAGGGCCCTAGATATGGACTAGATAGTTGTGAGACTATAATTGGAGTATTAGGGTAGGAAATGAATTAGAGCACCTAATGCCCCAGGTAATTTATTGCTATAAACAATAAAGTGGAAAAGTAAGGAGTACTTTTCATTGTCTGATTGTGATTGAGTGTGATAGGAGCTTTGAGATTGTGAATATTCCATAAGCAAGATAGCCCATGTAGTCACGATTCGAGAGGGTGGGAGATGAAATTCAAGCACAGATGACCCATGAGTTGTCAAGTGTAATTAATGTTGGTGTCTTTATGTGAAATTGTATAGTTTTTTTGCATTTTTTTGAAAATTTGTAATTTTGTTCAATTTAGCATATAATGGTGAATGGGTGACATGCTTGAGCGAGTGGATGATATAGTGAGAGAGCATGCTTACTTGTTTGATCCAATTGTGGTGGCAAAACCATGTACGTGTATTGTTATAGAGTGAGCAGGATGAGAGCTAAACAAAATGAACACAACAGTCAGACACCCATCTAGGGATTGAGTTGGTGCAGTATTTATTGGTGAGATTGGTGGAGTGCAAGGCTTAGTATGCACAGGTGTTGGCAGAGAATGTCACATTACCTGAGCGATTGGCTCACTATCCTCATATGTGTCATAAGGCACTTGGTAAAAAGGCTACTTGTCAAAAGAGATGTAGATAATGAGTGTGATATATGGATAAGCAAAAAAATATGATGGATACATCAAATGGAATAAGGTGTGAGCAATCACTATAGAGATCGAAAGTGCATTTGGTGCAAATAAAATGTGAAGTTTGATGTTAACTAGATGTGTCATTGATGGTACTAGAAAATTTGTATGAGTCATGTGTGTAACTTTTGGTACAAAATTCTTCTTCGTGGTAAACCATTTATATGTGAGATATTGTGGCACTTGTGGAGGGAGAAATTCATTGTGAGAATCATCACTTGATGGAGGTTGATTTCACAGAGGAGGTGAAGTAAATTTGTTAGGATGGCTTGTCTTGAAAGCAATAATGCCTTTACCGTCAAGTAACTTAATTTCCTGATCCAATGCATAACATTCATTGTCATGATGTCCATTAATAAGATAAAAATTGTAAAATGGCCTTCCATTTTCTCATTGAAGTTGTTGAGGAGGAGGATGGCCATTAGATGGCAATCGAACTAAATTTTTATAGAGTAGTGTAAGTAGGATATCATGTGGTCGATCAATAGATTTGTAAAAATAAACCTGTGTATGCTTAGGCCTAGGAGGAGTCTTTAGGATACATCTTGGTTTAGGTTTGGATTATAAATAATGTTACCACAATATAGAATCTTAACTTTAGTATCATTAGGTGACAAATTTGGTGGTGCATCATTATGCCCATTATCATCTACAAGTAATGGAGGAGAAGTAATAATAGACTCATTGCATTTTATTTCAAGAGGAGTATTAGAAACACAATTTGTATTAATCGTAGTATATGCATTAGGAATGGAATAATTTGTATCATTTTTGCATTCAAGAGTATTAGTAGAAATATTATTGGTAAAAGCATGATCATTTATTTCACATTTAATGGGGAGAGTAGAAACACAAGTAGAATCATGTATATGTGGAATAAGAATGTTGCAATCAAGGTCATTAGTTTTGCATTCAAGAGGAGTGGGAGAGGCATAATTATGTTCTCTATATTATGTGAAATGGAAGTAGAATCGTCATGGATGTCATCACTATGACATTCATTGTGGAGGGAAAATAACTCATCATGAGAAACATAAGGCTCACCATCGATCAATATAAGAATATAAGGAATATTATCCTCATGCAAGCTAGAAATGCTCTCGTCATCACTACAGTATATAGGATTTTTGGCAGTAGGAAGAACACCTGTGTGTGGAGGGGAAATTGGTTGTTCACCATCACTGTCCCAACCAAGTACATAACTCTCATGGATAGGACCACTATCACCATTAGTAGTGGGAGGGGTGCATAAAAATGACATGGTCTTAGCTATGATTTTGAATTCTTCAGGGGTAGGGGAGGAAGAGTGTTACATGTTGGAGAAAAGCGGGGTGGTTTGTATTGAAATACAAGAGGATTGACATCTTGATCATAAATCGTGGACTATATCATCCCTATTAGCATATGAAGAGGGAAACACATGTATTTCATTCACAATTGTGTTATTACCCTAGTTAGAGGGATGGTACCAAGTATGTTTTCACAAGGCATGAATGCAAACCATAATCACACAAAGAATATGGAGGATGATGAAAAAACCACACACATGCCCTAAGGCATCCCTATGGATCGGAAAACAACATGCCTAATAGAAAGGACTAGCAAAATACTATATTAGGTGAAGGGTTCAATCAAAAGCAGGTTAACTAAAATGTATGACCGCAATTAATTTTAATTAGGTTTTATGAATGATACTATAATAATTAAGCTTATAAATACACTCGTATATATGCTACAAATAAGATAGAAGAAGTATACAACACAACAATCACAATAGCTAGCAAATACATATAATTTGAAGTGTAAACAAGATAAAAAGAGGCACTTAACTAGTTTAAAAAGTTGTTGGGTTGTGTCGATGAGTGATTTGGGAAAGAACAAACTTTAGAAACTGGTCAAATTAACTATTTTGGATTTGGAGCTCTCTTTTCAGGACCACACAAAAAGGGTATGAACGTATGGTATGGTATAGACAAGACAATACTATCCTGAACCTGTAAGGAAAAAGGATTTGCAATCGATAATACTCATGTGTCATTCTTTGGAATCTTGAACTTCACACAAAACCATTGATGTTGCACATGAACTTGGAAAATAAACCCTAGTTATCCTATAACACATTCAAATAACCATTAGATCTAAAAGTAAAGATGTAAGATGCTTGATTCAGAGTGATCTCAACAATCACCCTGTTAGTGTGTTATTAAGTGTTGCACTATATTTCAGACTCAATGTAGTTTTCTTAGTGCTTTGTGTTGATGTGCATGCAACTATCCCTTAACCTAGTTTGGTCGTTGTGTGTCAACACCGATAATGGGCTGTACTACTTCATCATAATAAAAACCCTTGTGTGTAGATGAAAAATTTAGATTTTTCCCTCCAATGTTGTGTATGTAATATGAAAATATATCTCTTGCTTCCTTAGTTCAATATATTGTAGATAGATAGGTGTTTGCCAAGTAATCAATGCTTACATTAGACTTGTATATATACAATTTCTTATCTTAAATTTCAAACCTTAGTGGCGGGAAAGGCCAACCCAGAACATAAGAAAGGTGTCATAAAAAGAGTAATGGACCGAATCAGAAGATAAAAGTTAGATAAAAATAAAGGGGTCTAGGACCATACAACTAGGTTAGAACTGTATGTACATTCCTGCCCATCTGAATGGTTTTGGACTAAAACAAGATGAGATAGAACCAAAGAAGGACATGACTAGGGACCCCTTTAAGTTGACACAAAATCATGATAGAAGAGTGAAACATTGACACGAACCAGCCAAAGAAAACAATACCGGACAAAAGAAGAAGGGGTTATGCCACTAAGATCTAACTTCAAGGTTTAGATCTCACGCACATGCAAGTGTAATAAAAGAATGATGCAATAATGATTTTGTGTAGACTTTAGTGTATACACATTATAATATGAGCTACGACATGATTAACGTAACATGATTTTATGCATTCAATATCGATGAGATATGAATAAAGATGACAACTATGACTCATAAACCTAGAATAAAAGGTGAACTATAAGGACTCTTATTATGTATTACAATTGAACCGTAATATTAAACATATTCATTATTTAACAAGTTATGAAATAAATAATGCAATTATGTGGTTTACAATACATTATTCCTTGTTTACATTGAATATCGATGAAAGATGAGATAATGATTGGTTGTTTATTTACACCATATAAACCTTATGTGATGTATTAATTAACCTTAGAATATGTATAACTAGAAGACATGTATATAGAAACTATTATAGATAATTATAGTCCTTTGCATGTGATAGAAAATTGGGCTTAAGATTCTTGGAATAACTACTTCCTTGGGTGGTATGGGACATCCAAGAATTACGTTTGCTTATGTCCTATTCACAATTTATTTTGTATTTTTTGGGGATAACAAACTAGGATTATGATCCTTATAGCATTAACGTGAATGAGTGGTATGTGACATTTGGGAAGGTTGGTGTTGTTTGTGTTATAGTTATAGTTTCCGAAGTTGTTAACATGGAGAAGAGATGTCTTGTTGGGAATTGCCACACGAGAAAATGATAAGTTTTGAGAAATGTGTTATTGGACTAGGGAACGACCTGTATGGATGGGTTGGTAACCTAATACAATGGATCACAAATGACAAGTGCTTAGGGGGTATGGGATGGATCATATAGATCCAAGACTTACCTTCATGATTATTTAGTTTAGAATTATTATATGTCCTAGTATGATGCCAAATTTCAATAGGAGGTACCTTTAGTTACACTAAGTCTTTCGGCCAAAAATATAATCATTATTTATATGATTTTTTAGGATGTTTTATATTCCTACTCTCTCTTAATTTTATCGCTTTTTAGGTGACTATTCTACACATTGTATTCTCTCTTACTTTATTGATTTTTCGTAGCTTCTTTCTCATGAAGGGTAGGGGCACTCCCATGTTATGAGAGGTGCGCAAGATCCCTAAGGCTCTTGGTTGGAGGTAAAGCGCTCCAATGACATTTTTACTCTCACAACACAGTTCGACAGTGGGATGGATATTTGACGATAGGTGATAATTGTGTTGCAATGAAAAATTGATGTATTTTGTATATGTTGATATCTATTGTATTATATATTGAGAAAAAATAATTGAAAACATTGCAAAATGAAAGTTGAGAACTAAACTATGTAAAAGAACACATGTATTTGATATGAATAAAAGATGAATTTTTTACTTCATAAATCAAATTCTGTAGAGATGTACACTAGTGGATAAGTTGAAAAACATATACTTTCAAATATTTAGATGAATTGGTAATTATGGTATAATTAATAAATTTAATTAGATGGATGATTATGATTAGGTTATTGGATGAACCTAACTAAATGAAATCGCTACTTAGAATGGTTTTGTTCATTTATATGCTTGAGATAAAACAAATACACATGTAAATGAAATTAACTACAATGTCATAGTTTAAATTTGATGAACTATTATATGCAAACTCATGTAGGTTTTAATACTTAATGATTGCACAAGTTAATTCATTTATTTTGAAATAGAAGCAAATTATACAAGTTTTAATAAAGTGACACAAATAAACTTACTTCAATAAAGGAAATATGTATCTTATATGTTATTATTACTATGCTTCTTGTACATATGTTCGATTGTATGTGTAGGACTAGGAAATTGAGAGGCACCGATTTCCGTTCCTAGTTGTGAAAGGCGATGGAAAATTACGATTACAAAAAAAATTCTAGCATGTTTTTTTGGCCACCTGCTGAGTGGTCGCTACAAATGTGTTTCATACAAAGGTGTTGACGACTATAAATAATAATTCTGTGACGTTCAAATACTCTAATATGGGATATGAGATGTTAGCCATGCATTCCTTTACAGATGAACTACAAACTATACTTTCTAATAACACTTAAGAGTTTCATGAAAAACAGACCATGTTATTGCTAGAAATACACATTGTGTTATCATTTTGAAGTCTTTCTTAGTTTCTTAAGTTTGGTTTTTAAACATTGTTTAGATTTAGATTTAAATTTAAATTTAAAAATTAATGTCCAGAAGTAACCAAAAAGGTTAATGGGACTACAAGAGGAGCAAAGAGAACAAGATAATGCAAGAAAGCAAAAATAAAGACAAAAAAATACAAGAAGCAATTGAAAAGAGACAAGATAGAACAAGTGTATGTGCCATGCTTAAGAGGTTCTACGCCTGGTAGATCGTGATTGTTTTGTGGAGTCATGAGTTCATTTATGCCACCGATGTTGTGTAGAATGCTGAAGGAATGAATCAATAGTCTGAGACCCAAGGCTGCCATGATGATGTTTGAGGAGGCCATATCTATGTTGGGTCATCTCTCTGATAAATAAAGCTACACACCTTTGGTCTTCATAATGGATAAGGGTCTGTAATGAACCTTGAGTTTCTCGGAAGAGACAATAGTACTTGCCACGAATCTCATAGTACACAGGACAACGAAATATAAAGTGCTCCTTTGATTCAGGTTCATTGTTGTAAAGTGTGCAAGTGCATTGGTCTCTAGGAATGTAATGCTCTATCTCCATGCAAAGCTGATGAGAACAAACTCGTAGTTGGCCCAAGTGGAATCTCAAACCAAGTGGAAGCCTGATGTATTTGGGGGGAATGACACGTTCATCTTCAATTTGGAGATAATGCTCCAAATAATGGTGCATTTTTGTTGGCAATGGTTCTATTGGTTCAATTCAAGTTGATTTTATGCAAGCTTTGTAGATCTCCTATCTAATCCCTCTATGAATTTCTCTTCTTAACACGTGGGAAGAATTAATAGAGAATGTGAGAGGGGGAAGATGATTAATATCCAATCCGATGCTTTGGAGGAAATTTGTACAATATACATACGAAATGGTTTGGATCCCTAATTTTTATCATTAGCAGTGGTATTTTTATAGTGTTATGCGGGGACGCGCCCCCCCGTTTTTAACACGTCCGGGACGTCCCAGACATCCTGGGGACGTGGGCGAAATGTTTCCCCCACGTTTCATTTTTTTGGCAAGTGGCGCAAAACACCCTGGGGACGGCTGGAGGGTGGCGGAAACGTCCCGGGACGTTGGGGACAGTGGGGGGACGACGGGGACGTCTGGACGTCCCTGCCGTCCCCTACGGCTGCTGCGAATTTTCCAATTAAAAAACAGACTTTTAATACACAAAAACACTTTTTTTTTATTGTATATGACTAATAGCATAAAAGTAACATTCCTAACCTAACCCTAACCCTAAAAGTGCTATTTTATGTTATAAATTTACAATATGGGCTCATTTCATATTCACACCAAGCAAGAGCAAGAGCAAGAGCAAGAGTGAGAGCAAGAGCAAGAGCAAGAGCAAGAGGAAGAGCAAGAGTGAGAGCAAGGGCAAGAGGAAGAGCAAGAGGAAGAGCAAGAGCAAGAACAAGAGGGAGCAAGAGGTATTTATAATTTTATTTGCTTACAATACATGTTAAAGTTTTTTTAAAAAAAATTTAGATTATATTTGCATTTGTTAGGGGTTGTTTTTTAGCATTTGCATCTACATTCACAATGTAATCATGCATATAGTTTGTAGTATTTTTAAAAATGCATATTGCATAGGGTTTGGTTATACAAACTACAATGTAAATGGTTACGTTTTTTTTTTTAATTACATTTTTATTTCTAGTTTAAAATTTATATTATTTTTGCATTTTTTAGGGGTTGTTTTTTAGAATTTGCATCTACATTCATAATGCAATCATGCATATAGTTTGTGGGATTTTAAAAAATGCATCTTGCATAGGGTTTGGTGGTAAAATTTAAAATTTAAATGTCTACGTTTTTTTTTAAATTAATTCATTACATAATCAATCAATCATATAGTTATGGTTGTTTTTAATTCATTGCAACGATCATCACCATGAGTTCTTCTTCTGAGATTGAGTATGAGTATGAATCAGAGCAGGAGAGGGTTGAACAGGAAGTTGAGATAGGTGGTCGTGGAAGAGTTGGTGATGCCACAATGGGGGAGAGTGAAGAAGGGACAAAAAATGTAGTGGCAACGGCATCTGGTAGTTCAGCTGGTAGTGCTACCAATTGCCCCTCTCAAATGTTGTCCAAATTTGCCATTGGACCATTTGATAAGAAGAAGCCATTGCAACAATTTGCCCAAATAATTGATAACCCCAAGTCTGGAGGGGGGAGCAAAGTATGGAAGTGCAACATATGTGCACTGACTTGGCATGGTAGTATCACTAGGACCAATGCACACTTGTTGCATCTTACAGGAAGGGGGGTTGGCACTTGTAAGGGTCTTTCACTAGAGCAGAGAGCTGAGATGGTGAGAATCTTCAATGGAAATACCACAGACAAAGTGCCAGAAGTTCGTGGTTCTACGGCTAATACTTCATTGAGCGCTCATAGGACTGGCAAACTTACTAATAATCTGGCTAGTTCTAGTTTTGAAGTGTCAGAAGTGGAAAGCAGAGGGAAGAGAAAGGCCGTGGGGGCAGCCCCGAATTCAGTTATTGACATGTTTGATTCAAAGGCAAGGGAAGAGGCAGATGATGCTATTGGGAAATTTTTCTATGCTGCTGGGATTCCATTTAATGCTGCTCGCTCTCCTTATTACAAGGAGGCTATGGCTAAGGTTGCAAAAGCAGGTACAAGTTATGTGCCTCCTGGAGACACAAAACTCAGGACAACAATCTTGGATAGAAACTATTCCAAGGTTAATGTATTGATGGAGGAGATGAAGGTGACATGGGTGTCACATGGATGCAACATTATCATGGATGGGTGGACGGATATTAGACACCGTCCTCTCATCAATATCATTGTCTCTTGCAAAAATGGACCGTACTTCTTGAGAGAAATTGATTGTTCTGGGAAGCGAAAAGATGCTGAGTTTCAGTATCAAATTTTGAAGGATGCCATTGAGGAGGTTGGACCTTCAAATGTTGTACAGGTTATCACAGATGCAACTTATGTGTGCAGAGCAACAGGCAAGCTAGTGGAGCAGGAATATAGGCATATTTATTTTACTCCATGTTGTGTGCATGCCATGAACAATGCACTGAAAGACATAGGGAAGATTCAATGGGTTAACCAGATAGTGACTGATGCCAGAGATGTGTACAAGTTCATATGCAATCACCACACATCATTGGCACTTTTTCAAAAAATTTCGAAGAAGGAATTTTTGAAACCAGTTGACACCTGCTTTGCATCCTATTTTATTTTGTTGGATAGGATGTCTGAGTTGTAGGAGCCCCTGCAAATTATGATTATGACACAGGATTGGACTAGGTGGCGTGAGTCCAAGACAGATCAAGGGAAAAGAGTGAAGGAAGTGGTGTTGCGGGAAACATTTTGGGTTGATATGAAATACATCATATCAATTATAGCTCCAGTTTTTAGTGTCATCAAATATGGGGATTCTAACAACCCCAATCTTGGTGAGATCTACGAGTGCATTGATAGCATGTTTGGGCAAATGAAGGCAGCTATTCGGGTGAGGGACCCCACTTTGGAGTTCTATAATGAACATATACAGCCCATTATTCAGCAGAGATGGGAGAAGTTGAACACTCCTCTTCATATGGCTGTGTATGCACTGAATCCCAAATGGTATGTGGAGAGGCCAGGCAGAGTTGTCCCATTGGATGATGATGAGGTGAAGAAGGGCCTTATGAAGGCTTTTAAAAAAATGTACACTCCACAAGAGGCTTCACAGATCAGAATGGAGTGGCTCGACTTCACTGAACTCGATGGGTACAAAACATCAGCAAAGGCATACAGGGTAACATTAGCACAGGAGAAACCAGTGAGTTGGTGGCGACTGTATGGGCTTCCAGGATTGCTGCGACCACTTGCCATTCGCCTCCTTTCCCAGGTTTCTAGCTCCTCTACCTTTGAGAGGAACTGGTCTACGTATGGTTGGATACACTCTGTTAAGAGGAATAGGCTTACCTTTGCGAGAGCGGAGAAGCTTGTAGCTGTACACAATGCTTTGCGTCTTATAGATCGCAAGACACCTGAGTACAAACAAACTCCAGCATTACGGTGGGATGTAGATCCCGAGGAGCCGAGGCAGGTTGAAGAGGACAACACTGTGCAGCGAGGATTGATTGGGCTTACCTTTGAGGACGAGGATGCTAGTACCAGCGAGGAGGAGTACATGGATATTGCTTTAGATGCAGATTCTGATTTTTAGGCTGATACTTGTTGTTGTCCTCTTTTTTTGTAATATTGACAATAGACAATTGTTGGTGTATTTGGCTATGGGATTAATGATATGAATATTAGCTATTGTCACTTGATCAATTGTATTTTAGAATGGTTTTACTTTTATATTTTGTAATATTAATATATTTGAAATTTCAAATTTCAGCTTGTCTCATATTCAAAATTCAAATATGTATTATGAATTTTCAATTTATGACATCAACATATTGATATTATAGTGTATTTGATGTTTATGAGTTCAAGTTTCACCTTATTTAAATCTCAAATGGTTTTATTTCAGCTTATTTATATAATTTAGTTACTATATCTTTTTATTTTAAATATTTATATATTTTTTAATCAGCCGTCCCCCCACCGTCCCCAAAATTTAGAAATTTTTTGCCGTCCCGGAAACCCCGTCCTGCCGTCCCAGGTAACTATGTATTTTTAGTTGTCTTATATTCTTTATTAAGTTTAAAGTGCAATATTCCTACCCTCAAAAATGATTAAACACAAATGAACCATCTACCTTACCGATTGTAGTATAGAGGACAACAACATTCCCAACATACATCATCACTATACACATGGTTGACATTGAGGACACTTGCAAACCCTAACCTCGAAGGTGCAGATTGCAATGTGAGGAATTTGAGCTGGAATTTGTGTAGGTGAAGGTGAAAGGGAAGATTTGCAAACCCTAACCTCTGAATGCCCTTTATAAACATTCGATGTTTCATAGTTGGAAACCTTAAAACCCTAAACCTCTGTGATATACTCTGCATTTCTCATCGCATTGTACTGAGGCCCATATCGTAATCCATATCATGTGGCGCCTAATCTTCTATGCGTATACTGAACAGAGATTTTCGCTTTGCAGCTGGAGCTTCTTATGTTTTCTCTTGTTGCCTGTTAAATCTCGACATATCCGTTATTCTTTACTTTTAACGATTTGTTTTTTTATTTGTCTAGAACTAAATCTTCAAACGCCATCATTCTATATGTAAGCTCGTTATTTTTCGTTATTCCTATAATTTAATATCGACGCGGTTAAATTTGGAAGCGCTATCTTAGGTTCTTTCAACCGTTTCATTTGTTTTTTAGCAGCTAGGGTTTTACATTTGATTTTCAGGTTTTAATTGGAGCTAACCACAAGCGAGATGGGAGCATTATTTTAGGTTAGTTCAAATCAGTGTCTTTCGGTCCTCGAACTTTGTACGATGAAAGTCACTCTGAATGCTGTTTTAAATTAGAATCATGAATATTGTTTCAGGTTTAAATGATTTCTTTCTTTATGTAGATTTTTAATCATACGGTAATAATCGTGATAAATGTTAGCTTTGAATTATTCATATCGTTCCTGGCTGTCTGGTAATTTCGGTGTTTTGTAGTGGATCCCCACTGATACACGGTTTTAAATCATTATTTTACGAATATGCTCGATTGCCATTATACCACAACCCTTAATCACGAATATACTATATTATCATTTTACTACAAACCCCTTTGATAGATTTGAATGGGTTTGGTGTAGATAATCGTTTTTTAATAAGATAATTTCTTAGGCTGCAGTCTATGTGGCGTGCCTAATGAATGTATGAGGCTTCCTTTAGTGGTAAATAAAGATTAGGCTGCAAACACCATGGATTATAATCTGGGTTTTTGGTATTCGACAAAGTGAGTGGTTAATCAAATGGTAAGCCCAGTTACATTCGATGCGACACATTGAACATGTCAAAAGTGACTCCAAATTAGGGTTTTATGGGTGCTTCAGGATTTTCAGTGTAGTTGTGAAAATTATGCCAAATTAATGTGTCGGATGTATTTCTTAAATACCATGAGGTTAGGATAGGCGGAGAAATAAACCAGAGGTGTGCAAGATATGTACACTATTTTTCTCTGACTTCAACGATTAGCCCTTGTGATGTGTTTGGGTGTGTACTGTGTATCACTAATGATACGGCCCTGGATCAGGAAAGTTGATGTGCAAGGGAACCACACATGTATTATTGAACCAGAATATCAAGATAAAAGGACCCTATTTTTTTTGGATGAACTGTGACAAGGTACTATAAGTTCCGAAATGTATGTGGATCAATGGGTATTTACACATCTTACAGTTATAATAAGAGACATGGTTTCATAGAATTGCCGATTTTAAATTTACTTAACCGGTGTTGTTGAGAAAACTCAGGGCCCTTATAGTTATTTCTATAAAACAGTTATATAAATACGTTTTTCTCCTGAACCTACATCATCATATCTAAAAAAGACTCTTTATTCTACACCGATTTTTGGAATCAGTTTAAAACTTAAAAGACAGTTTTCTCCTTATTGTACTCCAATTTTAAATCAAAGTGAAGACTTCAAAAGTATTTTAATTACATATGTTTGCCATTCGGCAAATAGTTTCTTCTTAGTAGTAAAATTTTATCTTATTTGATAAATGGTGAAATTTGTGAAGAAAAACGTAAAAAAAGTTTAAATTACATAATTGTCTATTACGTTGGAACATTACATAAAATCAATTTATTGGTCTGTTTTGGGCATGGCCATACCAAATAAAAAATAAAATAAATAGTAAAATATATTCTAGCCTGAGAAACAGGAGGTAACAACATAGTATGCATACAAATTACAATAAACAAATTAACCATAAAAAATAAAAACACTACTGATAAGTAATAAATTGATAATGCTATGTGCATGTCAATGTAAGGGTAAGTATCAATTATTAAGCTAAAATTAATATTGATCATTTTATTGCTCTTCATTGAGAGCATTGACAACATCACTTCTGACAATCAAGAAAAGGAAAAATATATGGGTATGACCTTGGTATGGCCCGTGCGTTCCCAAGTATGCATGGGTCAGCCGGGCCCTTTAGCTGAAGAGTGGCAGACAGATTGAAACATACCTGTATTCTTCAGCAAAAAACCCAAGTGTACACAAGACTGCTGAAGAACCCAAATGTACACAAGACATTCTGGATGTACCATGGATGAGCATTGGGTATGGGTTTTGGGGTACCGACTGGGTCCCACACAAAAATATATTCAAAGATAAGAGTTTTGGGTATGGGTTGGGGTACCGACTGGGTATGGCAATGCAAAAAAATGTAAAAAATGTAAAAATATTTTAGCCTAAAAAACAGGGTTTAACCACATAGTATGAATATAATAAACAAAATTATCAGAAGTATTAAAATATTAAAAATACTTCAAAACTAATAAAATGATAATACTCACTAAATGTCAAATGTAATAACAAATATTAATTATTAAATCAACACTAATATAAATCAGTATATTGCTCTTCATTGAGAGCATCAACAGCAACATCATTTTAAGGGAATTTAGAAAAAAAAGATAAGAGTAGGTCCCTGCTACGGCCTGTGTATGCCTGGTATTGTTGGGACGGTTGGGTTCTTTAGCTGGAAAATAACTGAAGAACCCAAATGTACCTGCATTCTTCAGAAGAAGAATCCAAATGTACTCAGGTCATTCTGGATGTACAGTGGATTAACATGCAAGCATACTGAATGTACTCAGGTCATTCGGGATGTACAGCGGACAATCTGTCCTGGGCAGGGACTGGACGGGTACCAGGTGGGGGGGGGTGCTGAATCGGTATGCTAGCCTGAAATATCCCAAGTGGACATTGAAAAGTTCCAAGTCCCTCTCCACCTGCAAGCTCCTATAAACCCCTTCTTAAATAACGGTCTTCTTTACATTTTAATGAATATTCTTTTATTTGCAATTTTCCATTTCAAATGGGTTATTGCGAAGTTGAACCACTGGTTCCAAAATAATTGCTTCAGTTGTCTCTTCCACAGGACCTCTGCCCAAGGATTTTGAACATCTGTTAGCAGTTGGGACTTCGAACTTTCTCAAAACTATTGCAGTTAACCTACTCTAAAGAACCCTTACAGTATTAACCTTTTTTAATTAGAATTTTATGTGTCGGATGGTATTTATGCATAAATTAAAAGGTTTTGATGATTATTTTCAAAAGTATTGACCGGTAGATTCAATCTGGATTCCAAAAATGCTGTAAGAGAGTAGGACATTTGATGTATCACGGCACTGTTTAACCAGGAAGATCTTGATTCTAAAAATGTGGTAGGAAAGTTGTAGCATGTTTCTGTTTAACCAGGAAGATGCTCCTGAATATTCTTAGCAGTACCCGCTGAGTAAATTCTGGAATCCTACTATGGGACTGCTAGGTAAGCCTCTAGAATTAGGGCATGCCCTCTCTTTGAGGCACGGAAAGACAAACCAATGGGGCTTTTATTTTGGTGATAGAGGTGATTGAAAGAAATGTTGCTAGTCTTTGGGACACAAGCTTTGCAACACTTCAAGGCTAGTGTACAATGCTAACATCATAGCTATGAATCCTACTGGCTTTGGTCCAGATCCTGTGAGGTTCAGGTTTTCCAGATGTAGAATTTGGCTGATCCTAACAGGTCATTTTTTTGATTATATCTTTTCCTAAAAATAAAAAATTTATCTTTCAAATGTGTCTCAACCAATTTTCTCTGCTTGGCCCAGCAATTATAATTTTACATTTGTGTATGTTATATAAAATTTTACAAATCGGACTTTTTGATATTTTATTCAAATTCTAGATTATCGGATGTCTTCCCCTGCCCTAGAAATCACATATTGGTGATAGAGGTGATTGAAAGAAATGCTTCTACTCTTTGGGACACAAGCTTTGAGACACTTCAAGGCTAGTGTACAATGCTAACAACATAGCTATGAAATCCTGCTGGGTCTGGTCCAGATCCTGTGAGGTTCAGGTTTTCCAGATGTTAGAATTGACCCTATCAGGTCATTTTTTTGATTATATATTTTTTTAAAAATTAAAAATTTTTCCTCTCAGATGTGTCTCAACTCTCAACCAATTTTCTCTGCTCGACCCAGAAATTAAAGTTTTACATTTGTCTATGTTATATAAAATTTTGCAATTCAGACTTTTTGATATTTTATTTGAATTCTAGATTATCAGATTTCTTCCCCTGCCCTAGAAATCTGAATTTTAAAACTTTGGTTCTGGTTATGACATAATTTGGTTGACTTTTGATGACAGGCCACCTTATTGTTGATATTCTGTTTCTGTAGGAGGGGTTGTTTGTTTGAAGCCAAACTAAGAGGGATCCAGAACTAGAAAGGTTTTTAGTTAGATAGCTATAATACTGTTATTTTCTTAAAATGAAGGACTGGAATGAAGATTAGTGGTTGCATCATCTGCATCCATGAGTAATATTGAGTTGTTGACAACTATAGGGTTCAGACACATGAATGTCAATTAGTTTAATCTAAGTTTTTTTTGGAACATTTTAGTCCTCCATTTTTCTTTTATAAAAATGATACATTTCATGGTCTTCTACTGAATTTTTAACCTTGAAAACCACAGTGAATATTTTATCTCGAGTGAAGGGCTTATGTGTCAAAGGTCCTTTGATCCAATCCCTATTATTGTATTTGAAAACTACACAGTAAATTTTTAACTTTAACTCGAGTGATAGGTGTCAAAGACCCTTTGACCTGACTCAATTATCTTATAGTAAGTGGCATTTATATTATTATTGTTCGCTCCACAAGTAGGGATGGACTTCAAATTTGTCTCAGATGGACTCCACTTTGATGGGAATTCAAGGCGAAATTTGTACTGAATTTAAAGCATGAACTCTAAAAAGGCATCTCAGGAATGCCTATCAGTTTGCATGATATAAATAACATTAGCCTCTGTATTTCTCAGAGGCATTTCACCATTTATTTAATTTGAAACATGAAAATCATGAGCAGTGAAAGGGATGGGTTTTGGTTATCTTTTTATTAATATCTTCAATTTTTAGGGTGTCATATTTGTGAATTTTATGACAGACTTAAAAATATATCTGAATTCAAAGTTTCCAACATAGTGGTTAAATGGAGGGGAAAAACCCAATGTTACACGGGGATGCGTCACCCTAAAACAAGCATGCCTGGGACGTCCTAGTGACGACAGGACGGTTAAATGTTTCTCCCACATTTCTGACAAAGGGAAAAACCTTGGGGACATCTCCGCGACCTCCAGGAATATTAGGGGATGCCCCCCTTGTTTTGGGGATGTCAGGGATGTCTGGATGTTCCTGGGATGTCTTGGGGAGGTCTGGTATTTTTAAATTTTTTTTAAAAAAAAAATTGTTGTTTTCTCTTTAAAAACTGACTTTTTAAATTGTATTCTTGTAATGTAAGATTGTTTTTGGAAGCCATTCATCTCTATTCAAAAAAAGAGTCTGTATGTATAAATCTAATTAAAATGCACTTTGGAAGCTCCAACCACTTAACAAAATTACACAACTTATATGTCTATTTCTATATGAAGAGAGAGGTTGTTTAGATGATAAAAACAGTAAGACATAGATTAAAATGTTTACTGGTGAATCATAACCCGAGTGTATTGTATTACAAAGACATAATAACAATCAAGAGTGATATATGAACATAAAAATTTTCAAGCACAAATGCACATAGACTGTCACAGACTGCTATTCATAATTTAAAAAAAAAATTGTATGCTTTTAATATTTATGATCTTATATATTATTTTAATAGCCGTCGCCCTGCCGTCCTGAAATTTTGAATTTTTTTTGCCGTCTCGGAAACTCTGTCCTGCCATCCTGACATCCCCCCTTCCCACTGTCTACGAGTCTTAGGCAGTACTGGGGAAACTAAATTTATGTCAGCAGATGCTGCTGAAAAAGCATAGGAGATCTAAGAAAGTTTGTGGCATGTACACAGTACGTCTAAATTTTCTTCTTCTTAACCACATCTAATTGTGATTAGGCTTAATTCAGATTTAAGCAAGTCAATAAGACCTAATTACAAAATATTTAAATATCTGGAACACAGGAAATTATGAAATAATTAAAGTTCTTGAAAATAATATTGTTAGGGGTTTTAGGATAATAATTGATGCAGTTCAAATCTTGAATCATTCATAAGTGGCAGACAATTTGAAATAGGTTCTGATGGCAAGATGAACTGAACCTGGAAAACTGGAGGTGCATGGCCAACCTGACCAGTTCCATATAGATTGCAGAAATGGTTGTGCCAAAATTGCACAAAATTGGAAATGACACCCTGTCAAATGCGTAAATGGTCTGACAAATTTGATCAACCGGTTTGGGTCTTCAAAAACATTGCTTCACTTTTCCTAGTTTAAGCACGGATCATTCGGAAACTGTTCTCCTTGTTCCAAATCCTAATGCGCCCTCAATACCTTGCAAAACCCATTAAAAACAGAGGGTGTTAATGGGGGTCTGTTATCCCTCCGTTATTATTAGGTCCCTCATGTCTTGAACGATTTGGCAACCAGCACTGGATTGCGAATGAAAACAGAAGTTGTTAACGGGGGCCTGTGTTATACCTCCATTATCATCAGCCCCCTCATGTCTAAGAACAATTTGGCAATGAGCAAACAATCTAATGTATGCAAGTGTCGTGACCCTCATTTTTCAATGGATGCAAAAAAACTAGTAAATGCTAGAATGATCTAAATTCTTAAAGTCTGCTTTTGGCATAAGGATGCTCTTGGAAACAATAAACCGCTCTTACAACTTGGATATCACTCTTGTGATTGATCTTTTTTTTGTGTTCTCATTGTCTGAAATGTAGTGCTACACGATGTGTTTGTTGACTTCTTAAATTCAAATTAGGACCCTATTTGTGGCGTGCGCAAGCTATTACAAAACAAAGTCAAAAGGGACAAGACAAGTCAAAGATGCTTAAAGCACAAAAGAGGTGAATCGAAGGATGAAAAAAACGAGGATCACGCGCTAACAAGAGCCTAACTTGGACCAATAATTAGTTCATATGAATACACTCCATCGTAGCAATTAATCAGTTTCGTACCAAAATTAGGTGAATATGTTTCTCTCAATGAAAGCAAAAAAATCATATTTCTCGACACATTTTCAACTGTTTGTCTTTGTTTTAATTTATTTTATTTTTTATTATTGTTAGGTTATTTTTTTATGGAACGTGCGGAACTGCATATTGGATCACTCCATCGAGGCATAGAGAAATTGATGGAGTACAAAACGTATCTTCAGGCTCTACCCCATTGTGATTGTTTAGAGGGCGATCACGGGGGTTTAGAGAACAATGCTCTTTCTATGGACTGATGTCCGCAGATCTGGAAGAAGAGGATCGGGGATATGCCGGTAATGAGAGGGAGGAACCGCCATGGAAAGATTCCTCGTGTAGAATCCATGGGGGGCCTGTCCCTGGATTTCCCCAGTCCCAAGGTGATGTGATTGACCCTAACGGGGGCTGGTATCGGTATCTGCTCCACAGCTCTATGAGGGAGTATCTGCGCGCTCTTGCCCGATGGTCCAGCCCAATAGTAGAGCTGGATAGGGATTGGCCGGCCCTGCCTAGCTGATCGCATAGCTGGCCAGAGTTTTGATTAGTACCGGTACCGGTAGGCTCTTCGGGAAAGGGCACCCTTCGGAACCAGTACTGGAATACGCTGTTTATCGGGCCCTCCGTCTTGGGGATGACTGACCTCTTGAGGGAAGACAGTTAAAGTCAAAACTAACAGTGCCTTTATTGTTCCAGCAAATAAATATGGGTTCCAAAGCAATTTAGAGAGACCCCTTGGATTATTAGGTGTTAAAAGTTTAATTCATGGTGCACATATCTGCCCTTAGAATGAACAAAACCTTAACTAAAAACCTCTCAAAACAGCATACTTTTTGACTCGAATTTGACTCAGAATTTTGGACTGAAAATTCACAAGTGCAAACATTGCATTTAATAAAAAAATCAAGATAGTGGACTGTAAACCAAATCTGCATAAAATCGGTGATGCAAATGAATCAGGTTTCCCTCTCAAGCACACATCAACACTGTACATTACTCATAACAAAATAATCACAAAATACTGCACCTAACTGAATGAAGAAGGCTAGAGCTACAAATATATTTATGTCTAATAATAACAGCAACTCATCTGTCCTTCCTTGCTTCTATAGATGAAGAAGGCTAGAGCTACAAATATATTTATGTCTAATAATAACAGCAACTCTAAATATGAAAAACATGTCTAATAATAACAGCATCTCTATATTGAGCATGTCTAATAATAACAGCAGCTGAGCAAATCACAGGTAAATTCTAATGGTAGGATATGAGGTCTTACAATACTTCTCAAGGCTGGTGTATGGTAGAAAAAAATCTGGTAATGTAAGTGACACCATTATTGTTCATTGTTGCTGTAGGAGTATGTGGGATTCTGAGAGAGTCACATTCTCAATCCCTTCAAAAACTGTAATTAGGAGAATGTCATCTGATAACTTGGACGCGATTGTTGTTGGAGATGAAGTCCTTAACTGGGAATAGTGTCAACCGACAACATGGACAACATTGTTGCTTGTTGTTGGAGTAGATGACGTTTGTGGGATGCCAAGCTGTTGATGTATTGGTTTCGCCTTCAGTAAATGATAGATATGATGTACTACATACAGAATTTATGGAGTTTTCTGGGTCCTTTATGAAGCTGACAATATGAGAATAATGTCTACAAGAAAGCCAGAATAAGCAGAATGCATGCTTCCACCACTGATGCAGCTTGCCATGGCTTTGAGAAATGTTCTTGGATAAACTCACCTAATAAAACTCCATACCTACTTCTGTAATAATCATTGACATCCTTGATGGTCTGGTTGATAGGATCATTTGCACTCCTCCATATCGATGTGCTGATGCCATTCCACAGATTGCTTACCTCCTTATCACTTCCTAAACTACTATAGATGATGCCATATTTCTTTAGCACTGCAACATCATTAGGAGTGTCAATCAGTCTGTTCATCAGATCTGCATAGCAAAGCAAACACTCTTGTTTTCCTCTTCATGAATGCTTCCACTGCCACCATATTCCTCAAGAAATCATCTGCTCTGTAATCCATCTCTATACAAGGGAGAAACAATGTAGAGCTGGCTTTATCAAATCTTATTTCTTCAGATCCCCATTTGAAAGGAGTGAATTTCACCCCTCTTCACTGTAAATGTTTGGCTGAAGGGAGATTTTAGTCAGATTTGTGATATGATTTCTGAGACATAAACACCCTAAATCTTGATGTTAGCCAACGAAGAAACTGAAAAGTGGTGAACCTAGGCTCAATCCCATTATGATTATTTTCAACAGGGATACTAATGTGATCATCAACGACGAAATTGTAAAGGTATTCCAATATATGCCTTCCATCAAGGGAATTATTGTATTGTACTAGTGTTGTGGAATGAAAAGAATCTCTTACGTGTATGAAAGGGGAGAACTTTGTACAGGCACTTGAAATAGTCATTTTAAGCCTCTCCAATGCGTGACTTTCTGAGCCAGTCTGCCATGCCAAAGCTTTTTCCAAAATGAAAATTGGGATCTGGTTCTCCAGCTTAAATATATCAGCCTGAAGTGGGAAGAACAAAGGACTCTTCCTTTCTGGATTGAAAACAGCTTCCATGTTCCAGCAATAAGGATTTGCCTGTTGAAGTATAGGGCTTTCCAAGTTGCCATAACAGCCATTGCCAATAAACTCCAGAATAATCACAGCATCTCGAGCCATCATCCACCCTAGTTCTTCATCTCCATACTCAATGTGATCAATGAAGCTGTTCCTAATCTCCCCTGCCATATGAAGTATCTCTTTAACCAAACCCTCAAAAGGTCCCAGCTTTGCTCTTTTTTCAACCTGTATAGTAAGCGTAGATTTGTATCTTTCAGATTCATACAGTTCAAGTTTAAGATGATGGGAATGTCCAAGAGAAACTACTTGGGGCAGGTAATCTTCTGGCATTTCGGCACGCAGGGGCTCTGGAAGGGTGAAGATGTACGGATGCACATGAGGTGCCATGCCTTGCTCTTCTCCATACTTTTGTGTGTTTTTGATCTATTTCAGCCATTGAGAAGGCCCTACTTTAGGAACAGGCATCCTTCTTTCTTTTTAATTCTATTTTCAAATTCCAAAGCTCTCCCCAGCTTTTTACAGAATTACATCTTTTGGATACTCACATGGTTTCATAAGGTATACTTTAATTTCACAGCCTCCTCTTTTGGAGAGGTTGCAGTCTTTTTCACTTTGCCACAGTAGATTGGATTTTAGCCTGGCTAGCAGTCCAAATTCATTGCTGGCAGTCCAAATTCCTCTGGCTAGCTGTCCAAATTCCTTGCTGGTGTTATTTGATTTGACTGATCTTGCACCCACCAATATACATATTGATGGGATGGTTCCAACCATGTTACAAGGTACGCCGAACTTTTTACCAAACTTATTTTTTGTTTGTATAAATTTTATCCAATATTTTTACAGGGAAGTTTTTGACACACACACACACACACACACACACATATACACACACATACATACATATACTAGCAATTGCACGTGAGGTGTGTGATGTCAACATCGAAAGCAAAATATTGGTGAGTGCAAAAGGAAATCAACATAGATAACAAAGCATTATGATATTTGAAGGAGGAAAATGAAAAACTACAAAGTAGTGGAAATTGGAGTAGTAGAGAAGATCTCGATTGCAGAAGAAGTGGAGCAGTTTAAAAGGGAAGGGTCAATGGGGATTAAGAGGGGAGTGTTAAAGACAAGGAATGCAGTCGGGATTTGTCTTGTATGCATGATTGAAGAAGAGATGTTGAGGACATTTTTTTCATAGCAGATGAATAAAAAAGGAGGTGAATTTCGAAGGGCAGATAAAGACAAAACTCTTGTTAGAGCTTGGAAGGAAAACCCACCCCCAATGTCAATAGTGGCTCTCCACAAAGTAAGCCTTTGAGATTTGTGGATTGAAAATGCCCAAGCTTTTTTATTAAGTGGTTAATTCCCTTGTGCACTTCTAAAAATTGGTGGAACTGGTACATGGGAAGGGTTTGTTGGGATCCCATTGCCCCCTTGTGTATTGATCAAATTTGAAGACGACGAATAAAGGCAAACTAGACGGACGAAATGAATTGTCGTAAACAATGTCGACGATAGAGTCAGTAGCACCATTTACAAGACATGTTTCACCCCACAAATTTGTGGAGAACGTGATGTTGTAGTTGATGCAAAGAAGTTTGTGTTGTAATTGATCCATAAACAACCTATCCCTCGTCAATATGCCTGGTGTTCTGAGCAATGAATACTCAAAGGCCATAAACTTAATTTCATTGTTGATTCAATTGTTCCTTTTACAAATAATTTTGTTTTGGATTATGACTCTCATAAAATAATAACATCGACAACATTGACAACTCTATATTTAACATTTAAACTTTATAAGACACGCATTGACTCCAACTCAATGACAAAAGTGAGAAACTTATCTAATATAGCTACAAGCTATTATTAAATAATAGTTTTTGACACAAACACACAAAGAAGATGATAAAATATCAATAAAACTAAGATCACCTATTTACATGAAACTAGACTAAAACTAAACTCTACTTCGATCACCAATTTACATGAAACTAGACTAAAACTAAACTCTACTTCGATCACCAATTTACATGAAACTAAAACCTATTAAAAATCACACATAATATTTCGACCAAGATTTAGAATGAAAATGAGTCATTGTGAATGGACTTGTATATTACAGTTGCAAACTCTTACATGGGTTGATTAATTGATGTCGAGATGAACACATACAATGCAAGTTTGTAAAAATAGAAGATTCAAGATTGGTAATAACAAAATATGGTTGCAACTGTTAGAAATTATATTGAGGTACCAACTTGAGATGGAAAATAATATATTTGAATCCAAATGCAGGTGAACGTGTTGACGAGTTCAAGAATTGATTTTACACAGGGTTCGAGGTGATAGGTAAGGACACCTATGCTAGGTTGGATACATCCATATAATGAAAACATAGACACTAATGCTGGTCTAATGCATATATTTAATTTTGAAGACTTCAATGATTGCATGTTGGGTGATGACGCGGAGCAACATAAGCTAGTCAAACATACATATACCCAAAATCATATGAACATACAACTATTATAAGCCAAGTGTGATTCATGCAAGATTACAAATACATGGCCCCTCAAGCTACCCAATTGCTATCAATATGCGTAGCTACCGGGAAAATACATGATTTCTTTAATTTCTAGTTTGTTTTTCTTCTTTGCATCACTTCGACGCTTTTTCTCCTCCCTTTTCTTGCCATCTTTTTAGGTTCCTCACCGTTCCACCTCGAGCATCTTCTTCTTTGTTTTTCTGTCAACAATATGTGCATGCTCAGGGTTGCGGTGGATTTGGGATATTCAGAAATTGTACGCCTAGGGCTCGCCATTAAACATGCCTTCGATGCGACAACACTCGGGAAATTTGCTTTCTTGCTCACTCTTCAATATCTTTCCCCAAATTAATTTTTTTTTGCAAGTTCATCTCATTTTCTACCATTTGGAAAAGCACAAGATTTTCGAGCAAGGGGTCCACGGAGAAACTCAAGCGTCCATGCAAACATCAATGTATTTACAATGCAATCAGGGGATGTAATCATTTCGCCCAAGGAAATTTATGTAGGATTTTTTTTTTCAGTCAAAACCCTAAATGAGGAAGACGATGCCCTATTGAAAAGCTTCAAGACGCAGATACATCCATATAATCAAAACTTTGACATTGATGTTGGTCTAATGCATATTTGTCACATAACCATATGAAGACTTCAATGCTTGCATGTTTGGTGATGACACAGAGCAATATAAGCTACTCTAACATAGATAAACCCAAAATAATACAACACAACTATTCTAAGCCAAGTGTGATTCATGCAAGATTACAAATACATTGCCCCTCAAGCTACTCAATAGATATCAATAAGCATAACTATTAGGAAACTACATGATTTCTTTAATTTCTAATTTGTTTTTCTTCTTTGCATCATTTTGAAGCTTTGTTTACTCCTTTTTCTTGCCCTCTTTTTATTTGCCTCGCCGCTCCACCTCAAACATCTTCATTTCTCTTTCCACAATATGTGCATGTTCAAGTTTGGGGTGGATTTGGGATGTTCACAAATTGGAAGGATGGAGCTTGTCATTAAACAAGCCTTGGAGGCGATAATGTTGTAGTACTTTGCTTTGCTGCCCACTCTTCACTCTTTTTTCCTAGATTATTTTGTTTTACAAGTTCATCGCTCCTTCTGCCATCTTGAAATGCATGAGAATTTGGGCATGGGGTCTGAGGAAAAACTCAAAGCGTCTATGCAAACCATCAATGCATTTACAATGCAATCATGTGATGTAATCATTGCCCTTGAGGAAATTTATGGAGATTTTTTTTCAGATAAAATCCTAAATGAGGAAGACAATCCCTTGTAGAAAAGCTTCAAAAATTTAAATTCTAACCCAATAGAGGTATCATCATCGTCAATTGTTCTTGAAAAGAATTTGTTATTCAGAAAGCTTAATGCACAAGCGCGTGAGTTCGTTCTCAGAGTGCAATTGCCAAGACGTTCATCAAGCTTAATGCACAAGCTCTTGAGTTCGTTCCCAGAGTGCAATTGCGAAGACCCATTCAAATGAATACACCCACTCAAAGGCCATTATTTGTGGACTTCACACCTTCGCCACTGTTATTGTCACCTCCGCCACAATCACTTGAGCAACAACAAGATGCTTCTCACCCCAGACCGAGGGATTCAGCCAACAAATTCTCGAACAAGCAAATGCAAAAAAATGGAGCAGAGCGTCCTACCTGTGCAAATGCCTTTCGGCAAATTAACATTTTAGGATATTTTAGATTTATCCTCATCCTTTACACCATTATCAATATTTTCTTAATATTATAAGTTTAATGTAGGAAATTTAGGGTTTGCAGAGTAAAGACACATTGTAGATTTGTTTTTAAGAGCATTCAATATAGATATTACTTAGATTGATAACATATGAATTGTATAACTTCAAAAGTATATGTTGGATGTTTCTCCATGTATTTAAGAGCAAATAAAAGTTGAATGGGAAAAAGACCCGTGTCAAACAAACACGTGACACAAATTCACCAATCGGGTTAGGCGCTCTTCAAAACACAAGGCAAAACATGGAGAGCGACACATACAAAGGTGTCATTTTCCTTACATGACACTCAAATCTAAGTAGCCAATCAAGAGATATGAGAGTATTTTCGTTTTCCACTACTAGGCCTATTAATAAGATTAGCACATACAAATTTAAATGCACTACAAGTGGAGTTTGTAAAAATATATGAGGTTGAAACATGGGACCCCTTATATACTACTCACCACACTCGTCAACTCTGCTACAAGCCCATCCATGAACCAAAAACAATAAATCTTCTTTTTAAATTTTAGAAATAAACATAAGCTTTATCAAAAGAGAAGTAGCCTTTGTAAAGTTAGGTGGGATTTATACTTTTTATCATTGCATGGTCAAAATATATGATTGATCTAGGTAGGTGTATGAAACCAATGTGGCTAAGCTGTGCAGCGCCAAGTCACAAGCCGAGGCCAAGTTGAGGGAGGAAGGGTTGAGCTAAGGACAGGGCAGAGAATGAATCGTGTTTCCCACTGTACAAGGAGATGAGAAAGCTATTTGTATGCCAACACGTGGATAGAGATAGGACTGACAAGACTAAACCAACCCAAAATGGTGAGCTAGGGTTTGTATAAGTCATGGCAGGGGGAGCCAAGCTCAGTATAAGCAAGGGATGAGTCAGAATGTAGATGTCAGGTAGAGCCAAAACAAGGACTGACAACATAGCCATTCTAGTGACATAGTTTGAGCACAAGCCAATGAGAGCGGTGAGAGCCAAATTCGAGTGGTAGCTGGCTTACAAGCACTTTATTTCAGATCCATAGGCGTTAAACGACACCCGTCAATACAAAATAATTTTAATGCATGAGTGACATTTGTTACAAACTCGAACCGATGTAGAGTGTGGTCGATCCCACCCCAATGTGAAGCTGACGCCTAGAGGTGTCATAGCTACGGTAGGAATTTATATTCAATATTCTAAAGCCTTTGATAAAAATGTCTGCATGTCCTTTGTATTCCTCAAGGAATGAATATTTTAAAGCATAAATGCCTGCGAAGAAGAAAGTGACACATATTAGCTAAAAGTACATATGTCAGGATTAGCTAAATACACATGCTAGGAATGAAATGAAAGAGTGCCATGAGTGAAAGAGTTTTTTTTTTGGTTTAGAAAAGAGGGTGACCTAGACTCATACCCACCTTATCATGGTGTGCGAAATGGAAACGGTTGTTGGAGATGGTGATGGCGGTGGAAGCCATGTTGGCATGGATGAAGCCGTCGACGCAGGGTGAGATGGAGCAGTGGTCGACCCACACATGACTTCCTTCGAAGATGGAGATGTTGTCATAGTCACAATGGTAGTTGGAGATTAGAAAATCTGGTCTTCTGCTTTACTGTCTGCATCCACGGAAAAAAACCTTGCAAGGAAAACAAAAAAACCTTGAAAACCTGGGACGACCCTCATGGAGAGCTCCACTAAAAAACAACCAACGATAATTAAACAAATCCTACAAACAAACAAGCAACTTTCTAACCTGAGTTTGAATGGTGGTTTCCCTAGGGCACACCTGTAAACATATTTGTTGTATATAAATTCTGCTCTGCTCTAAGAATTAATTAGGAAAGAGGTTCAAAAGGGAAGCCATAGAATGTACGTTGCAAGAGGATAGGAGGAGAAGTCGCTTAGGGTTTGCCATTTCTAGGGCTTCACCTTCAAATCCACGATCGATAATTTTTTAGCATATTTCAATGCCTTCACTGATCGTCGATCTCCATAGGATGCACCATTATCAGCTATTAAAACTATTGTGTGCCATGTGTATGGTAGAGGACTATCCGTTCATCATCAACCAATGAATCGTGATCGTTGATGCCTTGTTGCTTGTCAGAAGGGGTCGGGCTTTCCGCCAGAGAACACAACTTTCGGCGTAAATATACACAACTGAAAAGAGAGGTCACTCTATCCTTCCAACACGTTTGGTTTCTTTGCTTATCTTTTATGTACTCATTCTTATAGGTTTCTTTTCTTTTTTCCTCATTCTTATAGGTTTCTTTTCTTTTTTCCTCTTTTTTCCCTTAATAGTAAGTTGTGCAAATTTCTTGGATCTAGTGAAGTATATAACATCCTTGTTCATTAAGCTCAAATAATAGATTTTTTTTTTATCATTTTGATTTTCCTATAAAAATATGTAGGATAGAGTGTCCTCTCTTTTCAGTTTATATTATATATTGAAAATTAAAATGATAAAAATAAAAATATATTATTTGAACTTAATGAACAGGAATGTTAAATACTTCACTAGATTAAGATGGAGACCTCCAAGAAATTTGCACAACAAACTATTAAGGAAATTGATGTAAAAAAAAAACTTATACGAAAAGAGTAAATAAAAAATAAGCAAGAAAACCATTTCCAAGTCTATTATAAAATCTTTTTAAGTCTATTAAACAATTCTTTGTAATATTTCTATGTTCTGATGGATATTATATTTACTCAAAATAAAATTCTATTATTTGAACTTAATGAACATGAATGTTATATACTTCCCTAGATTAGGATGGAGACCTCCAGGAAATAGCACAACTTACTATTAAATAAAAAATAAGCAAGAAAACCATTTCCAAGTCTAAGAAAAGAGTAAATAAAAAATAAGCAAGAAAACCATTTCCAAGTCTATTATAAAATCTTTTTAAGTCTATTAAACAATTCTTTGTAATATTTCTATGTTCTGATGGATATTATATTTGCTCAAAATAAAATTCTATTATTTGAACTTAATGAACATGAATGTTATATACTTCACTAGATTAGGATGGAGACCTCCAAGAAATTTGCACAACTTACTATTAAGGAAAAAGGAAAATAAGTTATAAGAAAAGAGTGAAGAAAAAAAGCAAGAAAACCAAAGAAACCAAACGTCAAAATCAAATTTCTTTCCAAGCCTATTATAAAATCTTTTTAAGTCTATTAAACAATTCTATGTAATATTTCTATGCTCTGATGGATATTATATTTTCTTAACACTTGTTTGGTATAGTTACATACTTTTGTCTGATACAATAGAAGATGGTAAATCCTACCAAACTCCTCTACATCTTGCAAAATATGGACAAATGTACTGTGTCCCTTTAAAAAAACGCTTATCACATATTAGTGATAAAGATTGTTTATGTGGATGATATTGTGTTTTTTGTTAAGCATCTTGATGGTCTTTTAAAACAAATATCTTTCAAACAAAACAAAATTTAGGGTTAGACACTTCTCAATCATAAACATTTTTTGTATTGATTGTAATCAAAAATAAAATTACAATCTTATTATGTTGAAAGGCATTTTCCCAATTAAATTATGGGGGGCTAACACTAACATGCGACAAAGATGGTAACAACTCAATTTAATTTGGTCGATGTATAGCATTATCATTGTTGTCCACATGACACACCTTTATTGGAGAGACCTACATATGGGAAGAGTCCTTTGTTTTCCCCTTGTTATTCTTCACCGTTGAATGTGGATAGTTGTGGACTTTTTTTTTGGGTAAATGCAACCCAACAAGTTGAGATGCAATCTTACCACTCTACACAACGTTTACTATATCTTTTAAAGTTGTGACTCATATATAGATTTGGCTAAATCTTTGCCTACCTTACATAAATCTCAAGTACCACTATCATTTTTAGTGACATTTTAGAGCACATAAACTAAATGGTGTCGAAGAAAGTAATACCTTTGGGGATTATATGGTGAATGACCATATAACACAATCTCTATGCTGATACTTAACATCTTTGACATCCCTACTTGATTCTTAGCACTGCAGACCTCCAAATTGAATGCCTACTATCCCCTGTCATTCTGGCACCTTTCCACAGGGCAATATGCCTCTATAATGCCACGTCGACCATCTCATGTAAGCCCAAACCTATTGCAACAACCTTTTGTTTTTTAATGTGATTTTTTAATTGTTTTTGAAAATTCAAACTAAATTTTGCCGGCATATAACAATCATGCCCTTGTGCATTAATAATATTTGAACTTAACTGTAACCAATGTTGCAATATGTATCAATGTTTATTTTTAATATACTATAGTTATCTGTTCCTAAGTATTTTTTATTTTTATCGTGTTTATAGATTTTTGTTGCTATATTAGTTCTACACTTATGTTATTAAAACACATAATAATGTAATTGTAGTAATTCCAGAAAGTTACAAAGCCTTTGAAAAGTAAGGCTTTTTTGGTAGGATAAGGCAATCTTTTTTGTGGGTATTTTGAATATGAATTGACCGAGTTGCTAGGGAATAATATGTTGTGCTGGTAAAAATTTTAGGAAGTGATTTGACATTATATTATTATTCATGCCCTCAAGCAACTCCTTGATTTCTATAGATGAATAAACTTCTCTATGACACGGAAATCTCATCTCTATATGGCAATGGATCCTCTATATGCCCATGTTTCCTTGGTATAGAGGTAGAGGGGGAAGTTTATCAATAGTCATCCCGATCCTTTATATTTTCTCTTCAATGGCTGGAAACACAATTCACTTATTTGATGAAAACATATAACGAGGTAAAGCATCCGTCCTTCTCTTCTTTGGAGGTGGGTAAACACGTATGACTAGAAATGATAAAGCCTAATGCCTATTGCTTGATGGCTAATACCTAAGGTATAAATCCTAATAATGCCAAAGGAACTTATAAGTAAGCCATAATAATTTTTTATCCCTAAATGAGTTGCCCCAATGGGAAAATAATGATATAAATTTGTTTTGTATTTGTTGGGCACCACCATTGTAGGCAACACGTGGTTGATTAAGCTAAACAACTTCGATCATAAAGGTTCCTTGCCAATAAAATTGGCATCAGGGATGTTAAAGTGCATAGTGTGAGGTTGTGATAACGAATGTCCAAGATGTGTTGGAGCTAGGAAATGACTCAATGTTCGTCAATTGTATCTTGTAGAGTGAGGACAATGTGGCGGTGGCAATGGATCGGACTATTGTGGCGAGGGCAAATTGCATTTTGGATGTTTCCAAGTTGTTGCATCGTTTCAAGTGGCTTCCTCATTCATAACATCTCGTGGATTCGTCAAAGACAACAAATACGGGTCATTATTGGCTATATTTGTACATTTACCTTATCATTTCTTAAATTGCGATTTTTGATTTACAAGTTTCACCCAAATTAAAGCCTAGCGGGTGAATAGGGATATTAGATCTTATGTGGCTAAAAATTATTGCTATCCTATATTTTGCACTTTTGTTAATCTTATGGAGGAATGTGTATATCTACAATGCTTCGTCTAAAACAATCCACGCTCTTGGGGTGATGAATAATATGCACACATGGTTCTCTTTTTAATCTTTGAGCAATACTGAAGATTAATTTATGCAACTATTGCTCTAACATTTTTACATTTATAATTTTGCAACTATTAGAGCATTTTTTTGATTGGTTGTATCGGGAGTTAATGTTCCCTAGATTTCAATGTATGTGACCTATATTTTATTAATAATTATTGAAGTTTTTGAATTTGTTGTGGCCCTTACAATGTGTCGATATGTATTCTCAATATACCATATTTTTTCAATTTTGAAGTATTTTCTATTTTTACTGTGTATGTCACTAAAACACGTAATAATAATTTTTTTGGCTGTATTAGTTCAACGCTTATGTTATTGAAACACAATAATGTAATTGCATTGATCCAAAAAGTTACAAATCCATTAAAAAGTTGGGCTTTCTAGTCGAAGGCCTAAAGATGACTCCTTGAGCCTATTGTGTTATCACCTTACGTAAGAAGTTGACCAAATAGTCTTGTTATCGAAATTTTGTGCACATAATACTTGTTTAGAAAATCTATTGTACAATTCGAGGACCCACATTGAAATATCAGTGCCATACAATTTCAAGTCCCTTATTGAAAATAATTCTACACAATGTCAAGTCCCGTGTTTGATTGTCCACTAGTGTCATGAATAGCCACAATAATAATGCATGCATTTTTGTCATTTATTGTTGGAAGTTAAGAGTGACGGTGTACATGCTCGATGGATCAATGATTTTAAGGTCAACATGTTTTTACATGACCTTTGTTGTATATGTACTCCACACATTTTTCATTTGCTATTTCCTCGTGTAAGTAACCCCTCAAAGCTATAATTCCATATATGCTAGAAAGAAACACAATGGTTTCAACGAATCCCACAACTCTTTCTTCTAAATCCTCTTATTCTTGCGTCTAACACAACAAACCACCTAATGGTTGCAGTTTAGGTTCAAAAAATAATAATTTGGCGGGATGAAGGCAAAAATACCCATGTCTTTGATTGAGAAACAAAACACTAATAAGAGGAGTGTTAGGTCATGTATTCAAACCTTGTTAAGAACTTGGAACATTGAGGACGTAGAGTCAACTCCCAATCCACAAGGAATACTCTTGCAGTTGATATTTGCTATGGCAAACGTAGAGAATTGACTAAGATAAAAGTATATAATGACGGTGCAAAACCACCTAACTGACCAAGTTTTGTAATTATGAAATTCAACACTACATCGACTTAACATGGGATATCGAATCCCCTCCACATCTCCCTAACTCTAACGTGGCTCATGACACGCGCAAGAAAATTCCCCTAAAATTATCGTGTGTTCTAACTACCCAGAAATCACAAGTGTCGAGATTGCAAAAAATAACAATTGACATTGGGAGTATTGATCAACAAGGCCTTGCTTTCTTAGATATCTCCAAAGTACGTTCCTTCAACGATTTGTGCACCAAACCCCTTGTCTCCTTCAAACGGTTGTAAAAATTGAAACATGGTTTATACACATCTTGTCATAACAAGCAAAACTTTCACATACACACCCCCAACATTTTCCCCTTTCTTTGGACTTCTCCCTCAACCCCCTTTTTCATCGCCCCTCTTTCTCCTTTTGACTCCCTCAAGTTTAACTTATTCAACACACCTATTTTGGTGTCTCCATTGCACCGGTCACTTGTGATTACTAGTAATACGAACAAAAGATTTTCATAGATGCCTTTTATAATTAAAAATCATTGAATTAGATATTGATTACGAAATAATTATGCACAACACATTTATTCAAGGACAATGATTTTTTTGATAAATTGTTGAAATTTTAAGACATGTAAAATAAAACAACCTTATTATTTAATTTGAATTTGAATTTAAAAATAAAATAAAAAATATTTTAAAAATTATTACATCTTAATTTTAAAGATGCCTAATATCTATGTAATGTTATGACCTTCTAAAAGTAAATTATAATTGTAAAAGAACGAACCAATTTCAATCTTAAATCCTTGTATATTCATAAAGTTGTCATCTTCAAGAAGTAAATAATAATTAGAAAACCAAGAATGAACTCACTCATACTTTATCGTTAAGTGTAGATAAAAACCATTATATAACTCAAATGTAACAGAGAAAGAGGTTTATTTTCTAAAATGTGCACTATATAATGTCTTAAAATGTGCTTATTATGAATGATATTTGTTATTATTATTTGGTTCAAGAACTCTTAAACAAAACTTGGTGATTTAATTTTGAATCTAAATCTCATTTGAATAAAATGTATACACAAATAAATATGAATGATATTTGCTATTATTAATTGGTTTAAGAACTCTTAAATAAAAACAATTGAACAAAACTTGGTGATTTAATTTTGAATCTAAATCTTCTTTGAATCAAATGTATACACAAATAAATATGGTTGTTGATTGTCAAGTGTTATTTCAACAATTAAAATGTTAAAAAATATTTCTCTTTCAATAATCTCATGTTGGGTAAATTTAGTTTTATAAAAAAAATCTATGTATGTTACAAATTTGTTACTTTTTTTTTTGGGGCACATTAAATGGATGGAGTCTAAGGATTGCTATGACACTTTATCTAGAAAGAGCCCAAGGTTGGCATTAACACAGAACAACTTTAAATCAATTATACAATTCAAAATACAACTATATTCTCTACACACTTTATTAGTGAGTATAGAGTAAGTTGATCTAAAAGACATCAAAAGTTATAATCGTCATTAGCTTCATTTGATGTTAGGAAAATGCTGATAACTTTAACATTAAACAAATTTAAAATTTCAATATAATTTTTTATAAACGAATGTTTTATTTTAAATGTATATTGTTATCTTCCATTTTTTAATGAAGCGGCGATACTATTTGAAAGCTTACTATACAATTTACTTAAGAAAATAATCTTTATATGTATAGAAAATTGCCTGCTTCAAATTAATCATTAACAAATATGTAAAATATGATAAATAATGTCTATTTAATTACATAATTGAAGGTAGGATGTGATGGGCTTTTAGCTTTCGAAAATGTAGTTGGGGCTTCTGAGAAGCTTCCAACGATGTCATCGTAATTTGAAGTTCTCCTTATGAATCTACAAATTCGTAAACTTGTCGACAACTAGATTTGGGTGTAAAATAGAGCAGTGCCATGACTCCATGGGAAATATTGGTTAGGGTTAGGACTATATAGACATTCTTAATTAGGGCATACAATCTACAAAACAAATCTCTGGTCTTGTTCTCTTGCTTTAATTTGATGTGTTTTGTCTTGAAATTGCATGTTTGGCTTGTGAATCTTGAAAATGATCTTCTTAAGTCATATATAACAAAATTTAGGGAGGATTTGGTTTAAAGGTTAGTATTGATAGGGTTAGTATTATGCCCTTGTGATTTGTCACACCCCTTAAAGTATACAAAGAAACTAGAGGCCACCAAAAATCCATATTAGTAACAAAGCTAATGAAATTCTTCAGGAGAGCTTTGGTAACTGCTTGATATTGATTGAGCCCAACCACTTGTGTATTTATGCATGAAAAAATTCAAATTTGGCAAAATTAATGGGCATGACTAACCTCAAACGACTAGAAATGGGAAAGGAAAAAAAGGTAAATGGGTTAGCCTATATTTAAACATGTTTAGGCAATTGTCCCAAGGCCATTTGGATGACATTGATATGTATCAAGATTGTATGTACCATTTATGTCATAGATAAAGATGTTCATGTGATATATGTGAGGTTTGTACATAAATATGCAAAGGTTGTGTTAAGCCTTAGATGCCATAATAATGGTTCAAAAAATACCAAATTTGGACCATTTTCCCATACATAAACAAATGCGCACAATACAAGTAGAATATTGAGAAATGCAAGGGTTTTTTTTTTTTTGATTCTTTACACTTTACCCCACTTTTAGGTGCATATTTAGACATAAAGTAGGTGGTGTGAACACATACTCTAAAGTACAACATATAAAAAGGATACAAATGATGCTACAAATAGTCTTTGATCACTGAGATGATGAACCTTGGAACCTGCGAAACCACTTTGTTCTTTTATAAATATGTTGGTGTAGGTATATATTTTCCTTGCATTTTATTGTTACTTGGAATATTTCCTACACATATGACGATTCATATTTCATAGGTGTTCTTTGTGTCATAAGAGTTACTTGACATGTCATAGACTATCAATGTGTCAAAGGAGTTACATTTGACTAGCTATTCCGGTATGTAACTTCTCTTCCCATTCTTGGACTCTTGATTGCTATTCTCATGGAGGAGTTACTTATCATTCTCTTATTTGTACACACCACTTTGAGCTATTGAGTGGTTCCGTAATTTAGCACCATTCTTGTGTTTTGTGAGAATATTGTCATATTGCATTCGTTAGTTTTTCTTTGAATTCATGTAACTACTTGTGCAAGCAATTTTTATCAGAGATTCTGATGGGAACTCCGATATGGTATTAGAGTGAATATGGTAAAATGCTTGTCAATTTTTGTTAGGTGTGATATTATTCAAGTTTTTTATTTGACAAGGTTATGTGCAAAGATTTTTCTCCATTTCTCAATTTTTTTCTTGTGGAAGCAAGGTTGCATTTGGTGTTTGTGTGGGTGTATGCATTGCTTTGGTATAGTGTTTTATAGGGTTCACATTGGAGCCAACTCGGCTCAAATTATAGCCAACTTGATGAACTCAGTCTATGTTGCTGACCTAACTCGCTCCCAACTCTGTTGATCAAGCTTCTAGCTTGGCCTCCACTCGACCCTCACCTCTTGATTCTCTAACTCTCCAACTCGATGAGTTGCCTTATGACCCCTGCTTCATGCTTAGCTCGGCTTCCCCCATGCTCAACTCGACATCCCCAGCTCGTACCTTAGCTCAGCACTTGGCTCTGCCCCTTAAACTTGGCTCGACTCTCACTTGGCGAGACACCTCTTCTTGGCTCACCCTTAACTGCATTCGGCTCGACTCCTGTTTGGTATTAGTACTATAGGCTCAAGGGTTAGTGTAAACTCAACACATGTTGGTCCTGGCTCGCTCGGCCCTTGTTCGCATGATAGTTCTCTCTATTTTCTAGGCTCACACACTAAGCCCTAACTCAACTCTTTCCCAGTGGTGAACTCGGTCGTCTACTCTGCTTAGCTCGATCGATTGTTTACTCAGCCCTAGATCGCTTGGCCCACCAACTTAGCACTAGCTCTGTCAATATTGACCCCAACCACTCGGTCAACACCTGACCTTGACTACCCTTCCCACTATTTCAAATTTGACCCATGATTTCTTGAAATTTGATTAAATAGCCTAGTTCTCTTTTAAAAGCTTGATTGTGATTAAAAGAGGTGTCAAGTGCATTTTTATGTAATAGCCCAAGAGGCTAAACAATTTTCTTGTACTTGAGAAGTATCGTGTGTCGAACCTCACAATTCAAATGGTAAAAACACTCTGTAGCGCATTTAAATTTCTAAGTGCAAAAGTAATAGGATGTTACAGGAAAAAGATTCATTGTAACTTTTGACTGGCTACTCAATTTTGAGAGCCATCTTTTGCAAAGGTGAAAAATCCTAGTTGTTGCACATGAAACGAGGCTCTTTGACTGGATTAAACATCATTTCAAACCCTAGCTATGGATGAAGAGTGCTGCAAAACAAATATTAGAAGGGTTGTGGGCACTCCCATGCATCGCTGACATCGACACTACTCTAGAAAAGCATCAAACTGCATGTCATTCTCCACCTAGCATGTGATATCCAGATAGATCAATTAGATTTGGTATTTTCTTTGACCATGCTTTCTTTGACTTGACTCTTACCAAAATAGTTGGAGAGGATGTTTGGATGCTTATAGATGAGAGATATGGCTTCCTTGACCTACTTTATAGCTTCATACCTAATGTACGTGCTGCCCTAATGAATGTAGATGTGTAATTTTGAGATTCATGGAGCTTTAGATGCCTTTTACAAGTGTATGAAGTGAGGGCTCTAGTGCATTACCTTAAGAGTTCTAGGATAATAAACAAGGTAGTTTCTATTTGCCTATATAGGATTTTCTAGATGATTTATCTAAGAAAGGTCAACCCAGATGAAGTATAAGATCCAACAAAAGATGTTAATTTGAAAGTGTAGTTGGAAGACATTTCGTTCTAATACCATACAAGTAGGTCAGGATAGGATGTAGGTGAACAATCCTGACCATGAGCAGCGAATGTGCCAAATGTAGTTTGGAGCTAGTAAACCGATGTCTCTCTATTAATATTGTGCATTGTATTTTTAGGTTGTGTTAACATGTCAGTGTGTAAGGATAAAGAAGCTAAAAATGGACCTCAGAATATACTAAGTGGGAACAAAGAAGTAGTATTTATCATAGCAAGAAGGCATAGTCAAATCAAAGGTTGCCAAAGTTTAAATTACCAAATTTGAGTGTCTACATCGACACCAATCATTCACAATTAGAATAATGCAATCATCCATGTATTTAATAAACGATAAGTAACTTGTTTAAATACACAAGAGGAGAGAGAATCTTAGTTGTAGAATGATGAAATATGTAGATCAAAGATTGGAAGTTCTTCAATGCAAGTTATAGAACTAAAAATTGATTAGGGGCAGAACCGTATAATTAATGTACAATCTAGACCAGATAAATAAGGTCATGACTGGGATATGATATGGTCTTGGACCCTTTCATAGTTAGGATTTGAACCTTTGTGTGTACTTCACTTGTTTGAAAATGACCTTTTCTATGTCACTCTTGCTACCAAAAATTTGGGATGATCTGTAACAGTATGCAACAATGTGAAAACCTTAGAAACCTGCAGAACCCTTCATTAAAGCATTAAAAAACAAAAAACAGAAAACATGTGTGTGGTGAGGCTAGAATACCCTTGGTGGTCAGACTCCTAGTTGCTGAACCAATCCAAGTGCTACACTACATCTTAATTTAATATAAATGGAATTAAATCTATATTTCAGGGTAACTACTGTAATGAATGATATATAAGTGATAAAATATAGTAAATGGACAAACAACAAGCATGCAATAATACGAAACCCTAAAAAAGAGAGAGAAAAGGAGACTTAGGTGATTTCACACAATCTAGAGATGAATTGTACATGTGAATAACTGGAACAGACTGGAAGTAGCGTCGTCAAGGCTTATTGGAGGTTATGAGACCCAAAAACATGTAGGACAAGAGCACCTACGAGAGGACATGAGCGCTCATGTGCTACTGACTGATTTGGATGCTAGTGTCCAGTCAGATGCTCAAGTTCTTATCTTTTCTGTGTAGGAGGATCTTTGTCGTCGATCTCTATTTGTCTCTTTGGATTTGTTCCAATGTCGTTGTTCGTATCTGTAACCACATCAAACCTCATAAATAAGTTGCAGAATGGAGAGTCAAACTAACCCTCACTTTCACCCGAATAGTGATCTTACGACTGAGTGTTGCACTAGATCTCAGACTCCATGTAATTATGTGTGAATGTGTTTGTAATGACGCCTTAAGACACCCTTGTGCAAGCTGCATAGTGATAGTGAGCTACATTTAGAATATAACAAATGTATAGAATGTGTGAGATGGAATAGAATGAGCTTCCCATCCTATGCTATGTATGCAGAGTGATACAACCCTGGTTTGTTGTATGGATGTGCTAGATGGATGCTTTGTAATGCTAGATTATGCCTTTGAATTGTGGTTGGCCCCTTATTTGAGAGCAATATATATATATATGATTCCCTTATTTGAATTTTGTAATTGACAACTGAAAAGTTCACCCAAAGTTGTAAACGATGAACCAAAAGTAAAAAAGGCCTAAAAGAGTAAGAAGAAATCAACGAAGGTAAAGAGCACCTAGAAGGAACGGGAGCACCTGGGTGCTTCTGTCCTAAATGAGCGTTACTGTCCGAGGCCATAAAAGATAAATCAGTTAAATACCAACATGGCTGTAGGGTGTGTAAGGTCAATAAAAGTATAAGAGACAAAGCAAAAGGTCAAAAAGACATTGTTAATTACTAGTTTTCTTGCTTAGAAATCATGTATATGTTAGTGTACTTTAAAACGTAGAAGTGTATCCAAGTGCATAGATTTTGTGTCTACACATCCCCTTGTTACGAGATCAAGACTCATGTAGTTTTGAATAACTAACCAACCCCTAGGGGTTCCCTCGCATCTCTTGACACCAAGATATAATGCTAATTATATAATGTAGAATGCACCAAGTATGGTAGTAGTTTCATGTGGTGTATCTTAGCTACATGACCTAACCCTTGCATGATCCTTGGAGTGACTTTTCTCTCACTAAGACATGGCTGTATGACCTTTACATGTTTAGAAAGAGAGGAAGCTAGACTCCTAGACCTAGTTGATTGCTTCAGACTTGTAGTAGGGCCCTCTTTAGTTGATGAGAGCACAACTAATTTGGAAAAAAATAGGAACCCTTTGATTTCTTTTGGAATGATGTTTGCAATAGGAGTTTGTAAGAGTGCTAAATGAGTTATAAAGTTACTTTGGCATGCTTATATAACCTTCTGTAGGTGAAATAGTCTAATAAGGCCAACCTTGGAAAGATGAAATGACACAATAAAGATATTCAAATCGAAAATAGAATTAGTGAACTTGAGGATTCAGGACCATACTAGTCGGCCAAGACTAGACCCTACATTTCAACCTAGCTGTACGATTTTGAATAGAGGAGAACAACACTAAAATAGAAAGTTTGGACAATTGTAACCCCTTCCATATTATTAGTGAAGTAGACCTACAAGCGATGAGACAATTCTTATTTTATTTTTTAAAATTTTAATTAAATATAATTACAAACTTTATAAGATTAAATTTTGAGTTATGTGACGATAAAAATTGAGCTGATGTGATACTAAATAAATCACCTCTAAAGATTCATTTTGTCATTCATAATGAATAAAGACAATTTTTATTTTATTTTATTAATTTTTAATATATATTTACATTATCAACTTAATAATATAAATGGATATTATAATTTGTATTCATATTTGTGATCATATATAAATCCTAAATTTCTTACATTAAACTTGTCTTCTTATGAAAGTATTGATAGTATGTACAAGATGGGATAAATCTATAATACCTATACAATGCAAACCCTAAATTTTCATTATTGTACTTATCATATTGAAGAAATATTGTTACCCACTTGGCCAACTGAACTCCCAACCACAAATAAACAAGAACCTTTGTCATCTGCATGTCTCCCTGCAAATGCATGGCACGACACGTTGTAATGGGCATCCCCTCTTTTGGTCGAAAACATTGGTGGGAAGTTCCTAAGTTGGTCGACAATATCTCCATTATAAACGACGTGTTTACAGTCTCTTTCTTCCAATCAAAGAGACCAAGTGAATGTTAACATATTTCTTGTGATGTATTGAATACACATATTCACTAGTTCCTTTAAATGTAAGATTTTATTGGCACTTTTCTATGCCATATTTAGGTCTTTCATATATGCCGATGTTGTTTTATTGAACTTGAATATATATACCCTGAACTAATACCATTTTATTTTCCAAATAGAAAATGTAAATCCGCTCTCGGAGCGGCCATTTTGGATACTTGACACATGTGATCACTATATGAAATTTCTACCTGTTGTTTAGATATTTTCGTTGTCCGTTGCCAACAATGAAATTATTATTGTTTGATCATAAATGTAAAGGTTAGAAAGATATAGATTTGTGCCAAAGGCATGTCAGAAGGGGGGGTGGGTCTGACAGGTGACTCAGCAGCCCACAGTTCAAAGTAAGTCGACATCCTCCACGGAACCACCTGAGATCGTTGACCTGTATGTGTTGTATCCTGGGTTTCTTGAAATCGTCAATGCACGCTTGATCCTTTCATAAGCGTGTGTAGAAGACTGCAACTTATTGGATTTAATGATTTTCATTTGCTCTACTTCAAATGTTAATGTCCTTCGTGGGCCCCTCTGCTGACGCGACTTATATATTTTCCTATTAGCAAACGTAAATCCGCTCCTGAAGTAGACATTTCAGATGGCAGACACATGTCATCACTATTTGAAATTCCCACTCGGTGTTCAAATAGTTTCGTCGTTCGCTGCCAACAATGAAATTATTATTGTTTGATCATAAATGTAAATGTTATAAAGATATAGATTTGTGCCAAAGGCATGTTAGAGGTGGGTTTGGGTAGTGGGTGGTCTGACAGGTGACTTGGTAACCCACACTTTAAAGTATGTCGACATCCTCCACAGAACCACTTGATATCGTCGACATGCATGTGTTGTATCCTAGGCTTTTTGAAATCTTCAATGCAATTTTGATCCTTTCATAAGCGTAGAAGACTATGACTTATTGAATTTAATGATTTTCATTTACTCTACTTTAAACATTAATGTCCTTCGTGGGCCCCTTCGTTGACATGACCTTTGTCAAACACATTTTTTACATTCACCATGTATGAACCCCGCGGGTGTCCAAGTAGTTCTCTTCTGTGTCATTGCAATTTTTTTGCCGGCATTATTCGTAGTTGTAGACGCTTTCACAAAGGATGAACATGAATGGGAGGAGCCGAAGTCAGTGAAAGGTTTTCCGCGACTAGCAAGGATACCTGCAACAATATTCCTTGGAAGATATGCTTGGTTGCATTGCAAGTGGTCGGCTATTCGAATCCCCATAGGCGTAGGTGCTAGGTAATCTGAATAAGGGATTATTATTTTTGTTTAAAGAACATAGCTAGGTAAAAAACAAGATTTTAAAAACATTACAATTAAGTGGAAAATACTCTCCTTTTCGCTTCTACAATGGCCATCTTTTTCCATTGTGTTTAGTGTCTCACTATTGCATTGAACATTTTCACATAGACCCAATGGGAAGAAATGGTTGCTCGAAACCCTTGTAGCGATAGAAATTCCACAAACATGAAATGGGACTGCGGTGCAATCTTCGTTGAAATTTAGTATATGAACCTGAAAATGTCCACAAAGTTTTTAAAGAAACAGATTCGAACAAAACACGGAACAAGGACCTCATAAAAACTTACTTAAATTTCGCTACAATATAAAATATGTCTCGGTAATGGTTTGCATTGTTGTAACAATAATTGGTTTCTAATTTTATATCTTGTTAAGTTTAGTCATAACTAGCAAGTTTTCTTTTAAACTTTCCGTTCACAACAACTTGCTTTCTATGATATCTCCAGATTGTGTTCCCACAACGCACTGCACTCTGCACCTCGCTTCTGTGTTAAATGATTGACAAAAAATACACATGATACATATCTTCCACCTTGAAAAAAATATAGATTCCACAAAATTATCCACCCCAATATTATCCTCTCCCTGTTTGTTGTCCTCCCCCAAACCCCCTCTTCTACAACCCTCTCCCTCTTATATTTAGGTCCGTCGAAATCAACTTCATCGCAGACTTCCCCTTCGACGTTGACATCGCACACTTCGCGTGCGGTTGCTAGTTGTAGACCATCTCATTACGGTTTTCAATTATCTTTCACCTCCACCAAATTAACTAAATGGGAAATGTAATGACACAATAAATACTTAATCATCAAAAGCAAGTATATATTTATGCGTTCAAAATTATTAGAATTTGTATGTAGATATTAAACATGGTTTATAAATTATTTATTTTTAAAATCTTACAGATTTATTAATAAAACTTCCATTGATGAGAATCAAATCTACAATAATAAAAATCCTTTCTTCATCTTACTTCCTCAAAAATATATATTGTAATGTATGAGTGACATATATATTTTGTAATCAACTACCCATTAAAACTCAGGAAAACTAGCTAGCGGTCAATTTGTGATTTTGTAGTATTTGATAACTTGTTTACAATTAATTATTACTAATTTATATGCAGCAAAGTCTCAAAAGAGATGATTTTTAAAAATAAGACATGCATATAAAACATCCCAAAAATGTTTTGAAACAAAACCATAGCGACCAAAGATAAACCGAGCTAGAGACCCTATTTTTTATCAAAGCTTTTAACATAAATATGAAACAAAAAAAAACCCAATATCCAATATCTTGAACCCCAATAGCTATTTCTCTCAAAGTGCCTATTTTCCAATGTCTGCACAGAATGGATTGCTGGAATTACCAGTAGCTGGGATGATAGGAAATGAGTATCCACGGAGGAACCCATTAAAATATGGTACTGAAACAGAAAGGAACATGTTAGACATGTCTGAATAGTTCGCCTGAGTTATTGATGCATGCAATAAAAAACAACTTCGTTTAAACAATAAGCCGAGTGATAAAACAACCAGTACTACTTTTGCTGAAGGAACAGTGAACTGATTGAAATTTGAGAGTCGTTCGCCATTTCAGAGATGAATACCTATGAAAATCCCAACGATGATTGTAATTTCTCAACACGCTTTCCAACAAGATCCATCTTGGCTAAGTGCATTGCAGACTCGCATTACGCATGTGGCAAAGTATTTTGATTCAGGAGTCGGGACTTGGGAGAGATTTGAAATAATAAAAAGATAATGAAATAAATATAACAACTAACAAATCTAGGGCGACAGGATTCCCAACCTACCAATTTAATTTCCAGATCGACACTCACAAGAACGATGATTGATTAACGTTCATGGACGTTAATTTGACGACGTGCTAAAAATGTTAAAAGTTTTATGAGACGGTTTCCCTACCACAAAACTGTAAAAAATGTCTTGCAATGCAAAAAAATGCCCGGGATGGGCATCAAATCTCATCTTTGCAGGGGAGGATGGTAAAGCCCACCAAACTCTTCTACATCTTGTAAAACATGGACAAATGATCCTTCCCTTGAAAACAACTCTTATAACATATGCTAATATGAGGGCTTCTGTTGTCAGCTGTTACATCAGAGGTATCCGATTTTTCAATATATGAGTTTGACAATAAATGGTTGAATTGTGTATAGGTGATTAAATCCTAGAATATGCAGTTAAAAGTGTAATAGCCCTCATCTAACATATTAGCAATAAAAATTGTTTGTGGATGATATTGTGTTTTTTGTCAAACATTTTAATGACCTTTTAAAACAAATATCTTTTTAAAAAAACAAAATTTTGGGGTTACATACTTTTCAATTATAAATATTTTTATATTGATTCTAATCATAAATAATATAATAATTTTAATGTAATTTTTTTTACATGGATATTTTTTATAATTAATAAAATTATTGTATAGATATTGATTGCCAAACACCTATCCACAACAAATTTTCATTCACATGAGATTGATGTTTTTAGATAAATGATTAAAATTTGAGGACATCTAGAATGGAATAACCTTCTAATTTAATTTGAATTTATACTTAAATATAAAAAAAATCTTAATATAAAGAAATCATCACATCTTAATTTTAAACATATCAATACTTCTATAAAGTTGTTAATTTTAGAAAGTAAATTATAATTGAAAAAATAACAATTAATCCCTATTCTCAATATTAAACTCTTTTACATTTATAAAATTGTAAATTTCAAAAAATAAATTATGACTAGCTATCGCATGTGCATAATGCAATGTGAACGCCGAATTGTATATGTTATTTGATTTAGAGGGATATTCATTATTTTTGTAATTGATGTTGATAAGTGGTGTGATTGATTTTGTAAGTTTCTCCGGCTGATTTAGTGAGTGAAAGATTAAAATGCCCAAGACAAAGAGAAAAATACTTTTATCCCAAAAACAGAGCTGCATCTTTGTTTTTCTATGTGCATATAGCAAATGTGATATATTGGCACTGATAGCGATACATTGTTGCTAGAGTAAAACAAAATATCAAGGTAAACATAAATTATTACAGCCTGTACTTAGCGAAAGACAAGGGGTTTTAAATCAGAGATTCAAAGAATACAGGTAGGAAAAGTGGAAAGCATTACATTTTTTACCTTCCACTAATCGATATGTAATTTTAAGCTTGGCATAAACATCGATGCAAAATATACATGAGTCAAAATAAGTAACAAACATATCGACTTCTTTCTTGACACCTTCTCGCTTGCACTTCCTATTCTTCGCCCAATCAACAATACTACTGCATCCCTCTCCTTCCAACTTGCATTCATTAAATGCCAAGTGGGAATTCGATAGAAAACCCAAAATGGTAAAAATACCGCTCACAAAGCTCCAACAAAATTATACTCAACTCAACCCCCACCTAATTCAACTCAATCCAATAATCAACGAACAAAAATATGGGAACACGACAACAGTTGGAAAATTCGGAAACTTGGTGTGATGCGCCAGAATTAGCAGGAACTCGACAACGTCATAACTTGAGCTCCGGGTGTCCGTTTGAGTCCGTTTTTTTTGAAACAACGTGTTTCAATGAGACGAACGAAACGGCAACCGGTTCTAACAGTTGGGGCAAGTTTTTAACACTTTTTCGGGACCTAAATTTGCCATCTTGAGGCCGAAAATTAGGATTTAAGTTATAGTTCAGTTTTTTCCTATTTTTGGGCATTAGTTAATTTTAGTCTATTAGTTGCATTATGAGTTAGAAATTTGGCAATTCCTCTAATTTAGGGATGTTGAAGATGCGTGGAAATTTTTGTGCCCGTAGGAATAAGCATGCAAACTTACTAAGAATAGCAAGTTCTAGTAAACTGCTAAAAATAGTAATTTCTGCCACCTAGAGTAGATTTAGTTAGAGTTTGTTAGAGTTTACTTGGCAACTTGAGTTGGGAGTTGTTTTCCTATTTAGGAAACATTGTAATTCATTATTCAGGAACGAAGAAGGAGATCTATTTTCTTTGGAGTTCATATTATTTGCAGTAAATCAAGTTGGTTAGAATTTGGCTACAATATCTGGTATCAGCGCTAGTTCGAGTCTTTAAAAAAAAAATGGCAGGAAGAGGAAGAGGAAGAGGAGGCGATATTACCCAGATGAATAGAAATATGCATGATCTGCAGAGGCAAGTTGCTGCGCTTGCTGCAATGATAACCCAAAGAGGAAACCAAGGTGGAGATGACACAAATGAAGAAGAAGTTTGTGAAGAGGAGGAAACGCAAGCACCACCATTAGCTTTTGAAGAAAGGATGCTTCGCGCATTAGAAGGGAAGAATGATGGGATAAGAGTAGATGTTTCATAGTATGGTGGTAGTCTAAAACCAGAGGAGCTAATAGACTGGTTGATTAACATGGGGAAATTTTTTGAGTGGAAGGCTATGTCAGAAGAAAAGAAGGTGAAATTTGCATGCACAAAATTGAAAGGTCATGCTATGTTATGGTGGGATCGCCTACAGAAAGAGAGGTCAAGAAAGGGGAAAGAAAGAATTAGGACGTGGAGTAAGATGGAGAAGAAGCTGAAGGATAAATTTCTCCCTGCGGATTATGCACAAACCCTTTACAGGAGGTTTTAGAATCTCAGATAGAACCTACAAACAGTGCAAGAATACATAGATGAGTTCTACAAGTTGTCCATTCATGTAGAGCATGAAGAAACTGAGGAACAAATGGCTGCAAGGTTTGTAAATGGATTAAAATTTTCTATTCAAGATGAGATAAATATGCATAGGATTAAGAGTATGGAGGATGCCTATTAATTAGCCTTAAAGGCCAAGGAAAAAAAAATCGTCAAAGTTTTAGGAGATCACCTAGAATGAATAGGGGGGCCTCATCTTCCTTTCGGGGACAAGCTGGTTTCAACCAAGGTAAGGGAGAATCATCTCGCAGATTGGACAAGCAAGAAGATACGAGACAAGGATTCCAAAATCAACAAAGAGGCAGAGGATTTTCTAGGGGCAGAGGATACGCTGGCGATAGAGGATGGGAGGCTCCATGAAGACCATTTGTTTGTTACAGATGTGGTGAAGAGGGGCATCGAGCTTTTGAATGCCCGCATTCTTATACTCATGACATGAGACAAGGAGATGCACCAAGAGTAAATCTTGTTGAAGCTGAACAAGTAGAAGATGAACATGACCTATAAATTCCACCAGATGTTGGAGAAAATATGATGATCAAGAGGATGATGATTTCTCCAAGAAAGGATATAAAGGGGGATGCATGGCTGCATACAAATATTTTCATAACAAGATGTACTTCCAGAGGAAACGTATGTAATGTTATTATTGATGGTGGTAGTTGTGAGAACATGGTTTCAACTAAGATGGTCAAGAAATTGGGTCTGCATTGTGAGAAGAATCCTAACCCTTACCGTATTGCATGGTTTAAAAAGGGTAATGAAGTCACTGTTGATAAGAGATGTTTAATAAGTTTCTCTATTGGGAAAAGTTACAAGGATGAGATTTGGTGTGATGTTATTCCTATGGATGTATGTCATATGCTGCTAGGAAAACCATGGCAATTTGATAGGAAATTTATTCATGACGGGGGAAAGAATACTTATACTTTCTGGAAGGATGGCACAAAAATAATTTTACTACCTCTCAAGGAAGAGGGGAAGGCTGAAAATATGCTCTCTGCAAAGGAATTTGTGAAGGAGGCAAAGGCAACCGGTTTTTGTTATGCACTAGTCGCCAACAAGGATGAACCTGCAAGTGCACAAATACCAGTAGAAACAACAAATTTAATAAAAGAATTTTCTGATGTTATTCCTGACGAGCTACCAGAAAAATTACCACCCAAAAGAGATATTCAACACCATATTGATTTTATTCTAGGGTCTTCACTCCCAAATCATGCGGCTTATAGGATGAGCCCGACATTGCATGCTGAGTTGAATAGGCAAGTGGCAGAGCTCATGAGAAAGGGAGTCGTAAGGGAGAGCATGAGTCCTTGTGCAACCCCAGCTTTATTAACACCAAAGAAGGATGGAACATGGAGAATGTGCAATGATAGTAGAGCAATCAATAAAATTACAATCAAGTATAGGTTCCCAATACCTCACCTTGATGATATGATGGATGTGCTTGCTAGATCTAGGTATTTCACCAAGATTGATCTTCGAAGTGGTTACCATCAGATTCGGATCAGAGAAGGAGATGAGTGGAAAACAATATTCAAGATAGGAAATGGATTATATGAGTGGTTGGTGATGCCATTCAGGTTATCCAATGCACCTAGTACTTTTATGAGATTGATGAACACCGTGCTACAGGAGTATAATGGTAAGTTTGTTGTGGTTTATTTTGATGATATCTTGATCTTTAGTAAAACTAAGGAAGAACATTTAAGGCATTTAAGGGTGATATTCGAAGTGTTAAGGAAAGAGAAACTATATGCAAATATGAAGAAGTGGACATTTATGCAAGAGAGTTTGGTATTCTCGGGCTTTATTATTTCAACAGATGGGGTACAAATGGACTCAGAAAAGATAAAGGCAATTATTGAATGACATACTCCATGGAGTATAACAGAGGTAAGAATATTTCATGGTCTAACAACATTTTACAAAAAGTTTATTAAAAAATTCAATAGTATAGTAGCACCTATAGTAGATTGCAGAAAAGGAAGGGAGTTTTTGTGGACAAAGGCAGCCGAGTATAGTTTTCAGTTCTTGAAGAAGAAGGTGACAGAGGCACCCATTTTGACACTACTAGATTTTGATAAAGTGTTTGAGGTTGATTGTGACGCCTCACATGTGGGTATTGGTGCTGTTCTAAGTCGAGGTGGAAAGCCAGTAGCTTTCTTTAGTGAGAAATTGAATGAGGTAAGAAATAACTAATCTACGTATGATGTGGAATTTTATGCAATTGTACAAGCATTAAGGCATTGTAGGCATTACTTAGTGCCTAAGGAGTTTGTGTTATTTACAGACCACATAGCCCTGAAGTATGTGAATACAAAAAAGAAGTTGAATAGTAGGCATGCAAAGTGGGTATCATTTTTGCAGGGTTATACTTTTTCTCTAAAACATAAATCAGGAAAATAGAATCAAGTTGCAGATGCATTGAGTAGGCATGTGACTTTGTTTACCACTATGGAAAATGAGGTGGTGGGTTTTAAAGCAATAAAGGGTTTGTATTCCTCTGATATTGATTTCAAGGATATTGTTGAAAGGTTAAATCGTCCATTGTCACACAATGCAGGAGATGTCTTGGATGAGTACATTTTACATGATGGCTATCTATTCAAGGGACACCAACAATGCATTCCAGTTGGGTCTATGAGAGAGATCATATTAAAAGAGTTGCATAGCTGAGGATTGGCTGGGCATTTTGGTAAAGATAAGACGATAGCCTTGGTAGCAGAGAAATACTTTTGGCCGAAGCTGAAAAGAGATGTGATAAGATATGTGGAGAGGTGTCGAATTTGTCATATCTCGAAAGACCATGCATAGAATACAGGGTTGTATATGCCGTTGTCTATTCTTAAAGGGTCGTGGAAAGATCTGCGTATGGATTTTGTTTTGGGATTACCAAAAACACAATGAGGTAATGACTCAATTTTTGTGGTTGTTGATAGATTTTCTAAGATGGTTCATTTTATTGCCTGCAAGAAAACAAGTGATGCAACAGGCGTAGCAGATTTGTTTTCTAGAGAAGTTGTTCATTTGCATGGTGTTCCAAAAACCATTACTTCATATAGGGACACAAGGTTCTTAAGTCACTTCTGGCAGACTTTATGGAAGAAATTGGGAACTCAGTTATAGTTAAATAGTGCCTATCATCCTCAGACTGATGGGAAAACAAAGGTGGTAAATCAGAGTTGGGAAACCAGTTTAAGGTGCATCGTTGGGGAAAAGCCGAAACAATGTGACTTAGCATTACCACAAGCTGAGTTTGCATTTAACAGTTCGATAAACAGATCCACAGGAAAGTCTCCATTTTCAATTGTGTATGGGAGTAATCCAAATGGGGTGTTAGATTTGGTACAACTACCAGTTGATGGCAGTTTTAGTGATGATGCAAAAGCATTTGCCAAACATATACAACAATCGCAGGAAGAAGTGCGGAAGAAGTTGCAGAATAGTAATGAAAAGTATAAGGAAATAGCAGATGTGCACAGATGGAGAAAGGTATTTATGGTTGGTGAGTTGGTTATGGTATATTTGCAGAAGGAAAGGTTTCCAAGAGGAACCTATAACAAGCTGAAGTACAAGAAGATTGGTCCTTGCAAAATGGAGAAACAAATAAACGATAATGCTTATGAGGTAGAATTGCCAGGGAATTTTGATATTTCTCCAATGTTTAATGTTTCATATTTGTAATCCTTTCATGGGGATGGTGCAGAAGGGGATGTTATTGATGAAGTAGTAGATTGGAGGCAACAGGTTCCGACGAAGAAGAAAGAAGAAGTGGATCACATTTTAGATAAGAAAACAATGGACACGCGACATGGGAAATACAACAAATATTTGGTACATTGGAAAGGACTGGAACAAGAGGACAATACTTGGGTCACATAGTGGGAGATTAAGAAGTTGGATGCAGATAAATGGAAATAGTTTGAAGAAGACAACTTGCAGGAGTTACGTTTTTTTCAAGCAGGGGAGAATGATGCGCCATAATTAGTAGGAACATGACAAGGTCATAACTTGAGCTCCGGGTGTCCGTTTTTTTTGAAACCACGTGTTTCGATGAGACGAACGCATCGGCAACTGGCCCTACCGGTTGGGGTAAGTTTTTGACACGTTTTTCGACCCCTAAATTCACCATCTTGAGGCCGAAAATTAGGATTTAAGTTATAGTTCAGTTTTTTCCTATTTTTGGGCATTAGTTAATTTTAGTCTATTAGTTGCATTATGAATTAGAAAGTTGGCAATTCCTCTAATTTAGGGATGTAGAAGATGTGTGGAAATTTCTGTGCCTGTAGGAATAAGCATTTGAACTTACTAAGAATAGCAGGTTCTAGTAAACTGCTAAAAATAGTAATTTCCGCCACCTAGAGTAGATTTAGTTAAAGTTAGTTAGGGTTTACTTGGCAACTCGAGTTGGGAGTTGTTTTCCTATTTAGGAAAAATTGTAATTCGTTATTCAGGAATGAAGAAGGAGATCTATTTTCTTTGAAGTTCATATTATTTGCATCAAGTTGGTTAGAAATTGGCTACATTATGGTGTGTACAAACCAACAAACCAGTAAAGCACTAATTCTGACCTCAATTCTCCAATATTCTGGAGCTGAGAGGGATACTTTCAAAAATAAATAACAAAAAATAGAAATATGTATATTAAGTATCCAAAATTATATACACACATTTCTCTACGCTTGGAGATTCACATGGCTAACTAAGATCACATTTGGCCCTGTGTTGAGAGGCTACACAAAAACATGTATTTATAAAATTATGTTTGGTTACTACAGAAAGTGAGGAAGACATGCTTCGTTCATTCAAGAAGCAGCTTCCATGGTCTCTCCCATGCCACCTAGATACACATCTCCACTCACGCTTTGCCTCGCTTTGCTCTCTTTTATCTTATGTGCATCCTCGATTGTCACCACCTTGTTCACTGGAAGATCCATGTTCGCACTTTGCATTAGAGAAGAATTATTTCCATGGTTATTTGGGGGATTTAAGTCATTCAATAGAATTAAAAAATGGTAGAATGAAACTTACAATTAGCAAGCGCATTCCAATTTACATGCAGGCTCTATGCATTTAGAAATCAACCCCCGCATTCAACATCCCATAGGGCGTGCCAAAATGTTTTAAGTAGATTTTGAATCATTTTATTACATGGAACAAATCACCAAAACTAAGAAAATAGTAGGGTTTAATGATACCTGCATCGATGTGTACGGATAGAAACAGATGCGAGAGACTCCTTTCAAAGGATGAGGGAACCTCCACACAAATAAACAACTAGACAAGAGAGATATTAGATGATATGATGACAAGTTTCTTGGCAAAGGCCCATCCCATGAACCAAAGGGCTTCCTTTAACGGTTGTCAACTCATTTTTAGACAATCAAGTGATAAATAATGATAAATAACAAAAATACAAATGATGTGAAAGAATATGGATAGAGGAACTTAGTTGACGTCCTCGATGATGGGTTGAGGAGGGTTGAAGATGTTCTCCAAGTAACGGTTAGCCTTATCACTTTGCTCAAGGACTTCCAATTGTTTGGTGATATTGTCCAGCTTGGGTGTGAGTGCGATGACACAAAGACTCAGTTCATAGTCAATATCTCACTGTTCCCACAGGAATGGCTAGCGCACAATTGATAGGTCAAAGATAGTATCTGGTTCGTATCCTTCACCTGGAAGGGTCATCTAGAGACAAGAGACACTTGGAACACAAAAATTAATAGAAAACAATTTGTGAAATAGGTTAAAATCATGCAATATGTAATTGAAGGGTTTGAAAGAAGGAATCGCTGAAGATTCAAGGGAATTGTTGGCAATCGCTGTGTAATTTACTAATTCGAATAGACTTAGTTTTATATCATTTTGTTATGAATAGACTAATACAAGCATTTATACACCTATGGAATTAGTTTTATATTATTTTTTTATGAATATACTCTATTGCCATTATACTACAACCCTTTATTGCAATTATACTATATTATCATCATACCCTTTTGGTAAATTTTAATGGATTTTCTGTAGATAATAATTTTAATAAGATAATTTGTTAGGATGCTAGCTATCTGACATGCCATATGAACATATGAGTCTTCCTTTGGTGGTAAATAAAGATTAGGCTGCAAATAATATGGATTATAATTTGGGTTTTTGTATTGGACAAAGTGAGTGGTTAATCAAATGTCAAATCCACTTAAATTAGATGCAACACATTGAAAATGTTAAAAAGTGACTCTAAATTAGGATTTTAGGAGTACTCTAAGATTTTCTTTGTAGTTGTTGAAAGTTATTCCAAATAAATGTTTCTGATGTGTTTCTTAAGTTACATGGGAGGTTATGATGTAAGGAGAAATAAACTAGGGGTGTGCAAGCTATTTTTATTAATTTTCCCTATGATTAGCCCTTTGGTAATGTATGGGTGTGTTTTCTATATCACCAATGCGTTTGGATTAGGAAAATTGATATGTAAGAATAAGCAATCATATATTACCACGATAAAAGGACCCTATATTTTTAAATAAAATACTATAATAAACTACATGGTACTATATGTGCTGAAATATACACATACTATACATAATTATCTACACATAATACAATTCTAATAAGAGACATAGTTTTGTGAAAGGGCCACTCTTAAATTTACTTGGTGTTGAGAAAATTTAGGACCCTTCTTTCTATAACAAAAAGGCTCCTTGTTCTGACTCAAAGTCTCTAACATAGTGGTTGCATGGAGGGGAGAAACCAAATTTCCAAGTTTATATCAGCAAATGCTATTGAGAAAATATAGAAGATTTCTAGCTGAGAAAGTTTGTGTCATGTAGTTATGAATTTTCTTTTTACTTAACCACATCGAATTGTGATTCGACTTAATTTAGGTAACCGAAATGTGGCAAGTACATGGCTTGCAAAGTCAAAATTAATAGACCTAAATTTGGGTTCCAAACCAATTTAGAGAACAAAACCTTTAACCAAAAAAATTGCAAAACTTTGGAATTTTGGACTGAAAATTCACAAGTGCAAACATTACATTTAATTGAAAATTCAAGATAGTGGACTGTAAACCAAATTTGCATAAAAACAATAATGTAGACAAATCAGATTTCTCACTCAAACACACATCAACACTGTATATTACTCACAAAGAAATAATCATAACCTATTGCACCTGATTGAATGAATTGGAAGAGTTTAGCTATTCAAGTTGGCTCAGGGGAAAGCACAGTCTAAAAGAATCACCCTTCAATTCCAAATTCAAACTTGGTAGAGTGACCATTGGTGAGACTTGACCTCCTAATATATTTATCTCTAATAAATATAGTTTGCCTTACTTTTATAGATGAAGAAGGCTAAAGCTACAAATATATTTATTTCTAATAACAACAACTCTAAATATTAAAATCATGCCCATTAAACTGTAAAAATAATTGACCCTTTTTTAGGGTTTTCTCCTCTAAAAATAGTGGGGGGTTTAGTCGAAACTAAGGGCTTTAGCAATGATTTTTCCCCTAACTATGGCGGTTCTACCAAATTTTCCGCTAATTTTCAATATGCCAATATTTTTAATAAAAAATCTATCGGTAGGGGGCTCAACCCCAATAACCCACTCTCCCAAGACTATTCACTTATCAAACACGACTCGTTATGAAATTTGGATATAATTTGAAGTAAATTGTACTTAAATTAAAAGTAATTTGACTAACCCTTGCAAAGGTGACATGGCTATGGAGAGGATCCATGTGGCACTGGTTGGAGGATGACAAATTAGGTTTTACACGCTAAAAATAGATCTCTCCTTCTTTGTATTTTTTCGCTTTGCTTTTATCTCCACTGATTGATTGATTGCTATGATTTTTTATTTGGCTACCATTTTGGTTTTGTGTGCAGGGATCTACCACTATTTTGATGCCTCAACTTTGACTTGAAGGCTATAAAGCTTGGTCGAGCTCGACATTCGATTCATTCAACGCTGGCTTGGTTTGGACGAGGGGTTAGCTTGCCCATAGGAATCCTTCCTCAACACCACTCGATTTCCACAATGTAAACGTTTGTTCTTCCAATGCACCATTCAGTGCGATGCAGCTCAGTTTGGAAGTTTTTGGTTTGGTTAGTCAAACAGAGGTGTTGCTCCAATGTTGTGTTTATAACCTGACTCGATCATTTGAACAGAGATGACACAACCTCTTCAAACAATACATAACTCAATCCGCCAATGCACAATGCGATGCACGTAATGCTGCGTGAAGAGCTCGATCGAAGTTTGGAAACTCACCTTATAGAGATCATCCAACTCGATCTGGTTTGTATGGATCACCTCACCAATAGGGGAAGTGGGTGATACAACACGGTTAACCCACCTAAAGCAAAACTCAATGGATAACTCGATTAATGGCTCGTCCAGGAGCTCAGAAGGATGCACCAAACTTTGTAAAAACCCCTTATGGGAATTTTTCTTTTAAATATTGAATTCTTATTGGCTCCAAGAAGTAAATTTTCCTGGTGTAGGGGGCACCAAGGCAAAAAAATATACTTTTATTTTACCTGGAGAATGACATGAGGTTATGGGGATGCATGGCGTTCTGGGAAGTTGCTGGAGGCAACATTAGCTCTCCTGTGACGTAGTAATCTTCTCCAAATATTTTCTACCTCTGTAACCTCTCTCTAACCTGCAGGGTCACCTGCTATGGTACCAAATGTAAATATTGAACATGGATGGAAGCCTGATAATTTTATTAATGTTCAATCAAATCATTTTACAATAGTTGGGCTGTAATATTTATAGATATTGGACAACCATGTGCAGACAAACAAGGAGTTGCAAGTATGCAACAATTATACAAACCCGTGTACAAATAATTCCAACTATATGGTTTTAACAATATATAACCATATAACAACAATAATAGTGACAAAAACATGCTACGGGAATACTATTCCCAATTATAAACAAAATATGGTTTATTACTAAACCATAACAACTTACCACAATGTAATAATTAACTTACCTATGCTAAATTAACCTAGGTAAACTATGATTTACCTAACAACTATAAGCAAGTAAATCAGTCCTCATTTCAAAATAATTGATTTTTTAAAACATAGGACATTAGGAAATAATTAAAGTGCTAAAAAATAATAGATTTGGGGATCTTAGGTTAATAATTGATATGGATTGAATCAGGATACATTCGTAAGTGACAACCAACATGAAATACATCCTGATGGCAAGATGAACTGAACCTGGACAACTAAAGGTACATGTTTAACCTAACCAATTATGTATAGATTATATATCAGATCTAAGCATACATGCAATAAAAGTGGATATTCTACCAAAAGAAATATACAAAACAAGATATATAAATCAACCCCAGATTTAACGTGGTTCACCCAATATGAGCTACATCCACCAAGAAACAAGACAATCTATTATCCAAAGCTTTCGAAAGATATACAATTGAAGATCTACAATCTTCCACACCTCTCAGATGTACAATACTTTCTTTCTCTCAAGCTTCTCTTCTTCTCCAAGAAATCTCTCTCACATAATTATTCTCACAATAATCATTAACTTTCTCAATCCCTTTTTTCTAAACCCTAGATTTTATGCTTATATATGCATATACAAACTTAGGGCACTTCACCATATAATTACAATCAATATATCTGCTTTAATACTAAAATTAGATCTAATTCCTAAGAATTAAATAAAACACTTCTACACAAGTAACCGACACTAGTTAGGCCTAACCGATGTCGGTTCCTCCTTTCCTGACCGATGTTGGTCTCTCCATAATCGATGACGATTACTGTTCTTTCCTGCAAGTTTAATATAACATGCTAATCTAAAGTAATTGAGCTCCACGACTCAACAATCTCGCACTTGGAGATAAATTACTACACTATACATGTGCAACGTCATTCTTGGATCCTTTCCTTAGCTTTATTTCTTCCTCTTCAAGTTTCAAAATCGAATACCAACATAAGTGGAGTGTAGCTCCAACTTCTCTTTTTCTAATGACTTCGTTAGCATATCCACAGGGTTTTCACTCGTATGAATCTTCTCCAGTTTCAGCTGCCCATCCTCCAATACTCGCCGTATGAAGTGATACCTCAACTGAATTTGTTTCATTCTATAATGAAACACTGAGTTCTTTGCCAAATGAATTGCACTCTGAATGTTACTGAACAATTTACAATCATCTTGCTCCTTTCTCAACTCTTCCATGAACTTGCTCATCCATATAATCTCTTTTCTAGCCTCTGTAGCTGCAACATACTTTTCCTTTGTAGCAGAAAAAGCCACCACCTTCTGCAATCTCAAAATCTAACTGTTGTCCCACCTACTGTGAAAATATATCCAATAGTGCTCATTCTACCATCCATATCTCCAGCCATATCCGAATCAACATTTTCACATAAATAAATATCTAAACCTCCATAGCATAACTGCATGCTAGATGTCCCTCTCAAATATCTAAGAATCCATTGAACTACTTTCCAATACTCTTTACCTAGATTGGCCATAAATCTAATCACAACTCCCACTACTTGAGCAATGTCTGGTCTGGTAAAAACCATAACATACCTGAGATTCCCAATTGTTGAAGCATATGGTACTCATGTCATGTATTTGTACTCATGTGATGAATGACACTGATCTTTACTTAATTTGAAGTGTTCAGCCATAGGTGTACTCACTAGTTTTGAATCTTGCATGTTAAACCTTTTGAACACCTTATTGATATAAGCCTCCTGAGACAAATACAATTTCATGTTCTTCCCATCTCTGTGTATTTGCATGCCAATGATTATTTTTGAAGCTCCTAAATCCTTCATAGCAAATGTGTGAGCTAAATTTCCCTTAAGCTCACCAATTTCCTGCATACTAGATCCTGCAATAAACATATTATCCACACACAGTAACAAAATAATATATATCTCATTTTCAAGCTTTTTGAAATAAACACAATGATCAGATTCACATCTCAAGTAACCATGCTTATGCATAAAACTATTAAACCTCATGTACCATTACCTTGGAGCTTTCTTGAGCCCATATAGACTCTTTTTCAACCTGCACACTAACTTCTTCTTACCCTTGACTTCATACCCAGACGACTGCTGCATATAAATCTCTTCATCCAAATCACCATGAAGGAAAGCCATCTTCACATCTAGTTGATCTAAATGCAAATCATGTAGTGTAATTAAACTTAATACAGTAGATATGGAAGTGATTTAAACAACTGGAGAAAATATTTCACCAAAGTCAATACTTGCTTTTTGTGCAAATCCGTTTACTACAAGCCTTGTCTTATATCTTTTATATCCACCCTCTTCTTCCTTAATCTTGTAAACCCACTTGTTCTACAATGTCCTCTTACCTACTGGAAAATTAACCAAATCCCAAGTTTGGTCGTGTTCCAAGGAATCCATTTCCTTATCCATGCCATGCTCACACTACATGTGGATATTATCCTACATTGCTTCTTCAAAAATTTCTGGTTCACCATTATTAATCAATAATAAATAAGATAGAGAAGATGTAAACCTTTATGGAGGTTTACTTACCCTTTGTGACCTTCTCACAACAGTTTGGGGTATCAGAGGCTCATTCTAGACCTCCTGGACATTTGTTTCCAATTCTGATAGTGACCGACACTGGTCACCTGTAACTGACACCGGTCACCTGTAACCGACGCCAGTCACCTGTTACCGACCCCAATTCTACTAGCTGATGCTGATTTGACTCTTCTGTAAATGATACCAGTTCAGATGACCAATGGCGGTCAAGGGTCAACTGACACCGGTTACTGTGTAACTCTGTAGGTATGAATTTTGAATCTGAGAGTTTAATTTCATTCACAAACTTCTCAAATGGTTCCTCCTTGGGTACCAAAACTTGATCCATGTACATTCTCTTTTCATTCCATTCAATGTCACAACTCCTAATAATTTTAGAATTCTCTAAATCCCAAAAAGGGAATCCAAAATCACCAGATCCATAACCAATAAAAGTGCATCTCTTAGATTTTACATCCAACGTTTTCCTATTTTCCTTATCAATATGCACAAAAAATTCTAAACCAAAAACTTTAAAAAAAGAAAGATCTACCTCTTTTCTGGTCTAAACTTCCTTTGGTATTCCTCCATCTAGTGAACTTGAAGGCCTATGGTTAATCAAATAAACCACTGTTTCAAATGCTTCTGCCCAAAACTACAAGGGCAATCCAACATGTATCCTCATACTTTTAGCACATTCCATGATTGTCATGTTCATTCTTTCTGCAACACCGTTCTCTTGTGGTGTTCTTGGAACCGTCCTTTCTCTACGTATTCCATTCAGTGAACAATAATCATTGAAAGCCTTGCAACCGTATTCACTACCACTGTCAGATCTAAGGCACTTTAAATTTGAATTTGATTCATTCTCAACAAGGGCTTTCCATATGTTAAAAGTCTCAAAAACTTTAGATTTACGTTTAGTACAATAAACCCATACCTTTCTTGTAGTATTATTAATGAAAGTAACATAATACTGTGATTCTCAATGAGAAGTTACCTGAGCTGGTCCCCGCACATTTGATTGTACAAGCTCCAATTTCTACTCCTTTTTAGTTGCCCCAACTTTAAGAAATCTCACTCTCTTTTACTTTCCAAAGATACAATGCTCACAAAAATCAAGATCTAAATCTTTCAAATTTGATAACTTCCACTTAGCCTTTAAGATCTACATTCCTTTTTGACTCATATGGCCCAACCAATTATGCCACATGCATGCATCTGAATCTGAAGTAGACACAGAAAATGAATCAATAACACAAGTAGATAAATATAATGTTCCTTCCTTCTTACCTCTTGCCACAACAAAAGCACCCTTGGTGACTTTCCAAGAGTTTGCTTTGAATGTAACCATGCAACATGCTTCACCTAATTGACATGCAAAAATAAGATTCCTCTTGAGGCTTGACCCATGCCTCACATATTTTAATACCCATGTATTTCCATTTTATAATTTTAGATGAACTTCCCCTTTACCAGTAATACTACAAGGTTCATTATCACCCAAATAAACATGCCCAAAATTGTCCTGGACATAATTTCTGAAATAACCCTTATCAGGGGTTGCATGGAAATAAGGTTCTGAATCTAAAACCCATGATTCTATTCTATTATCCAAAGAAAGAATAAGAGCATTTTGTATTACCTCTGCTGTAACATTTATCTCTTTATTTGACTCTTTACCTTTGTCTGGGTGTTGGTTCTCTTTATCCTTTAACCAAAAATCTTTCTTTACATGTTCTTCATTCCACATTTCCAATAGGTAATTCTCTTACCTCTGGATTTAGATCTTTCATCCTTTGACTTTGATTTTCCATTATTATTACTCTTGGATTTCTCCTTCTTTCTGCCTCTGCTTTCTACATTCAAAACATTCCCAGATGATGATTCCTCTATACTTTTCCTGCAAATTTCTTCATTCAAGATTATAACGATCACATCATCAAACTTCAATATTATTATCAGATGTTGTATTACTAACAACTATTACCAAGTTATCCCAACTATCAGGAAAAGAACATAAGAATAAAAGTTCTTTCACTTCATCATCAAACAAAATATCAACCAATTTTAACTGATTTACAATAGATCAGAAATCATTCAAATGACTAGATACAAAACCACCTTCATGCATCTTAGAACTAAATAGTTTATTCATCAAATAAAATTTATTTGAAGCACTAGGTTTTTCATATAAATTAGCAAAAGATTTCATTAACTCTAGCGTAGAAGTCGTTTCTGTAATATTGGAAGCCACAGATGCTGTCAGACTTAATCTTATAGATTCTAAAACCTTTCTGTCAAGAATATTACATTCTTCATCAGTCATTTTCGTAGGTCTAGACTTTTTATTTAACCATAAGCACAAATTTCTTTGATACAGATAATCTCCAATCCGCATCTTCCATAATTGATAATTACGGCCGCCAAACTTCTCTAGCTTGTATTTGTTTTCTTCTGCCATTATTATAGGTCCCACTCAATCAGAAAACCCTATGTGAGTAAATATGTCAACACATAAAACCCTCAAACAAAGATCTGATACCAGTTGTTAGGGTTATCACAAGGCTGTACAAATTATATATGAGATCTAAGCATACATGCAATAAAAATAGATATTCTACCAGAAGAAATATACAAAACAAGAGATATAAATCAATACCAGATTTAACGTGGTTCACCTAGTGTGAGCTACATCCACCAAGAAACAAGCCAATCTATTATCCAATGCTTTCAGAAGATATACAATTGAAGATCTACAATATTCCACACCTTTTAGATGTACAATATTTTCTTTCTCTCAAGCTTCACTTCTTCTCCAAGAAATCTCTCTCACACAATTATTCTCACAATAATCATTAACTTTCTCAATCCCTTTTTTCTAAACCCTAGATTTTTTTGCTTACATAGGCATATACAAACTTAGGGCACTTAGCCATGCAATTACAATAAATAGATCTACTTTAATACTAAAATTAGATCTAATTTTTGAGATTTAAATAAAACACTCCTGCACAGGTAACCGACGCTGGTTAGCCCTAACCGATGTCAATTCCTCCTTGCCTGACCGATGCCGGTCCCTCCATAACTGATGTCGGTTAATGTGCTTTCCAGCAAGTTTAATATAACATGTTAATCTGAAGTAATTGAGCTCCACAACTCAACAATGCCTCTTTTCTGAGAAAAGTCAAGGAGTGTTTCTAAAAACATAACATGAAATAGGCACTTATTATGTCACTTGGTGATATTGTTCTTAATGTTAGGAAATATTAGTGCTTCATGATATTTGTATGGGATAATAAATTAATGTATGAGTGATTACATTATCATGGATAATATAATTATGTAATATGAGATAAGTTTGGTGAGATGAATATTTTTGAGTTGTTAGAACAACTCTTACAACTTTGGTAGAGTTGTTTGGAGATAGATCTCCTAAATTATAGGATATTCGTTATTATAGGAGTTAAGAGTAAGACTCCTCCATAATAGGATATCCTCTCCTATAAATGTATAACCATGTCTTATTTGAATTATATAGAAGATTATTATTCTATGTGTTTTGTTATTCTTACAATCTAAACCAAATTTACATTTGGTGTCAAAGCGAAACAAATCAAAAAGAGAACCGACGACAATTGGATATTGGATTTTGAGTGTTGTATGGAGTAACTCCTATGTAATTCTGGGGTGCCCCATTGATGGTAGTTTATATTATATATTAATGAGTGGTTCAAAGCAAGATACTATAGAGGCGTTCTTGGAAAATTATATTCAATTGTATCTATTATAATTCTTGTTCATTCTTTTGTGTTCCTGATTCAAATTTCTAAGCATTGCCCAACCCACAGATCCATTCAACATTGCATATCCAATGACTAACTCTCACCGTGCCTCACTTGGTGACTTCTAAATCGAGCTCTGCCTTTTTTTATGCCTCCCACATCTTGTCTCTTGTACACATCTATGCAGTCAATCTTTAATCTAAAATTTATGTAATGCTAACAGTACTATACACAATGTGTCAAATCAAAATAGAGTCGATGAACTTAAGGAGTTAGGACCATACAAGTTTTCCAAGACAAGACCCCACATCTCAACCTAGTTGTATAGTTTTGGACAGAGGAGAAGAATACCAAAAAAAGGTTTAGACATGAAGAATATGTATTGTTTATTATTTTTATTTGATAATATTGCCAAAATTGATAATAGAAAAAAGTGTAATGATAAGCAAGTCACAAGAAAGCTAGAGAGATGATCCCATTGAATTCTAAATGTGAGAATTTTTCTTAGAAAGTGAACATGATCAAGCTTGACTTTTTTCAAAGGAAAGTTATAGAAATTTAGTGTCTATAGTATAGAGAACATCGAAATTCCCAACATTCTTTGTGCCCTTCATCACCATACACATGGTTAAGATTGATGAAAATTGCAACCCCTTCTACTTTATTAGTGAAGTAGAAGATGACAAGTCGCCTATGAGTAATGAGTTGGAGTCAAAGTTGCCAAAGTTTAACAAAAGTCAATTTTGACACTCGCTTGGAAGTTGCTATGTGAAGAATTTGAGGTCATTTAATGTACATTGAATTTGTGTGGGTGAAGATGAAAGGTAAAACGTGCAAACCCTAGCGTAGAATTCCCTTTATAAACTTGCAATGTAATATATTGGTGATACCTTAAAAACCTATTGTGTTTTCTTCATCGCATTGTACGAGGCCCGGATCATAATCTATTTATGTGTATACTGAATAGAGATTTTTTATTTGCAAGACAATCTTCTTCTTTTTTCCCCTTGTTTCTTGTTAAATCTCGACATATTCATTATTATTTAGTTTTATTGACTCATATTCTTACATTTAAAACTAAATTTAATTTCCAAATCTTCAAATGCCATCAATTTATCATAGAGGAATTAACGATTTTTTCTTTCTTTCATGTAAGAACCTTATTTTTCATTATTTGTATCATTTGGTATTGATGAAATTAAATTTGGAAGCACCATATTTAGTACTTCCAACTTTTTCTTTCATTTTTTTTAGTTAGGGCTTTGGATTTGAATTTCATAGCTTATAGGATTTAATCGCAACTTTTTTTTAGGTAGTTCAAAGCGAGTTTTATATGATGAAAAACATTCTGAGTATTGATTTAGATATAAATCATGACTATTGTTTCAGTTTTAATCTTTATGTAAATCTGTTATCATACGATAAAAATAATTATAAATGTTAGCTTTGAATTGTTAATAATGTTTTTGGTTGTATAGTAAATTTGATGTTTTTATGTGGATCCTACTAGCACTCGTACACAATTTTTTCTATGTCATTTTATTATGATTCACTCAACTGCCATTATTATATTATCATTATGATGTAGACCCTTTGGTAGATTCGAATGGGTTTGGTGTAAATTATCGTTATTAATAAGATAATTTGTTAGGATGCAATCTATCTTACATGTCACATGAATGTACGAGGCTTCTTTTTTGTGGTAAATAAAGATTAGCTACAAACAATATCGATTAGAATTTGGGTATTTTCGTATTTGACAAAGTGAGTGGTTAATCAAGTGTCAAGCACAGTTATATTAGTTGTGACACATTAAAAATGTCAAAAAGTGACTCTAAATTAGGGTTTTGCAAGTACTTCACGATTTTCTTTATAGTTGTGAAAAGTTATTTCAAATAAATATTTTTGATGATGCAAAGAGAAATAAACTAGGAGTGTGCAATATATTTACATTAATTATCCCAATATAATGTTGTGACTTCAATGCTTAGCCCTTCTGATATGAATGGGTGTGTTCTATATATCACTAATAACCTTGGATCATGAAAGTTGATGTGTAAGACTAACCAGCTATATATCATCAAACCATAATATCAAGATAAAAGTATCTTATGTTTTTAAATGAAAAACTACAATAAGCTACATGGTATTATATGTGCCGAAATGTACACATACTATACATGGTTATTTATACATAATATGAATTCAATAAGAGACATGGTTTCATGGAATGGTCACTTTAAAATTTACTTAGCTATTGTTGTTAAGAAAATTAAAGACCCTTCTTTTTATAACACATTTGTATAAAAAAACTTTTCAACATATTGTACACCATCATCCCTAAAAAATATTCCTTATGAAATAAATTAAAAAAAAAAATTCATTATTGTGCTCCTTTTTTAAATTTTTTTTTTAGGAATAAACATTGTTGGAAGAAAAAATTTAACACTGTTGAATTACACATTTCAACGATTTGGAAAAAAGCACCAACAGACCATTTTTAGGAAAAAAATTGATGGTAAAATTTGGAATAATGAAACACAGTTAACAACTCTAAAATATTTAAATTACATATATTTTTCATTCGGAAAATAGTTTCCCCTTAGTATATACCACATTTTTGGAAAAAAGGGAAAAAATATTAGTAGTAACATTACATATATATATATATGTATATATGTATATATGTATATATGTATATATGTATATATGTATATATAGTATCTGTATATATGTATATGTATATGTTATGTATATGTATATTGTATATGTATATGTAATATGTATATATGTATATGTATATATGTATGTATGTTAATATCAGGTATGTAGTATATCTTTTGTTTTCTTTTTTTGCTATTTTTCTCTTTCGTTTGCTCTCTTCCTTTTCTATCTGTTTCCCTCTTCTTTCTAAACAGTCTTTTTGGCGCTGTTTTTCTTGTTTTCTTGCGCCTTTCTCCTCCCTCTACCTGTCCTTCCCTCTCTTGTTGCTCCCCTCCGTTTTGCCTAACTATTCTCTTCGTCTTGTTTTTTTTCTCTTATCTTTTCTGTCCCCTCTTCCTTCCTCCCCCTTTCTTCCCTCCTTTTTGTTCTTATAGATATAGTATATTATATATTATATGTATATATGAAAAAAAACACCAACATATATATATAGATAGGGCCCCCCTCTAGATATCTATATGGCGACGGCCGAGGGCCCCATATTTGGATAGGCAGCCAATGGGAGAGCAGAGAGCACCCCCGGCCCGCCCCTACCCCATAGATCCCAATCTTGAGTGTAGACTTAAGACTCACTCTTCATGTGAGAGATATGTATATAGAACATATCGAGGCAGGTCACTTGTCAAGCCTGCGGGTTGTCAGAATGAATCTATTCATAAACAATTTTTTAACTACTTCTGGAATTTCTCTGCATACAGGCAAAGCCTACATCCTATACTCGCTATTCTTTATGTCTAGCAAAATGGAGGATTACAATAAAATAGTACACCCCTAAAATAATCCTACTCGGCTCTTATGGATCTTTTCAATCAGTATCCACTTAGAATATTGGTGATATATGTGTTAAGGGGGACAATATTCTGGATGCTAGAATCAAGAGTCGTGGAAGGTAATGAATACATACAAACAATAGAACAAATATCAAGTGGACATCAATGATCATACTCTGTTGGTCAAAGATAGGGATATGTTCAAGACGTTATTCTTGTGAATTTTCAGTTTGTCATAGAATCAGACAATCACACATGTGTGCAATTCCTCAGAAAAAGTATCAGGTATGCACAACGTAGAATGTGTGTGTTCAATCAACAAAATGCTCCATGAAGGAGAAGAATTACACGATAGGCATTCATATGCGATAGATGCTAGGTTGGGTATCAATGATCATGAGAAAATATGAGATTATAAAGACTCAATACAACATACAATATTGAAATCTGTTATAAAGATCAAGTGGTGAAGAGCCTTATCAATCTTTTTTTAGCTTTATAAAATGAAAAATGTATTGAAAGCTGCCGTTTTAAGTTGTCTGGCTCAAAGAGGACCTTACTATACAGAGTGCATAGTGGAGTGATCGGATCCAAATGCCTTTTGATTTTATAACTACAGAATCCAAACATACACACATTTGTATGATAGAGCCATGGCTCAAATTGAGCGATGCTATAACTATGACACTAAGGATTTGTATGCCTAAAAAATAAGGTCTAACCAGATTCGTATGCAAAGAATTAAAAAGTTGGAGTGATAAAAAGTCTTTCTATACACTAGAAAACTAATTAAGTGATAATGTCTGATGGAATTTCAAATTTCGCTGATAAATCTCCATCTATTAACTATGACACTCAGGATTTGTAATGATTACTACGGATAGGAGCCAAGGCCTCAAATTTGCATGTATGACCAAAAGATGGGGAATTTAGTGACCCTAAAGAAATATGAAGAGGTAGTACGGGTCACTTTCAAAATCAAGAAGTGTATTAATCGAATACCCTATAAAATATGAAATATCAAGTCAGTCTAAAAAAAATTATGGCCAATCAAGCCTGATGAATCAATAGGTTAAATAAATTCATTCCTGTCATTATTTTTCAAGTCTAATGTTGGAAATTGAATTCTTGTAGAGCCACTACTCTGACATATATCAACATTCTAATTTCTTAATGATTGGATCCCTACCCCATGCTTAAAACTAGAAATCACATGTGAATTGTGTGATCTCTAATGCCATAATCCCGCAGTATACTATTAGGTTGATGTTCTGAGTGATAAAGGCATGAAGATTTGAGTAAACAGGGGTGCACTGAATATAGAGCCTTTTCAGGGAGGTTGAAGCAATTTCATTTCACAGGAAAATATTGGATGGAACCATCCATTTTCGAATCCGCACTGTCTTATGATAAACTTGGTCATACCTGTAACATGTGAAATAAACATTATTACGTTTAATAGTAGAAATTTAAAACACATAAAACTTTGATACTTTAAAATGGAAGATGGCTTGCGTTGGTGCATATTAGTGTAGGATATACCTATGAAAGCCGAGGTACTCAAGGGCATACTAGCTGCATACTGCTCGCAAAAATCTTGGATCATGTATTGTCTGGTTTTACATGAACTGTTCTAACTTGCAAAGTAGCTAATAACACATTATCAGTTAAGTGCAAGATCCCTACAATGTTAGGAAAAAACACTGTATTTGTGTAATATCATCAGAGATTGTAGACCATGTTGACAAAATGCATTCCAATTTTAACTTCTCCTCTTCGGTTTTCCTTATCAGAGTTTCTTATGAAAACAATCAAGAAAAGAACATAAATAGTGCACACTAGACACATCTGTCCATCTTGTGAGTTCTAACGATCCCATGTCTGCTATCTCTCATCAAACGTAAGACATATCCATATAATCTTCTAGTGTGACCATTATTGTGACGAACCTTCACCATCATCTGATCAAAATCTCCTTCTATGCATCCTCTGAAGCTAAAAAGTTGGTCCCCCATCAAACATGTAAAGGGTCTAAAAATTAGACTAGTCATAGTCAATACATTCTTCACCAGCCTCTAAATATCGACCAGTGATAATGTCCTCGAGCAATTTACCATCATTAGATACAAGGCAACTCTTCCACTTTTGCCATCTAAATGGAAGCTACCATGTCTCTGAATGACTAACATGCCTTCAAGAGATGCATGCAACATAATGGTGGTGTAAGCAAATTATGGTGTTAAACATGATCAGAGTCAGGAAAGAGGGCCATATTTCCCGATAGATTGGAATAATATGCTGCGCTTTATTAACATTGTAACTTTGCAACAATTTTGAACTTTTGTTTGCATTACTGTGATCTGAAGGTGGTAGATGCTGATTCTATGAAAAGCAGGTAAACACTTTGTTAAGAGATGGAACCTATGATCACATGGCAATTGAGTTCAGACCGATACTTGATTTGAGGAAATAGAGAATGAAATAATCACCTAAGTCCAAGTATTCTTGCTTAGTAAAAATTTGAAGGAAGTACATGCAAAACTCTATAGCCAAGAGATGACATAAATATCCATTGGCGAAAGGTGGTGCTAGACTTTTCTGAAACTACGTGGTCTCATCTAATGCCCATCCCTTGTAGGGATGGAGCTCCAATACAAGATTAGACAAACACTTTGATGGTTTCTGTGCTACCACTGAGTCCAATATTCTACTTCATGTTGGGGACTACTCAAAATCATCTACTCTATCACCGCACCGACATATTCCATTGGTGAAAGAACATTGGCGGTCGCTACATGCCTTTTCCTTGGATGGTGACAAATAGTTTTCTTTGGTGGTTCATAATCTGTGCCCTACCCCTTGTAGAGAAGAGGGAGCCCCCAATACGTCTCACCAGTGGAAACACACTTTTCCTGTATCCAATCCTAAAGATTGTGTTAGCAGAAGGGTCTTTTCCATTGTGGCACAAATGTTATTGTCATATGGGCAGTCTTTGGATTTATCTAAGGTTTCTATGGGGTTACCGCATGAAGAATCTAACCAATGTGGGATTACTGTCATTTGTGATTTATTAAGGAATTACCAACTCATGCCAACAGCCTCGCCCATGACATAAGTGATCATGATATCAGCTTTTGCAACTGCAAAGCTATACATATTCTTTTGACCAACAATGTCACATATCAAAAGACATATATCCTCAGTATTAGTTAGAGATTTGAGATAATTTGGTGAATAAGTTATTCGTAGGCATTCATAACTTACATACAATCAACTATTATAGTGGGCAGTAAGCATTGTATGTGTTACCAGATAGAGATCCTTGCTTCAAAAAACAATAGCTGCACCAACTTTGAGTCATGTAAGCCAATTCCATATAACTATGCATATTCCACATGATCAATAATTAAATCTTACCATTTAAAGAGCCATCTCAATGAAGTATGCCACGTTACCAAGTTGTCCAGATAGTTAATGCATACTCCACTATTCCTCTTTTCATGAATAATGAACACTCTCAAAACTGCAATTATGGCAACTTGGTATATGATTTATTTTTTACAGCCGTGTACAGAAGTTCAGATTAATGATATTTTCTAAAGGCTATGACAAATTTATATCCAGACGCCTATTTATCATTTCTGACATGTCGTTTCTGTCTCCTGGTACCTTGTGTAACCTCCATTTGCTTAGGGTGACCAGATAGCACCATTTGAATCCAAGCAATTACAGAGTGCCTAACTACTGGGTATTTCCTGCAAGCCGGATCAGTCTTCCTCTAAACCATGCAACATTATTAATATCCTTTAACACGAGATCTATTGTAAGTGAATGACACAAGGCAGTCTAAATCTATCATTCAGATGACCTCGTCTGAATACATACCCCACTGCAAGAGTATAATTGGCAGCATTATTTGTCATTTACGCAACATTAGAGGCCTTAATGGTAGTGGACTTCAATTGCACTCTTTAAGATTTAAGAATGACCATTACAATATATGCCATCATCCGGGCCATTCAAGAAACTAAAATGGGTGTCATGACATTTTGAAAAACATAACCCCCCGTTGGCTAGAAAGACAATGGAAATCAAGGTAGAGTGGTTGATGGATGGTATGCATCCAAGAGGAGCCATCTGAAACAACGAACATCTTCTAGAATCCCTAACAAGCTTATAATTCTTAAAGTCTCAATTTGATTCTGAAACTCTCATTCCCACCTTGCTCTCTCCTTCAATAGCTTGCTTGTCATTTCTTGTATACTCTAGAGGTGTGTAACAAATTTCAGCCTTTCAGGATCAACGTGGTCATGATTATGCTACCATTTGCTTTACAAGGTAGAGGGACCTCGACACATTGGAATGATCTACAAAACTTGGCAAAGAAAATGCCCTAGCTGGAATTGGATGCCCATGAGTGATTTTAATTCATCTTCTATCATTATAAAGCTGGATAAGTGGAGCAAATCTGAAATATCCCTTGTTGGGATCTTACCACAAAAAATGACAAAACACAGAAATTTGCAGCAATATACTAAATCTGATTTTTGCAGATTTTATACATTAAAGTACAGCTAGGGCAGCGAACAGAAAAATGTGAATAACTCTTAAAATACCCGTCCAAAATACTTGAAATTTTAACTGGAACAAGATAATAATATGTAGAACACAAGGGAATTTTTTTTGGAATTTTTCAGATAATTAAAATGTTGCCAAAAAATTATAGCGTGCCCTAGATATCTGGAAAACTTCTAAAATTTGTACCTCTCCAAATACAAGAGCAAAAATTATGAGACTTTGGAAATAACATTAAAAAATATAGGAAATGATATTTCAACCTCCAGATTTGGAAATGGCCAACTGTAAACCCTCCAAATAAAGGCTACAAGTCACCTAGCTAGGGAAGAGGGTTGGAAATTGATGAAGATGCCTTTAAAGTGATGCCAAGCCCTACCCAAATGGCTGTCGTAAATATGATCTGAAAACCCTCTGATTATCTTCCCTAGATGCCCCCAAAATCCTCAAAACCCTTTCTCTGAAACCTCTGATAATATCTCTATAACACAGCCCTGAAAGCAGCTCCAAAATGACAAGCTAGGGTAGATCTCTCACTATCGAAGGATGCACTGCTAGCTAGGGATGGATCTCTCACCACCGAAGCTAGGGTTCCTGTGGGATTTCACTCCACAAGCTATAGATTTGCAAACAACAGTTACACGTGAAGGAAAATAATTATGTATCAAAAAGTGTTTTTCCTTTCTCCCCCAGCTCCTTATATACTTCTCCAAGGCAAAAGATCCCCAATAAACCCTAGATGCATTTATTTCCATGGAAGGGCCTATAAAATAAAAGTAACTAACGTTAATTTTTCCTTGTTAAGTTGTCATGGTCCAAAAGTGACCCCCAAATGCCAAATTTGAATATTAGTACCGTATGGCCCCTTCCCAATAGCTCCCAGTGTCCACAACCCCTTGGGTATGACCAAGGCTTGTAATTGACTTGGCCCTTAGACATTTGGCATAGGAAAGGGGACATTACAGTCCTCCCTTCCCAAATTTTGCTTGTCCTTAAGAAAATGCAAATTCAGATGCTGCAATATCTGCGCTCCCTCCCAAGTAGCATCATCAAGTGGCAATCCCTTCCATCTCACCAAATACTCGGTGATTACTATGCTCCTGAGCCCCCTCTGTCTCTCTTCAATAATAGATTCTAGTTCCAGAACCAACTTCCCCTCCTCATCTAGTGGTGGTAATTCTATAGATGGTACAATATGATGTTCGAGTGCCTTCTTAAGGCATGAAACATGGAAGACATTATGTATCTTACTGTGCTCCGGTATCTCTAGCTCATATGCAACTGCCTCAACTCAACGAACTACCCTGTACTGACCATAAAATCATGGTTTCAATTTCTCTGTACCCTTCTAATTTAGTAAGGACTGCCTATATGGCTGCAAACATAGGAATACTAGATCCCCAACCTCAAAAGATCTCTCTATCCTATGCTGATTTGCATATACCTTCTATTTATTCTGTGCCTTATGAAGGTTCTTTTTGAGAGCCTTCAAAATATCCCAGTTCTCCTGTAACCAATCTCGAGCTTTGGGAGCTTGGCTATCTGGTAATACCAAATCCACAAATGTCATAGCGTTTTACCCATACAAGGCTCGGAAAGGAGTCATACCTATGCTCATCTGGTAGGTCGTATTGTAGCAATACTCACCCTTGTGTAACCATTTAATCCATGCCCATTGATGTCCTGTCACATAAATCCACAAGTAGCCCTCTATCCACTTATTGACTATCTCTGTTTGCCCATATGTCTGTGGGTGGTAGCTAGTGCTAGGAGTCAGCTCCGTACCTATTAATATGAAAATATCTTGCCAAAAGGTGCTCATGAAGATCTTGTCCCTGTCACTGACAATATTTTTAGGCAACCCATGTAGCCTAAAAATACCGGTATAGAAGATCTGGGCCACATCCACTGCCTCGTGCCCCTTGAGTAGGGAAAAGAAATGAGCATACTTAGTTAAAAAATCAACTACAACATAAATGCAACTATGCCCATGCACCAAGGGAAGCCCTATGATAAAGTCCATAGATATGCTTTCCCATTTCTGTTCGGGAATGGGGAGAGGTTGAAGTAATCCTGCTGGAAAATACAGATCGGATTTGGTTTGCTGGAAAACCATACACTCTCTGACATGATTAAGGACATCATCCTTCATCCCTTCCATGAAAATATCTCCCTGATAAACCTGTATGTTTTGAAATACCCAGGATGTCCAGCTAGTGGTGTATCATGTACTGCTTGAAGGATATTCTCCTTCATTTTGGATCTTGGTACAAGGAAAAGCCTATCCTTGTAGAAAATGAGATCATCCACTACTCTGTATCAGTCATCCTATATAATACCATCCATGATCTCACATGCAAACTGATTTTTGGAATACTCAACAAGTATATGAGCCTTCCAATCCGTTGAAATCTCAGACATAACTAAGCATAGAAGTGAGGTAAGGCCTCCTAGATAAAGCGTCAGCAACAATATTATTCTTACCTCTAGTGTACTCTATGTCAAATTCATATGTTTGTACCTTTTTCACCCATCTTTTTTGGTGATCGTTGAGCTCCTTCTATCCCAAGAAGAACCTCAAACTATTGTGATCCGTACGAACCATGAATTTTCTGCCCATAAGGTACTATCTGAATTTGGCCAAAGCATGCATAATGGCCAACATTTCCTTGTCATAAATTGAATACCCTCTCTCCATGTGTTTCAATTTCTGACTCTCATAGGCAATGGGATGCCTATCCTACTTGAGAACTGCTCCAACACCCTCTCCTGATGCATCACACTCTAGAATGAATGCGCAGGAAAAATTTGGTAATGCAAGGACGGGAAACAAACTCATCACCTCCTTGAGGTGATCAAAAACTTGTTGTGCTGTGTCTGACCAAGAAAAATCCACCTTCTTGGTCAAATCGGTCAATGGGGCAGTTGACCGAGATAAATTCTTCATGAACCTCCAGTAGTATGTGCACAATCCCACAAATCCTCTAAAATGTGTCAATGTCCTAGGTGGTGGCCAATCTAGAATTGCTCGTATCTTCTCTCTATCCACCTTCACCGTACCCCCACCAATCACATATCCCAAGTATAGAAGTTTGGTCATGCCAAACTCACACTTAGAATCTTTCACATATAACGAATTAGCTTCTAATATCCCCAATATCTCAACCGGGTGCCTAATATGGTCCTCCCAAGTCTTGTTGTAGACTAAAATATCATCAAAGAAAACCAATACAAAATTCCGCAAGTGGCAGTTGAACACATGATTCATGCAAGACTGGAATGTAGCTGGAGCATTAGACAATTCGAAAGGCATCACCAAGAACTCAAAGTGACCGTAATGGCATCTGAAAGTTGTCTTATGCACATCCTGATCCTTGACTTTGATGTGATGATATCCAGAACACAAATCTATTTTCGAAAAATAGATTTCACCATGTAGCTCGTCAAACAACTCATCAATGTGTGGTACGAGATACTTATTCTTTATTGTTTTCTTATTCAAGGCACAATAGTGCATACACATCCGCAGGGTGCCATCCTTCTTCACCAATACCACCGAAGAAGAAAAAGGGCTAGAACTCAGTCTAATATGCCCCATATCCATGAGCTCATGTATAGTTTTCTCGATCTCATCCTTAAACCGTTTGGGGTGATGGTAAGGAGAAGTAACCACCAGTCTAGCATCCTCGAGCTCAATCACATTCTCAAATCCCCTATCTGGAGGTATGCCTGGAGGTATGTCACGAAAAATTGCACTATGTTTGTCTAATAAGCCCTGTATATCCACATGATACTCCTACTGTCCATCCTCTGATTTCTTGGTCGAAACCAAACAATGTACTACCCAATCCACCCCATTGTGCCTATAAATCCTCTTGATCCTCTTGGTCGTAACAACTCGGGGTGCCTCTAAAGATAAGCCCCTCAAGATCTCATTCCTCCCTTCAGACTTAAACTTCAGCTCCATCGTCTGGAAGTTAGTCCAAAACTCACCAAGGGAATGGAGCCATTGTACTCCAAGCACTATGTTGGTCTCTCCAATACCAACAATATATAAATCATTGGTAACTCTATAGTTACGCATCGTGATGCTCAACTGGGGAACCCATCATGTGCATCTCATAGAATCTCCATTGGCTATAACCACATTGAAGCCCTCAAATTCCTCTGTTTGTAACCCTCGCCTCTCAACCAATGAGACATCAATAAAGTTGTGGGTTTCCGCACTATCAATGAGTACCACTACTCGCTGTCCCTGCAAAACTCCCCTAACTCTGAATGCCTTGTACCTCAAGGTACTAGACAAAGTGGCGATAGTCTCCTGGGGAAAATTATCTCTATCCTACTAAACACCTGCACTATCTAATGCCTCATCATCATCATCCTCTAATCCCTGTGTGTCCAAATCCTCGTCACCATCACTCTCCTCAAAGACCTCTATGAATTGGGCCCTCCCTCTACCCTTGCAATCATGTCTTGGAACCCAAGGTGTGCGGAAATCGAAACATAGTTTCTTTCACCTCAATTCCTCTCTGTCCTCTCTAGATTCAAATGGTCTCCATGCTATATCTTTCCTAGGTGGGGGTACCTTCGGCTGCAAACCATCAGTTCTAGAAGGGAAACCCTTAGGCCGTACTCGAGGTGGAAACCTCGACTTAGGAGTGGATAACTCCAAGTCACGAGCTCTCCTAATAGCCTCATGCAAAGAAGAAGGCTCAAACGCCTTCACAAATCTAGCAAGAGCGTCTGTCAAACCTGCTGTGAATAGGGAAATCAACCTCATCTCTCTAACATTAGGTACCATGACCGAAAGTCTTTGAAAATCTGCAATATACTGATCTAAGGAACCAGTCTACCTCAAATGAGTCAACTCTCTAAAATACCTGTCGGGGTCCCTCCTATCAAATCTTCTTACTAGCCTTTTTGTGAACTCTGCATAAGTCGTGATGTATATGTGTTCCTATGTAATCAATCCATGATGCCACCAATCATGAGCATATCCCTCTAGATGTAAGATTGCAAACTTAATTGCATATTCCTCACACATAGGATTCAATTTGAAGTATGTCTTCAAATTTTGAACCCAAGACTATGTAATACACTTCTTAGAACTGTCGAAGTGTGGAACAGAAATCTGTCCCAACCTCCTTTACATCTCTGATCCCTGTACCTAGTGATCTCTCCTAGGCCTAATGCCAATCTTCATTTTGCAATATACCCGGAATGACATGTTGTCACGAAAGCCATCACTTAAGGTCTGGTACCTTTTTCATCAAGACTCCTCATCTACAATATCCACTGGCTGCCATACTTGTGAAACTTCCAGATCCTTCAAGAAAGAGGGTTCGTGTAACCTCGAAGGCCTGGTAGAAGAATGGGGGGACCGCTGCCCTGAATGTCCACCCTCACCTCTTTCACCATGTTACCCCCTATTGCTATTTTCTCCTCTTTCTGCATGAGTATCAATCCTGTCCTGTGCTAATCTCTCAGTGAGCTGGTTCAAATAGAGATTGGTAGTCTCCTGCTACTTTACTGTGATGTCGCGAAAAACGAAGACGCTCTAGGAACTTGCTTCCACGAACATATAACCCGAAAAATACGACTAATTTTTTTTTTTAAAATTATTTTACTTCATTTCCATGATTCATGTCATGCATTCATTAGAGAAAAGTTTGTTAAACGTCTTTATGAATATTTATTGGTGTATCCACACTCAAGTTTGTACACTATGCCGAGTCCTTCCTTTTTTGATAAAAGGAGATAGTATTGAGCCAAAAGACCAGCTTATTAAAAAAAGGCATTTAAATCGGGTCACTTTGTTATTGTGTCTAGGACTGGATGCTGAAAATAGAGTCTAGTTAGGTCACATAGAGCCTCCCTAATGTTCTTCTTGGCACTAGCATTGTCATCAAAGCTTGAAGTCATGAGCCAGTTACTATCCAATGAGTCATTTAATCTTGCCTCTAAATAAACATTAAGAGCAGGTGTCGGTGAATAATTATTCTCGTGTCATGATCGTAATTCTACAAATGAACATTAAGGGGGGTGATTAGGTACTCATCATTATCTGTTAATTTTTAATTTAGTATAAAAGGATTGAATTTGAATTTCAAAAATAATGAAATATATATTTTAGCAAAAATTACATTATGTAAATCTATATGTTTGAACATAAATTTGAAATTTTGGTTGGGGGTGGGTGGCTTTAATGGCCACCTGCCATAACATTAAAATTCCCTCCCCTTGCGTGCCGAACAACTCTAGCTGGGTCGCATATCCTCATTCATTTCACCTTGGATTTGCAAATCTTTTACCTGTTGTGGTCGGCCTGCTGTTTTATTCTGCCCAGGCCGCGTGGATTTGATGTGGTGGTTATAGATGAAGCTACAGACTAATGAAGCAGACGTGCTAACTCGTTTTATTCGGCCCTGGCCACGCGTGCTGTCATGGAGGATATAGAAGAAGCTACAGGCGAGAGAAAATAGGCGTGTTACCTCCACTATCATTGGGTGCTACGAGGTGTGTTCATGACGGGGATCCACAGCCATGGCCTGCCACAACAGTCGGCCAGGCAATAGGAAGGTCGCAGTAATAAAAAAAATCCTTTTTGAGCGCTTAAAACAAGCAGGTTGTCCAACTATGTTGTTATCTGTTCAGTATCGAATGCATCCTCAAATTCGGGATTCACCTCCAAGATATTTTTATCAAATCGATTAAGGAACAGTGAGAGTGCTACCAGAAGACCTGGTGAAACTTATTACAAGGATTTTCTATTTGAAACCTTACCTGCTTTACGGTATGGCTCGAGGAAGGGAAATCTCATAGAGGTGGATCTGTTTCATATCAGAATATTCATGAAGCACAGACTGCTTTGCAGTTATAAGAACCTTTCGGCGTAAATTTTATTACAGTCTTATTACATGATGACTATACAGAGATATATCATCATCTTAGTTGTTTTATATTATATGCATGTATGATTTTATATGTATTTTAGCACAGTTCGTTTTGCATTGATATGCACGTCTCATACGTGGGTTAAATCGATGCATGCCAAGATAAAAATACTCTAGCCAGTTATCTATCACTGCGGCAGTTATGAGCTGCTTCTTACTCCTGTAAATGTGATTCATATCAGCAGACAATTATCATTTATTTTCACCTGGTGCTTGATATATTTTATTGAGCCATGTAATTGTTTGATGGGTCATTTTTGGATGACATATTCGGTTTGAATTATGAATAATTTTTACCTACGAATATGAAGCTAAGATTTCATTTTTCTCAACTTCATCAATATAGATCTTGTCATAGATTGACTACGAGTTTTCTTATCTGCTTCTTTCCAGTGCAGCGGGCAGATTCAATTTCAGAGAATTCAGGTCATGGGAACCTTGAATTGCTAGTTGACAGTTTTAGAATTACAATGTGGTTCAAAAAGACATATATGCTTTTAGGAATTTTGAAAACAGAATTCTACACTTGTAAAATGTTGACGTAAATATCCTGAAGTCTATGTCTAAATTAGAGTAATGAACTTAATAAGTTTAGAGCTTTTACATTAAAATTTCTTTCTACACAATTTAATAGGCGTTGTACGGGATTTCAAATCGATTTGATTTCCTTTCCCTTAATAATTTGCAAATAGTTTTACAATGAATTCTTAAATGAGGAAAAGCATAATAGATCTAGGACTTAAATTACTTCATTGGCATATTGAAAACTATTTAAAACTTAAGTCTTTCCATCAACAATACAAGAAGAGATAATGCACTAATATTCTCACTTTTCAATACATCTCTTTTAAGCAACAAAATGAAATTTAATATATATTTTTTTAAAGTAAATTTCCCAACATTCCTCAAGAGGGTTTAAAAAATATTTCCATTAAGTTTTAGAGTAAGCCTTACTAACATTTCAACAAGATCAACACACTCATATGAGGTTCCAAGCCAAGTTAAAGGAGAATAAATAAATTGTCTTTCCTTCAACTTTCAATTCCATCCACATTACAACCTTACTAATGAAGATCAATACAACTTTCCTTCAACATCTTGTTACAACATTTTCCACTTAATGTGGGAACATTTTACAATAATGGAAGCTAAAATACAAGCAATATTACACTTTCTTCCACTCTAGGTGGGTAAAAATACAAGGTAGTTTCACATTGTCATCAACAAGGCTCCAATGCTACAAACATCAACAAGGTAGCTCCTCCAATAGTTTGCTTGATTCACAAAAAAATAAGGGGAGAGGAAACGCTCTCCTCCCAACCAAGATACCCAATGGAGAAGAGAAGCCATCCTCTTCATTGGCCCCCGAGCCCTAACCACATTACAATGGGAGAAAATCCAACTCATGGCAACTACTAGCTTCCACATAACTTAACATAAAAATTTCACAATCATTCCATAAACCTTCAAAACAAAATCAACAACTCAACAAGAGGGAAACCATCAAAACAACAAAGTCACAAGGCTTATCAAGAAAGCCATAAGAGTAAGACCTATGGGGAGGCCACTTATGCCTCCCAATGGGAATGGGTGCCACCTAAAAGCCTCCAATGCAAAACACATTACCCCTAACAAATCTTATGCCTCCCTCAAGTACCCCTTATCCCTCCATCCACTCTTATGCCTCCCTCAACTCTTATGGCTCCCCCAAAGTAAGAACAAGAAGAAAATGCAAGCATTTCTCATACTAGGTGGGCACCCAACCCAAACTCCCTCCTCAAGAAAATGATCTCTTATGCCTCCCTCAAATAAACTCCCCATAGTCTCCTCCCACTCCCAAATTAGGCATTCTACCCATTCCCAACAAGCATTTCAAACAACAACATTCAAGACAACATAAATATACATTCATATAACAAAAAAGAAACATAATACAAACAAGGTGAAGCTCTTACCTTTCCATGGTAGAGCTTGCTCCAAGTATGAAGTCTCAATCCCTCCAAAGATCAAGCAATCATCCACAAGCTCCAACAAAATTCCCACAAGTATCAACAAGCTCCAAAAATCCACAACTCCTTCAAAATCCTCTCCTCTCCAAAATACAAGAGACTCAAAATGAAAACTCCTACCCCCAAAATAAACAAACGGATCAAATAAATAGAGAAAAGAGAGGGAGGGATGATGTGGCTCCAAGTAGGATGCCACCTCCTTTTCCCTCCACTCCACATCACTTGGTCAACCTCATATTCCAAAGCACCATTAATGAGTGGTTGAAAGAAAGGCAAGCACCTTACACACTCCATCTAAGCCCACTCCCCCAAAGGACAAAAATTAAATTTTTGAAAAAAAGTGAAATTAATATTTTACCCTTTTTATCCCCCCAAAACACCTAAAAGACCCTAAATTTGGCCTTCCAACCCATAGGTAGGGTTGGCATGGGGTTTTAATAGGTGTGGGACAAGTTTGACTTGTCCCACAAGCTTTCAAATTTGGCCTCTAAGGCCAAATTCGAGTTTCCCATGTGGGGTAGAGTGTGCTACACTCAAAACTCAAACACACACCATTCCACACAAAATCCAAAGTAAATCAATCCTAATAAATGAAATCCCTTTTGGTCACATTCTTTAATTAGTTTAGGACAAATTCAAATTAACTTAATTAAGACACTACAACCCATGGCTAATAAAGGAGTAACCACCAATCCAAAATTCTAATTAATAACCCAAGTAAAAATTCACTACTAAAAGAAAACACATACTAACATAATAAAAAGGGAAAATTAAAACAAAACAACACATGACCCCTAGGTCACAAGTTTTCCCTTAACCAAATAATTCCAACACACACACAATTACTTGTTGCCATGGTGACCTTAGTTGGATTCTTCTCGAATTCCAATGTGGTTGGTCTCCACTCCCCAATTTTGTTGTGAATATAATATACCTGCAGAACAGAGAATACCTCCTTCAGCCTGTTGGCCGCATTAAAACATTCATGCCAAATATACAATATAATCCAAAATAAACGACACATGATTTACTATCATCTATGCAAATACGATGTCACTTACACTTTCTAGCATATTTCTATTCCACATTTCATTTATGTCAAAACTATTATCACATTAATCCAATTATCAAGTTCTACCCAATATGATTAAATATATCACATGTCATAATTAAAGATAAATAACCATGTCAAAAATATACCAATATCATCATCAAATGTCCACCAGTAGACCATATGCATCATATAAAGATCAAATCAATAACAGTCCAGTGTCTATGATATCTACTAGCATGCTAAATCAAGAAGCCATAATAAATCCATAAGTGAAGTAACTAGTCTCGAAAACAACAAAACGAAAATGGTGTCGAAGGGAAGCAGGCACTACATTTACCATGTTGGTGAACAATTGTTTCATCAGATCTACACTTATATCCTCACTGTATTTTTCCCCCATCTTTCAATCCTAACAGGCTGGAGAAAGAATTGCTCTGATACCACTGAAATAACCCTTGTGGGATACCAATTAAAAATGCAAAAAATATTGAAAATTTGCAGCCAAATAAAATAATGATTTTTGCAGATTTTTACAGTTAGGGCAGCGAACTAAAAAAATTTAATATCTCCCAATATATCCACCCGAATTACTTGAAAATTTAAAGAGAGCTTTCTAATATTATAAAGGACATAAGAAAACTATTTTTGGAATTTTACAGAAATTAAAATGCTGCCAAAAAATTACAGCTTGCCCTAGACAGCTAGAAAACTTGTCAAATTCGTAACTCTCCAAATACAAGAGCAAAATTTATGAGACTTTGGAAATAACATTAAAAAATATAGGAAATGATATTTCAACCTCTAGATCTGAAAATGGCCAACTGGAAACCCTCCAAATAAATGTTGCAAGTCACCTAGCTTGGGAAGAGGATTGAAAATTGATGACGATGCCTTGAAAGTGATGTCAAGCCCTGCCCACATGGTTGACATAAATATAATTTGAAAACCCTCTGATTATCTTCCCCAGATGCCCCCAAAATCCTCATAACGCTTCCTCTAAAATCTATGATAATATCTCTGTAACACAGCCCTAAAAGTGGCTCCAAAATGACAAGCTAGGGTAGATCTCTCACTACCGAAGGATGCCATGCTAGCTAGCGATGGATCTCTCACCACCAAAGCTAGGGTTCCTGTGGGATTTCACTCCACAAGCTGTAGATTTGCAAACAATAGTTACACATGAATGGAAATAATTATGTATCAAAAGTGCTTTACCTTTATCCCTGAGCTCCTTATATACTTCTCCAAGGCAAAATAGCCCCAATAAACCCTAGACACATTTCTTTCCATGGAAGGGACGAAAAAATAAAAGTAACTAAAGTTACATTTTCCTTTTTAAGTCACCATGGTCCAAAAGTGACCCCCAAATGCCAGATCTGAATATTAGTACCATATGGCCCCTTCCTAATAGCTCCCAGCTTCCACAGCCCCTTGGGTATGAACAAGGATTGGACTCGACTTGGCCCTTAGGCCTTTGGCATAGGAAAGGGGACAGTACATGACCACACAGCTAGGATGGATGACTTATTTGACTTCATAGCTCAAGCTAACCTGATGGATCTTGAACTCCATGGTAACCCTTTTACTTGGTCAAATACGAGACTTGGAAATAATCTCATATATGACAATCTAGATAGAGTTCTCATCTCAGCTAAGTAACTCATTAGTCATTATTTTCATCTCTCCTTTCTTCCCAGAATCATCTCTGGACAATAACCCCATTGTCCTGAATATATTGAATACTGAGAGACTTGACAAAGTCTGTCATTTAAATTTTTAAAAATGTGGTTCGACCATCCCGATAGTATAGACATAATTAAAGAATGGTGGGGGATTCAAGTTAAGGAAACAACTCAATATATTTTTTTTTTAGAAAATGAAAAATATCAAAATGGAAAATGAGTGCCTAGAATAAAGGAGTCTTCGGTAACATCATTGTCTAGAAAAAATAGATCAACGAAGATATTGAAGAATTGGAAAATAAAGTTGTTTCCTTTGGGATGAGTCAAAGAAGATTATGTTTGGAAAAAAACCCTTTTAGTCAAATACCATATGATTTGTGGATGGGGAATAATATTTATGAAGGCTTAAGTACATAGAAAAATATGGCTTAAAGAAGGTGACATGAGACACAAAATACTGCCACATGATAGCTTTATAACACAGGGACCATAGATAAATTCTCCAAAGTAACTAAATAAAATGGTTAGACAACTGTCAAATCTAAATTGTATCAGAGAGGAAGATATTAATTTCTACAAGAATTTGCTAAATGGACACTCCTTATTTGTCTAATGATGCTTGCTAACATTCTGTTGGAATCCATGCAAAACAATCTAGTAAATCCATAGGAGTTACATATTCTCTCTAAACTAGCCACCTTGGAGGAGCTTCTAAAAGTAGTTTTTACCATGGAGGGAGACAAATCCCTAGAGTCCATATGGATTTTCTACCTTTTTCTATCAAAGATGTCTGGGATTTTTGTTCAGATGATTTTCTAAAAGAAGTTAATGAGTTCTTCAATACATGTAGGATTCTTAAAGAAATCAAGTAACACCTTTATAGTCCTGATCCCAAAAAGTTAGGGATGAAAGAATTCAAGCATTTCAGACCCATAAGTCTTTCCAATGTTCTTTACAAAATATTCACCAAAATACTTACTTCCAGGATTCAACCTTTACTCCCTCAAATCATTTCTAGTCAACATGGGGGCTTTGTAAAAGGAAGACTTATCAAATATGTGGTTATCATGGTACAAAAAAACCATACACTAAATGGAGAAAATTAAAAAAGAAAGCATGGTCTTAAATTTGGACATGAACAAATACTTTGAAAAAGTGTTTTGGTACTTTCTCGATAAAGTTTTCAAGAAATTTGGCTTTGATGGTCATTTCAGAAGGCTAATTTGGACATGTATTTATTCTCCCAGATTCTAAGTGATCATCAATTATAGTCTCAATGGGATTATTTTGATGCGGTAGGGGTATTCATGAAGGAGATCCAGTTTCTCCCATTCTTTTTATCATCATGGTAGACACTCTTAGTCATATCATCAACTGAGATATTTCCTTGGGTTATCTTTAAGGTTTTAAGCCCTTAACCTTTGATAGCATGGTCTCACAAAAATAGTTTTCTGATGAAACTATCTTCCCCCTTATTACCTCTATGCTAGAATCCAAATCTATGAATCATATTTTTTAGCTCTGTGTAGAGGCATATGGACAACAAATTAACTATGATAAATGTTATTTGTACTTATTCAACACTCCTTCGGAAAGGTAATTTAAAATTACTGTAGATTATTGGTTATGAGATCAAATCTTTCCCTACTACATACATTTGGGCTATCCTTTAGGAACAAATAAGGAACATATGAATGTTTCAAATACTTTTCTAGATAGATTCCAAAGAAATCTTGTTGATTGGAAGCATTATATCCTTTCTAGCGCATGGAAATGACCTCATTATAAAAGGAACTCTTTAAAAAATTTTTGATCTACATTATGTCACTATTCTTTATTGTACTAGCTATCATAGATAAAATAGAGAGAATTCATAAAAAAATTCTCTGGATAGGAACAAAAGAGAAGAACATGATGTACTTTGTTGCATGGGACAAGTCCTATAACAGAAAGATGATAGAGGGTATTAGGATTAAACAAATATGCACTATGAATGTTGCGCTTGTTTCTAAAATGGAATGGACACATGCTAAAGAGGAACATCCATGGGATAATATCATTAAAGAAAATTATCTAAAAAAATTGAGTGTAATAGATTATTTCAATAATACCAGCCATCCCCTGGGATCAACTTTCTGGAACAACCTGGTTAAGATCTGAAAAGAAGTTACTTTAGGATGTAAATGAACCTTAGGCATGAGAGAGAACATCAAATATTGGAAGGATAGTTGGGCTTAATTTAGCACTATTGCAAATAATGCACATTAGGAGCAACTTAAAAACAACCTCACTATAGTCATGGGATAGTGGGTCAGCGACTACATCCAAAACATAGAAGGTAAACTACATTGGAAAAATATGAAGGCTATCATCCCTAACAACATGGAGCTTCTTGGAGATCTCTAAAACAAACTGATTCATATTACCATTAGAAAAATCTAGTCTCAAGATGAATTGACCTAGTTTCTTTCCTTTGATGGTAACTATTTAGTGAAATCAGGGTACTAACTCTATGCTAATAAACCTGCTAGCAATTTCCCTTGGAGCCAAATTCTAGTTTAAAGAGCTTACCCCTAAGATAAACCAATTTCTTTGGTTTATGCTAAATAAGGGAATTCTTACCATTGATAATCTTATTAAAAAGGGTTCTACCAGATGTTATCACTAGTAAAAAGGACAATGAGACCATTCAACATCTTCTTTTGTATTGTCATTTTGATAACTCTCTCTGGAATCCCATTTTCTAAAATTTTTATGTTCACATGGTATTTTCCCAGAAGGATACTATTCAGTTCTGAGCTAGTAATAGAAGCCTCCTTTTAAACATGCACCCCTTTTTAGGATTTTAGAGAATAAGCTTCCCACATACCACCTAGATAATTTTGAAATCTCATAACTCAATCATCTTTAAAGGCTCTAATAAGACCATCAAAATTGTATTTGAAATGTAATAATGGTGACTTGCCAAAGAAAACATTTAGAAATTGAAACCCCCCCAACAATTTTTTTTATATCCTCAGGAGGAAGAAATATACCTCAAGGTCCTAGAACATTAATATTCAACAACTATATATACATCCATCTCCAACATTGACAGGTCACTTGTAGCATTGAATTTCACCTTATAAAGGTTAGTATTAAGTTAAAATTAGATGGTGACTCTAAAGATAACCCTGGTACAATAGGTGGTGGTAGAATTATCAGAAATCATAAGGGTTCATCTAATTACAGCTTATGCTGGTCCCAAGGGTAAACAAACTAATCGCTACTCTGAGGCCCTAGCTACTCTCTAGGGAATCAAAATAGCCAAGAACCTCAATGTTGGCAATATCATTATGGAAGGTGACTTAATCAACATTATAAACAATATCTTCTAAGTCCCAATCACTGAGTTAGACCATTAGAGACTTCATAATTGAAGCACAAACATTATGCATTAGATTGAACATCATTTTCAAACATGTGTTTAGAGAGGAGAATATATCCGTGAATTTATCAGCACATATGGGGGTCTACATCAATAATTAAAAAGAATGGCATGATTTCTAAGACACTACCAATGAAGTCTAAAAACATCATAACTAATGAAGAAAATTCACCCATCCTTACTTCTAAGTCATCCAATCCTACAAATGTTGAATAACCATTCTAGATTTGTAAGGAATATTGTTCTCATTTGAATTTATTCCCTTATTACTCAAAAATAAAATATTTTTTTCCATTCCAAGACAATATCGTTGCAACATCTCAAGTTCCATCTCTACAAATTACAGACATATACAGTTTGTTGGAGGGATGCTTGGAGGGACTACTGGATTATTATTTTCAGCTCAACCCATTTCAATTTACAACAATGGGATGATGCCCCATAAAGATTTGATCCCATAATTGATCCGCAGTAGTAGGAAAAAATTGAACTATGTGAAACCATCAATATTGAGGGTACAAAGTTTATAAAAAGGATTAAAGGGCATGGCCAACATATTTCTCTACAATTTGTAGGGAATTGGAAAGATAGGAAAATTAATGTCAGAGGCATAGATTTCACTATCTCTGAGGGGTTCATTGCATTTATCACTGACCTAAGTATGGACGGGAACAAGTTCTACAGGAACAAGTTTGATAGGGAAGCTGAGGAAAGGGTTTTCCCAGATGAAGACGAGAACATCAAAATTAAGAAGGAAGGCATAATCTGTGCCTCTGCTATGTACCTTGGGATATAATATTATAATGTATATGGGTTGATGGAGATGATGACATGTGGCACACATCCCCTTAGTTATATGTATGGGTTCACATGGGATATAATGTTATGATGTATATGTATTGATGGAGATGCCGACATGTGGCACACATCCCCTTATCTTATTATATCATTCATTTATTTTTTATTATGCTTAGGAGGTCGGCCTCAGTATTGGCCATAGTTTAGAATGGTATATATAGGGGTTAGAAGGTTGTAGTTAAGGATGATATTGAGTATTGGAGTGTTATTGTATGGTTTGGAGGTTACCCCCTCGAAGTGGTATTGGAGGTTGCCCCCTCGAAGTGGAAAAGCTATTATATGAGCATATTGTCATCATTTATCTATATT